>CM036621.1:42727763-43927763 GCA_020746105.1 Trogon surrucura
CAGATGTTCCCTCTGCTCCTCCAAGCATTTGTTTCCAATGCTTGCAAAAGGCAAGGTGGGTTGTGGTTTGGTTTTGATTTTTTTTCAGTCGAGAAGTTGCTTTTTTTTTGTGTAACGTATTCAGCCTATGGCAGAGGTGACACACAAAGAAGTTTCCACATGAAGAAGTTTCCTGAAATTTCCCTTTCAAACATCAGAAAAATCCCAGAAGATGTGGTAACCTTATGGGGAAAATAACAGTAGGGATGATTCATCCCTGGGTTTTTTGATGCCTTTTTTTTTTTTCCTTTTAAGAGACGCGCTCCAACATTTCACGGGAGCATTTTCCCTTTGGTAAAATGTGGTCCAAAGAATGATCTTTTTCAGCCAGCCTTAGGCCACTGCTTCTGCTCTGAATTTCACTTACGATTTTGCAAGCCCTACAACTGCTCTTTGAATTTTGGCCAGCCTCAGTAAAGGGTTTGGGGTTGGTGGGGGTTGCTTCGGGAGGGATTTTGAAGAACGTTATTTTAACCCGAGCTTGCAGGAGAACAGAAGAGAAGAAAACACTGCTCCTATTAATGATCGCCTGCTGATCTGTGCGGTTGCATTGCCCAGGCCAGGGGCTGCTCACAGCTCTCTCAAGGCAACAATGCACGTGGAGGAGAATCATAGAACAGTTCAGGCTGGAAAAGAACCTTGGGATCATTGAGTCCAACCATTAACCCTACACTATAAGTTCACCCCTAAACCATCTCACCCAACACCACATCTAAGCGACACTTAAACACATCCAGGGATGGCGACTCAACCCCCTCCCCAGGCAGTCTGTTCCAGTGTCTGGCCACTCTTTCCGTGAAGAAATCCTGGGAGAGCTGCAAACGGTGGTGGAGGAAACACAGCACCCTGAGCTTCCCTTCTCCTCGTTCAGGGTTTCTGAATTCCTCGTCACAACAACTCCTGCTGCTACAGCAGCAATCAAAAGGAATCCCACGGGGGGGATCTGAACAGAGGGAAATGTTTTCTAGGGAGAAAATGTCACGCAGAAGGAAGGGGAGAGGAGGAAGCGGCATCTTCGGGGTTGGATTTAAGCTGTGATTCCACGTTGAAGATGAGACCTGGCAAGAATCTCACTTTCGCACATGTACATTGCATCTTGCATGCACTCAGTCACGTCAGCTGGCTGCACAGGAAAAATTAAGCATGATTACTGCTTAATTATCACCAGATCTGTGCAGCCAGAGATCAGCAATAATTCCACCTGATGCATCAAAAATGCTAATTAAGGATTAAAGGATCATAAAAGATTTAAAGGGGAAAATATTAAAATAAAAATGTGCATTTTAGATAGCGGAAATATTTAATGATTTTTTTTTTTCACTTTTCTCACCTCTCTTTTCCCAATTAATGGCAAAGTGGGAAGGGGAAGGAAATAATGGAAAAGGGAAAGACTGAAATTCTTCAGCATGTATTTAAAAGCTCTGAGTTTCAAGTCAAAACAGGAAGAATTTTCCCAAAAGCTCATCTTTCATCTAAGTTCACATTCCTTTAACTGCAGCATTTCAGCATAAATTTGAATTCCAGCATGCATAGCTGCTGAGGAGAATGCCACAATCCTGGCTATAACCTGTTTCACAGAGCTATTGCTGCTTTCCTACAGGTGACAAAATTCCATTTTATTCCAATTTACTGGACTACTGTGGAGAAGGAGAGAAGGAGAAGGGGCCCTTAATTCAGAAAGCGAGCAGAATACCTGTGAAAGTCACAAGATAAGCAGAGAAGTTATAAAGCCCATGTCAACTCTTTCCAAAGCCGTTCTTCTAAGTTACAGTGTGCTTCATAAAGCAGCTTAAGATTTATTGAAGTCGTTCAAGAATGTGAAAGAAGGAACAACAGGCTTTGAAGAGAATTGAATTATTTTACGTTGGCAGCGTTATGAACTTAGGAAGGCTGGTTTGTTACTAGGGATTTAAGAAAACCTGCTTTGTAGGAGTCAGCATGGGGAAATTCAGCAAACGCAATTGAATAAACAAATCCACTGGAACACAATTATTTTTTCTACTATCCTCCTACAACATGATGAGTCAGAAGGCATAATTTCCTTTCAGCACTTTGCAACGGACATTTAGATCAAAAATGCTGCCGCATGCATCCGTGTTAATGCGTGATGGTTCTGCTAAGTACCTTTGGGAGAGGAGCCTTCAGAGGCCACTAGCACTCTTCTCTCCCTGACGGCTCGCTACGAATCATCTCCTGCCGCACAGCACAAGGGTAGAAGCTCAAAAAAAAAAAAAAGAAAAAAAAGAATACACTAGTAATTTCTTTTTGACACCCAGCTGACGGAAAGAGCAAACCATGCAACCTCTACACCGTAAGAGATTCTCTCAAAACACCCATGGGGTTATGGATTCCTGCTAATAGCAGCAATAGGATGGATGATAAAATTATGGCACTGTGGAAATGCGCTCTCAATTAATCTCCCATCATGTTAAGGCCATTATCATTGGATGTCATCTAGTGAAATGGAAAGGAAAAACACAAACCCAGAAGGCCTTCAATACCTCCGAAAGTTTCACTCACTTAGCGCATAATATAATTGCAGGGTAGAGCGGGCCAGCCTCTTGAAATAGTTTGCCTTCAAATCGAGCTTTAGTGCTATTGATTTAAAGCACTGACAGGCAGATTTGCTTCAAAAACATGAGCATAGATGGAAGAGAAAAAGAAGCAAGTACCCAGACCAGAAAGAAAGAGGGCAGAGATTTGCCTCTCCCCCTCAAAAATGAGTTGATTCAAGATTTCTGCGTGTCAACAAGAGGTTTTTTTTTCATTCAGCTTTCCACACAAACCTCACAGATCGTTGTTTTACAAGTCCTTGTGCAATACCACCTTGTATAACGGCAGCTGCTTCTCACCGCAGCTCTTCCCAGATGTAATCTGCAGTTTTTCTGTGGGAGGACGAGCAAGTTTTGAGAACTATGGACAGGTGGCACCACAATGTAAAGTCACACACAAATACACACACACGCATACAAACATATGAGAGCGTGTACGCATTTACGTGTGTATGCACATATATTTAAACATATACAAACGTACAGCCACATATAGCAATTAAATAGAACCTACGCTCATTTTGACAAAACGAGGACTCAATTGGAGAATGAAACAGGCCGGTTTTGTGCCCTTTTCCTCACAAGCTTAAAAATCTCCCCCTTGCTTGCTACCTCCTGGTTTTGTCACTGCCATCAGCCCAAAGCTGAAATCTCAGCAGTGGCGGAGGGGCAGTGCTGGGGGGACAGGTGAGCAGGGAACAGAACTGGCGTGTGGAAGTTTCCTTCTGTGTGTCGATCTGGAGAGATGATTTCCTCTGCTATATAATTAAGGTACAAGACATATGATTAAGAACTAAAACTCAGTCTAAGGGAAAGTGTGTGCCAAGAACAAGCGAGTGGAACATTTATAGTAAGACAGGCAGCAAGAGAGCAATGAGCCGAAGCCAGCTGGAAGGGTTAAAGACTTTCTTTAACACAGCCAAAGAAAAATCTACATCCATGAACGAGGACAGATTCCTCTGGGCTGTATTTTCGTCTTCTCCAGTTTTGAAAATGTACAGGATATATCTGGGAGGCGTTTGAATTTTACAACGCGATTGGAACAGTCTTCTGGATACGCACACACAACTACTCATCGATGCACAAAGAATCCAAGGCAATTCTTGTTATGAAGGTCAAAATTCCTCTTCGCTGTACAAGAAACTGGTATGAGCCCTAACCTTCAGGGGAAAACTTGAAGGCCGATACACATGAAAATGTATCACAGAATGCCTCAGATTGTGGTCCCATGGCTTGGTTTCAGCAGAATAACATCAGGGCTGCCTCTAGCTACTCACCACCACCCCAGCAGAGTTTACAGCCTACCAGGCTTGTTACTTCTCTCCATCCTTAGAGATACAACAATCTAGGTGGCATCAATCCTCGAAACAGGAGTTTTTACTAAGCCGAAGTGTTTTGACGCAGACGTATTAGGCAATCGCAACGTACGCAGACCTGGCAGGGCAGTGTTTCCAGCAACAGCTGGAACAGGGCAGGACACAGCTTGGTGATAATCTGAGCGTGAGAACGTCTTCCAACACAGGTCAGAAAGCATTGAGAAAGATGACTGAACTCTCATTCCAGATTTCATAGCTCTGAATAGAAGCAGGTGGCCAAATGAAAGAATGCCCTTTAGCGACGGTTTTTACTGCAAATAAATCACAACCTGAATTTTACATCTAATTGCAAATGGTTACACCGAGATTTGAACTTGATTTACTTTTTTTTCCCCCCCCCCCTCAAGAGTTACAAGAAACAGCACTAAGTACGGCTGGCATCTCAAGAACCTTCAGGTGGAGAAAAGCATTGCTCTGTTTGTACAGATCATCACATGACTTTCAAAATAGGAAAAAATTCCCCGTCTTTCGGGAACATCTGCAATGTGGAAGGGGATTTGCTCTTTTATGTTTGTTTCCACTCCCCAGAATGAAGGAAACCAGCAAAGGGCCTTGGCTGACACCCTCAAGACTCAGTCTCCCTTCACCCAGCATGGTCATAGCCTGGGACAACCACTGCAGTTGCCTCATTCCGGTCTTTACCCATCTGAAAATATTAGCTAGCGGCAGCGAAATAGATCTCGGCCTTATTCCTTGCGCAGCTTCTTTGCTTCAGGTGCCAGGATCTCTGCTACCACTGCGTTAAGGAATGTCTTTTCTCATTTAAATGGGCTGGTTTACACAGCAAAATGGAGAAATGTCGACTTCATGTCTACAGCAGGGACATCTTCAGTTTTGAAGACTGTGTAAAGCACCTCTGGATGTCAGCCATGTGAAACTAAGTTACTGTCTAGCATACGTTAATAGTTTTACTTTAAAAAAATGTGACCTGTAACTGAAAAAAGCACCTTTTTGTACCTGCTTCACTTCAATACCTATCTGGTTTAGAAATCTGCCTTTGTAGCTAGTTACCTAACTTCTTTTTAATCCTAATTAAAAATTACATACCACTGAACCCACAAATGACTTGTAGGTCCCTCCATTTCGTAACCAAAAAATCACCTCCCGTAGCCTCAATTTTGACTTATACATTTCCTCTGAATACCCTTATTTTATTAAGAAAGTGATGGCACTGATTTTTCAACTTGACAGGACTGTGGCTTGGGACACATCTGCAATTCAAGTGCAGTCACCAGGATCTCAGGTTGGTGAGCTAGCAGCTTCCCCAGGTCTGCTACAGCCCCAGGATCCGGAGAAGATCACTCCATACCGTTACTATAACAAAACGCTGTGAGATTTCTGGTCAGTTAAAACTGGAAGGTTTTGGCATTTCATCCCAATTCTGAATGGACAGTTTCTGAAAACTCAGAAGGTACCGGGCTCACAATTCGGTATCCAAGCCAACATACCATTTAAAGTCAGCTTCCACTGAGCGGTAGAAAACAGTCAAAATGAGAAGAAACAGACAAAAGTACAATAAGAATTTAACATTTATTGCAGCGTAGACTCCAGCCCACTGACTCCCTGCTGTGGGAGTGGTAGGTTTGTTACAACCTCATGAAATGGGTGAGGTACAGAATTATATGAATTCCTGATGGAGTTTGACAAGCCCATTACACCTTTGATGGCTTTAACCTTGTACCAGTTTATTGTACTGAACTTATGTCAAAGCAAATATGCCAGAATAATTGCCTGATAATGTTTGACTGCTGCAGCAACGCTACAGAGGTACTACGCTATTCCTCCAGCTTGCAGATGACAGGACGTTGCTCAGCCATAAATTAAGCGAAAGCTGACGCTGACACTTTCCCAAAACTAAACGCAACGATTTTTCTTAATGACTAGTAGCTAAAAATCACTTTTGATCTTCACGTTTTTAATTATTGCTTGCTTCTGTATTGCAGTCCTAATGGGAAAACGGAAACACAGAGTACAAAATAGCAGGAGGCATTGCCTGTATTTCTGCTTTTGTTAGACCTGCGTGGTTCCGATCAGCTCGGATGCCGCTGCCGGCATAAACCAAATACGGGAAGGACGATGCTAACAAAGTCCCGAGTAAGTGAAGAGTAGCAGTAACTGGTGTGGTGTTTTCTAAGTGCTACGAGGAGGTGGATCTATGGGAGGGCTGCTTAAAAAGCAAGAGGCATAGTCAGAAAGTGAGCCGTCTCCTACCACAGATGAATCCCTAATCGTCTGAAGCCACTGCCGTGCGCTGCGGATTGCTTGTTAAGTTAAAAAGGAGGAAGAACTACTCACTGTCTGCAACTGTCTAATTTCTTTAATTAGCAGCAGGCGAACTTGAAGATGCCAAACACCCCAAACCGGAGTCCTCGTGCTATCGCAAACGTTTTTTCTCCCTAACACTTGGGATCATCAGAGAAGGATGAACCTACCCCTGGAAGCCTGCAAACATGCCCTGCCTGAATAACATCACTAAAAGAATAGTATAAAAATGTACACACAATGTGATGTGTTCTATGTCACATTAACATCCGTGGTTTAAATACTTGAAATACTACAAGGCAATGGCAACTTCCCTGAAAGAACAGATTCGGTACAAATTGGGACAAAATCGCGCATCTTATTTGAAGAAGTGCAACGATATTAAAGAGAGGTGACTGAATATTGCACCCCCAGGTACTTGTTAAGATTTTGATCAGCTCTTTTACACTGATATTGTCCTTCTCTCAAACTCTTCTGTGCACTGATTAATTGCAGAAACACAGGACTGGAAAGACTTGCATTAAGTTTTGAGGCAGAGAATTACTAACATCCTCGGTATACAAAAGGTAACATTGCACAGTAAGGGAAGAGTAAAGATAGAATAAAATCCAAGCTGGAGTTTAACTTTCCTAGGTGCTTTTGAGAAGTCCCATGTCCAGCCCCACATGATTTATTCAAGCAAGAGGAAGAGGAACATCCAGCGAGCAGAGTCCTCCTGAATCCCAGTCCTCTGCTCTAATTACTAATACGTGTATCTCTGCTCCAGCAACAGTTTGCTCTCATCTATTTTTAAGCCTTATTTTAAGAAAAAAAAAAAAAGAAAATAAGAAAAGGAAATCTCTAAACCATTCCTCCCCAACCTACGTACATTACATCTAACATTTTACTAAGACATGGCATTTTTGTGTGTTAACTGAACGTTCACTGGTGCTTTCATCTCTCTCAGGTTGTGCCACTGCTGAATTCAACTCTGTCTATAAAATTCAGAGCCAAGAGCAAGCCTCTGGAACTGCACCTACCACTCCTGGCTCTCAAAAACCTGAAATAATTTGCCCGAAGATGCTGAAGATATGTTTACTGAAAGGATTAAATGCAGCAACAAAATACAAAATAAACATCTGTATTCAATCTTGAAATGTCTCATGTTGCCAGACATCTCCCCAGTTTCCAGAAAAACCTCCCTGCCAAAGCCCTTTCTGATTAATAGCCTGGAATCCCCTTACATGGCTCCAGGGGAAGGGGAGCGGATGTACTAATCTATTATCCACCTGTCTTTGTATTATGTAATACAACACTTATTTTATCCAGGAAGATTCATCACCATTGACACCATAATAATCACGGCTTAAATTGTACACCAATGAACTCCCGATGCAAGCCCTAACTCAGCCTGGCAACCAGAGCTGAATCAGATTTCTTTATCAAAAGCTAATCAGGAAATTTCTAATTCTTTCCTAAACAAAACAGCTTTGTCATAAATTCATAATCAACCTAAATAGATTACAGTTAAAAAAAAAAGTTGGAAAAACCCCCTTTCTGCTTTGTATCTGTGCACAATAAATACAAATGGAATTTATTCTTTCTTTGCAAACAAATACTCTTATCATCTAACTGCATGGCTGTTTTTTTGTGAGATGCAAAACTGCAAGCTTAGTCTGGCTTACATAGTTACAGAACCAGACCTTCCACCACTGCAAGTTCATATAGAAGAATAACTGTGACCAGGGTTACACCTTAAGGACCAGCTAGGGTTTGAACAACAATGAGCTTAACTCAAACTCTGAGATTTGTTAGACTGTAAAAAAGCCTCCAAAAATCCCTTTGTTGCATGGGAACAAGGAGAAGGCCATTTTACAGCAACTTGGAGCACTTTTTCCACTCCCAGAAGGAGAAGACACCTCTGCAATTGCGAGGTCCTTCTCTGTTACAAACACAAACTGCTGAAGAAGTGACTTCTGGCAGAACACACATTTCAGGAGTGCAAAGCCCCAGACTCACGTGCCTTTCATTCATTTTTGGGTAAGCCACTGGCTGCCTTTGGTTTCTGAAAGGAACCATGGCCTGAGATCACAGAATTTAACTCCAATCATTCCTCTTATTTTAAAGATTATACTTTAAAGAAAAGACATATGCATGTTTAGCAGAATACTTGTTCCACAACCAATCTCCGCCGCAGGAACGTGGCTGTTCACGTTCAAAACATGCATAATTGGCAGCTTTTGACCATTTTTCCCAAGAAAAATTCCTTCCATACACACGTGGGCTAGGCAGAAAGTATCCCATCTGCTGAGTGGCCCCTGCAGGCATCTGGTGAATATTGTCTTTTCCTGTGCTTAATTAGCGGTGGAAGCTGGCACAGCCAGCAGGATGGAAAATAATGTTAAAGAAATCCTCCTACTGTTGTTCCTCAATCACCCGAGGCACAGGGAGTGCTAGCATACCTGTCCTGCAGCAGTTTTACTTCAGGGGATGTCTATCTAGTTGGAGTAACCTATCTAGAAGGTCAGGATGGCAAAAGGAGGACACAACACATGACTTGATTCAGACATTCAAGAGAAGTACTGTAAACCCACAACCTATCAAGGAAGCCTACCAAGAACATCAAGTTCTCTTTGATCAGCTTGAGATTTGAATAATCTTCCCTTCCTTAAGCATTAGAGTCACGGCTGAAGGTATCCATCCACGCTGCATTCTTTGGATGGGGCTCCACATTAAACTGACCTTCCAGATGAACCCCAGGCAAGCCCATCGTCGCACTGTGTGTTTGGGAAATAACATGTAGAATTCGCATTTTAAGAGATTAACTTGTTTCCTGGAGTTTGATCGCAGTAATCTGTGTGCACTAAAGAGATTATCAGAAGGTCTGCATTTGTATTTGGGAGAAGCAGATGAAACTTCCCACTGAGATAAGAGGTCCAACTTCAAAAGGAAAAAAGTATTTTTGTTATACTGAAATAAATCTTCCTCCTTGGTCCGCTACAACAGTTTTCAGCTGTTACCAAAAAGCGAGCTCTAAACCAAATTGCTGCACAATTTTATCAGGTTTTTGTTACATGAAACTGAATGATGTTGTTAGGTGGGATCTCCGGTTAGGGAAGAAGTGCTTTAAAGCTTTATTAGTTAAAAAACACACGATCATATCACTGATATTTTGACAAACTTTAGATATTCTAAAGATACTCTTCAGATTCTGGGAAACACTCAATGCTCTGGAGACGGGCCAGTGAAATAAGTGATCTAATCAATAAGCAGTCAGAAAACATCTCAGCGTGGTATTAGCACAGAAGCTTCCAGCACCAGCTCCGTCCCCGATTACGAGTGAGACAGAAATACTTGGACAGCAGGCTGCTTCGGGCGGACTGCACATATCCATTGCCACCTGACATTCAAATTCTTAGCAAAGACCACAAGTACTGTACTTGCCTACGCTTCGTATTCCCAAATACCCTATTCCAGAAAGTGGTATTCATAACCACGCCTAAGTTTGCTTTGGCATTAAGGAGAGATTTAGAAAACGACAACAAAACCCTGCCAAAATACCATTTCCCTCTCCCCCATCCTACCCATCCTTTTCCTCAGAAGACAAGAATGTTGCCACTGAAGTATGCCCAAGTGTCTGGGTCAGTTTGCTTCTGGTAGCGCCACCACGCAGAGGATAACAAGATCGTTGTTCTCTGTTGTAAATTGCTGTGTAAACGGCGATGGGGAGCAAGGGGTGAAGGCACAAGAGAGAGATTTCTGGTTTTTAGTAACACTCCACTCCAGAATGCACAAAAATTTGGATCATGAAGTATTACCTACTGTTTTGATATCCGACTTCCTCCTAGATGACTAAATCAATGTTAATAATGTCCCAAATGGCACTGTTGGCACTATTCTGATGCTTTTGTCTACAGATATATGTATTTGCAGGAGCACAACTGCATCGTTACATCAAATTTTGTCGTACTGGGAACAAATAACAGAATCTGAATCAGCAGAATCTTCATTTGTTTTATTGTACTGATGGAGAGAGGGGCTTTCTCCCAAAGAAACAGTAGTGCTGCAAACAGTGCACTCAAGTGACAAGGCAGAGGAATAAATTCGTATTTTCTGAGACAATCAAAGACTTGAACTTGCTCCTCCGTTAATCTACTAAGTGCCCCAGGCTACCCTAAGTGGGTCTGCTTCAGAGTGATATTAGCTTTAAATAAAGCTAAAAGAGGATACTGAACAATCACAAACCTCCTATGGCTGGTTGAGAGGAATCATTTCTCACCTCATTCTCTTTTTTGAGGCAAAGGTAGGATGCCACCACCAAGTTAACCGCACAGCCATATTTTAGCTTTGCTACTGCTAACTAAATTAACAAAAATAAATCTTACAGATAAGCGCTAATATGTCTTACCTATAGGCTATATGCAATGTATACTAATAAATTAACCAGTTAAATCAATAAAAGGTATTTCTGCAGACCTCGCTTTGCCTATCACAGCTCAGATAGTTACTTCTGTTTACGTCTTCAGCTGTAACCTGAAAAAAAGTGTTCTATTTTCCATGCAGGGTATGCTGTAGTTACTCACCTTCAGTCTATTTTTCATAAGATGACAGAGGCAAGTATCAGGGAAGTAATTACAGCAATTAGAGAGGTTATTTGATGTCTTTCTGTTACAGGGGCTGACAGGTCTAGCCCCTTCCAGCCGAAAGAAAACATTCCCTGCATCCATACAAAGATCCGCATTCTAGTCGAGTGTTTTGAAATCTGTGCACAGACTGTATGTATATCGCTCGATTTATGTTAGTC
This sequence comes from Trogon surrucura, assembly GCA_020746105.1. Classification (NCBI taxonomy): domain Eukaryota; kingdom Metazoa; phylum Chordata; class Aves; order Trogoniformes; family Trogonidae; genus Trogon; species Trogon surrucura. Next base: position 42,738,776 of record CM036621.1, read on the forward strand.
ACCTGGGCCTGAACAAGCACTCTGCAGTGTTTTAACATCAAGTCCAGGACAAAACTATCAGCAGGACAGTCAGAGCATATTGCTTTCTCCACAAACACTCACACCACACTTGTATTTCAGTATTACAACAGTAGGTTTGCCTGAAACAGGGATAATGCAAATTCATGTTGAACACATTCACTACATCTATCTAGAGTAACGTCACCTGGTGTGACAATGTCATTGCTAGTTGTGTTGGAGGAACTTAGCAAATGCCCTGAGAATGAAACAAAAGTGGATGCTAACACCACTTGTGAAACACTGATCAATAAATGTAGATACAGCTACGTACAGCTATCAAATAGGTTGAAAGTTCTCCCTCCCCTTCCAAAGGGAAAAGCAACTCGGTCACTTTTCTCTGTTTAGAGCTCCCTGATTACAATTAATGCTGCCATCACAGACGGGTTGCTTCTTCCCTTTGCTCAGCACCCCACTGCTGCCCAGAAGGTAGAAAAAGTCTCAAGCTGACACACATTCAACAAAAAACTTCGTTTGCGACAAGTGGTGTCAGTAACAGGACCATAGGTTTGCTGAGAAGCATCAGCGTTCACCAAATGAGATTTCTTGCGAGTTTCCCATCTAACCAAATAGTTTTAGACACGTGCCAGTGTGCAGACAAGGACTTGCAAATGATTCTTTTTCTCCTGTCTTTAACTGGTCTGTGTAGCTTGCAAATACGACAGCACTAATTGCACAGCATGGGTTGGGTTTTTTTTTGTTTGCAGAACCATTAAGGCTTTTCATATTCCAAGTGTATTTCACCTGTAGTCTTAAAGGCTGGAAGCCTGATATTACAATAAAATTAAACCAAAGCGATTTCTGAGGGACTTGCAATGGGGGCTCCTTGGCTTAGCTATTCCACCTTCCAAGCTCAGCCCTTGCCCGGGGCTTTTTTCACATCGAGGGCATCTCTGGACCAGCACTGCAGAGCTCTCCTGCCTCCTCTTGGCACTGGGCAGACCAGTAAAGAGTCACTTTTGTCAAACGTCCCCCTTTGAAACACAAAGCACACCAAGGTATGTCTGCTAGCTCAACCCCTCTTACTATCTTTCTCAACACTGGGCGAGAACGATGCACCCGCTCTTCTGTTTTCATCAGAAACCTCGTGTTCGTCTTCACTGTCTGGCATAGCTCAAGTATCTTGAAGCTTTTCTCCCTACGAAAATCACCCTTCAGTGAGGGGAGAGAAATAACACACTACAGAACTTAATCTGCTCCCAGCCATCACATGTGAGTACTTTTTCTTCCCCAGAACCTGCCTCTTCAAATCTGCCCTTTTCCAGAGTTAGAAACCGCTGAGAAGAGATAGGTGTGTTTAACCTAAATAAAATTAAGGGCTCCTCTTCTGCTGCAGACAACATTTTCACTTAAAAAGATACAGCCAAATACATGCTATCAGGGAAAGATTTAATCAAAGTGGGGAAAAAAAAATATAAATTACTTTCTATTTTAGAAGACAGCTCTTGAAAGCTGTCAAATCTAAATTGGTTTTGCTTGGCTTCTGACCTTTCCTGCAACAAAGCACCTGAATTCAGAGGCCAGTTCAGCATCTCATGTACAAGTGGAAAAGGTAACACACGTACCCTCTGAGCACTTTACAATCGACTCTTTGGATCTTCAGAGAAAGGAATAAGCATGAGATACAGATTACAACACCAGGAAAGAAAAACCAAACCAGAATTAAGGTCTCAGATCTGACCGACCTTTTCAAAGGCTGTGGAGGGGACTAAGCTGCACTGAGGATTTCACCACTGCGTCTTCATTCCTACATCTTTTCCTCTGAAATGACTCACACCTCCTTTTCGAAACCTATTTAGCTTATGCACATTTCTTTAGCAGCGTCAAGTTCCTACTGCTACGTTGCTTCTGAAGCTTTACATTCTTATTTCAGAAAAAAAAAGTTTTATTAGCCACAGTGAGATCAGAACTTACACCTCCGAAAGAAACCGTTTCCCGACAGCAACCACAGTCACAGGGCAATAGCTTAAATCACCTTTTAAGTACACACCACTCTTGAGCCTCAGCTCCTTTCAAATCTGAATTGCTACACTTTTTTTTTTTCTTGGAATATTAACCCTGAATTGTGTGCATGAGCCAAAACGGGAGCACTTGGCAAACGCTTCTTTTCCTTAGTCTTTAACACAGGTCAGAAGAAATGAGAATTTAGTTGCTAGCTTCAAGCAGCGTGGAACAGAACCCGCACACTTGCCCTGGACACAGGAACATGGCACTAGATGTAGCTTTCATGCTGCAGTTCCACCAAATAAAACCCAAATTCATTCCCGACCCCACTTTTCCCACCCAAATATAGAATCATGGAATCATAGACTGGCCTGGGCTGGAAGGGACCTTAGAGATCCCCTAATCCAGCCTCCCTGTCACGGGCAGGGACGCCTCTCAACTAGGTGAGGCTACTCAAGGCTCTGTCCAACCTGGCCTTGAACACTTCCAGGGAGGGGGCAGCCACAACATCTCTGGGCAATTGATTCCAAAGTCTTGCCACCCTTGTACTGAAGAATTTCTTCCTAAGATCTAATCTAAATCTATTCTCCTTCAACTTAAACCCATTTCCCCTTGTCCTATCAGTGGACGCTCTTGTAAAAAGTCCCTCCCCAGCCTCCCTGTAGGATCCCTTCAGGTATTGGAAGGCAGCTCTTAGGTCCCCCCAGAGTCTTCTCTTTTCAAGACTGAACAATCCCAGCTCTGGAATCCTTCATGTGCTGGGCAGAGTTATCTTCTAAACCAGAACAACCCAGCAGAGAAACTGGCTCAGATCAGGTTTGTCACCTGCGGTTTGGATGGTCAGCAGAATTCACTCAAGATGATAAAATCTGTTGCTCCTCTGAAATACAGAAACCGATTTTCAACGGGGAGACCTGGCATTGCTTCCAAGGTCTGAGTTTTCAGGATCTTTCCCTCTATGGCCTGATGCAAACCTCAGTCAAGGGAAAAAGTAAGTTTTAATTTCTACAGGAACTTGATTTAAAAAAAATAAATAAATCTCAATGCAATGAAAGCATGCAGAATTGCAGATCAGTAAAAAGCAGCACAATGCTCTGCAGCACTTAAACCAATAAAAAATAACTTCTGCACAATAACTTCCAGGTGACATCCAACCAATCTCAGGATAGTTTCTTCACCATCCTAGCCAGACTTCTTTAATGCTGTTTCCCCATGTTTACTCCATGCACAAAACTCAATTCTCGTTTTATGTACTGAGCGATGGAAAATGATTACTCTCTTATAAAGTGGGAGGGCCTGAATTGACTGCTGAAGCTGATGAAAAGTTTTAAGCACATAATATTTTATCATGTTAATGTCTTGATTACCTGCTGGAATTGTAATTTTAAGTGAGTACCATAAGAGTAGGTGGAGACTTTTAATAAGAAAATATGCTTACAGCTAGAGAATCACAGAAGACGGCTTCAGCTATTCAGAAAATTAAGATATGTCTCAAAAGTTACAGCAAATTTATAAATGCAAATTGATGCTTTAATATTATTATTTGTTCAACATAATAAAACAGACTGACTGAAACTCACACGAGCTAAACTAATAGAAGACAGACGAGCCAGAAGCAGACATACCCGTACACACATGGGGATTTACTTCCAAAATCAATTTTTAAAACAGTCCCCGAAAGACTTCTTCAGTGCATTGCTGTTAGCCTCAATCTCTCTTCCCACCTATTAGAACCGCAGCAGAGACCAAATGAAATACCCTGTGCAATCACTCTGTTATCTCTTTTGGGGAGCGTCCAGAACCAAGACCTTCCACTTGCATCACTACAGGATTAAATAATAAGGGAAAAAGATACCCAGGATTAGGGAGGTGTTCTATCCTCAAGGCTGCAGTTGACCTTTTTTTGGTGACCTGAACAAGGACACTTCATTGCCTCCTCCTGCTTTTGCCAGTCTCTCAGCACGTTCTGTGTGATTTACCATGGATTTATTTATACAGTGCCTGTACACTGGTCTTTTTATTCCAGTCTTGCAATATTATTTTTAATGCCCTCTAAAAAATGAGAGGTAGAAAGCTGTTCTTTTCTTTACTACATCTGGCTTGTGTAGAGCACCCCAGTCAGCTCACTAGCCTTCCAATGAAATACCCTAAGAACCATGGGTTCAGAAATAGCACATTGATCAGGTTGGATTATGAATATAATATGGCACAGGGTGCAGATCAACATAGTGCTGCGCCTGCTGCTAACAATGCAGAATACAATCAAATCATTCTTTTTTAGCTCCTCATAACTACAGGAGTTTAATTCCATCATCTGCAAGGTGCAAAGAAGCGTTGGAAAACCAGTCTCACCAGCAGCTGCGGCTCGAGCCCACGTCGGCACCCCGAGAGCCCATTTTCGGCTTTTTCTGCCGAGCCTAACGGAGCCACCGAACATTTGGGGAAGATGCTGAGCAGAGATTTCCACATGGCATCACAGTGCCTCACACCCCGCAAGAAGGCAGGCTGGGGGCAGTTCCAGCCCCCGATGCCTTGCACCCCAGACACAGAGCCAAGACAAATTTCTTCTCAGTGTAGCTGCAGACAAGATGGCACGGGGATGGATTACAGTGCAAAGACACCAAACCTTGCTCCAGACAACTCACTGCTCTTTCTCCGAGTGTCTCCCCTGGTCTTCATCCTCTCCTTCCAAATTCGAGAAAACTTGATTAAACTGAATGGGACTCATTGAACTGTGCTGCCTCCATCAAGGGCAGCGAATCAAAGAACTGAACAAAACGGCACTTTATGAAATGAAGAAAGCAAAGAGCAAACCAGAAAGACAACCAAGATTAAAAAAAAAAAAAAACAAAAAAAATCAACAACTTCAGTAACACCTAGGAAATCTTTTCCAAAAAGCAACTGCTAGGACAAGTTTATTCCCTCCTGTGCTGTTACCTCCCTTGGAGCTCAAGACTGTCAAGCCTCATGGTCAGAAGAACACCAAGGTCTTATCCAGCTGTATCTGAACCCAACTGCACGAGCTGCCAGTGATTCCTTCACAGATTCAGGAACACAGGAACGATCACCTGTGAAGGTCCTCTCCGATGCAGAAGCCACTGCTTCTACTTAGTTAAAACTAGTGTTAAGTAATTGTCTTTTCTGTTTTCCTAAACATTCGTTTCTGGTGTTTGAACTTCATTTCCAGTGTTCTAACTTCAGTAATTGGCGCTTTAATCTTTTGCAGCTTCACATGTTCTTGGTAATGGAGAATAATAAATGTAAATGTAACATTTAGGCCATCAGTAATTTATCCTGGGAGAGCAGTTCAAAGGGAGCATCAGCTTGAAACTATCGGTTCATTTGTGAAGTTTGAGGCAGGAGACCCGACTGTCATCTGACTTCAAGGAGCCTTTGTATGGGACTAATTATAAAACAAAGCCACCGGACTGGTGCTGATTAGTTATTTATGCTTTTGATGAACTGATCTGCAGTTATTTTTTTTGATCTCTTATTAGATATGACCTCTAAAGCAGGGCTTTGCTTCATTTTCCAGAGGAGCAGCTCAGGAATCATTCCATCACTCGCTTAAAACAAATACCGTAGTGATCTTAACATTCCCTAGAGTTGATTCTTGGTTAAGAAGAGAAGAAAAACATCTGACTAAGTTCACAAAGCTGGCTCTCTGAGTGACTGAGGGCTTTTTTAAAATATGCCACACAGATGGAAAATGTTTTCTAACAGTATATACAGCAAGTCATGACACTCTCTTTTAAAACCTTCATCATTTGTGACACTGAATTAACAGCTGTTTTAAAAGTAAAATATAACCCAGGAGAAATGGGACGAGAGGACTAATCCTGACTCTCTGCTTTCTGACATTTTCAGACCAGGAAAGCAAAGGTTCCATTTTAGTCATTTAAATGCTAATAAAATTTCATGGCCACCTGTCACTCCCTAAAATGTTTTCCGTTGCCTCAATCACATTCTGCTCTCCTCAGCAGAAAATTAGCTGATGCTAAAATATCAAAAGGTTATTAGGAAAGTTTTATTTTCTCTGTATAGATCATTTGGTATATAGGAGTGATCTACTTAGGGCAGTATCTTATTCAAATGCTGATGTATGCAGCAGTCACTTTCAAATACTAGGGAAGAGAAAATAGCTTGATGTGTTAAAACACCTGCAGCAGAAGCGTATGTACAGCTCTCTGTCCCTAACTTCCAGTACTTCCAATAGTAAACGCCGAGTCTACGGGATAGAAAAATATTCCTTCAATCACTGTAAGATGACTCTGACTCCACCTTAAAGAAGCTTTTCCAGAAAAGGAGAACCTTTCCTATCTTTTAGGAGAACACACACCAGCTGTCTTCTCAACCTGCTGCTCCTCATTAAAAGCAAAGTGCATTTTCAGCTGTTTTGACTAGACACTCTTTTCAAGCAGTTAAGTAGGGAAAATACTGAGGTGCTTAATAATACCTTCAAGAAGAATAAGAAATAGCAAATACACCAAGACATATGTGGAAGGAAGCAAGTGGTAAGAACGTGGAAGTAGCAGTCCAGCCGAGATTGAAGAGATCTGCTTTTGTAACACAGCAGAAAGGTTTTACCTGATAGATGCTGATGGATAGTTTCATCCACAGAGGTTACCCAATTAGAGCAAAAGTACTGTGCTATGTCTTATCATTTGTCTGCTCTCTTCCCACCTGTCAGCCTTATTCAAAAGAATATTTGCCACCAAGCCTCAGCTTGCAGTAGCTGTTAGTAAAATCCCCCAGCAACATACTTTTCAGGAATTGCAGACTGTTCTGTGTGTATTACTTCCCACTCTTCTTATGCGAGGATATGAAGTAGGAAAGTACCTTTACCTGACTCATCTTAGAATCATAGAATCATGGAATCATAGAATCAATTGGGTTGGAAAAGACCTCAGATATCATCAAGCCCAACCCTTGGTCCAGCTCCAGTCCATTTACTAGATCATGGCACTAAGTGCCACGTCCAATCTCAGTTTAAAAGAAGATGGCATATGGATCTTAGTCTGGTAGAAAAATAATGATAAATATTATCCTTAGCAAAAGTAATAATAACTTCAGCCTTAGAATGATAATAAAAAATGGAATCATGTCCTATTCTTCCAGTAAGCTCACTAGCTGGGCAGGCCAAACACAGTAACATAGATTACTGACATACTAAAAGTCACATTTAACCTCACATATTACCATTGTCTAAGAGGATGCTCAGAGAGAAATCCAAAGACTGAAAACCTGGTTTTCAGATTCTTATCCTCTTCACATATTCTCCCTATAAATGTTGGCTCAGAATGAGCCTCCAGTCTTCCAGACACTTTTTTTTTTCTGCAGAAACAAGTGGCATTAACCAAACTCTGCCAACCACTGACAGCAGACCTCCCCAAATCCCTTCCAATTCTCTGGCTGTCCTCAAACAAACAGCACGGCCCAAGCTGATAGGACTGTGGTGAGTACAGGCAACACCTGAGTTTGGGCTTCGGTCTGTAACAATTCAATGTGGAAGCCTTATTACTGATGCAACAGTTTTTAATCTTAAACCTACGTCCTTGTATTTGAGCCAGTTAACAATTTCCCATATAAACCTTAAAAAACAACCCCAAAAAAACCTTCAGAAGGATAGGATTTCTTACGACGTCCATACTCCCGCTGCTTAAAGATGCAAATTGTTCCCAGCTATTCCTGAACAGTCCTGCAGTTTTAACTCATACATTTAAAAATGGCTTGTAAATTCCCGTTAGAGATTTTTCTTTACATTTTAGAGGAAACATGCACCCAATGTGCAAAAAATCAGGTAATTTTGCAAGCTCCATTGGACTTGCATTACTATTGATTTGTCCCCACAACTATTACAATGAATCTGAATTCTGCAGTGGAAACTGCTCTAACAAAGCATCACTGACCATCTCTAACAAAATATCCTGACTATGCAAGCCAAGTAGGGTTTTTTTTGATTTTAAAAGTCCTTAGATCACATTGACATCATTAGGAAAAGCTCGTGGCTCAAACCTTTCCAGCAAAACCATACCATGTCCTTGAACAAAGCTACACGATTCTCGCAACAGAAGCCACACTTGGTTTAGGAGCTGATATTTGTTCTGAGGACAACCTGCCAGCATTTTGACAGTCGCTTTGACACACTGCAGCTTCTCATTAGAAGATCTTGAAAAGGAAAACCCTAAGAAACCACCGGGTGCTGCGGAATCCTGCGCTTAGAGTTCTAGCAAATGCTGCAGTTTCATCATTGTCTTTCACACTACTGGGAAACAAGCAAAGGCTCAAAGTATCTTTTTCTTTTTTTTTTTTTTCCATCTGTTGATAAAGAAAACATAAGTTAAAATTTGTAAGCGTACAAGAACTTGAGGATCTTTTGGCTGAGATTCTGCAAACGTAAGATGTTACGGGACCGTAGCTGCACGCCAAAAAAAATTTCCTAAGCGGCAACACCGCGTTTTTCACAACGTGTAACATCTCAGCGTTGAGATGTTTGTTCTACTTTGATATTTACCTTTGCAGCCTCGCTTCCTATCCGTAGCGATAAAGCCGTGTCAACAGAACGTGCACAGAAATTACTCTGGTGTCACAGTGGTAGATACTAAAAAAATCAAAGTTTACTATAGCGCTGGAATAGTTCTCTCCTCTTTTCAAGACACCGGTGCTGCTCCGCTCCCCTCTGCGACTGCTGCAATGTAACCTCTGGTAATTCTGGACTATAACGGTAAATTTTCCACAATTCCTGCAGTATGCTTTGAGCAGGTATTTTTTTTTGTGCAGATTATACACGCTCATGTCTGTATAGGTGACGGTGTTGTGTGTAAAGTATTCATCTCTGTAGATGTCTGACGGCTGCACTACGAAGAGGTGCTCTGTTATATTCTCTTCGTAGGTAATGAGAGAAAATGACGTAACCTGTTTTATAATAACCTAAAATAACTTCTCCGGCCCTCAAGAAGAAGCTACAGGACACGTTCTAGTTTTTAAGGCTAGAAGCTAATACTTGATTGCACCGAGGAAGCTGCCATCTCCCTTTTCAGAGGTATCATGCAGAAAACCCACGTCAAAACAACCTTGAAGCGAGAATCTGATTGGAGGCAAAACTACCGTAGCCTCATTTTTCCCTTATCAAAATGGCAATCTGAGGACAGCACGGCTTTAGTATTTGCATACTAAACAGATGTTGGTATTAATTATTTGGTGAATCCTGAGAGAGATCAGTAGCACACAAAGAAATCAACATACTTAGGCTGCCAGAAACAACTCTGAAAGAAAAGACAGCAAACACGGATTAAATTAATCTGGGAGGTCCATCCAGCGCAGTCAAATACACCACACAGTTTGAATGGGAATGCTTAAGCGGTTGGTATTGAGCATTTCATTTTATTATTTTTTTTAAATGATTATCATATATGTCCCAAGTTTGCAGATTTACAAAGACTAAAGAACTGCTAGTCCAGGAGACCAGGACACAACAACAAGGGTAGCTTCTATCACAGCCTGGGTTTGGCTTTACTGAGTTGCATTTTCTGAGCTAAGCCTTTGGCTGAACCTGTACCGGGAGGTCCAGCAGACTTCTAATTAAGGCCGAGAGAAATTTTTCCTGGGTTGGCAATCAAAATTGATTACAACAGAGCTCAAAGTTTGAATGATGATGAGACTATAAGGAAAGAAGAAAGAAATGGGTATTTGTTCCACCTAATCTCCAATAAGGGTTCACATTTTGCTTCCTCAGTGAGGACAGTGGTATCTTTTAATTGATTTGACTGGCCATCAGAGACCTAGCCCAAAGTGGAAATTGTGAGCAAAGTCTACTCTGAAATACAGAAAAAAAACAAGAATAGCTATAATGGTTCAAGATCAAAAGGTCCAGCTAGCACAGCGTATTCTGACAGTATCCAAAAGCGGATTCCAAGGGGAAAATAAAGCACGAAATACCACCTTTCCTCCAGTATCCAAACATTTTCTCTTCAGGAGCTTCCTTGGGCAGATACAGTTTCTAGGTACTGAGTAATCCTCAGTGGGTTTATCTTCCCCAAATTGTCTCAAAACCAATGCTCCTGGATATCCTTTAGCAGTGGCTTCCTAAACCCACCTGCTTTTATTTCACTGGATGTCTCCATTTCTGTACCAGCAGCAGGAATGTCCTTTCCTGCTACTCCAAATGGCTCATCATTCGAGAAACTTCTCTCGCTTCTCCAGGTCGTTCTTTCCCGGACTGAAAAAAATCTTGCCTAATCAGTCGTTTCTTTAGAAGGCAGCCGCACTTCCCAGTGTGACTCATACATTTGATGTGCGAAGAAAGATCAGAGGACAGTTTGCCTACTCTAAATTCCTCAGAAAAAAAAATAGTTTGGATCATTATATCCTAAGCTGCCTGTCTCCTGTGAGGCATTCACTCCACAACCTACTCTTTTACATGCTTCAGAGAGCACGCTGCCTTCAGACCTGAGCCATTTCACCCTCCTGAAACCACAAAGGGAGTAATTCCCACGTCAGTCTCAAAATTAACTGTCCTCACTTGCTGTGTTCCCAAACTCTGACAAATATATTTGCTGTTACGTTATAGGGTAATGTAATACCCAGCTCTTCCTTTTGCCTCCTTCTCAGGGAGACAAGCCAGTACGTGGGACCTTTGGAATAAATCTATACATTAAGTACTCCAGGCGATGATGTAATTGTCCTTAAGGTCACAATTCCTTGTTCGGAGCTCGTAAAGGCTATGCTGCTTCTGCATCAAGCAGCTATACATTTAAAAAATAGCTTCCACTAGAAGATACCTTGGATTCGTTACAGTATCTGAACAGGGGACTTTTACATGTGGAATTCTACAATTCCAGCTGTTAATTAAATCACTGTATTCTCAGTTTAAGCTACCTTGCCATAACTGACTCATACTTTTAGTGCGCAAAGAAAGATCAGAGGACAGATTGCCTACTCCAAATTCCTTTGAAAAACTAATTTAAATCATAATATCCTAGACTGCTTCTCTCCTGTGAAGCACTCCCTTAACAATCTATTCTTTCCCATATGTCAAAGAGCAATTCAATTTTAAAATCACAGACCTTGAAATTTTACAAGTAGCCCAATTATCATTTTAAAAACTCACGATTTAACCGTTAAAATACACCTAATTAGAAATGTCATATGTCCCTAATTTATAGAAATGCTACTTAAATTACAATGAAATGGATTAGTTTTCAAGATAATTACATGTAAAATACAACTTAATCATTTCAAACACTGAACTTTGTCCCTGTAACTCTCCCTATTTACTCTGCTTTCCTGGGTTGAAATAAAAGTTGGCCATATTCTTTCCTCCATCAAGGACAGTATTTTATGTTTAATGGAGATTAAACCCCAAATTTCTGTAACGTGGAGATGGAAAGATGCTCTGAAGAGTATTTGTCCTGAAGGACAGACACTGCCCATCAGTAACTTTGCAAATATTGTTTTTAAAACAAAACCAGAGGGTAAGGAGATACCGTTTCAAAGAGACGCTGTGAGGGCAGACCCACAGAAACCTGTCAACGCTTTTGTGTGTGTGTGTGTTTGACAATAAAAGAAACTGCCTGGCTTTTGCTCTGCACAGTTAGATGGCTCAACTGACTACACTCATAGCTTCAGTTTGGTAGGTATTGTTGATTCCTAAAATGAATTATATCATTCTACTGCCTTCAGAATAACATTACAGATAACACTGGAAAACATTTAATATTTTCACGAACAAAGATGTTAAGATCCCTTCTTCACAATTACTGTAGAATAAAATAGCATAAAATGCTTTGGGTGATGATTTTCTTCCTTCATGTAATGAGCTGTCATGATTCTCTTTTATTACTTCTTTTTTAGTGAGAAGGGAGTTGCAATCTAGTAGGTGCCTAGGTTAGCTTGTCCCCAGAGCGATATTTGATATGCAAAATACATCTTATTAGCTTTCAATTTGCCACTAGCTTAGTTAGGAGATGCAGTTAAAATTCCTCAGCAGCAGGTAATACTTCTGCATTACAAAGTAGTGTCGCAAGTGATGTGCGAAGAAAAAAAACACGACGCAAACTTAGCTTTATCAGGTTTTACCCAATTTACAATTTGTATCACTCATGAAAGGCAGCGGAAAAAGGAATGCAATTCACCCACAACTCGGACTCCAAACTGAAAAATCCAAGGTACTTTATCACCAGTACACTCAGCTTGGCCCAAAAGGTGGAGTAGGAGCCACTAAGGAGGTCAATTTATGGTACATCGGTCCTTTTTGCTTGGACAGTAATCAAGAGGAAGAAGGTGAGTACGGCTACAAAGACAACGGTTGAGACAACGCCATGGAGATTGAGCAGCTCAGGCATGTTCACTACCCTCTGAACATAGGACAGAAGCTCTTTACCTGTGCAGCATCAAGCAAAATCCCTGGGAATGAAAATCAGACAGAGGTTCCAAGATGGGAATCTGAGAAACTAGGATTAAAAAATATATGACAGAGGAAGAGATCTCCCGGGGTGAAGAAGTTTGCATTACTGCAGAATGACAAAAAGAACTGAAGTTCAGCATTTAAAAAGTCAGAAAGCCGATTTGTTCTACAGGGTGCTGCAGACTCCGCAATTAGAAGCCGCAGCACAAAGCTACGGATTTCTAGTTAGTAAATTATACATAAACATGATGGCCCCCAAAACTGGGGCAAATGCACTCCTGAAATTGCTCTTTTGTGAGCACACAGAGGAATATTCATGCTACCGTACTGGATACGAATTCCCTCTGGAATACTCTGTGCAGTTCTTGTCACCGTAGAATAGATCAGTTCAAACCGGGAAAAATACAGGACGATTTCCAGGACAAAGGGAATGAAGAGGCTATTTTATGAGAAGAGACTAAAAGAAGTTGCTCTGGTTAGCCAAGCAGAAAGTTGAGAAGGCTACAGTTGTGCTCTCTGAATAAATCAAGGGGGTAAAACCAAGGGAGCAAGAGGAGTTATTGAATCTAGAAAGATAATGGCAGTTGGAGAACAAATTGTTAAAGCAGACCGCAAAGAATCTTAAGTTAGAAGTTTAGTGATAAGGGATCATCAATAAAGAATGGTTTTGAAAGAGAGTGCGCTCAAAGTTGTAGTGACCCGGCTTCGCTGATGCGGGAGGTCCTGTCTGAACCTAGTTCTTACAACACATCTTTGAAGGAAGAGAGAAGGAGCTCAGCTGAATTCCTGAGAAATTTCTTGAAAAAGCAATTTTATTTCCTCAGGAGCTAAAATCCTGCAGCATCCACAAGATAGTACACTTCAATAACGACTTAAATAATTTTTCCTATCCTTAAAACTAGCCAAGTATCACTAAAAGCAACACCAAGACCATCTTTGGGTATAATCAAACTCTTGGTCCCACCAATGCTGTCACCAGGGAGACAGATTTCCAGGTGGATCCAGCTATGCTGTTTGGTTTTGGCAGAGTAAAACACTGGTTTCCCCCCATGCCCAGAAGTGACGCGATGACATCGGGTGTCCTACCATCAGGATTTTGCCAGTGGTTTTGAGGTCAATGACTATACCTAGCACACAATACACTTCCTCAGTCTTTGAGACTGCCCACAACACACTTGGTGGTCACAGAAAAACCCTGTTGCATGTGGCCTGCTATATATGCAGATATACAGCACGCTTTCTTTTTAAACGATGGCACAATAAGCAATGACAGTACAGCGAAATAATGCCAAACGCTCCATAAAGTCAATAGACTTGAAAAAAGGAAAAAAAAAAATGCTGCTGGAGTGAATGACTCTAAGGCACAGTAAATACATTCCTTTTATTAGTTGTTTACAGTTGTGGCAATAACACGGGTGTGCTATAATGCTGTGTATGTTTATTTGCTGCATGGAAGATGTATCACCACCGGCTACTTGCAGCCGACAGTCCCAGCAAAACAACATTTGTAATGTGAACTCAGCACATAAAGGGGCTCGTCCTCATTACGTATGCAACAAGGCACGACAACTCAATAAAACACAGGGATGCTCTCAGCAAATGTCAGATCTGTCTGCCTCCTGACTGATTACGATCCATACTCTTACATGCCTGTGCAACCTGTCCTAGGTCATTTTTTTTGATGGTATCACTGTAGAACTCGTGTTTTGCAGATCGTTTGGCTCAGCGGGCTAAAGCCAAGAAGGGACACGCTAAGACGGATTCTTCGCTGACCCTGTTTCATTCCTTCTACGCAAGAGACGTTTGCTCGTGGGTACTGCGTGCATCAGTTACAGGCAGAAGGGCAAAAAGCTCTGACTGAACAACAAACATCTTTCCACTAAATACAACAGGATCCTACTACTACAGAGGTGTTTTTTGGCTTTACAGCCTCTAGACCGAGGTGAAGAGCAAATCATTTGCATGAAGTGATTCAGTAAGTCTGCGCTGGAACCAGGAGAAGAAAGCAATCCTAATTAAAAAGTCACAATTACAATTACTGCACACCAGAAATGCAATAGGAACATTTTCGAGCGTATGGTGAGGACAGCAGATCGACATTCTAAGCTTGCTACAGCGGGAATAACTTGGATAGTCTCATCCCAAGAGAAAGATTCACGTATTTGGAGCACCGAGGACAAAAGTTGTCAAGAAAATACTGAGTTGGAATTGTCAGGTTTTGTTTAGGCTGGTGATTTCAGGTTATTCTTCTCTTCAGACACGTGATCAGTTACTGTGATTTACAATAAGTTATGGGTTCTGTGGCTGCTAATTATTTTTATTATATATATCATACACTTTAAAACATTTTCTGATTCACTTTGCTTCGGAAGGAGATGCACTCAGAATATTTTTTCATCTCGCTGTAATTTTCTTTTAATTATTAACACTGGGAAATCTGTGTAACACTCTGGCATTTATTATCTTTCTTTTAGGTATAGGAAATAAAATTGTATATGAGATCATGTAAAAGCAAATGTGAATTTCAGAAATAAGAGCCCTACGACTACAGAGAAAGTTGCATTTAGTTAATTAGGTAACTGGGAGTATCCTACTGATTTAGAGGTACATTGAGAAGTGCTTCTGCACATAAGCCTCTTCCACGGCACAGAGTAATTATCGGTGGCAATATGAAACAGGGTTTCTAGCGCACAGAAAACCTGACGGAGACAACTTGTCTCTGCAGCAAGAGCAGCCAGGTCTTCTCTCCTAGGGGAACAAGGTGCCTCGTTTTTACGGCTTGATCCCGAGTGCCCCTTCCTTTTCTTTATTCCCAGGATGAATCTGCCAGATGCTAAAGGATCTGCTGCAGAGGAGATAGGGTTCTTTTTGCTGGGCTGAGGATAAGAACTACTTTGGAGTCAATAGCAGAAGGAAACAAAAAAGTTGTTTCCCTGTACTTCAGGATCTTCTATAGCTTCACAGGTTTTTTCACCCCTAAAAGCTAAGACAACGCTTCCTTGTTACCTCAGCAGGAATATAACATCACTTAAGAACTGGATGTTGAATGACAAAATTCTTTAGAAAATTAGAGAGGTCAGTAACCAACCTGTGCTACTCTGTTCAAGTAAAGAACAGTGTGTGAATGACTGAACACGTGAATTACACCATTTTTTGATGAAATGATTTAATATTTTTCATTTTTATTGTCGTATCTTTCAATAAAAGTGATATATTTCCATGAGGAATTAGAATGATTAGACATTTGGCTCACAGTCTTATTTCTAACCCTTTTTTTTCTGCTTTTTATATTAGCTGATAGACTGATGAGTATTACACTTATAAAATTCTATGACAGGGTTCCTACCATTCCATTACTTCAGCGGAACAGAACTTCTGCCAGCCCCATTACAGCCAGAAGTAAGAAGAAATGGCTTTCACATTTAATTCATTAAACTGGTGTGACAAGCACCTATTTAGCCAACTATGGTGGCTGGCTCTAGTGTAAAAGCCTCTAAAAAAGATAAGCTAAATGACTTATATTTTATACAGCCTGGTCTATGGTTAAAACGATCTGTAAGAGAGAATTCAGAAAACGCTATACTCCACTGCATCAGGGCTAATTTGAAAGACCTTCACAGCTAACACTAGAGATTTGTGTCTCTGGATATGCACGAACGCTGATATATTAAAATGAGATAGGGTGAGGTTCATTTTTGTAGAAGGGCTCCATAGCACAGAGAGGAGAGCAACCATGAGGAGCCCTGTTATCAGGACTGCTCTCAAAGAGCCACTGACTACTGCTCTGACCCGAACAGGACTGACAAGGATCATAAATTACGACCAAAAGTATTTCAGTTGGATGATCTGGCTTTTAAAAATCACAGGTAAGAAGACACCAGAGGGATGGTATTGCACAGAATCACAGAATGTCAGGGGTTGGAAGGGACCTCAAAAGATTATCTAGTCCAGCCCCCCTGCCAGAGCAGGATCACCTACAGTAGGTCACACAGGAACGCGTCCTGGCGGGTTTTGAATGTCTCCAGAGAAGGAGACTCCACAACCTCCCTGGGCAGCCTGGGCCAGGGCTCCGGCACCCGCACAGGGAAAAAGTTTTTCTAATGTTTTTATGGAACCTCCTGTGTTCCAGCTTGTACCTGTTGCCCCTTGTCCTATCATTGGACATTGCTGACAAGAGCCTGGCTCCGTCCTGCTGACACTCCCCCTTGACATATTGATAAACATGAATGAGGTCAACCCTCAGCCTCCTCTTCTCCAGGCTAAAGAGCCCCAGCTCCTTCAGCCTTTCCTCACCAGGGAGATGTTCCACTCCCTCCACCATCCCTGTGGCTGCGCTGGACTCTCTCCAGCAGTTCCCTGTCTCTCTTGAGCTGAGGGGCCCAGAACTGGACACAAGATTCCAGATGTGGCCTCACCAGGGCAGAGCAGAGAGGCAGGAGGACCTCTCTCGACCTACTTGCTACTCCCCTTCTAACACACCCCAGGATGCCATTGGCCTTCTTGCCCACGAGGGCACACTGCTGGCTCATGGCCATCCTGCTGCCCACCAGCACCCCCAGGTCCCTTTCCCCTGCGCTGCTCTCCAGCAGGGCAGTCCCCAACCTGTGCTGGCACATGGGGTTATTCTTTCCCAAGTGCAAAACTCTACACTTGCCCTTGTTGAACTGCATCAGACTTCTTCCCCGCCAGCCCTCCAGCCTGTCTAAGCATTTACACGGTTGAGAACCTTATCCAGGCTCTCCTAACCCTGGGAGGTCAAAATGCACCACTGTTCCCAATAATTCCTGCAGTTAGGGCAGAGCTTCTCTCGGCCAGTTGGATAAGAGAAATAGGGTTTAAAGGACTCTCATCTTCTATGCAGACAAAAACGAGCAACTTGGCATAGCAGAAAAGCTGAGATAATCTAGAATAATTTGACTATTCGTGGGCTTCGCCACAAACACAAGGTGTGAAATGACCCACGTAACAACAACAACAACAAAAAAAACAAGCCTTCAAAGAATCCTTTGTTTTTTAATTTTTCCCTGCATACATCTGTGGCTTCATGAGCCATCAAATAATTACAAATGCACACCACTGTCCAGCAGTCTCTGAAGAATTAGAATTTTAACCCAACTAAGGAAGATGCCTGTCCTTCACACAAAAGACAATAAAAAGACCATTTTACTAAGGAAAACTGTCTAAACACCTACTAGCTGCCTTCACTCCTACTTTTACGGCAGCTAATTACTTGCACAGTCAATAGTCCTTCCAACTATGTTAGCTCCCTGTTTACGTTGTAATTAACCGAGGAGAAGACAGCAGCAGCTAGGCAGCATCCATTCTGTGACAGCACATTTATCGGATCTGCAGCTTCTCAACATGTCAGAGCAGACAGCTGTGGCTACAAAAGGAGAGACACGAAGCTTGTGTCACCAAACCCGAGCTTTGACCTCGATCATACGTGAATAAATTTCAAGTTCTGCTTTCAACACTTCCGATTCTTTGAGGGAATCTGCTACTAAAACATTTGCATTACGTAGAGAAACTCAGGCCAGAACAACAGAGATTCATTAGCTATTAAATTCTAATGTGCTAATTCCTGCATCTTCTCAAATGATCTATGAAATGATACAGTGGACTACTGGTTTTGGAGAAACAATCCTTACATTTCCTGAACATCTGGGAATGGTCCACATCGAAAAATGTATCTGTGGTGCACTACCTTCCACTGAGAGCATGGAAAGATGCTGACACAAAACTGGGAGGAGTGGTTGACACCCCAGCAGGCTGTGCAGCCATTCAGGGAGACCTGGACAGGCTGGAGGGCTGGGCAGGGAGAAATCTCATGCAGTTCAACAAGGGCAGGTGTAGAGTCCTGCACCTGGAAAAGAACAACCCCATGTGCCAGTATAGGCTGGGGACTGCCCTGCTGGAGAGCAGCGCAGGGGAAAGGGACCTGGGGGTGCTGGTGGGCAGCAGGATGGCCATGAGCCAGCAGTGTGCCCTCGTGGGCAAGAAGGCCAATGGCATCCTGGGGTGTGTTAGAAGGGGAGTAGCAAGTAGGTCGAGAGAGGTCCTCCTGCCCCTCTGCTCTGCCCTGGTGAGGCCACATCTGGAATACTGTGTCCAGTTCTGGGAGAGACAGGGAACTGCTGGAGAGAGTCCAGCGCAGCCACAGGGATGGTGGAGGGAGTGGAACATCTCCCTGGTGAGGAAAGGCTGAAGGAGCTGGGGCTCTTTAGCTTGGAGAAGAGGAGGCTGAGGGGTGACCTCATCAATGTTTATCAATATGTCAAGGAGGAGTGTCAGGAGGACGGAGCCAGGCTCTTTTCAGTGATGTGCATTGACAGGACAAGGGGCAATGGGTACAAGCTGGAACACAGGAGGTTCCATAAAAATATTAGAAAAACTTTTTCACTGTGAGGGTGCCGGAGCCCTGGCACAGGCTGCCCAGGGAGGTTGTAGAGTCTCCTTCTCTGGAGACATTCAAACCCCACCTGGACACGTTCCTGTGTGACCTACTGTAGGTGGTCCTGCTCTGGCAGGGGGGCTGGACTAGATGATCTTTTGAGGTCCCTTCCAACCTCTAACATTCTGTGATTCTGTGAAACTTTATGATGTTTTCTATGACTACGCAGTGAGCATTGATGTTCCCAGTTGTGCCAGGAGTGAACACCAGACAGTCCAAGTCTATTGTTTTAGCTTGAGCTATGCAAAAAGTCGACCTCTGGCACAGAATATACATGCAACTGGAATGGTAAAGTGTTAATCTCCCTCGTTTTTTTCTCCATAAATAGGCATGACCTTTGAAATACTAATCATTGGAGAAATTCTAGTGCTCATTTTGAGCTATCACAGTCAGACATCATTAACTTTGAACTTCAAAAACTCTCATGCCTACTCACCTGGCTTGTTCAGATTGTGATCTCACAGAAAAAGAGCAATCACATGCATAAACCAAACAAATACCTTACGCTGGATTTTCAAAGAAAACAGTTTGAGATTCACAGAGGACATTGACTCGTGCACAAATATCTAAATCAAAGGAGATGCTTAGAAGTTTGAAGTGGTCAAAGAGTTAAACTGAATCATGACAGTTTTCTTTTTTCATCCCTCAATTCATAAGGAAGCTTTTTCTATAAATACAAGGTAAAAGGCAAGTAGTCTGCCAGTATTACACTCGCTCTTCTTTGCAATACAGTTCTTGGGTACTCTCAGAGCTTTTTGAGCCACTGTCCGTTCTTTTCTCATTCTGTATGATCTGCCCGTCATTCAGGTCATGAAAGATTTTGGTTCTGCATGTTTACAGTCTCACCGCGAGAAAACATTCTTGGACTTAATCCCGAAAGCCATGTATCCCAAACAATAACATTCAAGCACAGTTTGAACGAGATAACCTAGCCCAGTACCTTTGTAAAAGCTTAAGGTACTTGAGAATTCAAACTACAGCCAGGAGAGAAACAGCAAGTTAGAAGTAAAGGTGAACGGGGCACTCCAAGAAATGTAAAGTCTCCAGAAACACGTCAAGTCACCAAAAGCAAGAATTTTATATAAAGTTCATCTCAATCGTGCAAGTCAGGGCCACTGACTTTATGCTGAGCAGTCTATATTTAAGAAGATAAGCGAGAAACACCAATTGAGTTATCAAATGAAGATTCAGATAGCCGTTAAAATACTGCGTTATCAGCTACAGAAACTTGTGAAATGTTAACTTCCAGAAGACATATTATTTTTAGGAGTCTATCTGCTTCGTATGAAAAACCAGGACCACACAGATTTAATAGATTTGCTTATACTGAGGAGAACATGTTGCTTTAAACCGTCTGCAAAATTGCTCATCCAAGGCCAGATGGTAAAGGGGATCAGAGACTCAAAACTGAAAAAGATCACTAGACAGCTTCAACTTATAGAAAGCTATTAAAATGTGGTGGGGGAAAAAAAACCCACAAAACAAAACACAGAATGAAACTGGACCAGATTGTAAATTTTGAAAACTAAACAACAGAATGTGACATTAGTGTGGGTTAGCAAAAAACAGAAACACAGGATGACACAGAAAAGAAAAAAAAAACCAAATCCAACAAGTAAAAATATTTTGGAGAAATCTACCTAATGAAAACCAGACTGACTTTGATACAAGAGCACTAGAAGCAGGTGAAGGCCTAAGCAGTGTCCTGCCTTTGGATGCAAATCAGTTTTGCAAAAGTCTACGAGAAGCAGAGCTTTTTTTTTTTTAAAAAAAAAAAAAGGCTATATGCCTGTTCTGCACAAGCAAGAAGGACTTTTTTTTCCCCCCTCCATCGGCTCTGAAGCCTGCTGTGATATTTCTGCTCCCTGTTCTTAACAGTTTCCAAACCTTCGGCTATGCTGCAGATGCGTTCCTTTCTCTTTTCCTCCTCCAACCTCTCTGGAAAAGCTGCTCCTGGCTGAGCTTTTCCTCTGCTGAAAGCAACAGAGCGCTCCCTCCAGAAGGTCGGCATGACCCAGTACCACAGCCAGAACAAGGCAAACAGTTGGCTTCTTTCTTCGCTCTGCAGTTGCATATTTTAAGAAATGAGACAGACTGTAACATGAAGCAGATAGTGAACAAACAGAACACGTGCACCATCCACAAAAATAAGGAAAAGGGGAAGACCAAAATTCCCTGTGAGTTAATATATACAGTAAAGATAATATTATTGACTTCTGATGTGTACAAAACCAGAACGGAGAACAAGAGTTATGACTAGTGTCAAGTATTGCACTTTAAATTACAGTTGGAGAAACTTCAGCTTGAAGGCTCCCAAAATAGAGCACACTTGTTCTTACACACTAGAAAACAAGCTGAATTTTGGTTCCAAATTACCAGTCCCAGTATGTAGTATCATAACTTTAGTCAATAAGGTTGCTGAATGTTTTGTTTCAGATACAGAATCTCTGTTTGCAAAATATGACGTACCAGTGGAGATAAAGGCAGACAACCTATCATAATTTGACTGTTAAGAATGTAAACTGTTAGCAAGAAAGCATGATTTTAAAGGTTATCTTAAGTCCAGGGTACTCACAGAGCTTTGGCCTGTGGCAAATAATGGTTAAAAATTGCTTAAAACTGCTTTTAAAAACTTGGATAGTCAACGACAGATCTCTACGTGACGTGATGACAAATGAGAGCATCGCCCTCAGAACCAGAACTGTCAGATGCACAAACTCGTTTAGAATTTTGTACTCAAGAATGAGGTGTTTTGCTCAACTATAGAGCTACCGAGGCAAACTGCAGTCTTGAAACTCCTACAAATTTCTATAAAGGCCTTACAAAAAGAATCAAAACACACCTACATCTTCGTACACTGACCTTGGGACCATTTATATAGAAGCAATGCAGAATAAGGGGTGAAGCAGCTCTGTTTCCACAGTAGTTTCTTTGAGACGATTATTAATCAAAGCCATGACTGTAAAAAAGTTAGGAGATGTTATTTCCCCCCACTTCTGTGAAATAAAACAACTGAGAAATACTCTGAACTTCCACAATCCAAACCAACACAGATGGCCAGAAAGCAAGTACCTCAGAAAATACCAAGGGAAGGGAGCAATGCGGGACTAAGTTGAAAAGTCAGACAGCTTTTGATACGAATGTGTATTGTCAGGGGGTTGAAGCTGTTTGTTGGGGTTTTTTTGCCATGATGATGAGGAGAGAAACACAGGCTTTTTAAAGAAGCTTGCAACATCCCTCGCAGAGCCTGTAGCTGCTACAGGTTGGTGTTCCTGTAAAGGGAGGCACAACTCCCCCTTCTCCCAGGTTTTTCTTTAAGGGTTTGTTGTTCTACTTGTTGTGTGAAAGATTGAGCTGCCCACTCTGATCTCTCGCCAACAGCCTCACATTTACATCATATTTTGAAGCACAGGCAGAAGCACCACACGATGCGGCCAGAGAAATAAACACACCTTTGCGCAGGACGGCACGAGTAAAAACAGATTTTCCTGAAGGCAAAGTGGAAGGAGACAAAAGAAATAAAAATATTTGTACTTTTTTCATATAAATAAAACTTCTGAATGCTCCAGGAGCCTTGCTAACTGCTCCTGCTGTAGTAGATAACCTTTAGAGTCCCTAAGCCTGAGTGACCTCAGTTCTTGACCACAAATGAGTAATTTACTTCAGGTTGACATGCCTGCTCAATTTGTAGGTATAATTTATGTACTTGGATTTATGTTTTAAGTAGATTTTTGAGTGTTGCTGTAGCTAACGGGGAGGTAACACTCTGGAAGAGAGATAAAGCTCCTGCACCAGGATTTTCGCTGAACCGTTGCAGAAGAGATTAGGATGGGGCAGGTGTGGGATGAGCACCCTTCAGTGACTTATCTGGAGTTATCCGCTGTTAAATGGCAGCTCTTACGGTCACAACTTGCTACAAAAATAACCCTGTCTGAACAAGAGCTCATTCTAAAGTAAAGGGCAATAAGTATGTTTCTTCCGTATTCCTCAGATGTGAGGATTATCTGGCGCAGCGCGGGTACCAACAGAGCTCATCTCTTGCACTGCTCTTTAACAGAGCTATAATTCAGGAACTTTTAACAGTGAGTTTTCAAAAATTTTAAAGTTGATTTTCATGTTTCTATTAAATCTTCCTAAGTAGGTGAGCATGGCTTCCCTACACAGTATAGCAGTATTTTTATTTTTTTACTGCCTTCTAATTTTTAGAAGATTTACAACTCCCTTTTCTTTCTTCGCTGGGACCTTTTCTGCTGCCTTTGTAATAGTTCTTCCTTTTTTTGAACTTTGTTCTGTTACAATTTTTATTTTTTTTTTTAAATACTGACAATGAGGATAACATTCATTTAGGACTTAAAAAGAGAGAAAAGCATCCCAAATCACTCAAACTTATCCAAAGGCTATTCATTTGCTCAAAAATGTTACAGGACAGAGGAGAATAAATCCAGGTCTCCTGAGTGGCTTCCTCCAATACTTAGCTCCACTCATTCAGTTACTTTTCTGTAAGAAATAATGTAACCTTTTGAAGTGTTTAAGAGAATTTCAATTTCCCTAAGCAAGTAATTCTAGTGGTTTAAGGAATGTTAGTCAAATCAAGCATCCGAAATTATACTTTCTCCAAGTACTTTAAGAGTAATTTCTGCCGTATAATCATATGTTCATATTTTGCAACCCATAAAGTCTGGAAAAGGTAGTCATCAATGACATCTTTTATCAGAGAACCTTGACGTACAACTGTACAAACCTTTTCCCTCCCTCTTGAAGCCCGAAAATGTTCTCAAACGTCGCATTGAAGCATACGTTAACAAATGGAACACTGGCACCTTAAATCACAGCGCGTTGCACCCGGCTCAAACGAAGCCTGGTCACACACACGGAGTCAGCCAAAGCGTCCCAACATGCCACCTGCAAGAGTTTATTATAAGTGCAACTACTTGTTCTATATCCCAACACATCTCAAAACATATTCCCAGTATCCTTGATAACTGACCCCCAGGAAAAGCCTGGCTCCTCTAAGAGCTTTGTTTCTGAGCTTCCCAACCGTTCTAACTGTTGTTTCCCAGCTTCTATTATTTCATTGCCGCTATTATCATCGCCGAGAGATGCAGACCTTTTTAAAATAACCCAGATGACCTCTATCTCTAGTTCTTCTTGAGAACACCATGTATTCATTTCAGTTTTTAACATGCTTTCAGGTTTTAGCAGAGCATTCATTTAAAATATCTGTGCTGCCTGGGAGTAAATTACAAGGGTAAAATGCAACCCTTGAGCTGTTTCTTTTTCTATTTCCCAGCTAGCTTTGCTGAAAAGATGGTTAGGAGATGGTATTTAAAAGGAAAGCTTTTTTTTTATTATTTCCCCCCACGCTTCAGTGTAATTCTTTGTGTATCCATCATCTTGCACTTAGATATCTTGATGAAATTTTGAGCTGCACTTATAAACATGAGATCTGGTTGTATAACAAACAGCACTGTCTGTAAGTCGACTTGTATTTTTATTAATTGTTTTGGCAGTAGGTGCACATAGGACCAAAGCATATGGTTACAGTGGCTGCAAGTAAAAAAAAAAAAAAAAAAAAAAGAGTAAGTTGCATTGTGGAGCAAACAATGGGGATTCCCATGGAAGGAAGCCAAACCAGGAAGATGTTCTTGGTGCAGAGACCAGGCCAGGCTTCTGACAGCTCGTTAGCAAGTCATGTAGAACAATGGAGGACCTGGAGAATGAAACTGAGGAGGACTCAAATTCTGTGTGTTTCGGGGATTCTGGAATGGGTAACTTAATCTAAACTAGTGGTATCTATAGAGGCTGGCAGGAGCACAGCATTGGGTTGCAAATTCAACCCAGGCTGTGCTTCCTAGTAATTTCTCTACCACTGTTTTCCCTCTTGAAAACAGGAGGTGTCCTTCTGAGAGCACATCAGCACACAGCTGCTCCCTAAGGGATTTCTCCTTTGCACCCCAGCATTACTTGGGAGTTTACTTGCATCTTTTTTATAGAATTATAGAACAGTTCAGGCTGGAAAAGACCCTTGGGATCATCGAGTCCAACCATTAACCCTACACCACAAGTTCACCCCTAAACCATCTCACCCAACAGGCTGTCAAACATAACGTGGGCATCAGGGTAGGTTAGATGTAGAATAATGTTAGGATGATTCCAGCATAGAAAATGGGACTGAAAAAGGAGAGATTTCATTTGCCTACAGACGTTGTAAAGCACCACTTCTGCTGCAGCGCTGAAGCACTGTGGCTACAAAGGAAGCAGTACTCCCAAGGTGCCGTTCTGTGACATGTTTGGAAAGCTTTTGCTGAAATATCCTATCCCATCAAAGCCAAAATATTTTCACTTTCATAAATCTCTTCTTGAAAGGTAACGTGAATAAGACTTAAGCTTGACTTGCAGCAATGCCGGATGACACGTTATGCCCTGGATGAGGCAAGAATTTCAACATGTCTCACAGCTCAAGTCAATATCTAAGATTCCAGGTTATAATCACACACGCATACTGCTATTTCTCTCGAGCACTGTTCCTCACATGAAAGTGCTGTCATCTTCAGCGGGCTCTAGAGATAAGTCAGCTCCATCGAGCAGGGACTGACATCTCGGGACACTCTAATTATAACAAGGTTTTGCATCTTGTATTGAAGAGACGTTTTTGCATAATCATTTACTAGTTGAGACAATAAGGAATACAATTAATAGTTAAATGGCAAGATTTCTGCAATTTGTAATTCCCTAATTGCTATTTTGCATTTCTAACTGAATATCAAAATGTCATAATCGAGTGGCACCAAACACAGAACACTTAAAATGTCAGCGAGTGAAGAAAATGACTTGAGGAAAAGGGGTTCAAGAAGTACAGACCCGGGATTTCAAAATGTACAATACCTGATGATATGAACTGCCTTCTGCAGGAAGAGCTCTTTTCAGTGGTGTGTACTCGCGATTAGAGACGGCAACCCAGCTATTTCAGAATCACAGCTCTCCACTTCCCCTGCTGAGATGTCAGATAGGCTTGGGCTAAATTTGATGGCAAATATTCCAGGTCCCGTCTGCCAGGTGCCCACACTTAATGAGCAGCACACTCTTTGATGAGAATACAGCGTAAACAACGAAGCAGCACATCGAAGAGGTGTAAATGAACTTGCTCCTCCGGTATTTTCAGTCAGAGCAGGGTTTAAGACTTTTAGGCAGGCCTGCAAAACCCTGCTGTGTCCCTAGAACATAACTGGCTCCTGAGAGCAACAGAGTATTTCAGGCACAGTGAAGCAGCTAAGGAAGGTCCTTCAATAAGCTTTCTATAAATGCAACCCATTCGTTTTTCTACGAAGCCTGGGGTTCCAGTGGGTGGGCTCTCAGAAAGAGTTGCCTAAACCCTCACTGGTTTCTATTCCCTATAAGTAACACCATCTCTCTGCAGGCACAAACGCTCAACTACTTTGGACAAAAGATCATCAAATATTCTTTTGCGCATGGTTCTGTAGGCATCTAACCAAACGACCATTCCTAAAAATCACCCCTCTGAAGGATATCTGTAGCACAAATGTTTCCAAGCATCAAAGAAGGCATCCCCACAGATAATGGAATGATCATATCTTCAGTATGACGACAGGTTGACCAGCTAGTAGCACGCATGGGAGCATCCCTCCCGGCTTCAGTGACTTAATATACCCAACAAGATAGGGATTTTAAGTTATTTTGCAGCTTTACACTACTGTAATGCTGAAGATGTTCCTCACACATTTTTGGAAATTGTCTAGATTATTGAGGAACAGACCAATGCACTGGCCAGATTAATTGTTTTCAAACCAGTGTTCAAAATGAAACCATAAGAAAAGCATGTGTTTTGAGGGGGAAAAAAAAGAGTAAATACCACAGTTCTATTTCCAAGCTAATGTCTTTAGTTAAAGTAGAAAAACAAACATCAGAACCATGGATAAGTAGCAAAAAGATTAAGTTCTGGAATGCCAGACCAGTTATCTGAAAAGATGACCAAATTCTCTCAGGAAATAAACACACTATGTTAGGGATTCAAAGAATACAGATGTTTCTGGCAAGACAGCTAGCACAGCTGGTTTTCTAGGCAAATCCCTGTCCTTTTCTACAGCTTTACATGCTGCCAGTGGTCAGAAGGGAATCACAGGGCATCTGCTCTGCAGCTACTTCTGCATTGTTTCAGTCTCATGTATAAGGAGGAAATTCGGTCTCATCATAGTCCTTTTCTGTTTGAAAGGATCGGCTTTCACGGCGGGGGAAAAAATCTCTCTTGTTGAATAAGAACATCCATCATAGTTTAAACAGAATTTCAGGAATGACAGGTACCTTATTTAGATAAGGTGACACATTACTGCTTCCTTTTCCCTCCTTTTTCTTATACAGTAAGATCTATACGAGAGTAAATTACTCTATCACACCAAGTAAGTATCAAAGTCAAGCTCCATTTTCTGAGTTTCCGATTCCACATCTCCTTGAATTCCTCATCTAGCTGTTTGAAGGACATCTGAAGTGGATTTCTAGTTCCTTTTAGTATCAAATATTTCTGCTGGCTACGTTGAGTGATAAAGCTTACTGAAATCCTTTTTCCTATGAGAAGGTTACTGGCAGGAACTGTATTGCTATGGAATTGCTGTTATTGGTTGTTAAGAATAGGGACTGCAAAAAAAAAAAAAAAAGCAGCTATTAAATAGCACTGATTCAAAATACTTTTTAGATGCCTTCCAGATCACTTCAAATTGTTTTCTTTACAATTGAAAGAGATGAATGCATCAAAGAGAAGTTAAGAAATTAAGATTTTTTTGAAGCTGTTACTGCCGCGCCTGTGTTAGTGCGACAGCCCATCCTTGGAGCTCAAACCGTTGCACGGCGAAGCGAGGGGCACGTGTGCTCCGACCAGGGGATTTAGTCACAGAGTCAGGCAGGGCCGCGCTAGCAACAGCACCTCCTGGTTCTCAAGCCTGACACGTATTTATAGTTTTTCTATTTTAATGGGTATCTTGCAGATGAGTTCCTAAACACGACAGGGGACGGGCAATGCCAACAACCACACAAAGAAGTATTCGTGCCGATTCCATGAACTCAAACGGCTAAAATTGGCATAGAACCTTATGTCTGGGAAAGTTGGGAATTAAATAGATTCTGGCAGAGAAGACTACCTTGCCTGGCAGGCTTCACAGACACCGTGTTTGAGATCCTCTGTGCAACCTGACTCTTATTTACTCTAATGGGTACCAGCATGTGACTCTGTATGCTTGAAAATGTAAACAGGCAAAGCACAGTAAAACCAACTGCACTAGGAAAATTCCCAAAAATGGACTCGGCATCATACGCATTCATAAAACTACAAAGAGTTACACACACTGCCCCACTACTGAAAGCAAAATTATTATTCTGTGCGAAGGTTAGATTGAAACAGGAGTACTTCTGGTCCATAAAGCTTTGATGAAAGAATCACTCGGGGTCCCTGAAGGTAATTTACGGGAGGTGGCTAGGGATGGGGAGAAGACCGAGAGTTAAATACTACATCCAACAAGGATTTAGCTGCAGACTAAGCACACCTCTGTAAGTACCACACTGATGTAAAGTCCCTATTAATGGAGTCCACAGCACCTCCTCATCTGGCTTAAACCTACGTGGAAGTCTTCAGAGCCATGAAAAATACCTCTCGACGGTCCTCTGGTGCTTCCTGCAAAAATCCTTCACACACCTTGTTGGAGCAATTCCTTTCATCTGAGTACAATTTACTCACAGGACAAAAATCAATTCTTATCAATACTCTGCAAGCGGGCACATGGACTGGAAAAGAGATAATACAGATACATGAGAGATCTAGGTAACCAGAAGCAGCAGAAATATTTAGATGAAAAATACAGGCTCTGCATCTCATCGACAGTGCCTGAAATACAGAGGCAAGCAGCGCGGTCACACCGAATGCACATGCCACTTCGTATAAGGAGCAGATACTCATCATGTGCAGGGGAATAAAAAAAAAAAAAATAGATGGATCCAAGAGGCCAGATTGACAGAGAGTGCAAGTCAGCAAGTTTCGGAGAAGGAAAGATGAGGTACCCAAGTCACAATTTCAGCTGTAGAATGAAACCTGACTTGTAATAAAGAATCTGATGGACTGAGCGAGTTTGCAAACAGCTCAGGGAACGAGTAGAGAGAGGCATCAGTTTTGTTTGTTTTCTGTCTGCCAGAATGATTTTCTCACATGCCTGTTGTGACCATCCTGCATCCACGCAACCTGCAAGGATGAGCAATATAGGCACGAATATCTAAGGACTGGGGGTGAGGATACATTTGAAATTATATTTCAAGGGAAGGAAAAGCTGCCAGGTATGAGTCCTCCATCTCTGTTGCAAGTATCTGCACATATAATTCTTTTTTTTTTTTCTGCTCACATGCACACCTCAGGCCTTCCTGGACTGGGTCCTAAACCAGCCAGCATATCCCTCTTGGTCTGATTTAGCTTCTGCTTTCTGTACCTCTATGAAATGAATAGTGCACAGCACATCAGAGGCTTGCTGAGCCTTTGGCCAAAGCAGGGCACACTGGACAGATGAAGAAGACACGCTGGGCAGGACTGAGGCAACTGGGAAAGAAAACAGCAGCAGAGGCGATCAGAAGGGTTCAACTTTATAGGAAAGATGAGAAGGATTATCAATGGCTACAGAAGCACAAAACTTTTTTTTCAGGGAGCCTTTAGCACGTCAATTATCGCTGACAGCTAACACCCCTACCCACTCAGCCAACCTACAGTAGCTTCATAAGCTGCTCCCACCTGTGGCAGGATAAAAGGGAGAGAGAAATCAAGGACTAGGCAGTGAATTATCTTTTGCACCTTGTTGCTGCTGGTCCTTCCTTGCACAGTTTATCACCAATCCCAACAGAGAGAGAAAGGTCAAATGGAAGAATCCTAACTCCAATAAATGTAAATTATTAATTAAAAACTAAAATTAAAAAAAAAAATAAATCAGGTTCTCCTTTATCCTTCCTTACTGGAAGTCTTCGAGGGTTATCTTCAGGACAGCTCTAAAATGAACTCTAAGACTTTCCATAAATGACCGTTCTATAAATCCAAGTCAAGAGCTGAGAGAGGCAATAAACAGTTAAGGAGCTCATTTTATGGGGTATCTTGTATTTTTCATTCCCTGAAAATACTCGCCATTAAAATGTTTTAGCTGAGATTTTCAAAGCAGTGTGGGCAAATCCTCTGCACATCTCACATTAATTAACAGCAAGTGTGTGGGTAATTCCCTGTAGTACTTTGATAATGTCAGCTTTTTTTTTATATATATATCCATTTAGCATATCCATGCAGAGTAGGACGGGGGAAATGTGTATGCCAGTTCTAAACTGCACCTAAAAAAAAAATAAATGCAGTTTTGTTCTGACCATATGAGCATCTGATCTGTTCTGACGGAGGGATTCTAATCAGCTATTTTGGGCAGATCCAAAAACACGAAATAAACGCGCTCCATCATCACGGACTTCCGAGCCTCATCAAGTATCTCATCTAAATAATATTTTTCCATTTAGAGGGCTTGGGGGAAGGGCAGGGGAATAAACCTTTCTGTTTACTCTTAGCTTTGGAAAAAATCCACTGGGAGGGACTGCACAATTAACATATTAATGAAGGCTGGCCTCAGATGCGAGGCCTGAAAGCAATTATGGGCAAATTAAGAATATAAATGAAAGATTAAAAAAAAAACTCATGCCTGTTTGGGACAAGAGGAACATGAACTGTTCGGCACTGAAACAGGAATATATATTTTCTTCCTATGTGCTAGGGGAAGGAATCCCATCTAACTCTGCTTGGGAAAGGCAGTATCTCTCACGCTCACCTTATCAACCGCAGAAGACCAGGGACATTGGGATAACTGTGCCAATTTGCTCAGCTGGTCCCTGAGCTGGAGTTTGGACAGTTAAAACCTGGAAGAGTGAAAAGTCTGGAAGTCCGCACTCAGCTAAAGTAGAGGAAATAGGCAATTTTCACCACATTGATCTCTATACTTTAACACGATTGAGCCGAATCTTCCGGCCGTCATTTTTTTCTGTGGGTTTTTTTTTTTTTTTTGGTAGATACCAGGCACAAACATTTATAACTGTTTGCGCTGTCTGAAATGCAGTAACACTGATGAAACTCGAACTGGCCTCATAGAAAAATCAAATATAAGTGGGTGTAAATACCTCCACAGCACAAGGGACTCCAATTTTCATCTCCTCGTTAGCGCCAGGTGAAGGCTGCAAAATAGCTGGCTGGAAAGCAGGGTTTCCATTCATGGCTGATTTTGTTTTACTCTTCTAAGTTACAGTCCAAATCAGACCAAAAACCAACATGTGCTAAATTCCCCAGGCCCTGCAGCCACTTAGTGATATTGATGTTCCTGTCAGCTCTCATGACCAGAGCAAGGATGACAATTTCACCGAGAAGCACTGGGAAATATTGGCTCCTGGGCGGTGGCAGCAGAAGACTGACCAAAGGCTGAAGCCCTGGCAGTTCCCTGTACCCGTGTCCCCTGCGATAAACCCACCAGGAATCCAGACATTCTTCACCTGGCACCCTGCTTTGGGCTTAACATGCACTCTGAGCAGGGACATCACAAATGAAATATTTGAGGCTCAACAAAATGGCATTTTTATATGAAATAACTTTTTCTTTTTTTTTTTTTTTTTTTCCACCTGAAAGAATTCAGCCAGCTCTATTGTCAAAAAGCCTTTACAACTAAAGGGAAAGCCAAATCACTAGAAAAACCTGGAGGCAGGGAAAGCATGTTTTCAAACGCTTACACTTGTCTCCAGGGATTTTCAACATACATGAAGGAAGTCCAGCAAACAATGCCACAGGAGCTACATCATTAGAGAAAATGAACTGACTTAATTATTAACCAACTAGTATTTCCCTGACTAAATGTGGAACACTTGGCTATTCTTACTGATTTCTGGTGAATATGCCAAGCACCAAGCTACAAAAGCTTCCTTGATACCAACTCAGAGAAAATTCACATATGAGACAAGCCTCTAAATCAAATTTTTACTTTATTATTATTATTTTTTTTAGTTTCCTATAAACTTATCTCTTTAAATGCCAGGTAAATGTAGTATCTATCTATCATCACAATCTGTTTGCCAAACCTAAAGCTACAAGTCCAGGAATTCCTCTGCTGAGCTTTGATTGCCCTGGCATTAGTCCTTAAAAGAGCTTTTGGAAAACCATCTGATGCATGGCCGTCAGTTCCAGCAGGATGCTCCCAGCCAGCCCCACACCTGCTTCTTAAACATCCCCTTCATTCCCACACCTTTGCCTCTCTATCTCATTAGGGTTAACAAAATCCAACATTTCTAGCATCTATTTTTGCCAGTGAAGACTTAAGATTTTCTCTGCCAGAATGTCCCTGCCTACAATTTACCATTCAGAAGAAAAAGCTTGCATTCAAGTACACCTGTTCTTGACATGACCAAGTCACACGTATTTTTTTTTATACACAGGGTCACTTGAAGATCCATTTGCAGACAGCTCAGTCAAAAACCTTATTACCTCTGGCAGGTTGCAGAACTGTGGGATTCATTTGTTCGGCGTTAATGGCAAACACTGCATGTACCACCTTAATATAGAAAAAGGTAGAGGCAGGCAGTAGGGAGGAAGGCTGCCAGAGTCCCTTGGACACTCTGGGTCAGGCAGCGACTTCCAAAGGAAGAAGAGACTTTGCCTCTCCTCAGAGCAGCATGTGAACACCACAAGGAAAAGCCAAGAAGGAGAACCAAGGGACTTGCAGTGTGAGTGCAGGATGGGATTAGTCAGAGCAAAGCCAGAAACACACCAAAACATTCCTGAGAAGCAACAGGAAGACACTTTCTTAGTATCTGAGAAGCTGCAGAGGTTCAGCTGCGGGTGGTAGGACACACAGCTTGCAGAACCTTGGCTTGAAGTTCTGAGGAACCAGCTGTTTGGAAGAGCCATGAAAGATGAGAAAGGTAAAACTTCAGACAGAGATTACACTGTTGAAATGGGGACAGTTCGCAGTTCAAGACACGAAGGTGCTGATGTGAAAAAGCAGAAAACAGTTAAAGGATGGCATCTTATTGAAACTGAAGATCGACCCCTTGCAGGGAGCTTGACCATTTCACATTCTTAACCACTGCACGGCTTATCTTTGGTCATGGCTGCTCAAAGTGATTTGAAGCCTTAGAAAGCGGCTTGGCTAGAAGACCAGGCTAGAGAAAGGACCTGACCAGCTATGACACAATGGGGAGAGAATACATTCATTTTTAAGACTTACTGAATCTCCAAAGTATCTGGATATTCTCTGTTTAGTTACACTCTTTTAGTTACCTTATTCAAATGTATACATTTTTCAGTCTAATAAAACCCAACTCTATTAATTGGAGGCATCTGATGCCTCTTGATTTGCTGCTTTCAAGAAAACGGAGGTGGGATAATTTCACCTCAGGACTTTGATTGAAGCTTCTGTGGCATAGCCACAAAGCACTTGATTTTTTTTTTCCTGCCACAAGTGTAAGAACTTAATATTTCTTACAGATCTGCCGCTGATCAGTTCTGTGATCATCATATATTTAAAGGAAGACGGAGTGCCAGGATCTGCAAAGGTAGAATCCAACTGGCTCAAATCACCCTACTGAATTCCATGTGCTCTGGCCAAATTTTCCTGTGAAATTCAGTGTATTAGGAGAGAGCAGGATCAGAGCTTTAAGTTTTCCATATTGAAAATGCTCCTGCATGTTAACTACATCACTGGAATTGTGGAAGACAACCAAGAATACATTTGCAATAGAAGATATAAAATATTTATATAAATTGAGCAGGAAAATGAAAATAACCTCAGCAATATAACATGGGAGTACTCAGTGTTTGTATACAACGCAATGAATATTGAGACTTCTGAGCTGTGAAGAAAACGGTTTGCTACGAAATTTTCTGCAATCAGGAATCATAACTGAGCATTATGAGTTACTAGTATCAGCCAACAAGGTTTCTATGCCTTTTTTTTTTTTTTGCATCTAGTGGAAACGAATAATTACACAATTTACTGACAATTTAGGAACAGTAGGTAAGTAATGATGTCTCAGCAGCCCATTGATTCAACTTTGGCGAGCACACAGAGAAGACTTTAGGATTAGGATCTATCAGAATGAGCTTTCAATAGAATAAGAGGTGGCACTCGAGGCGCTTTTTCAGAGAAACCCAGGGACGCGCAAAACATTCCTGTCACCAGTCCCTCCATCATCTCCGTTGTGTCGACACAGTCCATACAACTATCTCGGTCATTGTGGAACTGCCCCTCAAGTTGCATGTTTTTCCAAAGGCAGCGTGTGAACTGAGGATCTAGTCTTCTACATTAGACTCTTTCTAAGTAAAACTACCTTTTTTTTTTTAAAAAAAAAAAACCACCTTCTCAATCCCATGTCACTTCACCCCTTGTGCTTCTTCTGCTGCAGCACAATCAGAACATCCTCACAACGAGACTTCGTACGGGGATGTGCGCCTCGACCCCCATGCAAACAGTGTATTTACAAAAAACCAAAATGTTGGAATGGAAGAAAAGTTATGGAAAAAAAAGACCTATTTTTTTCCTAGCACATACCTGTAGGATGTAGAAGTGCATTGCCATTGATGTGTTAATGATGCAGTTCCTGTCAGCAGTAACTTTGGAGTAGGAAATTAAGGCTTAGAGGTCAAGTCTTTCCCTGCTCTAAGAAACAGAATGATTTATCATTATAATGTAATATACTGCTCATGTCTCTTCTAAAATTGGTTATAAAGTATTTAAACTACCACCACACAGAAATTTTGGATGGCAAGAGACAGTACTGTGGGGTAGTCCTGCTCCTATCAAGTCTCAAACAAACGCTGTGTTTGAGAAATCCTACATCTATCTGAAGCACCACCAGCCCTAACAACTGGGACATCCACAGGACCACCCAAGAATAGTTCTGGACCAGCAGCTCCAGAACCTCTGCACTCAAGAGTGGCCTGAATGTTCCTCAGCTTTCCAAAGAGACCCATCCCCTGCACTGCGTAGAGCAAGAAAGCATTTTAATAACCCCATTATCTACCTCTAAATACAATCTTCCATTTGAAGTGGCAAGTTACTATGGTACACAAACTTATGTGAACTAGTAAGTCTTTGTAGCATCACACATAACTGTTATAAAGAACTGCCTCACTGATGCTACCATTTTCCTTACCCTGTACATTTCCCCCCAGCACAAATCTTTGAGAGGGTAGATGACGCCAGAGGTATTTACAGTAAAATAAAAAAAAATAAGAAATATATAGATACTACAGTACTGGATCAAGCAAAACTCTATTTTAATGCAACTTGTATACAAAATGGATTAAAGCTACTACTTATTATTTTAAATCTGTATTTCAAAAGTTACAGAATATGAGAAATATTCCAGTAAACTGGAGTACCCTGTATTTTCTCCAGGGCAGTTACTAATTGAAATGTTGACCATTTACATTAAAAGAAAAGGTGAGGAAAGTGCTTAGCTCCTTAGGGTCAGGTTCTGGATTCATTCTGAAGTCTCAGCTCAAGGTAGGGATTTTATAGGCATTTGTAATATCTTTTTCATCTTCAGGAATTGTATTCAAATGGCCGCCTTGGTGTATATATAATCCGGATTAAAGTTATTTCTTATTTGTATATGCATTTTTAACTTTCAGCTGGTGGCAGCACCTTCAATAGAAAAATAGAAAGAAAACATGAAGGATTGTTGATGAGAAAGGTGATTGCGTGAATCACAGCCTTCACGAGAAAGCTGAAGAGATCTGGAGTTGTCTGTAGCTTCTTGCTACAAGTAGAGACAGAGAAGATTGTAAGAATGTATGTTCCCAACTGTCTATCATCCGGATTTACTTGCAGTGGTGAAGAAAGCAAATCGGTGCCTTGGGGCATCATTTGTCGTGAACTGTTATATAAAGAAGCATTTCCTGCTTCAGGAGCATCTTAATGCAGAGTCAAGGTCTTTTTTAAAAAAAAAAAAAAAAAAATAACCAAGAGAAATGCCTTTGAGAATCAAATTGAAACAAAAAGCACAAAGCAGCTTTTGCTCGCATTATTAAAAAACTCTTTGAAGCAACCTATAACACAAGCTTGATATTGTCAAAATTGCCAGAACTCACAAATCCGAGGCCAGCTCCTAAGACACAGTTGCTCTTCCTCATCTGTTACATTATTCCTTAAACTATACATGAAGGGGGCACCAAAATGTAACTACTCAAATGAAGCCACACAGGACATACGAAACAGAGTAACTACTCATCATTATGCTGTACAGATACTGATATTGCTCATTTTCTGCCTTTTGCCTACATAGTGATTCAGTTGGAGCCTTTCTGATTTTTGAAGGCATATCAAGACGTCCAATGACAGGGGAAAAGAAACAAAATTCATTGATCTACTGGAGCAGCTGATGAATGGGGTAGACGGACGGTGCCTCCCGTGAGCAATGCTTGGGAAAACAGGGAATTTCTCACAAAAAAGCCTAATGGCAGCACCAGCGCCAAGCTCACCCCTTCTCTACAGCATCCTGCAGAAACTGCGAGTTGCCCTAGACCGCCCATCAATCTGAAAGTCATTCCAGATCAGGGTGAAAAGGTGGAAAACGTAATTAAAGCGCCAGTGACATGCTCACTTCTGTTTTCAGTGTTGTTCGGTGAAACGGGAAGCGATCGCAATCTTCTCCAAGCACGAGTAAGATAGCTCTCATGTGGAAAGGTGTTGACTTGCCTCTGACAGGTCTGCTTTATCTTTTCCCAAGGTAAAGCTTTTCATGGTGATTTCAGTTTTGAATGTGCAGATTGCTTTGAGAACGACTTGTGGCCATGAAGACCAGCCTATTAACTGGCTGGCACGTCTCAATGAACTGAGTGCGCCAGAAAACGGAACAGAGCGCTACACTTTTTAATATTTGTGACAAAACAAGGACAGCGTTAAGGAAAGTATAATTTATAAAACACAAAGGAAACAGGGGAAATATGTCAAGTATTAAATCCCTCTCTAAAAATAAATTGAAAGTTCAGCTGAACATAACTATTGATACTGATGGATCATGCATAGGTGTACCCAGAAATAAAACCATTGTCTGAATTTGGGCACAGAATTTAATTAATATCATACTGACAGGGAAAAAAAAAGAGAGTCAGATTTTCACAGAAGACATTTTGCCACCTGGCTTCACAACAAAGGGGAGAAAGCTTTTGATTGAACTGTCAGGCGATGATGAACTCGAGTTCAAATTCGACAAAGCGTAGCTTAGCAACTTTTTGCGCTGAAGGAATGAGTTCAGCCTGGTGTCTGACTGCACCCTTAAGCTCCCCATTTCTCTTCAAGACTGGCTTTCTCTGCCCTGCCCACCACCAAAAAGGGGTAAACCAGACTTTTCACTGAAGCTTACCAATACCTCAACTGACAAAAAGCAACCGTGGAGCAAACGCATGCTTCCTGCTAGCACCAGGCTTTGATTTCCCTGGGTGCTACTCGAAATCATTGTTTTTCTCTTCATTTGAATTTTGTCAAGAGCGCGCAAGGTGAACTTGGATGTCAGCTCACCGATATTGTACTGAAGAATGGGTAGGAAGCTTGAACAAATTAAATAACTTGAAAAGGCAAGCCATCATTGTAGCTCAGCAGCATAATGCAAGAGTGCAACTCATTTATAGCGTTTTGATTGTTTCTTATAATTTAAGCAACACGGAAAACATGAATAGTAACGCTTGCTTCATTGTGTTTCCCTTTGATATATTGTCTTTGCACCTGCAACGTTTAAGAAGGACGTTATAAATTGAACGGTTTAGGCTACCTCTGCGTTTATTCTAAGCAGAGAACATGGGAACACAAGCATACTGAAGGCAAAAGTGAAACGAAAGGAGAGACTAGTTTTAAGAACAGAGAACAAAGCAAGAAGGTTTGGGAACGGCTCCTTTAGAACATATTCCTTATCCTTTATGACTCACTTTAGCTCTTTCATCGCACGTTCAGCA
Source organism: Trogon surrucura (assembly GCA_020746105.1). NCBI lineage: Eukaryota > Metazoa > Chordata > Aves > Trogoniformes > Trogonidae > Trogon > Trogon surrucura. The sequence continues at coordinate 42,776,636 of CM036621.1, forward strand.
CGAGAAGGGAAAAAGGCAGAATACCTAAATTATCTTGTACTTCCAGCTGTGTCTGGCTACAAGCATTGGATTCTAACGTACACACACACAGGGTGTCAAAATAGCAGGATGTTTGCATAATCTGGAATATACAATTATACTCGTGAAGAGGAAGCCGTGTGCCAAACCTCGCTGCAAAATTGCCTTAATGAAGGACACAAAGCGGGTACTTCTGCTAAAGGACGGGTGGGTGGCTGCATCACCGACCGTTGCCAAGGGCAATTCCCATGCCACCAGCTCCCACCCAGGCTGAGCACAAAGCAAAAAATTGCAACCACAAGCCACAAAACTCAAGGCAGAGAGTGTTTGGAAGGACGACTGGGCAACGCGTGAAGGCATCTTCCTAGAGGAAGCGTTTTAAAACATCGAGGGATAACCCCGCGTACAGTTATTATGTGCTAGCAGCTGCAGCAAGGGATGTTGCAGGGGTCAGGAGAACGATCCCTTCTTGCTGCTGTGGCCATGCAGAGGTGTGAGAAGTCATCTTCTTCCAGTTTTTAAAGCAATTTCAGATCTGAAGCCAGATACCAGGGATGAAAAACTTGGAACCTGGATTTTCATTTTAGGTTCATAGTCTGTTTTTGGCCAAGACACTGTTTTAAAACTGGAAAATGGTGAATGGGCACAAACAGGCCAAAGAAAACAGGTAGGTATTAATTGTTTGTACTGGAAAAATGTCTGTCGGCTGTTGAAGTCCTTTAAAAATAGGTCTGCGAAACAGAAGCAGAGTTCAGCACCAAGCAGTGTGAGGAGAAGTTCTCCTGGGGAAAAAGAAAGGAAAGAAAGACAGGAAAGACCTAATTAAAAGTAAAGGTCTTGCAGTAAATAAATGATTCAGCTTGCCTTCAAAAGTGCGTAGAAACACTGTTCTCTGCGAAGAATACTAAGCTACACTACAGGAAAAATCCCTGGTAAAATTGATGGGAGATTTTTTTATCTTTTTTTTTTTTATTTTTCGGTAGAGAATAGCACTGAACTCCTACTGTTTTATAAACAGAACATCAAAGCACAGATATGCCTGCCTCATCAGTTACATTAGGATCCCCATGGCTTTTAGCTGACACATGTATTAGTTTGGATGCAAAAAAATCCAATAAGAGTTTATTATTTCCATTTTGGGTATCTCTTCTCTCACTACAGTAAAAAAAAACCCTCCGCTTCTCATTCAGGAGTAATTTTACACACAAAACAGTCTGGAATCAGTATCATGTTAAAGCACACGAATAAACGTACCAGTGGGAAACAAAATTAAGCCAGCATTTAAATGCTTTTTTTGAATTGCAGCTCCTATCACAGTTTCCCCAGCCCACCAAGTTGACTTAGAAGCTTTGGACAAGCATTCTTCAGGGTGTCCGACTGAACTGAACAGAAACCAGGAGTATTTTGATGCTCACTCTTGAGAATACAATTGCAAGGACATATCAGAGAAAAAAAATATAAAAATTGACACCTAGGCCTCTTAAGAATACAGTTACAATTAGGTAAAGAAGAAAGAGCAGAGGAATCCAGTTTTTCTTTTATTTTGTGGGGTGTTTCTTTTTCAAGGTTTAAAATTATATGAGAAGTACAGTTGATACTTAATGGGCTGCAACCAGTTGCATTATTTTAATTAGTTTATGGTGATAAGGATGAATCCAAAGCAGACAGCTGTGAAGATTTGTTATTTTAATTAGCTAAGTAAACAGACAGGAAAATCAAGAACAGTCCCGATCCACCACAGCAGACTCTGTTCAACAGGGCAATGAGGGAAAAGAACCTCAACACCAACACATCACGACTCCTGCGCTAAAATAAGGCACTTGCTGGCTGCTTTAGACAGGGAAAACACTCCAGATAAATAGCATCCACTTCACAAGAGCAAAGCATTTTTGAAAGACCAAAACAATACGCATGACAGAGGACTTCAAAGACCAGAGCTTTCAAGATTATTACAGCACAGTAACTACTTGAGCATGCTTGCAATGTGTGTTATGTACAGATTTATAACCCTACAGATAGAGTATAATTATTGCTTACAGTTTTAACTGATTTGTTCTGGGGCTTAGGGATAAAAAAAAAAAAAAAAAAAAGGTATTTAGTAAAAAAAAGTTTAGGGTTTCTGAGAAATAAAATGCATTAGGGGCAAAAAAATACCTCAAATGTAAAGAGAGGTATCATTTGCAGTATCCTTAGCTTCATCTCTATTTTTGACAGTATCTGCTGGGAGAAAGACATTCAAACTTATCTTATCCTAAGCATCAACCTCAAAATTTGCTCCGTAGCAGCTGCTGCACCAGTGGCAAGAGCCTTGCGTGTCCCTGCTGGCAGTGCACCTCCAGGTAGGAAAAAGCCTGACCTCTCCCATTAAGCCCAGCTTCACAATTTGTCCCTGTGTCGGAAAGCAGCCAATTACTTCTGGTTCTATTCATGTTCTCCACACACGCTTTCAATCCTGCTTAAAGATAAGTTATTACTATACACAAATTACAACACATAGACTTATGAGTTAATAATTTACTTGTCTAGCTGGGGAATTTTCCTTTTAGTGCATTATAGATGAACCACAGACAAATTCAGTACTTTCTTGAATTAAGATCATCTAGCCAATCTAATTCTGAATATATCAAGCAGTACTGTTCTCTGTGGGGACAATTTAGAATAAAGTGTGCTTCAGTATAAGGAAGAATGTCAAGTATTAGCCGAGACTGAATGGAAATCTATAAAAGATGTCAACACCATTAGCAGCACAGTTTGGATTACTAATCTCTGCTCTTCCACAGCAAACATGTTTTTTTTTTTTCTTGGCCTCTACCAAAAAGGTCATTGGTTCTTTCACAGAGGTTAAGAAGGATACGTGATGTAAAAATGTTTATATAAGAATCAACACAGGCAGATTTCAACTAAGCTGTTCTTCCCTTGCATTCAGATATTAGCCAAGGAACAATCAGATGACAGTTAAGACTGACAACAGCACACAGACACTTTCCTTCCTGAAGAGAGTTTGTGACCACAATTTTAGGCACACAGCTGCCTTGTTGTGATGTTACATATCTTGTATGTTCTCCGTCTTCACAAGTATAGTAACTTGCAGCTAGTAACTGGCTAACTAGTCTTAAATAGTTTGAATGCAGCTGGTTCAAAGAGGTTAGGGGTATAACTAAAGCCCACAGATGTCACCAGGACATACTGAGTGGGCTTCCAAGCAGCCACCACATGGGTAACAGAGAACGGGGCACTGGACTCTCACTACTACACTAACAGTAAATATCAGTAGAAAAACAGAAGCTTAAGAAGTCATTTTCCCTCACTCTGGTCCGCCCTGCAGTTGGCTATTAAATCCCTCTGAATGTAAAGAGTTCAGGCGCACAGTGTCTCTTCCTCTGAAGAGAGCACCTTCTGCAGCCTCTACAGCTTGAAGTCCCTTCTTTGTGTTCCTTTCATGTTTGGATCCACTTATTGTTGTTAATTGTCCTTCATTAGTTACCTTGCAGTTTTGATTGGTTTGACTCTTCACCCTAATTGATTTGCTACTGTAATTGACTTTCTCCTCCACTGCTTTGCTTTGTGTGTTTTATCATTTTAAAATGTAGAAGAAACAGAATGGAATTAAATTCCCAGTAATTGCTTATTACCATCTTGTGGTGCTATCATTTCCCTCCCCTTAAACAACTGCACATGGCTTCAAGCCTGTCCTGTGCCATCTTTTTATCAATATTCGTTACGTTTCTGAAATATTATTCTGTTTCACCCTTCTCCTTTTCTTTTGCCTTTCAGGTCTGAAAAAAATTCAGATCTTATCATACCTCTCCATTACTTTCCTGGAGCCCATCTCAAATTCAGTAACATCCATAACCTTTTGCTCCAACCCTTCTCCTTTGCCTTCCTCACTATGGAAGCAATGAGATTTTCACAGGGGACATAATAACCCACACAAGCAAAAAAAAAACAAAACGAAAACCTTCTGCAGAAGACTGTGGACTTCCACATGCCAGAAACCAAAAGAATTTGTCCAAGTGCTTGTTGGAATGTTTTGACAGGATGAATCGAGGTGTCCCTCTTTTTTTCTGGTATGGAGTTACCTTTAATCTGTCACCCTTTATTTCCTGAAACCCCAGACAGAAAGACACCAAAGGCCAAATTGCACCTGATGCTCAAAAAGAAGACTAAGCAGTGTTCTTACTTAGGCAAGGCACTACCTCTATCTGCTCTCATTTGGTTTCTTGCACTAGAGCTAGATGAGCACAGTGTTCCCCAGAATCCTACAAAAGGAAGAGCAAGGGGAATCATTCAACACATTTTTTTTAGTCCCATTTCATCCTCCTCTTTTGCTTCTCCATTAAAATCCCTTTTGTCTCACTCCTACAGTGTATCACTTTCTTGCAAATTCCCTTGCACACCTGCTTTTCACCCTCATTCACAGTTTTGTTGCTTTCTTTAACTGGAGTTTCAACAATTCCCCTTCATTTTCTTTCCTTCTTTGCTTCCACCTCCAGTTCAGAAGTGTCTCATTTTCCTGCCTCAATCTGCTCCCTTGTTCCCAGCTCTCTTAAGCTCTTACCAACCACTCTCCCACACCCTTAGCTGATCTGGGTCTTTGCATCTATACTTGTTACAAAACAATGGCATTCTCTCGCTTTTTATTTTTAAACAAATATAGATTATCTCATTGCATCCCTCTCCTTTAATTTCTTTCTTCCGTGACTACAGAATTGCTTTGTTTTTCATGTAGGTGTAGACTTTAAAATGCCCTCTGAAGGCACAGAGGCAACATTCCTGCTGACAAATCAACTTCACAGCTCACTTTTTTTATGCCCCTCCTACCAAGCTGAGTAACTGCTGGGTAAATGGTGCAAAATTTACATATACACATGTCTATACATAGAAATAAAATAACTAAACTCAAGCTGGGGACAGCCACAGATGTAAGTACCAATGAACTGAAAAAAAAGGGGCATGTTACTAACCATGTAGGGAGAGACTGATGGAGTTCAGTTTAAGTTAAATCGTGCACGGAGAGAAGGGAGCAGAGCGAGTGAACAGCCAGAGAAAATACTGATTCAGACTAGGCTTGGTCAGAAACAGCTCTCTCGAGTTACAAAAGTTTCAGTTTATAAAGAAAAGAATCTACTCTGATCTGTAGTGGGACCCCCCAAAAGACTTCTTCATGGGCTTTTCCTTCAGCATGGAAATGTTGGTTTTCCTCTTCAATGAAGGGAAAGAGCTGGAAATCTCTTCACCAGTGTAATTACTCATTTTATATACTCAGGGGAAATCACCCCTTTGCAGCAGAAGTTAATTTTTGCTGTCCTGTTAACAGCTGAATGACACCAAGCCCGAGTTACAAGCGGTTGTTCCGTAGGACGCCTTATTAATTGAGGGAGCTGAGCCCATAAAGCCTTCCCAACACAACACTCTATTGAAAATGGGGCATCTGGAGGGAAAGGGCCGGAGGGAAATGGATCCTCAAATAAACAAGAAGTGACAATTAGCACGTTAAGGAGGTGCACTACCTGAGCTCCAGCCTTCTTATCTAATTCAAGAAGCATATACACTGACCCTCCTGCTGTGGAGATGGCCTTCTTCAAGTATACTTCTTGCTAGAAATCCTGGGAATTGTTCAGAGGAATATTTTTGGCCTTCTGTATCTTCCAGTTTTGGTTGGTTTTTTTTTTTTTTAAATAAATCAATTGGGAATACTTCCCCCTCAGATTCTCAGCTTGTAAAATCCCAGCACCACTAATTTGATCTAGGTCAGTTCGTACTGCTCAAAAACCTCATAAAAGCTTAAAAGCGTTCTCTGCCAAAGAGAGTTCTTTCTTACAAAATGTGCCAAATTCTCTTTGTGGTTCGGCCAAGCTACACCCAGTCTCTCTCTGATGAATTTGATACCAGTTATAGTGGACATTGGCAAGCTTGGTCAGCTAACTGGTTTAGTAAAAAAATGAAATTCCATGAAACAGGGAGAATACAACAGACTTTCTTTTAATTGAATTGTGTATAGTTATTTTATGACTAAGCCCATAAATAATTATTTTCTCAGTTTCTTATTTCAACTACATGTTTATAATTTCCTAGATTGGTTTTAGAATCTGTTTCTGGCCGGCTGTATTTGTAGAGCTTCATTTATGTTGTTTTATTACAGAACTGTACATATTTTTTGAAAAGAAAGAAGACAATTTATGGAGAGCCTCGGTTTTAATTGCATTTTTTCCTCTTCCCCTTAATTAGAATGCTTGTTAACCAACAGTTTTCAAAAGCAGAACCAAGACATTCTTACAGTATTCAATATCTCCTAACAAACATTTCACTGTATTTATACCCTGGAGTTATGAAAACAGCAAAACAGTAATAAAAAATCCACTTCAGTTTACAGTAAATTGATGCTTTCTGTAAGACATAATTAAAGTTACTTTGCAAAATGTAACAAATAAGAAATCCCTCTGAAGCACATAACACCCAGCACGACACAGTATTCGCACCTTAAGCACGCTGGGAGCGGTATTTGTAGCGGCAGCATAGCAGGTACTTTTGTCCCAACTGCTCTGCACAGCCCCTGTATTTCCCACAGAAAAGTGGATTCTGGATCCTCACACTCTGTTTCACAGCTTGTCCTCATCACAGTCATCATGGAATTAGCTAAGTGTAGCTCTTTGTGGTGTTTAATTCTCAAACTGGATACTTTGCTCATGAGAAACGTGGATTTGGGCTGTTTTTTTTTCTGCAGAGCCCAAGACTGTTTGCAGAATAATTTTTCATGAGATCTGTGCAGCACACTACAGCACACAGTCAACTTTGTCACAATGTGATTAACATGAAGTTCTGTGCTAAGCACTTAAATACTTTCCATAGTTGGCACCTCTGTTTCTCTGCTGACTCGTTTGGAACCTCACCCCAAGTCGAGTCACTTCAACAGAGATCCCTGCCTTTGAGAATTAAAGGATGTAGCAAAACATTCTTGTTTACAGAGAGATACTCTCCAAAAAGAACAAACTAGGACTCCTGGTTCTGTACTAGGACCTGCCTGTTGGATGGCAAGAAAAGAGTAGTTTGTCTGTGCCTTGGTTTTTAACATGTAAACAAGACTCGTGGTCATTTCTTCTGGTAGTTTGACCTTTTCTAGGGTTTGAATTCAATTTTGCCCTTGGTGATTTGTGCTTGGCCCTGCTTTATATAATGACAACACCCCTCCCAAACGTTGTGCAAGGTGGGGGTAAGCCCTGCTGTGCTGATCAGGCACATGCTGCCAGGTAGGAGACAAGTGTCTCCCATCTGGCTTTTAAAACAAGGCAACTATTTAGACCGGTGAACCTGACCTCATTCACCACTTGCAAAAACCACTGTTAATTGCACGCTATCGAGAACAGCCTTCTGCAGTGACAGCTTGTGACAAGGTATGTCAAAATGGAATAGCCAGGAGACTGAAAGCCATTAGGGAGCCAGCCTAGTAAAAAACCAACCAACCAAAAAAAAAAAAGAACAACAACAACAAAAAAAACAGTGGAAGGCTACACTAAAAGAGTGTGATTGTTTTGCTTAGAGCCTCACACAGGAACAAAAAACAGCAGGGGACATTTCTACACAAACCTCTCATTTAAGAGTTTAGCAAGTTCCTAAATTTATCTCTACAACCAACTACCATGGCTTAAGTTTTACCCATGTGTAAACTGTAAATAGCTCTCGATGTTGCTCACGTAGCATGTAGTCAGCAAGACTTAAGATCCAAGAGGGTTGTACTTAGTGCCTTTCACTGAAATCAAAGGCATCGGCAATGCCAGCCTTCCATGACTCACCAAGGTTTTGAAATGACCTTGAAGAATAAACCTTTGAAGATTAAGTCAAACTCAGAATTTTGTTACCTGAAAGAAGATACACAGCTTGGGAAATGCCTGACTGACTCCAATAACACCAGGTTGCCTAGCCCTCCGTAGCAGTGAACGTTTGGCTTTTGCTCCAAGAGCGAAGGTGGCAACAAGGCAAACTGGGGCTGCTCTGCATCCACCCATGACAGTCCCACCACAGAACCAACAGGCTTTAGCATCAAGCATGCATCACCCTAGACTACAACCGCCAAGCAAAGCAAGGAAGCTATACACCAAACCACCACCTAACCACATCACAGTATCAAAGCCAGCAGCCAATATACTAGACTAGTACTACAACAACTAAGCACCCGCACAACTAAGAAAGAATTATCACTGAGCATCAAAGCAACCAAGGAATATACTGGACTCCTACTACCACTACACAACTAAACAACCACAATGCATCAGAGTAAACAAGCGAAAGCCACAAACACCACAAGCAACAAAACCAAGCACTTAGCTTGGATGGTGTCATGGGTCTCGGTGCAAACTGGGTCCTGCCATCAGGAACAGTGACCACACATCCCAGCCACCCGGAAAAAACAGACCACTCAGAACTGTTCAGTACATCCTGCATCAGTTAGAACAGTCCCTCCCTAACACGAGGTTAGAGAGCAACAAGGACACTGGGATGCAAAGCAACATCTAAGGCACAGAACACAGACACGATAGAGAACAGACTCCCTCAACTACAGACTGGAACTGCTCTGTCCTCGTCACACTATGACTAAAGAATCTCAATTCTCCCACCAAGTCACAAGGTACCAATTAGACCCCCTTGCTCTCTAAGCTGCCTCACAAAGAGGAGCCCAGGTGCAGCTAAATCCAGTCTTAGCCCCCAGTTGTAAAGCAGAGCTCACACCCCATGTTCTGGGGCTGCTGCAGCAACATTCACACACATAGAGCTCAGAAACCAACACTCAGCCAACATCCACTTGCCTCACCCCTGCCACTACCAACCCTCACCCCTCCAGCCCCAAGACCTTTCCCCACAATTTAATCTGGTAAGGAAGGGATCAAAATCCATCCCTGACAAGAGAAGCACTTTGGATCACTGGGACCATCCTTCAGTCAAAAGGAGAAATAAAATGGTAAATACTATGCCAAATAATGCTGTCCTCTACTCACCCAAAACTGGCTATGCTTGAACTGTTCCTCAGCTCTTCCCTCAAAGGCAGACCTCCGCTTGGCTCAATATCTAAAACCCCCTTCCTAAAGCCACTGACTGGTAAAAACCCAGCAGATACGTTACCACTGAGGAGCCCCAGAGCAGAATAAGCTGCCTTAGCAGAGGCTGAGGCTCTTATACCACAGTCCGCACAGTAAGGAGGTAATGAGGGGTGGTGAAATACTCACACTGCCAAACTTTGTGGATAAAGGCTCAACAGGGACTCACATGACCAGGTCAAAATCAAATATAATTTATCGAAGCAACAGATACACAAATTCATTTTGATTGCCAGTGATAATGATTGTCTGCAAAGCATGTGCAAAAGCTACAGATGCATTAGATTATGAGCAGCTCTATAAAGATTCCCTAAGCATGCCGGACCAGCGCTTGGTGAGATGGAGTGTTTGGACCTTACCGGAAGGCGTCCTGATGGGGGGGGGGAAGAGAGGCTCGGCCTGTCAACCGATCCCGAGAGTCAGAGGTGGTCCATGGTGGTGTCTCCCCTGACAATGGTGGAATCTTCTCTAACATCCTCCCTCTCTTGGGCTGTTTTTATATTATTTGTTACCTCTCGGGTGGAGCTTGAGTGGCTCTATTCATGCATATCTTTATTGTGATTGGTGCAAACTTTCCTCGCTTTAGGTTTAAAGGTATAGACTGGAAAAATGCAATGCATGAGCTTAGTGAAGGGTGGTCACACTTCAAAGGCGAGTAGCTTTTCGGATGGAGGTGTGTTTTGGTATTATAATGAGCACAGTTCACCCAAAGGATGGCATCTAGCAAGAGATGACAGACTCTTGGCCCAGAGTAGTAAACGTGCAGTCATCTGGCTCCTTGACATCTCCAGGTTCCTTTGTGTTCACAGAGCTTGACCACGGTATCTCTGCTTTGTTCCGTGCTCTGTGGGATTTTCTCTTAGAGCTAGAACATCAAGCTTCCTTAATGCTACTGACCCTTAAGGTTATCTTAGAAAGCTTTGTGGGGAGAACTCCTTATGGACCAGCTGCATGCTGTCCTGGAAACTTTCTCCATGTTTTCAGGTGTGAACAATGCTCTGTAGGCAATTAAGTAATTTGAGACAGTTATCTCACATCACATGATGTAAGAAAGGTTAGTTTTTTGAGGGCCAAGCGCTCTGGCATTGTTTTAGCTGCGATGGTTGCCTTGAATTTGAACTAAAGTTTAGGCAAAGATGCCTTAATTCTACAGGAGGCAGCGTAGGAGGGTTGGAAGCTCTCAAGGAGGGACGTGCCTGGGGGCAGGCGGAATTATGGGTGGTGTGCGGGAGACGCCGTGGAGAGAAAGAGAAAGTAACCCAAATTCTGATGAAGAACAAGGATTTATTAGTAGATCTGGGAGAACCCAGAGAGGGATGAAATTTCATGATGTGGAGAGGGAGGAGGTGCTGCATTCCCCTCATAGGACAGGGCAGGAAGTGACAAGATGCTAAGAGCTGACCTTATTTTCAGTAACTGATTGGAGGTTGGAGCTAGGACAGGTGGGATAGACAAGTTGGGTTCTTTAGTTGGTTAGCTCTTGATAGCAAAACTATGGTACAAGCAGAGGCTAAAGATGAGGCTGAGACTGGACGTGCTGGGAAAGCTCAGCCAGAGACAGTAACTGATGGTTTGGCATGAGCAATCAAAGTCAGCTGCCCAAAATACAAATGGATCCCGATAAGGATGGGGACACTGTGCAGCTAATAGCTGTATTTATAGGACATTTGGCCCTAGACATCTGTAAAACCTTCAAACATGAGAGAAGTAGAACCTTCTTAGCAACTTCAAAGGGACTGCTGGATCCATTACCTTTACTAAGAACACCTGTGATGAGCATTCATGCTAATTTACATGAGGGAGACTACTGAAATGTATAACCACCAAGAGAAAGAACTATTGTAAATTAGTGATTAGATCATCTGATGCAGATGTGTGCAGGACAGGAAGACAAACTTGAGCTGATACAACGGCTAGAGATGTGTCAAGTGGAAAGATGAGCTGGTGTCCCTGGAGCTGACTGAAGTAATGGCTGCTTGTTGAAGCTAACCATGGCTTAACAAGTTGAATTCAGGATGTCAGTGATGAGCACGACCGTCTCAGCAGACCCAGCTCCTGACATCTGCCAGAGCGGTGGGTGGAATGCCACAGAAGGCGGCCTTAAGGATCTGAGCTATCTGTCGTGAGATATCCTTGACTGAAGTCACAAAATTCAAACTGCCTCACGTTGGAGCCAAGCCCCCTGGAAAAGCGAACGACTGAGTTTTGCTCCAAGAGCGAAGGTGGCAGCAAGACAAACTGGTGCTGCTCTGCATCCACCCATGACACCCTCACCACAGAACCTTGAACTGTAGGGCTCCGGGATCTCTCGCCCGAGATATCCTCAATGGAAGCCACGAAACGCAAGATGCGTAGTTTTGGAGCCAAGCCCCCTGGGAGAGCAAACGTCTGGCTTTTACTCCAAGAGCGAAGGTGGCAGCAAGGCAAACTGGGGACCGTGACAGGTCCTGGGATGCTACGAGCCTTCTGCCTCATCATTATATCACGATAATCATTACTCTCTTGACCTGTAGCATGGCTGAAACAACCCATGTCATACAAACTGTTGGATACAGAGCAAAAAATCTGCTCCAGAAGGAAGCTATGCCTCATGGCAATATAAAACACTAGTGTATTGCTTCACTTTGATCCCAGTGGGACTGCTTACAGGCAAATAGTAAATCCTTGGTTTTGGACTAATTTCTTTTCCAGTCCCTGGTTAAGGAATCCTTCCCTCCCCCACCCCACTACAAGTCTTAACAGGAAGTTTCACATTTTCAAACATTCTGGTTCTTTACTTGTTAGTGTTGCCACTGCAGTATTATATAACTGCTGAAATCTTTTATGCATTTCTTTTTTTTTTTCAACCTGAAGATAACGGCACCAGGCCTGCAGAGATAGCAGTCAAATGTATCGGGCATGTGATCAAGGCCACTTTGCAACACTCATCCTCTCTCACAAATTTCACATTTCCACTCACCCTCTCAATCAATCTGTTGTTATTCTATTTGCCTTATGTTCTAACTCAACATGTCATCACTGTTCAAAATACATCACTTCTACCCTGGCACACTACTTTTGCCTGTCATCTGTCAGAGAACTTGAGACCAATCCCTATTTTGCTTTTTCTGCTAGGGACCACTCAAAACAGTCTTCACTCGCTTCCCAGGAGAGAAACCTTGTTTCTTGCCAAACTAAGTCACAATATGAGTTACCTGAGTTTCCACAGGCCATCTATGATCCTCAGTTGGAATTACAGAATACAGTTTGCCAATAGTGTAAGCTGATGACATAAATTCCATGTGAACTAAACACAAACAATACTGATGTACCTGAGTAAAAGACAAAAGCTGATAAACACAATGCTGGTAACATCCACCTATTCTGAAGCACAAGAACAACAGCTGGTGCAAGTAATCAGTTAAACACGCTGGATGCAAAATACATAGATTATGTGTCATACATGAACAGAGGCTTTACCAACAGTCTTTGAGTTCTGGCTATAAAATCATGTAGGATTCAGGGACCCTCAAGAAGCCATCTAGTTTAACCTCTTGGTCAAAGCACATCCAGTTAGAGGAGATTGCTCAGGGCCTTTAGAACACCACTACCAGTCAGAGAGTATTGGCCAGTATACGCCCTTTTGCCTCAGTAAAGAAAAATTAGGTAGCAAGTATTTTGTAACCTGGAGTCCTCTCACAAAGGCTTGAAAGCACACACAGATGATGCACTGCAAAACTTCACTATCATCCCAAACCTCCTCAATAATAGGAATCTTTAGCACTGACTCTCTTATGCCTCATCTCCTGTGTATTAACAATTCATATCCTTGCAGAAAGATCACCAGTGCTACTGTCCTGTAGATCTCCTGTTTACTGGGAAGTATAGTCAGCTGTATTATCCAAGGGAATAAGGGACTGGGGCAGAGTAACGGCAGGCAATTCCTGTACTACTGGGTTGGGCTTCAGCCAACTCAGAAGCTTCCACCCTACGCTCAGTGCTCCGGGAGGGTTTATTGGCAGAGGCGCAAAAGCACGACTTTGTGTGCGCTCAGGAAGGCTGGCATCAGATTGAGGCCAACGAGCCCTGTTGAACCTGGGCAAGCTCCGTGGAGAGGCTGACTCTTCATCTTCTCCATCGTGCTCTCCTCACCCCTGGTTCTGGGAACACAGCCCAGACCCACCTGAGCAGGCTCCGCACAGCGCCAGGCTCGGTTGGGAAAACACGCAGCCCGCTTCTGGGCCTCAGTTGGATCCAAGAACCACTTAACCATATTTGTATCATGTTGCACCTGCCAGACCCAGACTCTTCTGTGAGCCAGTACAAAAAAACCCCAGCTGGCTGTGCCCATGGCATGGCTCAGCGCAAGACGGACCACGTGGAAAACTGCACGCTACCTAAAACCGTTTGTTGTATGGCATGTTTGTCCTTAAAGCGACACTGAGCTTGCAACTCTAAAAGAAACCAATTTAGACATTCTTAGATAGCGTTACTCGATTACAGACAGAATAGTGAGCTTTATTCATCTCTCTGAAGTGGGGGTGCCCAAGAACATGATGTAGCACCCTTTTTCTACGAAAAGCACAGAAAGATGCTCTCATCTGTCCAAATTAACGTTAGCAGTGTTTCCCCTTCTGCATTGATCAAGTGCTTCTAAACGATGGCTAATAGTTGGGCAACAAAAGGCAATTGATTCTTCTGACATTTATTTGCCTACATCCAATAACCTCATTCCTTGAGATGAGTTCATCAGTATGCTGAAAAAACAAGCTCTGACTTCTGGTGTTTGAAAGCTTGACTGGCTGCTGCTCAACCTTAAACAGCTGGAAAAAAAACCCTAGAATTGCAAGCATTCTGCATGAAGGAGAAAAGAGTTAGTAAGGACTGCCCAGCACAGGAGCAGAGATAGGGAGAGTTCCATTACAATATTATGATCGATGGCTACACTAAGAACCATAGTAGCTGTTAGTTCAGTTACACTCCCATATCTTTGTTAATGTAACAGTTTTCAATTTGCTGTAGCTAGTTTTCGAGGTGCTTTTCCACATTAAAAAGGGGCTAACTTAAAAAAAAAAAACCAAACTATTGAGATATTATTATTAGCACTGTTACCACTTCTCTGACAGTCAGCATTCACCCACCCCATACTAACGCCTATATTCAAGCAGAGTTATTAAACAATCCGATTCGGTCTTCATAAATGTGTTCTTTAGGCCAGTGAAATATATTCAAAATAGAAATGAGCTCAGATGATTAAGACAGTTAAAATAATGGCAAACACACTGGCTTTGCCAGGGAGACACGCAAAGCATCGGAAAACCACAGTACTGCAACCTTTTATTGGCTGTTTCTTGTCTGACTTCCAAGTATTGTAGAAATGCCTGCAGGTATCACAAAAGACAAACTTTTAGTAATAATGTTTTGGTTTATGCAGGAAACTGTGCTAAGAGCACTGAAAGCCACACACCAAACTCGCAAAAACTTGCTCGGAACGACACGCGGCAGGATAGACAACACCTATGTGTTAGGAGGTTCAATTTGAGAGCTTCCCTTTCACTCAGGTGTAACAGGAATTTGTGCACAATTCAGATACCAAATTCCAGTGCCACTTTTTTTTTTTTTTTTTGGTGCATGCTGTGTGGTGTCATGTCCATCCATTCATTGGACATGGCTATAAGCCGCATTATTTATATAACCAACTGGGACAGCCTCAAAGCTTGGTTTTCCCCAGTTGTTATTTCTGTGTCTCCCAATGATTTCTATCAAAAAAATCTGTCTGCACGTACACAGACTCAGCAAACTTCTCTCTCAACATACATAGGCTTTTCAGCTCTGTTTCGCTGATGAACTACAAGGGTTTTCTACTTAGAAAGGAGCTAAGGTGTCTTCGCCCATTGGCCATAAACAACATGGAACTACTTTGACATTTATAATTCTGGACTTTTGGGGATCCCCTTGCAGTAGGCTGAGAGCTTGGTCAACGGGGTGCAGGTACAAGAGTTAAGTTACTTGTTAATGATTCATTTGCATGAATATAGACTCCATAAAGCAACTAGTTAGCTCACAGACTGTGAGAGCATAGTACTCCAAGTTGAAATTGTACATTAACAAGTTTGCAGCTTAGAAAATACTGGATAAAACTCAGCAGCTTACTCGGTAATTCATCTGGGTGACTTCATGCTCGGGAGTAATTCCACCAAAACTGGGCAGGAAAGCTAGAATGCTCTGAATAACAGATCTAAGTGAATTTCTTACTACCTAGGCTCTGCTGAGCTGAAGTATCAACAATTTTAGCAGAATCCTTTAGTTGCCTGCAATAAAACACATTCTCAAGCCTTCATCAGAGGAGGATGAGAATGGTCAGTGACTCTCAGGATCATCCTCCTCTTGCTCCCTCGGGCTTCCAATTTATGTAAACAAAAAAAGACCAAAGAATAACGATCACACAGCACTTGTAGAGTAAAAATACCTGTGAATCTGTATAATTGCAGGGGTTTGTTATGCCTAAATGAAACCTTTGAATCAACAATCCTAAACACACTGGCATTTGCGAAGTTGCAGACATTAATTCACACAGCTGAATTGATTTATTCCTTACTGATTTGGCTTTATTGATTATTCTGATGCCTTCTTAACTGGCTTAACTTTGGAAGTCATTTTTAGGTTATGTGCTTACCATAGTCTTCTCATCTGATTAAATTACAGCTATGAATCAATTCTCTCTGCCATGCAACTGGCTTTTCAGATATGGTTTCACTTAACTTTATATGAGGTTATTTAGCTTTTGCCCCTGCAGACTGCTTCAACGAATGTGTATTCATCCTATGGGGTTGCGAACAGAAGCAGTATTTTAATTTTAGTAATTTTAATAGTGAGCCTTATGAGTAAATCTCACTCAGCATCACAGAAGGGAGACGTTTGCTAACTTACAATCTCTTTCCTATCTAGAGAAAAGCTTCTCAGCTTCTTTTTGGATTGAAATTTCTGCAAGTTGAGTCCGGCATCTCATCCTTACGCTGTTTGTGTAACCTTTTTCGTCCAGTCGTAGAGGGGAGAAAGACTTACCTACTCAGGTCTGCAAGAAAGGACTGCCACATTTTCAGCAGAGGTTACAGGCTCTCATGAGCAGGCATGTAATTTCATAAGCTCTACTGCAACTGCAGATGCAGCTTCATTCAGGATAAATAGAAGCCTTCAGCTCTAAATGTCTTAGAGATCAGCTCTCCCTTTCTCCAAAGTCCCAGTCGCAGGTTTTAAACATTTATTTTACAACATATCTGAGATGTAAAACTTTTCTGAAAAACGTTCCATTAGGTATTCAGTAAAGGTGACGAAGGCTGCACAAAGAAGTGCAGCATAGAGTGCTTGCATTTTATGCCAAACTTCCATAAACAGGAAACACTTACGTCTAAGTGATTAGTTACTCTCTAAGTGATCCTTTTTTCTTTACTTAAGAGAAATTAAACGGTAACTAAAGGTTAGATGTTATGCACCTGCACACATTGCTGTTCTTGACTGTGAATAATTCAAGGAATTCTTCTCGCCTCTCACTATGGCACCCATTTCTAGAGCTCCTTTGAGCGGAAACCTCCTCTGACTACATAATCCCAAATAAGAGCAGTTCTGATCTGATGCTCAATAAATAACATTTATCCTGTATGATTAAGCTCTACATTTGACTCAAAGAAGCTCTAAAACTTTACAGAAGAGGAAACAGAACAGTGTCCTATGTCTTCTGTTTGTCAAGTCTCCTATTTTTCTTCTTTTTTATAATGTAAGTCTGTCTACTTCGCTGTAACTCTAGGGTTTTATGTAGTTCCCTGCATAATGATTATGGAAGCAAGTGCTGTACTATTTGTTTTAAGAGAGGTAGAGTTCAGCGGCAGTTACAGAAAGGTAGAGGTATTTTACAAGACTGCTTACCTAGCACACAATACCATGCAATATTCAAAAAAGAGTTTTAACATCTTTGTTGAACTTGATAAAGGCCCTTAACTTCGGCTGCAGGGATTCCGATTCTATCTTCTTCCCAAACACTGCCACAGGTTGCAACAATAATAATAACAAGCTTATATATTATATACGGTTCTTGTAAACGTCTCTGCGCTGACAACCTTTGAACTCATCTGGACTGGACTGCCAGCACCAGAGGGTGTACAAATGCCGACAGAGCAGTCCGAGCATCTGCCGCTTCCAAGCCTAGAATGTGTCGTCCTCACATCAGCAAAACTACCTCAGATGCAGACACAGCCATCTTAGACATAATTACAACACAGCATCATAACTTACTTGGGGGGTTTCTTTATAGGTACACAGCACGATATTATTCTGATCGATGCAGGGAAATATTTCAATAAACTTGCAATTCATACATTTTTATTGCCACCATTAAATCTAATTTACTGTATTCACGAGCTATCCAGTGCTAATTACAGACTCTGGGAATTATGCTGAGTAGGAGATACCCCTTTTTAAGAATACAGATTGATAGTTAGAACCCAAAGACCTGCTGTGACAGTACAACGCTACTGTAGTTGTCACCAACAGCTGAGCCAGCCCCACCTAGCCCTGACCCCAGGCTGCAATGCCTTGGGCCACTTTGATATCCATGGCTAAGGACTGCACAGAGGGGCAAAACTCATGGCTGGCCGTCCTTGCCTTTGGGAAGCCTTCTGAGCCCTGTTCCAGGTATCTTGGATTGCTCATTCTCAGAGCCTTAACCTTAATCTTAACCCCTAGGCAAGCCCCTAGGACAGGAGCTGAGCCACGTGCCCCAATTAACTAATTCTAAGGGGTGAATCCCAGCAGCAGCCGCCCCCAAATCGCTTCACACTCCCCCTTAAACCACGCTCTTAATAAATGACTAAGATGCAGTTTTCTCTTTCTTGGAACAGTAACAGAGGTTTTGGAGTGTAAGAGTGCAAAACCAAGCGGAAATCCTGGCTGCAGTAGTTTCACTTCTCCCTACCCTCAGTAAACCATGCTGCTGTTAATCCCATTCATTAAGCAGTCCCGCCCTGAGTCTGTCCACAAACACCCTGGTTAAGGTTGACTGCCTACGTTAACCACAAACCCCAGCGCTCAAACCGTGCTGATGAACCATGGCGTCAGGGCAGGTGATGGCAACGGAGACAACCATAGTTGCAAGTTCTCAAGGCAGAGGCCGGGGCGTAACGATTTCAGAAGAGTCTGTGATGTGAACTTGCTCCGTGTTTTAGACGAGCCGATGGGGTACAGTAGCTGTTAGCTCACCTCGGCTGGCCTAAGGGTGGTTGTGAGCTCTCATTAGGAAAAGTGAGAGGAAGACGAGTCGAGAAGCCATGAACCTACAGAATATGACGGTTCCTACAGCACAGCAACGAGAAAGACAACGTCCTCTGCAATAATACAGCAAATGGTGTCTCCATGATGATGCTGTTCAGTCAACACATGCTACTACTTGAGGTGCTGAGCTCTAGAGGAAAAAATAAATCTGTTGTAAGCTTCCTACTTGAACTAGATTATGTCTATATTCCACACGAAAAATAAACAGAGTTGGAACAAAGGTGTCATGTTCCCATGTATTTATGATTTGCAACAACCTCTTAATGAGTTGACTGTGTTTTCTCTTGTACCTGCCATCCTTACGCTGTGCTACACAGCACATGAACGTGCTTTTACCAGTAGATAGATAATCTTCCAGAGCTGCTTTTGCTTCGTTTGTCAAAAGTAATGCTTTGTACACCTCTGCTGGGAATGCTGAGCTGGCTGCTGAATACAGAACTGAGAGGTCTGGTATTGGCTTCCTTCCTTTTAATTATCATCTCACATGTAAAGGAGACTGTTTTATCTTTCAGAGCACAAGGGTCATATAAATAGTCTTTAGTACAGAAAGGAGCTAGACAGTTTCACGGTTATAATTTAGAATCTAGTTCCATTTCAGTTATTTAGTCTTGACGCCAAATGAAGCAGAGAAATGTGAATTTTTATGATATTATCTCTTCTAAAAATATTGGTTTTATCTGATTCAAATCCTCCACATTGATAAGACAGAAGCATTTTGTTTAGACTATATTTTTTTATAAAAGTAAAAATGAAACATTGCAGTAATTTCCCAAATACAAGTTAAAAGAAATAAGGCCACATGTTTTCTTTTTTTTTTTTTCCCGAAACCTACACAAACGAAACCCAATCCATCAAAAAAAGAGAAAAGTTTTAAAGCCTGCCTACAGTGCAAGCATATTCATTTGAACACAAACTATCAGAGTGTTGTAATATAACTGTTATTTATTGTTTTTTGAGATTACATTCATTGGGTGAATTTCACTATGTAGATGTAATATAGACTCTTCTAATTCACTCGACTGAGCACACCACAATATTCTGATGAAAAGATTAGCACCGTGCTGTATGAGCAGAACACATTTTAAATGGATTAAGAGCTGGCTACCGGCGAGATCTCAAAACAGAGCAAGTTACTACTCACAGAAATAAGGGGGATTTCTTAACCCATGAAACTGCAAAATTGCACCAAGTCTCACGCTCAAAGACCTGCACCCAATTTCTGTTGTTCTGCACGCTGAAAGAGACAAACTTGGAATGATATGCAAATATATTTGCTTCTAGTGCTCGTTAAAAACAGCCAGATCTGAACACAAGACACCATCTGCATGAAATACCAGGGAGATGACTGGGGGTTCATGTGCTCTTCTGTGCCTGTTTACAAGTGAGGGAGAGCACCATCACCTTGCCAGCCCCAGCCAAGATGTGACAACCCACCTTGGGAAGCTTTTGGGTACTGCTTACATTTTCCCTCCATCATTACTCTTGCTGTTTCTGAGGCAGAATCACTTTCTAAGAAAATCCCTGCAAAAACTAACAGAGTTCTTCAGCTTCCTCATCCTCCCACCAAGTCTGATTTATCTCCGTGCCAGTTATCAAACCTGAAATACAAATGTTTTCTCTCCGATACAAGGAATTATAGGATTTACAGCTGCTGTTGGTTGGGGGCTAAGGAAGGAAAAAAACCACAGGATTCACTTCTGGGATTACTCTATCTCACAGAGGCAAAGCCATATGATCAAATCTCCCCCAAAGCAACAAAATATTTAATTCGCTGACACATACTGCAAAGTGACCTGCAGTTGATCGCACGGTGGTTTAATGAATCAATTAAAAAAATCAACCTTTCGGTGGAGAGCATAATAAACACAACTGCAAACCGGAACTATTCTGTGAATTTCCTAGGAATCTCATCTCCCTCCTTATCACCAACCTGTCCTTAGGTCCTTACCTCCTCCTGCCCCCTGAACTCCTGCAGCTGGGGCTGTAGCTGTATTAACGACATTCTCATTGAACAATGCCACCCATTATCAGAGTACAGAAAACATCATCAAAAAATGTGCTGCTTGAGACTTAAGGACTGTGTAACCACCCTGTGAATGTCTTTGTAATGCTGCTGGAAAATTAGTAAATAAAAGCTCTGCGTTAAGCAAGGGGATAAATACAAACTTCATCTTTTTTGGTGGTACCACTTAATATACCCTTGTTTTAATTGTGCTCATTTGTCACATCTTAGCTCTACGGAAACCTTCTGGAGAGCAGCTTGTAAATCACATTCTATCAAAGGCAGACAACTGATTCAGCCTGCAATGCAGGACTATGCGACAGAAAATCACTTAATCCCCATGGGGTTTAGTTCTACCCTACTGAGGGTGATAACGGTGTAGACACAGGGAAGCAGATTTGTGCAGGTATCAAAAGCGAGGCTCAAATCCCAGGTCCCAGCTGGCCTCTTAGCGTACCTCTGAAATTCAAGGGCTGGGATAAGAAGGCTGCTTCAAACAGTCAACAAGTATTTCCCTCCATATAAATTAGCTCTTTATTACACTGGGGAAACAGCAGTCACAGCACTACCCATAGCAGGCTCTCTACCTGAGGGCAAAAAGAAGGGCAAGGGACGGACAGTATAGTAATCATCATGACAACTTATTTTTGAAGAGTGCCAACAGCTGTGCTACCCTTTAAGTAAAGCTCTCATCCACAAGGAATACAGGTAATTCTACATATTTTCTTCCTCCTCAAAAGGGAGAACCACCTCCCTGGTTCTGGTTTACCTTCCAGAGGACGCTCTCTCATCATTACCAGGACTGTAAAGACATCAACTTCCTTGTCCAGTTGCCCAAGAACTTCGGTGATGGGGAAACTCCCGTATGTCATTCAGTGAAAAGGGACAGGAGGAAGAGCGAGCATCTTCCAGGAACACAGCTGAAGGAAAACTCTTAGGCAAAAAGAGAATTTTAAATTTAAAAAGACCCAAACTACAAAACCCAAGCTACGACAAAATGGTCAGTTCTGCAAAAGCATTCAAGCTCTGGTTGCCTCGCATGTTACGTGCTGCATGCATAATTCAAGCTCACCATTTTTTTTATTAGGGGGAACAAATGCTAGATTTTTTTTACCAGCGATATAAAAGTAACATCCCATTTGCTTTGGAACGCTAGTAAAAATTTCGTGATCAAATGCAAGGTGTTTTATGGAAGCTTTCTTTCTCTATCATTATCTGTCATTTTCAGTCAAAACAGAGCTAATATTGGACATCTGGGAGTACGGCTGCTTTTGCAGGCTTTGCTTCAGGAGGAAAATACAGCAAATAACGGAGAAAATTCTAAAGGTTTTCCCTCTGTGGTCAGAAATAAAAAGCATAATAAATATGTTAAAAAGGGCTAACGAGTCCCAAGCAGCAAGATTTTCATCTTTCAAAGACTTTTATGGCCCATAATTATCTAATTACTGTTAATTGGTTGAGTGGGATGTAGGAGGGCATGCGTTGTGCTGTGTATTTGGTACCCATCCTGAAGCCACTGGGCGTAATACACTTCTTGCTCAGGAACATCAACTTCCTCATAGAGTTTTTATGCTGAATTTGCAGGTTTCACCTGTAGTTTAGGAAACTATTGCCGAGTCTTCCTGCTCTGTGCATGCTAAGTATGACAAATTGCCTGGCTTTCCCTCACACTCATGAGATCTAGAGGAATCTATAGGATCTACGGTTTTACTAGATTTTCTGCAGAAACATCTGCCCTCTAAAAATTGCACATGAAAAGCCTGAAGTAACCGTGGCTTCACAGCGACTGGCTTTTTGCATCCCGAATCCCAGGCACGTAGCAAATGGCCACCTCTAATGTAATTACCCAAAATGGACTATGCAAACCCATCCTGAGGGCTTAATAATTAGTGAAAATGGAAGTTTTGGCACACGGTGATGCCACAGTGTTTTTATAAACGTGAACTTAAGTATCTCTAGGACACTGCTGAACAGAAATCACTGTCACCTCCACAGTGAGGATTACAGCAGTTCTGTGCCTCGGCGATTAATCCCTTTACAAGCAGTTTAATGGGGATGAGATGATCGGGAAAGGATCAGTTATGCACAATAATGCAGTTTCTGATAACCAGTTTTGGCCAGAACACTTTGTTTAGGTCTGATTATTACAATCTTATCTAAGCCTCATTCAACACGAAGAGTAAAATTACGAGCTTAACTAACTTTTATACCGCCCCCGCAAAACTTTAAGTGACACATATGATGCAGGGGACTACGGAGAGCCAGGCTGTTTTCCCCAAAAACGAAGAACAAAACCCTAACTCTCAAAGCTAGACAACTGGAACCCCCAAATAATATCTTGATCTTTGGTCAAACGCTTTCCTCTTCCGAGGAGACTCAACATGACAGTTTCCAAATTCCTGGTGCGACAAACGGAAAAGAAATGGAAGCGCCACTGTCTGGCACGCATCATTACCTACTCGCCAGGGTGGGCAAGGCACAGGCTGAGCCTAATCACCCTCCTTTGTCTTCTAAAACACAACCCAGGGTCCAAAACGCATTACTTACTGCTCAGAAATCAGCCTTTCATTAAACAGCCACTTTGCTTGTTAACACCTATGGTACCGACAGTTATGCTGGGACAGCATAAACTACATTGCAAAATCATTGACATGAGAGCATTAACAGAGCTGGAAGAAGAGCCCAGATCTGTTGAATCAGGGAGGGGCAGACACATCACTGCTGCCTACTCCTCGCAGCTCAAATAAGCGGGTTGGTGAAGCACTGGCTCCTTCAAAAGTAGGTCCCTCCACCCCGTTAGCAAAATGCTCTCAAGGGCGAACCGGAGGCCTTTTTTTGTAAGGAGATAGTGCAGTGTCTTTCGGCATGGGGAACTCAGTCAGGATAGGGTGACGTTGAAGAAATGGGAAGGGTAACCTTTCAAGAAGGCCAATGGCATCCTGGGGTGTATTAGAAGGGGAGTAGCAAGTAGGTCGAGAGAGGTCCTCCTGCCCCTCTGCTCTGCCCTGGTGAGGCCACATCTGGAATATTGTGTCCAGTTCTGGGCCCCTCAGCTCAAGAGAGACAGGGAACTGCTGGAGAGAGTCCAGTGCAGCCACAGGGATGATGGAGGGAGTGGAACATCTCCCTGGTGAGGAAAGGCTGAAGGAGCTGGGGCTCTTTAGCTTGGAGAAGAGGAGGCTGAGGGGTGACCTCATCAATGTTTATAAATATGTCAAGGGGGAATGTCAGGAGGATGGAGCCAGGCTCTTTTCAGCGGCGTCCACTGACAGGACAAGGGGCAATGGGTGGAAGCTGGAACACAGGAGGTTCCAGAAAAATATGAGGAAAAACTTTTTCACTGTGAGGGTGACTGAGCACTGGAACAGGCTGCCTAGGGAGGTTGTGGAATCTCCATCTCTTGAGACATTCAAAACCCGCCTGGACGCGTTCCTGTGCGCTCTAGTGTAGGTGATCCTGCTCTGGCAGGGGGGTTGGACTAGATGATCTTTGAGGTCCCTTCCAACCTTTAACATTCTGTGATTCTGTGATTCTGTGATTCTGTGATTAATTTTGTAGCCAGCACTATAGGATGATCAACAACACGTTCTCTTAATTTTAGATCAGATTATCCAGCAAACATAATTTTCTCCTGAAGTGTTATCCACAAAGAAATTTAAAAGCAGGAATGAATATGGTATTGAATTAATTTCCCTCACCAGCCAGATGGCTCAATTACTGGCACTGAAAGAGCCAAGAAGGAAGAGTCCTTGTACCAGATTCAAAAGACTATATTGCATCCCTTATTTATTTTTCAGGTCTTAGCAGAGCTCAGAGCATTAAAATGTGTGGAGAAAGTTAACTTTAAATCACAATATTTTCTGCTCTCTTCTGAAATGTGATCTATTAAATCAAAAAGTCATTTTCAAAACGAGCTGGTTTTGACAGCCAATGTAATAGAACAACCCCACAGATTTTTTCCAATGCAAATTTTAAGTAGACAACTAATGAAAAAAAGTTCAATACCACTCCAGTGCCCCTTTCCATCTGTGACTCACACTGTTATGCAGACGCTTATGAACTTCACATCTTGATAGCCTGGGAAGCCCACAGGTATTCTTCATATTTTATTGATCTGAAGAGTCAAATCGTGCGGTTATGTTTTTGTTTTGTTTTTTTTTAAACACCAATTAAAAATATTACCTGCAACCTTATCTTTTTCATCTAATGGCTTTGAAATCACCAATATTTGCTTTAAATTCTCCAATTTTCTGGCATGTTAAAGCACAGCACTGTAAAAGGATTCTAATTGCACTCAGTTACGAGAGCACTGCCTGAGTTTAAGAGAACAGACCCATTCAGATAAGAACAAGGGAGCCTCCTCTACCTTTTCTTCTTACTTCATCACCTTGCTCTTCCTGACTCTGACCACATCGTACCAAGATTGAGTGGGAATGGTGACCTGCTGCTCAATGGCTGATGTCGTGTAACTGCTCTGAAAATTACGGTTGTTGCTTCCATAAAGCGAAATACTTTTTGTCTCAGTTTCCGCATCCTTACTCCTGGATAATACACCTCAGCATGCTGGGAGGCTTGATTAACGTGCAAAGCTTTGAGACTCTGTACGAAAGGCAGCAGCGCAGGGTAGCATTTTCCAAATTGCATTGCAGGTGGAAGCTTGTCAGATTTGCCGTAAAGCTACCTGACCATCCCAAGCAACAGCTCCCATTGGCTTCAGTGGATTTAGTTGTAGCCCTGAATGAGCACAATCTCATATATTAACATCCTTTGTTTATGGCATCATTGTTTTTCTCTCTGGCCAGTGACTTTCTGCAGTTCTTTCTCGATACACCCCACAGCAGGAACATTTTCGCAGAGATAACAGATATTATTACCTTCCCAAATGAAAACATCCAAAGGAATATTTACGGCCATAACTTGTCAGCAAATCTTTCATTATTCTGAGGACATTTGCATTTGGATTAACCTCCAAAAGCTCAGTTGAACCTTCCTGCACTTACAAAGCTGCGTACAACTTTCACATTACGAAAGTCTGCAGCGCTACACTCTTCACTTTGGAGTTTATCCTATTCAGAAGTCACTTAAATCTTGTGAAGCAAAGAAGTTCGTCTGGGTGTTTCAAGGATATATATAATTATAGTTGACACAGTTTAATGTTTTCCCCTCAAGTATCCCCAGGGAGATCAGGCAAAAGCATCACTGATATTCGGAAGCTTTCTGTTTCCAAGTACCAACATTGCTTTAACTCACATTTACTACTGATTGAACTGCTGACGGCGAGGACAACAACATGGACTCAAAACCACCTGAACTACTGGGTTCCAAGCGTAGTGACCAGCAGCACAAATTCCAGCTGGAGGCCAGTCACTGGTGGGTGAGGCCACATTAACGTCTTCGCTAACACCGTGGGACAGCATGCGCCCTGAGCAAATCTGCAGAAACGTAACTTGGAGGAGCCACTGATGCAGTGGGTGACTGAGGTGCCACTCAGAGGGATCTCCACAGGCTGAAGAAGTGAGCAGGCAAGAACATAATGAAGGTCAAAGGGAAATGCAGATCCTTCTTCTACACTGCCTCGGTGAGACACGTTTCAAGACCTAGGAGCTGCCTTCCAATACCTGAAGGGATCCTACAGGGAGGTCGGGGAGGGACTTTTGACAAGAGCATCCACTGATAGGACAAGGGGCAATGGGTTTAAGTTGAAGAAGAACAGATTTAGATTGGATCTTAGGAAGAAATTCTTCAGTGTGAGGGTGGCAAGACTTTGGAATAAATTGCCCAGAGACGTTGTGGCTGCCCCCTCCCCGGAGGTGTTCAAGGCCAGGTTGGACAGAGCCTCGAGTAGCCTGATCCAGTTGAGAGGCGTCCCTGCCCGTGACAGGGAGGTTGGATAATATGATCTCTGAGGTCCCTTCCAACCTAGGCCATTCTATGATTCTATGATTTTCAACACCTTTTTCTTCTAACCGCTTTGATACCAACTATTAAAATTCTGAGTGCCATAATATCTCAAAGTCTCTGTCCTAGGGTTCCTGTGACTGTATAAGTCTTGGGTTTCTTTCTAAAATCAGGAAATTAGTTGCAGAGAAAAGTTTGAAACATTAGCTTTAAAAATCTCAAAGGACAACTATGAAAACGTGTCATAAGGGAGTTTCTTTAAAATAAGCATTTTTAAGTAAGTCTCAGCATTTTTAATGTCTGGCTCCAACAATATTGCTTAGCTGTACAGCATGAGAAAATTATGTTTCTCTAGAACCAAGTCAATAGTTCATGTTTCAATACACATTTTAATTATTAACTAACATGGTTTGGGAACACAGGTCACCTAAGTCTCTCATTTTACCCTTAACAAAAATAACTTACACAAGGTTCCGATACGCCTAATATAAAAACAAAGGCGTAGTCCTATGAATTGATTATTTCATCAAGTTTTTGCCTGAAGCAGTAAGAATCTATTTCTCTCCTTGTGTTACTGCTGAAGGTATTTACCCACCCCATCTAAGAATGCAAGGCTCCCTTCTTATCCACAATTCCAGTTTACAGAATGGGAAGGAAGAAGGCATCTTCAGTCTTGGCTGTCATGGATGAGGTCCCAGCCCTGTGAGGTTAACCCACCGCAGGATGAACGATGGTCCCAGAGAGCCCCACAGGAGGGACATCGGCACCAGCAACCCAGGTTCAGAAGGCAACAGGGGGAGGAGGGGGGAAAAAAAAGAAAAAAAAAAAGATACTCGATTCGCTCTTCCATTAATTAGAAATAAATACTCATTTTGTCAATTCTCCATTATAAACAGAACTAAATGCACTTCCCACTGAACTTTAGTGCTAAATTATTAATACTTTGAAGCTACGTCTCACAGCGCAGTGGGAAAAAAAAAATAAAAGAGCTGATTAAAACAAGTTTTCAGAAAGTCAAATATCATCGTTTCCATGCAAAGAAAGAAAAGTATTAGCAGAAATTAACAACTTGCCCATGCAATAGGATGTCGGCCAAGAGCTAAGTTATTTCTTCTTGTAGTCCGACTTTCCATCTATAGAGGGGGAGCTTCAGGCACTTGCAAGCTCTCCGGACATGACACGGATCTGCCTGCCAAGAAGTACCAGACTGCCTTTGCACCACCAATCTGCTTTTGGGGAAAGGCATCCAGGAGTTATAAACAGGGGTTAGAATATTGTACCCTTTAAATGCTGGGAAGAAGGAGAGGGTTTTAAAAAAAAAAAATAAAAATGCAGCACTGCCTACTACAACTTTTCTGTAGGCATTATTATCCCTGACTTGTTAGTAAGGTTTTATTCTTGTTTCATGCCATTAGCGTCTTCAAACTGCCAGAGCAAAAGCTTCAAGAAATGCAAGTACCAGTAACCAGCAAAACAATCCTCAATTTAAGTTTATTTATTTCCAAGAGTAATATCTCCCACTACAGGACCTAGTGCAGAACAATAACAATTTCTGTTCATAGTAAATGTTTCTGTAAATTAGTTTCTTTTTGTAGGGATGTTTTGCTACCTGTCTCCCTCCCACCTCTGTTTTTCCCTTTCCTATCTTTTGCTCAGATTATCTGTAGACCATACTTTTAAGGAAAAAAAAAAAAACAAAACCAAGACCAGTATTAAAATTGGTGTCAGAAACATATTTGTGAATAAAACATCTACGATAAGCTGATTTAAGCAGTCTTTTTGTTAAATTTTATTTTTTCCCTTCTACCCCAGCTAGAGCCACTGACTTCCATTGGTATTTACACTGCCCCCCCCCCCCCCCCCCCCCCCCCGCCCTCCATCTTTTTTTTTTATGCACAAAATTCAGAATCGAGTTTTTCCCTGTCCTATACCATGCCCTGGGCAGATGAGGTCCATCTGTCAGATTCAAAGATATCCGCAACCAGCAAGTATATTTGAGCTGACAGGAGGGTCAAGGCTCGGGAGCAGGGTACGGCTCACGAAGGGAACGTGGCTCTGAATTTGCAGACGCAGTTAAGGAAAAGTTCTGGTGTCAAAGATTGGTGCTGCTGCCCCTGTGGGAAATAGGCCAAAGTAATGAGGAAAAATATTGAAAGAGATTCCATTCTCCAGGCTCTCCTGTGCATCCAGTTTCCTCTATTTCAGCCTATTAGTCTTCATTCTGTGTCTCCTGCAGTGGCCTTTGTCAGCACATGAATAATTAACGTTAATAGTCTCATCAACTTCAGGGCATAGTGCAAGACTACTTGAGCAAATGTTGGTTGGGCTTGTCCTGCCTCATGATGAAGCCTTTTCTTTCACGTAAGCGATCCCACAGAAGAAAAGCTGCGCTCTGCTTCTTCAGTGTTCCTTGAACGGGCAAAAGTCATGACTGTAAGAGTTACCTGTGGTAGCTCATGGTATATAAATGTGGCCAGATTGCCTATTAAATGTGAATATTCAGCGAATGCCGAACATGCCACTAACTGCAGGCAATAGCCGGTTTTACTTTAAATTAAACTCTCCAAATCCTTCCTTAAGATTATTTTTGCTCTAACAACGCATGATATGATAATACCATGGTTACATTACGTTAGCTAGCGATTACTCTGTCAATTTAAATGGAAAAAAAAAACAGTAGAACTGTTTTGATCACAAAGTATTTCTTCCGCGCTCCTCAATCGCGCTTGCCCACTGAAGGTGTACACGCCCAGAGCAGATGAGCGAAGAGAACGTCAAATCCATTCTGACCAACTCCTAACTGCTAACAGTAACATAAGCTCTCACCATCGCCCTGTATTTTTGCTTCCTTCTTAATCTCTCCTCGAATCCATAGTAGAAAACATAGTTATAAAGAATTTTCCCCTTTTGGCTGTAACTGCAAACGGCGCACAGATAAAAGTGAGCATCAGGCGTTACTTTTGACAAACCGACTACCAGCTTAGGTTGCAAGAGGCCAACGGGACTAACAGAAGAGATCAGTGAGATGCGTCAGGTTTTTAAGACAAATCAGTCTTTCCTCGAACCAGAAATACAAATACAGTTCACAGTAACACCTGAAGTTCCATTTAAGATGCCCGTTTTATGAAAACCTGACAAATCGTTGAATACTAATACAGTCGAATAAAACGCCATATTCCCCAAACTATTGTAAATTCTGCCCACTAGAAAAATCTAGAAAACATCGAAATGAACAGGCAGGAGTTTCATGGATCCTGACTCACGTAAAATATCCCCACAAAACAATGCTCTACTTACGACCTGCCAAGAAATAGTAAATTCACTCTTGACTACAATGAGAATGCACAAATAAAAAATGCCCAGGGTTCCTGAATTTGAAAACGGGAATAATTTGCAGAATACGTGAAACAAGTATTAATCTATTTGTGAAACCTACTTAACGCAATGCTATCGTATCTTCATCCTCTTCATTTAGCGCAAGCATAACAATATGACCGCTGTGTATTAAAACCCCATTAAAAACACTTGCAAAAACTGTTTCCTTTAAAAGCAATCTGTACTATTGGTGATGCTTTTCAAGTACGGACACGTTCTTCACTGCTGAGTAGAACGAAAAAAACCCTCTAATATAGGTTTGAAGTGGGACTAAGTGTGGAGCAAAATACCAAAACATTCTGAGCAGATGGCTACCGGCTGGAGTAAAAAAGTGAATTCAGCAAAACTGGAATAAACAGCACGTTAGCACTTTTTTTTTTTTTTTTTTTGCATTTGGAACCTGCCTGGCAGTAGAACATAAACATCAAACCGGGCATGAGCTTCAATCTGTTCCTGAACCTAACACCTTAGTCAGTGGGTTTGGTTTAACTTTGAGTCTTCACACAGTAGTAGGAAGGAGGAGACGGCGAGAGGGACCCGCTGGGCAGAAGAAATATCTGAAAGCGCCTCGTGCCTGCAGCTCAGAGCGATGGTTGCATTGATGGCGTTATCTAAATGAGGGGACAACCCTCTGCTTGTCCCCTCGTTCAGGCGCTGTGATTCAGTTACGGGAAGTCTGCGGTTCAACTTCACAAGTGTTTTGCTGGTTTGAATCGCTCCTTTCCTGCACCTTGGCACATAAATAAAAGCGATGTTTTACACAACACTCCCTATGTTTCGGTGACTTGCTTTCCTGGTATGTTTTAACTGGATAAACTTGAACTGGCTTAAATGTATGGAAAAAAAATAATAACAATTGAGAGGCAGTCCAGGAAATATATTGAAATTCACTTCGCTTGCTTAGTATATAATGAATGTTGAAAGCATTAACTTTAAGGAGATAATTAGTTTCATAGCCCACAATAGCGAATATTTACTGGGGATACTTAGACAAATTTCTTTGAGCGAGCGAACTAATAAATTTTAATGAAGACAAGTGTGATATTTGGGGTTATACAATTAAAAGCAAACATATAGCATATTTAGCAAACTGAAAACCTATGAGTTTGATGTACAAATTACACATTTGGTTTAGCAGTATTTTGTCATTTTTAAAACTGCGCACCCACATCTACTTTTAATTAAAGTTCCAATTCTGTTTTTTCTAAGTATAGCCAGTACCCATAGCACCAAAAACGTACATGTTAAACATATGAAACAATTTATTAAGTAGTCTAAATAAACAGTAATGTAGAAATAAACTCAAGGTTTATCCAGAACTCCAGAAAACACCACCACCAGGACAAACTCATTAAACAGCGGGCAACACAGAAAGTCAGAAGAAAGGAACTTTCAGAGCAGGTGGTCAGCAGAATGCTGGTTTGTTGCGGACCGGGCCATGAAAATGAAGTGGCTAATGGTTTTTAAGTACAGTAACTACAGGAGATGATCATGCTTTGAGTTATTTGCATCTGCCTGTAAAAGATAGAATTTCCATTTCTTGATACTGCTTCTCCTATACGCTGCGCCGCATCGATTTTTAAAATCCTAGAATGATACATTTGCTTTGCCACTCCTGCAACCACAGAAGCTCTAATAAATAACAAAATGAGCAACAGTCTTGAAATGAGAGAATATCAGCACAATGCTGGTCCTGGAGCTTCCTCTGTTTTTCCATGGCAGCCAAGTGCAGCACGTAATACCCGTCTTTAATACACCTGGTGGTTTCTACAGCCCAGCAGACCCTTTACCAGCTCAAAGCAGCCTAACAATCCAAAGTTATTTCCCTGCAACACAAAGAAAGTGCCAGGCTGTCAGAGTTTCCACCGTAAGGACAGGATTTCTCTCTGAAATCCCATTTATTTTGATAAGCAGGAAAACTTACACGGTAGCACAAAGAGAAGAAAAAATGATGCTAATGGAAAAATCTCCATACTGAGGACTATAAGGCTTCATCATCTCAGAGCACTTTGCAAGGGCCAAAATATACTGTAGAGTATTCAAACACAAAACACTGAGAGCCCAGCCAGGTCTGGTAAAAGGGCAGGAGAACAACAGGGTAGGCGCTAGCACAAAGTCAGAGGAAATGGGCAACACAAACAGCAAAAGGAAGATATTATAAAATGAAAATATATACCACTAATTCTACAAAAGTGCAAATCTCTTGTCTGCACCCTGTCAGAATACTTGTAGAATTCCAGAAGAAACTTCCCAAAACATGAGTATAAATGTTGCCGTTTCCCCCCTACACTCATTCACTGGTTAGGACATGCTGCCTTATTTCTGTAAGTCCACCTATACCTGCTCCAGCCTGGCAGAAGCACGGTCATTTCAAGTAAAATCTCTAGTCTCACTTAATTTAACAAGGTTCTCACAATCCTGAGATACCATCTGACAATATTGCATAGAACTGAGAGAGGTTCCAAGCTGGGCACGCAGTGGCATAAGCGATTTGCCTGAAAGCACAGGATTTTCCCTTAAGAGAAATAAATAAGTCAGTCGAGCAATGTTGATTTAGGAACATTTCCTTTACGCTTAAGTAAAACGCTTCAAACCCCGTGTAACAGCGCTGCCATTGTGGATTACACGTTGTGATATTCTCCATGAACTACCCATCGTGTCTGCCTGGATGATGCTAAGCCCTGCGCGCTCTTCTCTAGAAAACAAATTGCATCCAACCTACTAGATTAATGACACTTACAAATAAATAAATATCCACAATTTACTGTTAATAGAAGACCAGCTGGCATCCTAGTGTGGAGCCGAAGGTGCGGCATGCCCTGACAGAGACTGGTGATAGCTTGCTGACTCATTTTTCATTTACTTCATGGGTGTTTTTCGGCATGAGGAGCTGGCGAGCTATGACGCAGCTATCTCTGTCCGAGGTTTATCTCACCCTCGCAACAGAAATCCGTAATTAAAGTTTAATATGCAGCCTTGAGGCTATCTGCATCTCTCCAGGGGCCACTAAAAGGAAATTAGCAAAGAATGATGCAAGTTTGCTAGAAGGATTTGATAGCCGATTCTAATTTCATCAGCTTTGATTGGGAAATTGAAAAGGCACCTCTGGGGGCACTAGCCATGTGTTTCCTGCAAGTTTCTCATTTAATTAAAGGTGGCACGGGGCAGATTTTTGAACTTACCCAATGTAAACCCCTGCAATTGCCATGGATTTGTTCTGCAGAAACCTCCTGCTCTATTGTGGTCACCCACGGTTCCTAGGGCAGGACGCGGTCACACAAAGCCGAGCAGAAAAAGAGCAGACAATTGAAATTACATGCTGATTAGGTGCCAAGAGAAGATTGCTTCTACTGCTGTGCCACTCCAGCACCTGAACAAGCTAAAATCCTTTTAACCAAAACAAGAATCCGATTGTAGCAACGTTTTTGGTTTAGGGTATTTTTTGTGCAAGAGCAAGTTTGGTTTTTTGGGTTTTTTCTGTTTTTTTTTTTTATTATTTCTTTTTTCCCCCAAAGGTTATCCAGTAGGTTCAAGTGTTTTGAAAGGTTATGGGCTTATAGAAAGCTCCTAAGTTCCAAGAATATTTCACTGGCTCTTTGAGTTCTCATTGAGCTCAACTGATGCCACTTTCTTACCTGAATTATTTATGATTTATACTGCTATCAAGCCGTTTCGCTTGATGCAAATCAAGTAATGCCAGTAAGTTCGCTTTGCACCTTGCTAACATGACTTCTTGCCACATTTTCCAGTGCTCTCAGCCTACAATATACTAACCAGAGGGAATATTCCTGCGTCCTGGGTAGAATACGAGCTTCAGAGACGTATTTACAGGAGATTTCCCAATCTGACTAGCCAGAGAAGAAAAAAGCTTGTTTATCCCACTTTACAGTTCCATTTCTTCTAGTTCAGACTCTGCTACTAACAACTCCCTACTGCACACAAGTGGCTGTTTTAGTAGCAAAAGTCCTCTCCCTATAATTTAAAAACCAGCCTTTGGCTATGGCACAAAAGGGATGTAGCACAGGGCTTTGAAGTTGGATTCCCTGTCACAGAATTTTCTTTTCTGCAAACAGAAGGTTTATGTTTCTGCATTCCAGTTCCCCGCTTCTCCGTATTTCAGGAATGAACGAAATCAAGTTATAACCAGTAACAGTATCTGGAATACAGAGGAAGAAGTTGAAATTGAAAAAGTGCATGATGGATTAAAGACACAGCGCTGATTTGTAACAGCTAATGTCCCAGCAGATGTTATTCTGCATCAGGTTCTGGCAAATAAGCATTACTGCTGTGGGCCAGACTCAGAGTTCAAAGACCACCTGGTTTGGAAAGGAGTTTGTGCTTGTTGCGATGCAGATCCTTGGTTATGAAAAGCCTGCTGCTAGTTTGACATCAGGAAAACTTCACACTCTCAAGCAGCTCAAGTAAGGAAGTTTCAGGTATCAGCTGCTAATCTGAGCAAATCAATGTCATTTTGATTAGCGTTATGAGAATTTGAAGAAAAATTGCCAGGTTAGCAAATTCACTTTTTCTCTTGAAAGCCCCCCATGTGTACAAGCTTATGTAAGCTTAATTGAAGTCAACAAAGTGCAACTTCGCTCTTAAACAATTTAAGCACTATTTATTGGAATCTAATTAATTGTTATAGTCACCAGGGTAAGTTTTCCTCCAAAAAAAGCGATGAAAGACAGAGAGGTTTATGCCATACTCTGTTTATAATTATGGAAAACAAATGACAGCCCAGAAAGAAAGCTTCATTTTTATTTGACACATGCAACTTCTAATGAAAATAACTGGCTTGATTCTAACGGGGTCACTAATTTTCATCTCAAATGTAAAAAGTTAATGTCAATATTATTAAGATTAAATGTCCCAGAGAAGTAGAAGCAGGACAAGAATTATTTTTTTTTTGAAGAAAGAGAAATACATGCTGTCATGTTTTTCTTTGTTCTGGTAAATCCTTTTCCCAATGTATTCTGACTGTAATAGAGTTTAATTTGAAACTAGTAGCTTTTGAGTTTGCTAAATATGCTACGTTTGGTTTTAGTTGTGCAACCCCAAATATCACACCTGTCTTCCAAAGAGTTTCTGAGCTTCAGCAGAATTTAGGAAAAGTTATTTTCTTCAGAAAACGCCATTTATTTTGGTGAAGAAGGTTCAAATTCTCCACCTTCCTCCCGACATCTACGCAAGAATCACTAACCTGACTCAGCGTGATGTAAACCAGAAAGTTCGCAGAGCGCTGCTTTTCATTTCACCATCTTACCTCTTCTAACTGCTTCGGCAGCAATAGCACGAGGTACTGCTAAGCCCCTCGCACGTTCGCAAGCTGTCGGAGCTAAGTTGCAAGCTGAGGAGGATGGCAAACTCCAACTAACTAGTCTGGGTACCCCGTGGGCTCACTGTCTTCAGGTATGTGTGCTGCCTGCCTGGAAATGTTTCTCAGCTTTCCATCTAAAAATGTTGATGCCTCAAATTAAAGTTTATCAATTTGCCTTCCCCTCCCCACCAGCATTACACGGTATTTTGAAACAGGATTGATTTCTGCAGCGTGTTTACTTTAAATAAGTTACTTAGGAAAAACAATTACAAGAGCTATCTTATAGGCTAATATTTTTTCTAAGAACCCAGCTAATCATTACCCAGATTTATTTACACTGTGAACCTTCAAGCTGGTGTAATTATCTCAGTCTTCGTATTTGTATCAGGGCATAACTGACGGCGGTAAAAGAACTTGCAATAGGTGGTCTTCTCCATGACTTTTTTCCCCTTCTGGTGAAACTTCTAGTGTCATTTAAAATTAATGTGTGTGAGGGGGTAATTTTGTTATTACCTGCTTCAAGGGCAGCTTTATGAAGGTGAAAAACTCCATAACCAGAAGAGTTCACTACGGGTGCAGACGTACTGTTTAAGCAGCAGCCTTATAATTATCCAAAGCTTGCTATTTCATATTCTTACTTAATGTTTGTCGATATAAGCTAGAAAAGATTAGTGTAAAGCTATTTTGTAAAGACCAAGATGACCCTTTGTGTTCAGAGCTGATCAATAGCAACTTACACGGCGAGAACTGGGATGTACCAACTGACTTTCTTCATGCTATTTTAAGAGGGAATAGAGAGGGACTGTACCACTGTCACTCACTGAATGAATAAGCTTAATGCCAAGTTACTGAGAGTGTTTGAAACAGAACCCTAAAAATTTGTTCTGAAATCTTGCTCAAGTCACAACATAATGTGTGAAGTCACCTGGAACTACAAAAGTACACACAGCATTTTAAAAACACATGTTCTTCCAGGTAAGGCTGAGCAAAAGTGGGATTTCATATGGCTCAGGAAGCTCTGTCTCATTTTTAGCATCTCATTTCCGCAATAAGCTCATCGGGCGTCCGCTAGCAGCTGAGCGCACGTGCAGAACCAAATTCTCTCTTGCTTACGGCGATTCTTTGCGCGTAGCTGACGCTCATCCGGCCAAAATCGTCCCGTCCCTTTACGACCCAGCAGAGCCACCAGCAAGCCACAGCATACAAGAGAACCTGACTCACTGTCATTAATGTTGCATTGTCTACGGATGTACAGCCCATTTAGGACAAGCAACTGCCACTGTTCCTACAGGACACTGCTCAACTTCTGCCCAGAAGTCAAGATCATTGCTTAGTATAATAAAAAAAGGGAGGAAAAGGCTTTTTTTTTTTTTAACACAAACAGTGAAACGAAGCCTTTGTGAGCCTCCCTGCTGTCAGGCACCGTTTTGTGGAGACGGCAACATCTGAGGCATTGGAATAGCGAGGACCTGGCAGAAAGTCTGACAATGAGCTCCCATACTGTGGGTGTCAGGAGTGATGTCACACGTCAGCCAAATGGCAGTCACCAGCTGGAGGCCCACAAATGCCAATTTTAATTATAAACTTTATTTTCAAATAGAGTTCACAGTTTATACAGGATACGCTTCATGCCATCAGAGCATTTGAACACTGCACCGAACCAACTGGTGGCATGCCACTCTCTTAACAGAGCTGTAAACATAACGTGAGGTATTTTATTCGTTCAAAAAAAACAATAATCAGTTGCAGTCAATTTTTCAAGGACTGTAGCTTGCGCTATCCAGATGTGGAAGCAAAATACCTAACGATGCCTTCTGCACTACTCTGCTCTTGCCTTTAGACTCATGATTATTTCTTGCAGGCTTTCAATTTGTAGGAATTTCAATTCCTTTTCGATTCCTTCAATTCTTAGTTCTGCAAATGTAAGTACATGTACAGTCACACAAACTTTGTTGATGCTTGCCAGAGAAATTTTCGCTTAGTTTCGCATACTTTAATTCCCTTGTAGTCGTGCCACAACGCAGGAGGCAGAAAACACCCAGGAAAATAACAGGCCCATGGGGTTGGGATTTCACCCACATGGTCAAGTTTTCTCTTGGCAGGAGTGAAACATTTTACCACTGCTCTAGACTTCATGTCTCTTTCTTCCGTTTTATAACCATCTCTCTTCTTCCAAACCATCGCTATAGTACGTCATTAAAGACTGTATTCTAAACTTTCTGTATTAATCTTAGGAAGGTCTTCAAAATGTCAATTCCCTCACATTCTCACAGGGGGCCTGACAGCCTTATGTGTATATACACCTATATATGCATACATATATATATAGAGAGAGCTACATATGCCATCTTTCGTGCATCTTGGTAACGCACTGGTGAGACCTTAGAAACAACAAACAAGAGCTCTGAAGCTATTATTTTCCTGGTGCACTCCAATTAATTCTGATCCACCAGAAAATGTCTGCTCAATGTGTTATCACAAATTATCTCAATTCCTCCCTGCTCCTGTAAGCTAGTAAGAAATTGCATGCAAAGCAGGCTACAGGTAAGGAAATCTCCTGACACGAGCTGCTTTGTAATAGATTTTGAATCTAGAGTCTGATTGAAAAATATAATTAATATGTGGTACCCTTTTTTTTTCCATAAACTGGAAAATGAGGCAGTGTTTTTCACCTACAGTGAACAGACTTCATGCATTAATTAACCGCTTCTTAAACTGTCCGTTTAGATCAATCGAGAAAATCCCACTAGAGATGAATGGAGAAAATTCCACTAGAGATGAAAACTATCTCGCTGCAAAATAAAGCATCTGAGTGACAGACTTGTAATCTGCATTAAAAAATAAATAAATGGAGGAGATATGAATGAAAGGACAGAGCCATATCACAGACGTGCTGTCAAAAATCTCTTCTAGAACTTGCTTCACTTAATTCCTTTACAACGCACTGACAGGGATGATGTATCATTTAGTACTTGAAAAGATTCTAAGCCAGAAAAGTGACGAGCAGTTCTTTTGACCGTGGCACCCAGAATAATGATGATTATCTGCACTATTTAGCCTGAAAGGAATCGGACACTGTTCATGCTCTGTTAGTTCAGCTATGATGTTTGATAATCTATATGCACAAGTCATTGAAGGTCACTCAACCTTAGAGTACTTCGAACACACTTAGTTAGCCTTTACTGAATAGTAAAGCGCGAGTGCCCCATTTCTATCGCTGTGGCACCACTGAAAGACCCGAACTGCTCAAGGATGAAAATAATTCCATTTTATGTCTGCTATGTAGAAAGAGTTGAATAAACCCAGTTGTTTGGGTGTGAATATGAAATACCTGCTAAGATGTTAAGAGAAGTGAAGACCAAGCGGAAGGAAAATGAAGCTGATTCTGTGCAACTGGTTAGAAGCATTACCAGAATCTTGTCCTTCATCCAAACAAAGAAAAATACAACTCTAAGAGTTCTTCGGCTACAAGTTTGCCTCAGCTGGCTAACGAGGGCAACCACACTGGTTCTGTATAAGTGCTTTCTAAATATTAAATAAAAAAGCTACTTTCTGGGTTGCGTGATGAAAGTATTTTTATAGAACTGAAGTCACACTAGAATTTTATGGGCATCTTATAATTTTAAGGGATTTTGTTAAAAGAAATGGACCACCAAACCACTAGCTTAGGTTTAAATACAAATGAGATCCACCTTTCAAAAATATAATGCATCATCTATCCCTGTAAACCTACTCAATAGACTTATGGAAATTCGACTGCACTTCTGCCTAGAAGAGAAGCAGCCCTGGCACCATCACACAGGGAAGTGAAGAGGCACCCCAAGAGAACTGCTTTTCAATGAGGAAGGGCTCCTTGACTGACCCATGCTCACTCAGAAGGACAATACTTTTTCTGGCCGCTTTGGGGAGCAGATCCACTGATCTCTCAGAGATGGCATCACTCTTTTGCTGTTTCACATGCACAGAAAGCACAAGACTGAGCAGGCACAAGAGTATCTGTTCAAGACAAACTTTTACACTTTTACAGATTTGAACTTCTACAGATATGAAGAAGCAAAATTCAGAACCAAAGTGAAAAGACTACACCACATTCTCCACTGCAACAGCGACATTGCCTTTCAGTTTCTCCAGAACTCAATATTCTCACACCGACACAAAATTAACATCAGACAGCAGAGACTCAGCCCTCAGTACTGATTCTAGGCATCTCCGACTCGAGCCTGTTTGTAACGCCAACAAACTTCTAAACGTGTAATCTCCTCACAACTACATTATAATATTCTAAGACTGTCACAGAAACATATTTTCTTTGCTATAGCATAGTCTGCTTCTATGTGGGAAAAAAAAATGACAGAAAAAAACCCCACCAGGGTAGGAAAAAACCAGACTATGTCTGGTTTTGTAAGACATACCTAACTCCCTAGGTACTGTTCCCTTTGAAGCTGCAATTTCTTATCTGGAAGTCATGTTTATTATATGCACAACCGTGAACTTCCAGTTTTCCCACCCTTTTAGCCTGGCTGAACCAACGTTGAGAGGAGTGCAAGCCTCTTAGTATTCTGCAGGTATCATCTCCAGCAGTTTTTCTTGCCGCGTTCTAACCACTGAAACCATTGTGGAAGATCCATGAAAAACCAGGCAGCCCTCAAATAACCCTTATCTAGCAGCACGGCAAGAATTTCAGCACAACCGCACTCTGAATAAGTTGGAAATGCCACTAAGAACAGTCTGAAGATGTTCTTGCTTCTCTTCTCAACTTAAGTAGTGGTAGATTTATAGTTCTTTGTTACTTGTCCCTCCCCTGCACATTAAGTTTGTAAAAATGTCAGTCTTAAGATTAAGAAAATAATTTAAAAGAAACAAAAATTCAACTGGAGATTTTCTCCAACATTTGTTGTAAAATTATAAATATATCTAAATAACCAAACTGAACACACATAGTTCTGCTGAAGCTTTACAGTGGCAAGATGGTGTATTTAACTCAGAAGCTAAAAAAAAAAATCAATACACAATTATTTTTTTAATACATCTATGTTACTCAGTTTTCCTTTGGTTTTTCTCTATTAATCTTGAATAAATTTTCTTCATGCAACAGTTATAATGCCATTATTGGGGTTTGTATCTGAAATACTTTAAAAAAGAAAAAGTATCAAGCATTTTAAAGAAATCTATATCCAGGTAACAGATTAAAGATGCATATTTCATTTTTACAACCAAATAAAATTGCATATTCCTTAGTTTAGCATAAATAAATCATGCTGTGGTGAAGAATGGTATAGAGAGCTGTCAGGAAATTATTTCCATTTTTTCAGTCTATTTAGTGGTACATTTCATGTTCTAGCAAGTATCTGTGCTGACTAAGGAAAATATTAGCATTTATCCCACAGTGGCCATGCTCACCATGTGCTTATTAATGAAAATTATTATTAATACTCTTATTAATGAAAACCCTTTCATCACACTCAAGACCAGTGGCACAGACTACTCTTGAAAATTCAAGCTTAGACGTGTACTTGTGACAACAGCTTCTCAGACAGTCACCTTGGAAAAAAAATTGTGCAGATTCATTTAATTCTTTTCATCACACAAGCCATTATTTCCTCTTCATGGTAGACTTAGAGAAGGAAAAAGGTTGCCGGCAAGTACTTTTCAGGAACTGGTCTCCACTTCTCACTGTTGCTCCAAAATGCAGCTTCCTAGCAATCGCCTCACAGATATATTGAGTTTTCTTACAAGTATTACTAGTGTTGATTTTTTTTTTTTTTTGAAAGATTTCTTACCTGGCACAGACAAGACGATGCCAGCATCTTGCCCAGCCCAATCTTAAGTGTGCAACGCTGGGGAATCCGCCACTTCCTTGGGGAGATTATTCCAGTGGCTGATTGTTCTCATTGGGAAAAATTTTCCTCTTGTGTCCACTCGAGGTCTCCCCAGGAGTAACGTGTACCATAGGAAGCCAACTAGAAGCCTGATTATCAAGACTTATTCCAATATTCTAAAAACTGCTATCTGCGTTGCATTGAAACAACTGCAAGAAATTCTTGGCCAATATTGTCATCAAATAGACTCTGATCTAGAACAGCCGATAAGTGCTACAGGGAATCCTATATAAGTGTGAGGTCTGTAACAAATAATCTTCCTTTCCCCTTCTTCTCCTTCTCTTTGACTACCAAAGTTGTTAGGAAATTTCAAAATCTCAATCTAGCCTTGTGCTGCAATGGCTCGGGAGGCACGCTGCGCCCGCGCCACTGCCAGAACCACCCCGGCAGATTTTCCGTTATTCTCTCCATCTCAAGACATGATGACCTGCGGTTTTAAGAGAAAGACGCTTTCCGTCAGCATTTGTGGCTAACAAAAGGCTGCCCCAGCGCACAGTGTGACAGGAAAATGGGTTTGCTTTTTGCCTTACAGAGGCGTTAGCTGCAAACCCTGTCGGCACGGATTGCCTGGTTATTGCTGGCAGCACAGACACGCTGGGGCTTCATGGTATCACAGTATCACAGTATGCCAGGGATTGGAAGGGACCTCAAAAGATGATCAAGTCCAATCCCCCTGCCAGAGCAGGAACACCCAGATGATGTTACACAGGAACGCGTCCAGGCGGGTTTTGAATGTCTCCAGAGAAGAAGACTCCACAACCTCCCTGGGCAGCCTGTGCCAGGGCTCTGTCATCCTCACTGAAAAGAAGTTTCTTCTCAAATTTAAGTGGAACCTCTTGTGTTCCAGCTTGATTCCAGCCTTGCCCAGGGGCTTGACACCTACCTGCAGAACTGCAACCTTGCTTGTTTTTTGCCAGCGAGAGGAAAGAGGGTGTATTGGGTCAGACTGAGGTGGAGTTAATCTTCCCACAGCAGCTCTCTCCGTGCTGTGTTTCTTGGAGTGGTAGCTAAAAGAGTGTTGATAGTACCCCAGTGTTTTGGCTACTGCTAAGCAGTGCTCACACAGCACCAAGGCTGTGGTTTGTTGTTTTGTTTTTTTCCAACGTTCTCCCAACAGTAGGTTGGGTGCGATCAACATCTTGGGAGGGG
This sequence comes from Trogon surrucura, assembly GCA_020746105.1. Classification (NCBI taxonomy): domain Eukaryota; kingdom Metazoa; phylum Chordata; class Aves; order Trogoniformes; family Trogonidae; genus Trogon; species Trogon surrucura. The sequence goes on from CM036621.1 coordinate 42,818,666, forward strand.
ATACAGCCGGACCTGCTGACCCAAATTGACCAAAGGGGTATTTCATACCATATGACCTCAGCTCAGATATAAAAGCGAGAAGGCAGAGGGAGGTGGGGGGGCATTCGCTGTTTGTGTTTGTCCTCCGGAGAAACCGTTACGCGTGTTGGAGCCCTGCTTCCTGGCAAAGCGGCCGGACATCGCCCGCCGATGGGAAGTAGAGAATAATCTTTGTTCCATTCTGCTTCGCTTCCGTGCGTGGCAATTGCTACATTAAACTGCTTTTTATCTTTACCCACGGGCTTCTTGTTACATCTCACCTCTCCCCTGTCCATCTAAAAAAGGGGAGTGATAGAGCGGCTTTGGTGAGCTCCTGGCCTCCAGCCAGGGCCAAACCACCACAGAGGGCTGCCGTGCCACGTTGCACTTGGAATGGCTACTGCACGCAAGCCGTTTACATTCCGTTTACTAGCTTGCAACTTAAAACTCTATTTTAATGCAAACAGAAATGCAGTTTGGTGGGGGTTTTCCTTCCTCCCCCATCTTGCAGCCATAAACGAGCCGCTGCTTTAATGACGCGGAGTCCTTGAGAGCATGTTGCGATGCCATGGGGGCAAGAAGTTGCCTTTAACACCAGTAAAGAGATACCAGAAACTGCCCAAACAAAAGCCTGCTTCTGGGTGTTCCTTAAGGCAGCAAGCACACGGACTGTGCTGTAGTCATAGAATCATAGAATCATAGAATCAATTGGGTTGGAAAAGACCTCAGAGACCATCAAGTTCAACCCCTGGTCCAACTCCAGTCCGTTCACTAGATCACGGCACTAAGTGCCATGTCCAATCTCAGTTTAAAAACCTCCAGGGACAGTGAATTCACCACCTCCCTGGGCAGGCCATTCCAATGCCTGACCACTCTCTCTGTAAAGAATTTCTTTCTAATATCCAGCCTAACACTCCAAATACCTTCGGTATGACATCCACTATGCATGGAAATAAGGAGGCATCTTTCAATGCTTTTATCATCATTTTGATTTGAGCTCCATTGTGGTGCTTCAAAATTCTTGTGGATGCCTTATGGAAACTCCTACCTGTATGCACTGGTAGCAACTTAAAGCTTACGTGACAGAAAAGTCCAATGAACTAGGAAATTAAGAATCTGCAATATTAGATATGACAAGGGTTATCTAAATGGTGCTCGTTCCTACAAATTTATTAATTTTTCTCACTTGAGAAGCAGGGGAAAAAAATAAAAAAGCACCCTACCAAACCTTCCTCTTAACAGAAATTACCCACATTCCAGCTTTTTTTCTTTTTTTCTCTCCTGATAGTGAACCACATCTGGTACCCCCAGCATATCTGCTTCCTGCCTGCCCTTGCTTACATAATACCCTTATTGCCCTGGTGAGACCCCATCTGGAATATTGTGTCCAGTTCTGGGCCCCTCAGTTTAAGAAAGACAGGGAACTGCTGGAGAGAGTCCAGCACAGGGCAACTAGGATGATTAAGGGAGTGGAGCATCTCCCTTATGAGAAAAGGCTGAGGGAGCTGGGTCTCTTTAGTTTGGAGAAGAGGAGACTGAGAGGTGACCTCATTAATGTTTACAAATATATCAAGGGTGAGTGTCACGAGGATGGAGCCAGGCTCTTCTCGGTGACAACCACTGATAGGACAAGGGGTAATGGGCTGAAACTGGAACATAAGAGGTTCCGCTTAAACTCGAGAAGAAACTTCTTCTCAGTGAGGGTGACGGAGCACTGGAACAGGCTGCCCAGGGAGGTTGTGGAGTCTCCTCTGGAGACATTCAAGACCTGCCTGGACACGTTCCTGTGTAGCATAATCTAGGCATTCCTGCTCTGGCAGGGGGATTGGACTTGATGATCTTTCGAGGTCCCTTCCAATCCCTAACATTCTATGATTCTATGATTCTATGATTCATTTCTAGGTCCGTGGGTTCCTATTTTCCAACCATGATGGGACAACTGTTTCTAGGCAAATGAACCCTCAATTTTTCGACACTGTATGGAAGTATCAAGAAAGATGCATTTCTCACACTAAAAAAAAAAATCCCTTCCTATAGTGTTAGGACTCATCCATCTGCCGTAAGTGTAGTTTTGGTAACTGGTAATACACGAGGGATCTCACCAACCGATACATTTAAATTATTTACCATCTATAAGGCAATTACAGTTTTCAGGGTAAGAGAAATGAACCAACTCAATATTATCTAAGCCTCTCCAGATGGGGAAAATCAAGTAGCTCCTTGAGATTACACATCAATAATGATTCAACCATCATCATCTTCACTGGAGTCTTTTATTATATCCTGTAGGTTTTATTTTTCACATGTACAAGACATTAAAAAAAACCAAACAACCACTTCCAAGCAGGATTACTTCTTTCTTGACCAACTCTGCCTCAAACCTGTCAAGACCTTCCCAATCCAGTAGTGCCAAGACAGACATGAGTCCACCACAAGCTTCCATCCTTAGAATCAAGGTGGTCAAACCTTTAAAACATTTGGGAATTTCAGCCCCTCGTTAATTGCTTTGTGGCTGACGAAATTTAGGCACTTTTCTGCACGGACAGCTGACACTGCAGACAACAAGCACGGCAAAGCAAAGAGACACATCTGCTCGCTCACCGGCAGTTTGTCAGCTGTGCTGTTTGCTCTGGGGACGGCAGTGCAGATCTGTAATTTTTAAAGCACCTGACAGTTACAGGTTTGTGCATCCTCTGGTAGAAGCAATAAGACCTTTAAGAATGGACTGAGGCTTGTGGGGAAAAAAAAAAAAAGTTCTATATACTTCTAGGTTGATTAATCAATACTTAATTATTTAGAAGCTCTAAATGGCTATCTTTGGCTGGCATGCATACAAAACATGTTATCATCTGTCGATAAAGGCCAGCAAATCAGATGGCAAGCATGTAGCAGGGCATTGCTGGGTGGAAAGAAAGAGTTGACTCCATTTGCTGCACTTCGCCATTTCATCTCCTCAAAAGTGTTTATGTCACACTTAATGAGATAAGGGACAGCAGAGGCCTCAACAGCAGGTCTTAGACAGCACTGGCTGATAACTGTAGCAACCTGGGAATAAATACTGCTTTGCAGAAACCATTTTTAAAGCCCTAATAAAGTACTCATAGGCCTTGGTAGAAATCGCCTGATCGGATCATCTATGTTTTGTTTCGTGAGTCAAATGTGCATTCCTACAATTAATTCATTAAAGTGTGTTTTCACTGAAGTTAATTTGATAGTTCTGAATCGAGGCATCGCACTGCTGAGTGGCTACCGTGTTCCTCCAGAAATTACTTAATAAAGCCTCCCAACGCTTCTGCCTTGCTTAAGTCCCCTCAAATCTGTTCCTCCAGTTGTGATGGGGATCTTCTTGGCTCAGCTTGTGGCTGGCACAGCCATGGCTCCCCAGAGCTCTGAGTAAAAGGCACTGGCTGTTGACTCATAGCAGTCCTTGTGAAGCACTGGAAACACTTGATATATCTAAAACGGTGTGCCAAGTTTTTTTCCCAAGTTCCTTTTTAAATCTCCCCAAGAAGTGGATGAGCTTTTCTCTGTACATTCTTCTTACTTGAAAGGCTTAGAGAAAGGGTGGCACTGGCTTCCATCTACTCAGTAGCCACTAAGAGGAACATGCTCTACAACTGCCTCACAAACCCAGACGAAACCCCAGCTGAGAGAGCCAACCAACCAGCACGTCTTTTGCACAGAAGTTTTTATGCTCATTTGTTTCCAGTTTGATAGCAACTGGTCTTTTGCTCCGACAGTCTCTCCCACCTGCTGGTGAATCCTTCTATGGGCTTTTAGGAACATTGTGTCATATACGTATTTGTGCGCATCAGTAAGTACTGCTAAAGCATCCACATCCGAGAAACCAGCTGCTTACCCGCTGCACCAATGCCTACAGACACTGTGTACTTGTGATTCACACAAGAAAGCACAAAATTACATTTCACTGCAGGTAAGACAACTGAAATCCTTTACTGTCCATGATACTCTTCCCAGAAGGCAGTTTCAGAACAAGATCATCTTATACCTTCCAAGATCTGCATATAAAAATTAATAAATACTAATATTAGTTATCAAGCAATACTACTCAAAGGCCCATGCTAAAATTTATTATTTACTGTATGTGGTATTTTATTAGCACACAGCTAGAGAGACAACCTTGCCTTGAGTAAACCTGTCCCTAGACAGGGCTGCTGGGAAGCCAACAAATACAGCAAACTTAATGATTTCTTTCATCATGGCTGTTCTAGCTCTGACTCTCTTCACGTATTCCCTGTAAGCCATAAATCTTTAACCCTATAAAGCAGTGAGAAGCGAGGGTTAACCAAATTATTTATTAATCCTAAATCAAATTATAAGGAGGGGTATCTATTTACTTTTCTACACACTTTCCTTTCTTGAGATTTGAAGTGCAATGAACAGAAAAAAAAAGTTTTCTTTTATAGAATTGTGCTGGACGGGAGAACTTTCCATTTCTCTCACAGTTTATCTGCATGGTAAAACATGGTAAAACCATTAAACGCATCCACATGCTTGAACGCTAAGTTTTAGTAATAAGTGCACTGGGACTTCCTATGACCTTATCAAGTGGGGGTAGCCAGTCATTAATTCAGATAAGGCAATTTATTATCATAATCTTTTGCTTATACTCTTGTTGGGCATATGATTTATCCTAATTTGCATATGCAGATTGAGATGCAATCATTTCATTAATTTTAATGCTTTTCCTTAATCCCATCAAGATTAACACTTTGTCTCAAAGTTCGACACAACATATTTGCAACTGCCCATTAACGCGTTATCCTAATATTAGTACGGGTGAATTATAATGAACAAAGTACATTAATTTGAATGTACCAGCATAGATTAGCAACTGCACCAATAAGGCGTGTACACAATTATCTTCTTCCACATATAGAATGCAGTTCCCATGTACATTACGTACATTTTTCAGGCAGGCATTATTGGGCTCACCTATGACCGCCTCTCACTGTTGTCGAGCAGCGTCATAAGAAGTCTTTTGCATAATCTTAAAAGGAAATAGAATAAATTGGGACTAGTGAGAACACAAAAGTTACTTTAAAGCCAGCTCTAACAACAGTTTGGCACCTTACACACCACCACCAAGTATCTGGCTTCCCCATTTTTTCATCAGGATACACAGTGGCAGAACGAACCATTTGTTATTACTCCGAAAGTGATGGCTCACCGAAAGCAGACACTTCAAATTTTGTTTTCTAAGTACAGATTAGGAACAGATCCATCACATTAATGATGGATCAATTGAATCCCAATGGTGTTTGATCAACTCATAATCTTTATTCCAATCTCTGCATTAATTTGACCTAGTGACACCTTAATTTCTTACATACTCTGCACACACCAATATGTGAGTATCCAAAAGTATTAATCTGAATGCAGGGCAAGTAATGACACTTCATTCACAAAATTAAGGACGAATGTGTAAGCAAGAAATTTTTGTAATTGCTACAAATCAAACTCAGATTATGTTAATTTGCTAAAACTGCTGAACAGACATTAGGTAGGAATTCCAGTAATCAAAAATGTAAACAGATAGCTTTATAATCAATACCAAAGCCTTTCCAATATAACAGTAAAGTGAATTTGGGAGTTTAATTTTAATATTGTTGTCAGAATAGAACCGATAACTAAACACTTTTGGAAAGCTTTCCAGAGGTGCTTCCTTACATTGCTTTGGCATAATTAAGAAAAATAATAAAGTTTCTGGCTGTATTGGTTCATTTCCTACAGTAATCTTACATTAACAAGCAGTTGAAATAATCCATTTCATTGTGCATTTATACTGGTGCAACTGAGTTCAAGATTTGACCCATTTAAGCATATGCAAGAGGAAATATATCAAGCATCAAAACATATCAGGCATCCTAATTAGGCAGTGCGGATTTATCCATGATGAGTAGGTTTCCATCAAGTAAGTACATTTTGTCCCTAGCTCTTAGAAACGTACCAGAGGTGCTTAAGGTAATAGATTTGGGCCGGCATGTTTTATTCATCACTTAGAGCCGGTGTTATTTTCCAATGGAAAAAAGCATTTCTAAGTTTGAGTAATTACTATATTGCTCTGACCTTTCGCTGTTATTAGCCAGCTGTGATAATATTGAGAACTTTGACTTCACTCTGGGCTCCCCTGAGCTCAGAGGACTCCTACGCTCCCCTATTTCTTCCCAGACCATTCCTGAAACTTGTCCGCTCTTCCTATCAAGGTTTCATCAGAATTTCAGTCAGGTAGGGGAACAGAGGAGATGTACATCACTTTGACACAGAGACAGGTACCACCGGCTGCGATTCTCACCTGAATGCATTTTTGTTAGACTTCGTTTTCAGTTTTACTACTTTTATCAGCAGCGTTTGTTCTTCATTCCCACTCAGCATCATCCTAGAAATGGGGGGGATTTTTTTTTTTTAATTAAACCATCTGCTGATACTCCACCCACTTCAAAGACATTCTAAGCAGATGCTCAGTTGCGACGTTCTGGGGTATGGGGGGGTGGTGCATTATCAAGATATTTTTGATATATGCTGACATTATCGTATAGAAACAAAAAGAACTGACAACAGCAGCGTGGTATTGCAGAATGCCTGTACAAGATTGCACACAAGTTTATCTCAATCTTTAACAAAAACTGCCTTGTGGTATCTGCAAGAAAATTTCAGTGACTTCATTTTTGTTGGACAGTGTATCGAGTAAGAAACACTGCTAAAATAATACCATTCTAGTCAGAGCACACATATATGTCTCTGTATGGTTTTGGCAAGGGAGAACTTAATTCCATAAACACGAAGCTTGCATCAATTTGTAGTTATTTTTGAATTTAGCTGTGGCTTTCTTTATTCTCTTTCATGTTTATTTTCAGGAGCACCAAACACTCCAATAGGGTTCTTGGTACTCATATGTCTAGTACAACCTCCCTGTTGTAGAAGAGATGAGTAAAGAACACTTCCATCATTCGCCAACAATAGTATTTTTTGTTTAACTCTGCCTTTTGCAACACTCAGCCCTGGCACATACAGACCAGCCCCTTATTACCACCAGCACGCTGCGGAGGCATCCGAGACACCACAGCAACGTCCGCAATGCGGGTACGCCAGTAATTAGCTCCTGTTCTGCAGAAGCCAATAAAAGCCTGGCCTTATTAGCACTGATCCCACCTCAAAAAGTCAGCTCGATGCTTCCTCCTGCTGGGCTCCAAAGGGCTGAGCCCTCGGCAGCTGCCAGAATGGTCCTCAGCACCCCTGGCACAGGTGCTGGGCTCACACCGGCTCAACTACCGATTTACGTTGGATAACACAGTTTTGTTTGCATAGCAATGGCATTGAAACCCTCCCCACTGAACCGAGAAATACAGTGTACAGCGCACAAATGGGATTTAAAAAGGCTGATAAACGTTTTTCGATCCAAGCACGTGCAAAATCCTACCAGTTAGCATCTTTTGGCATAAGATAGAGAGAAGAAAATTGAGAACACCTAGATATAGATCAAATTCCTCCACAGGACATGAAGTCATACTGAAAAAAATATCAAAAGGACACATTTCCTGCAGTACAGTATTGACCGTTTTGATGTTAACTGCAAGCTCTAATTAACATTTCAGATATTATTATGATGCCATGTAATTAAAAAGAAAAAACACTACTCGAGTTTAGAGAAGATACAACTTTTAGACTTGTTCCTTTGATTTTGATTCAAGTAGCAGCAGGGAAATCCCTTACAAGTGGAAGAACCCTTCCAACCACTGGAACAATGGTTCTTACACTATCCTGGGAAAAACATTAAAACATCCAGTGTGTGAAGTTTTTCAGCTTTATGCCACACTGACTGACTGCAAAGAATCCAGTCTTTTCTTTCTGAGATGGCTGAAAATGTTTGTTTTTTTTTATTCTGGATGCTCAGAACCTTACACTATCTTCTTTCAGTATTTTATTTTCTGGCCCTGTTAGAGATTTTCCCTTTACAGCAATGTTTCTTTCCTGCTGTTTAAAGTGGGGGAAAAAATTCAATTCTTTCTCCTGGACTCCTGTTTTAACATGGGAGGGTTTTCTGCACCTCCTTGCGTATTCCACAGGTAATATAGTCCAGTGGCAAAGACCAAGTTTTAGCGCCAGGCCCTTTCAATTCCTCTTATTCCCACATGTCCAATTTGTTTCTCAACGTACTTGAAACCTAAACATCACAAATTCACAAGAGAGTTCCCCTTTATTTCAAACAGCATTTACTCCTTCGGAAGAAGATATGACAATGTTTTTTTCTGAAGCCCAATTTAAGCTCCCAAAGCAGAGTGTGGAGCAAACAGAGCAGGCTGTAGGCTCTGCCTGGAGGAGGGCACCGACTGCACGGCAGCCCCCAGCTGTTTGGCCATGACATTCTTCAGCACAATTACAGAAATTTTCATGCTTGAGTTGGATGGGTCCACACTGAAGCATCCTGAATCGTAACAGGTCCTTTCACCCCTTCCTCCTCCCAGATACAATCAGGTTTGGGTGTTTTTTTCATTGACTGTACATTGAACTTAAACTCGTAACATCTGTCTTCTGACTGACAACAGAAATTAAATGCCTGAAACACCCTAAGGCAGAAAAAAAATAAACTTGCTGCCCTTGATATACACCCACAGGACCTGATTCCTATCAAAATAATATCCTTGCCTTAACCATCCAATAATAAATTGCTACAGATTACAGTCCAGAGTAAAATTAGGAATTTGCTATGATAAGAAGACTGAGTAACCTTTCATCCAACAGCCACCAAAAAAAAAAAAAATCAACTTGGAAATAAAAGGAAGCTCAAGTTTGGTGAAAAATTTGCAGCTGTGGGTTTGCTCACAATGCCCGGAAATTATTTTAATTCAATTTAAACTCAAAACTATGAATACTTTCTCTGATTTATACATTCTTTCATATGTACAAAAATATATATATAGCCAAACCCCTTTGTCTACAGAAGGGGCTATCACAACAGCAGGCATTCATTTTGGCATCTCTGCCAATATACAAGCTTCTCCTCAGCAGCGAATACCGTACAGAGGTTTCTGTTTCACTGCCCAAAGAGCGAGGGTTCAGAGAAATATTTTTCAAAAGCAGAATGTTGTATTCCCGCCCCCTCCCAAGAAGCTACTGAAGCCAGGAGGCAAAGCCAAGATCAAAGCTCACTGCTTAACTGGAAGAATACAACAGTACAGGACACGGCAGCTTGGCAACTGTGACATGAGTGAAAACAAACCAAACAACAACAAAAAACCCCTTTTTTGTGTGTGTCAGTTAATGTCTTTGGCTAGTGCGCACAGGCGGTTGGGCAAATGTATTAATACTTGGGATTAATGCATGTGCTTTGGAGTTTGCCAGCGCTAGTTATTGCCTTGAGTCTGGCCAGGAACCACGAGCCTTTTCTGCCAGGACTACACACACAGAGCAGCTCAACGTCGTGTCGCGACGCACTCGCCTGGCCCTTGAGTCCCCACGACCACCTGCGGGAACAGGTCCTAGCACAGAGGAGACAACCCCACCCCAAACACTCTCTTAAAGAAAAAGCAGATTATCCTTGGCAACTTTATTTTTAATATAAAACTGGTGACCATTTGATTTTCCCCATTTAATGGAGTTCTTTTTTCCAATACTTTCATAGTTGGATAAGCTTTCTCCTCTTAGGTTCTAGGGAAACTTTGTTAAGCCAGTAACATTAATCTGATCCACCCTTTGCGAGGAGATGCTGAATTAGTGTTTTCCAAGTTGCTTGCAGATACTGCTATAATTAAGAAACTCCAAATTAGCAAGCTTTACCAAGGAACTAAGCAGAAGAAACAGCTCGCCAGCGGAAGTGTCATTTCAGCCTGTTCAACCAGCAGGGACAGTTGGTTGCTAACAAGGGGAAATTCCTTGAAAATCCCCAGCATCTTCATGCTAAGAACCAAGTAAGCGTGCATCACTTCCAGCGTGCACGCCCTCACCAGCGTGAGACGATTCCACCGTGGCATGATTCATCTCACGACATGATGTGGTTAGTGGAGGTACGGCTGATAAATGAATAATCATGGCTGTAGCCTTACAAGGCAGTTCACAGTAACTTTGAGAAATGTGTTTGTTGGCACTTACTGATTTAAACAATTATGTGATCCACAAGCACATCTGAAAAGGGAAAACATGTTGACAGCACGTTGTAGATGAGCTATTTGTTACAATTGTTTCCTTACAATTGCAGCATCTTCAAACAGATGAAATGGTAACGTGAGCAGTAAGTGAATTTTATATCCAATTCTTAGAGCTGGACTCCACACATAAGATACTTTAAAGACCTTAAAAGATTTGATGTTTCTTTTAAAATTCCCCCTTAAAACCAGAAACAAAAGTTTCATTTTTTCTTTTGATCTGCATAGATTTTCATTTCTCTAATTCAAATGGGCTCCTTTCAACTTTGAAGGATAGGCGAGTGCATGTATGTATACAGAACATATGAAATATATATTAGCTTATCCACAGGCTTCAAAAGGAGTTTTAATTTGCTGCTGTTTCAAAAGACTGAGAGGATTGCCTTTAATAGGTTGAGGAGAGTGGCAAATGTGACAGCTTGCGGGGCTCTGGGAAGATGATGTAGAGAAGGAAATAAATGGACATGGGATCAAGCTGCTGAAAGCAGTTAACTTCCCTTCCCCTCACAGCCCCTGCCAGTCCCCAGCCTGCTACGGGTCAAAATGAAATCACTCCTCACCCCGCTTTGGTTGGGACAGGAGGATGATAGCAACTGGCTTGCTCCTGCTTCTTTAATTTCCAACTCAAAACTGATAATTTTACTAAGAAGTTATTTGAATCTCCTACGTTCTGTATTAGAATGAATTAAACTCAAGTCACTAAGCGTTACCATCATTTCATGTTATTGGTAGTTGCAAAACGACAGAAAGACAAGATACAGTTCTCTGAAACTTTTGTATTGTGAAGGTTACACTAGTAATTATGATTCACTTTGGGGTGAAATTGCATTATTTTCATGTTGGTAACTGGTGTTGTTTTTTTCTTTCCTTTCTGCAGCACAAAGATTTACTCAACTGTTTCACTGGCTGTTAACGATAGCTGTTCTTTCAATGAGAAATAATGTACTTACATAATCTATCTAGTGTGTACTGGAAACACTAAGTAAATCATTATCTGATGTACAGGACCATTATCACTGTGTGCCATAAGAATCAGACTTAATGAGGCTTTCCTCTTGCCTCCTTCTCTTGGCTGCCACCAGCAATGTTCTTTTGTTTCTCTATGCTGATCGTGTGCTGAAATTACAACCCAATTCTTGTCCCACCGCGCATCATTTAGAACCGGTAGCAGCAAAGCAGACAAAGGTAATTTCTGTTCTTGCGGCACAAGGAACATCTCCGGTAAGGTGAGCTTAAACGCATTTTCTGCACTGGCTTGGGCAAAGTCGGTAAAGGTTTTGGTATGTCCTTGTCTACTGAGCATGGCACACTTCAAGGGCTCACTGTCATCAAGCACAAACAAGCAAAACGGGAAGGCAGTTATGCAACCCACAGAGAGGAACCGGGACTTTCCCCGTCTACCCAAGATGCCAACCATCCTAGGTCTTGCTCTAAGTACGATATTGCCTTCATAGATTCATCTTCCATCAAAACATTCTCAAAGTAGAGTAGCTCTGCTATTTTCTGTACTACAATGAGACTCGTGTTATTCTTTTTCTTAAGGAACTGTGTAATTTCAGAAACTCGGCTCTAAGAATGGCGAGGTCAACCATTTCTGGATCTGAGTCACATGGGCTTACACCTTCACAGTTTCGTCTTCAACCAAGCCCAGTACCTCAAAGCAACACTCGTGACATTATCATCACCTCACTTTAAACCACTGCCAGCTGGACCAAAACGAGGTCTCAAATGCCCCCTTTTGAGCTCCATGAACTGAGTGAACTGCAGCTTGCAGTGACGTACAAATAAGCTCAAGAGGTTTCTATTTCGCAAGAAAACTAAAGTTTTAGTCACAAGGTTGACTTGAAAAAAATACCCACGACAGGATGCAATATGAAATGCAAATACAAAGCCAAATTTTAAATACCACGAATGACCTAAAATTCACAGTGGTTCCCTGAGAGTCATTATGTTTATTCTTGTATTAAAATAACTCAATTGAGCACGAGGGAATGGGATTTTCAAGAGTAGTAAATATTTTGGCGAGAAAAGTAATATCCTGAATACCTTCCCTAACAGAAAATGAGTCTGGTCAGAATTGTACCTTGCACAGAGAACTGGTTTTTGTCATACAATGCTTTCAATCTGTAGGAATGTCATCAACCAATGACATTTGTGCCCAATTAAGTAAATAAAATTCCACGTGTTTATTGCTTTTTAAAAAATTATCAAAAGACCTAATACTTTAGATGGTACAAAAGAAAAAAAAAACAAACAACAAAACCACAAAACAAAACAAAACAAAACAAAACCCTAAACAACCAAAACCAAAAAGATAGATAAACATTTACACGGTTATTAGAATGTTTGCTTATTTAATTACGAATGACACCAAGCAGGGGGATTCCCAAGTGAACTGGAAAGACAAGAAAAACTTCAAAAGAATGAAAAAAAAAAAGGCTGCATCTCAATAAATGCAAGCGACACGTGCTGCTCTAAGACGACAGGAATAACCACCTGCAAAAACATGCACTTGAGAACAACCACCCAGGTACTGTAGAAAGGGATCTCTGAATGTGAGCTAACGAAGTCAGCGCTGCAAAAAGGGCAAGTGGTCCATGTGTAACCTATGGGCCACATTAAAACATCAATGAGGCCTCATCTGAATTGTTGTATCTCATTTCGGATACTACATTTTCAAACAGTTGAAGACAATCCAGAAGACTGTCCCTAGTCTTCACGTCTGAGAAAAAAAAAAATGGAAGCACTTGATCATTGAATTTAGTGAAGAAATGAAAATGGAAGAGACAACTCAGTCTCTGCAGTAACTTTAGTGTAATTCAAAGACAGTGAACTATTCTCTGTTTCCACAACAAAAGGACCATTAGCAACTCAGTTGCAGTAGAGGGTTCCTAACACTGAGTTAAATATAGAAGTGCAAGAGGAATGAACTGATGTCTGAGGAGATGGCCTGAAAGACTTTTTGGAAAGGTTGTGCTTCCGTCAGTACAGTCTTAAAACACAAACTTGGCGATTATCTTATTTGATATACCTGTAATTAAACCTCACAAGGGCGACTTCATAACTAAAATGTCTAAATTGTTAGAGGCCTTTCATGAGAACAGTGGGAAACAAGTGGAAAAGGGGAGCATCAGAATCAGAATGCACTCAGAGCAGCGTGGGGCTGCGATCGGTCCGCAAACTGATGTGCAGCGGGTGACAAAAAGTGTCAGCACAAGTCTTCCCCTTGCCCGCTGTGACCTTTTAGAGCACATCCCAATTTACCCGCAGCCTTTTGCTTTAACTGCAGCAGTTGCTAGTGACTTGGTGTTGCAAGACAACCTAAAATGTGCTGTCTGCCCACACGATAAGCCATAAATCTCCACCATAAAATACAGCTCCTCTCTCAGGCATCCAAAGTCGGAGTTAACAGGTGTGGTGGCGGGTTTGGTTGGGTTTTTGTTTGTTTGTTTAAAATTGAAATCTCTCCTCTCCGGTCAGATTTGGACCTTGACTACCTGCTTTACCAAAGAGTTTATTTCGATAAACTTAGGATTTAATTTTGGCATCTGTTAGACAAGGCAGCCCTAGTTTGCTTAGATACTGTGGCTATTGCCTGGACAGGAATTTAAGAACATGAGGATTTCTTTTCTGTGGCCCTCAGCGTGATGCCAAATTCAGTTACTAACAAGTCAAATACATGTAGCTGGAATAAATGACATAGATGATTTCATCTGTACTGACTTACATAAACAAGATCTCTAGTTTTCAGTATTCCTGCAGATAAGTCACATGTAGTGCTAATAATACTGAATAAATGGATTTAATATATGCAAATATGAGTTCTCTGACCAAATGAAACAAAAAAACCACAGCCACTTACTGGGGACTACATTTAAGGCTCAGGAAAACAAATCCTTTTCATCTTCTCAGTGACGAACCAAAAGTTTAGTCCCAGTATAATCTCAGTCTCGCACAAATGTAGGCTCGATATGAAGGGAGATCTTTTTCTCATGCTAAGAAACATGGGACTGTCAGGGAGGGTGAGAGTTAAGGTCAGTAGGCTAAACAAATGCACAAAGCGACTGTGCAAGTAAGGGTTTCATAGCTGTTCTGCTCCACACAAGGGATAAATAAGGTGTAGAATTGTTTCTGAAATTAGTTTGGCTCGACAGCCTGTCCATTGCCTCTCCTCTGGGTAATCTTGAAGCTTTGCCAGGATGTTATGTTCTTTGATGCAGATCATTTCTCATGATGAATAGTATTATGTAAAAGTTGTATTTTTCCCTTCTGTCTTTTGACTTGTAATACGAGCGATCATAACATGAATTTAATGTTATGAAGCCCGAGTCATTTAAATCTTTAAAATACCTAACCAATTGAGAGCTTCCCATTTTTAAATGTCAAAAACAGGCTTTTGGATTCACTATATTCACACAACACTTTCTTGATCTGTTTTACAAATACCATTTAAAAAGTAAAGTAATTTTTTGTCACAGCAAAGAAAATCAAGGAACATTCCTTCCCCCCCAACCAAAAATTACTCAAGACAAAATTTAAAGCGTTTTAATCTTGACTTCACTGTCCCTTCTCAGTGCTAGTATCTGACACCGGTTGCAAGATACTGAACTTCCAGCATTCCCCTCTTTTTGCCCATTTCCTATCTTTCAGCCTCATGCTTATGTGCATCTACAATATGGAGCACGAGAACAATTCCTAGCTACTTTTTTGGTGTTTTTTTTTTTTCTTTTAAAGTAGATATGTAGGTAGGCTGATTGACAGCACGAGACACAATTGTGCTGTCATTTACCGCTTACGCTGATCAAACTACAGTCACTACTACTAGCCCTCAAGCGATAACTCCACACAGTACTATGCTGCGTAAGCAAGGATCACAGGCAGAGAACAATCGCGTGGCTTCAGCAGACTGGCACAGGGCTCTTGATCTCCGAGTTCCCTTTGTTCCCTCCGACTCAGTACAGAAGTCAATTACACATTTACTGATAACGTGGCTGGCCCTGCCAGAAGGATACTTCCATTAATATTACATTGAGTATTGGAATAAATGCAGAATAAAGGTAATTCCATGGTTTAAAACAGGATACCTTGATGCCCACTTCTCCAAAAACAACAGTAAAAGGTACCTATAGCAATAACAAGGTGTGGAATAACATAGCGGATCTTCAGAGAAAGCCAAAGTGCTTTCGTAAAGATCAATTACTACAAAGCAGTTGTGCACCACTGTCAATCTTTTACTTCTCTTTATAGCGAAAAATGAAGCAGCAATGGCCTTTTGCAAGGGATAGGAGTACTCCAGATTAAGTGGAAAGTCTGCAGAGAAGTCTAAGGCCAATTCTGCTGACTTCCACGAGCAGTGCAATGTCATATATTCCATTTTGCGAGGCAGGGATAAATAACCATTGCAACCGCATCACTTCCAGATGCCACTGCTACTTCTTTGCTCAGCTCTAATCGGACACCAACTCTCAAACACCCAAAATGTTTAGCAACCCACAATAAAAGTCAGTGGAGAAGCCCTTTTTAACAGCCATTTATACAGAGGAAGACTGTTTTAAGGCAAACAGGAGGAGAGAGTACAAAAATCAGGTATTTTGCCGTTTCCTTACAATGACCACAAAGTCTGTGCAAAAATTACAGAACCTGAGAAAGAAGAAAAAGGTCTTCAAACCACTGCCGCCTATGAAATAGAGATGTCTCATTTCTATTAATATCAGCACAAGGAGGCCTAAGTCTCTCAGGCTTTGTAAATGTCACCAATGTTATTATCTAGTTGTTGAATATTATCGGTATGCTAAAGGTACATCCTCTTCTAGATGGCTTTATGCTGATCTTGCAGAATAAGTCCAATGAAGCATGAATAACGTGTGAATTTATACCATCATCAAATGTGCTCATAACAGCTTCTTCCCCTTGATATCTTCATAAAAAGGTATTTCATTAAAGGACACTGAAGATACTTTCCCAGCTCAGATTCAACCGCCATGTAGAACAGGCATTTTGTTGCAGGCAGATGCAGGAGGCAGAAGTGAAGCTGAAGCGCATATAACATTAGGATAACCAGCTGTCAACTGGAATCATTGGTACGAAGGATGAGAGCCCATATTCTGTGCTGGGCCACCCACCAGCAAGCACCAACATGGGGCCACAGGATCTTGAGGAGAACAGGGCAAGGCACCACAACCTGCCACGTCCGTGTTCCCATGTGCTCGATCGCAGAGAGCGCGTGTATAGCTAATATGATGAATCCATTGGGTTTGTACCATTTATGCTACTTGCTCATCTCCACTGGAATGCTTTTTTTCAGTTGTCTGTATATAACAATAATGAGCTTGCACACTTGGGCAGGACACAAACTAAGCACACGCAGTTTGCTTGGAGTGCCCAAAACTGCTTGAGAGTGATAGCAAGAACTCATTTTCATCTTAACCTGTTTGTCCTACTCAGAATTAGTTCAGAGCCTCTGCAAGTCTAGAAAGAATACTAGACTTAGGAAAAACTGAATGTTAGATTTCATAGTAATAAGACAGTCTAAGAAATAACCATAATTTTTCTCTTAAACTATCAAAGTAATTTAAAACCTGGGGTGAGTAGCTTAATAGACAAGAGCACTCTAGCTTCAAATGGATTTTAATGGGAGGGTAACCACAAGAATAAAATCAATTAATGAACACTATAAATAGATTAGTGAAAACTCTCAGCTCTTTTTCTTTCCAAACATCCTCCTACCACACCACCCATGGAACTACTTCCAGAATAATATGATAAAACAGCCCACATAAGAAATCAAATACTGCTACCATTTGGAGTTGTCAGCACTGAATTTTCTGGAAAGTTTGTGCAAGTTTATACTTCTGAAAAAGTGGAGTGTCGTAACTATGCTAGCAATACATTCACCCGCAAATATAGAGAATATGAATATTTCGAAGTATTTTGGCTGCATTTGGGAAGTTGCAAACAAGATGCCTTGAAAGCCAAGCTTTTTAGGAAACAATCTAACTTGCCAAGATGAGGTGTTTATAAGCTTCATCAAGTTACATCCTCTAAAACACTATATAATTTTGAAAACCCTGGCCATAAGATGTCTTTTGCCATAAACCTCAAATGAAAAGGAAAGGAATTTGTACCCTCTGTTGCTGACTACCACACTTACTCCAAGACCAGGCATACTATTTTGCACTTCAAGTACTCGTGACCACACATGAGCCTCTTGTATAAAGATACAAGGGAGTGGTAAGAATAGAGAACATGCTTGATACGTGCATTTAGAAATGAGCAACTACACTTCTTTCTTCCCTTCAACTTCCTAAGAATGAAAGAAAGAGACACAAATGCCACTGTTGACAGAGAACCCAATGCAAAGAATCAGGTTGTGATTTGATATTGAACAATGTCATCTCGATAGCCAGTAACTGGGGGTTGCAGCCACATGAATGATATTCTAAAGTCTTTCCATCATAATAAAACACGGCTGAATGATAGATCTGACCTCCTTTTACGGATGTGGTTGTAATTATACCATGTCATCTGAAAAACTGGCAAAGGTCTTGCTCGGAGTGCTTAACCAATGAGCCACAGCTGTATTTGCCTTTGACAACCTGTCAAGTGCATTGGAGAAGTCTGCAGCCTCGACATCCTGAGGTTTGCAATGTGAAAATGGAATGCGACGTAAGGAACAAGAGTGGTGTTGAGAGTGTTTATGTGGCCGAATGTATCAGAGCTGAGACTGTTAGATTTTATCTTCTCTTGAGGCCACAAGTTTCAGCTGAATGGAAAACTACCATTCATAAAAAGCATGTGTGGTAGACTTCAGTAAAATAGCAATTGTAACAAAGCCGTACAGCGCAAGAACTAAGCAAAAGCAGGAAATAAATACTTCTTCCTACACGCTGTAACCGTAGAAACAGCCTATGAATGTTTATCCTTAAACGTTCTCCGATTGTGCGTCACAGTTGTTTCACTTGGAGCTTGTTAAGAACAGAAATTAAGTTGTCCAATTATTCCATGTTTGTTCTAATTGTTTCTGTACTGCTGCATCCTCAAAGACACAATTTGGGCACTCCAATATGGAAGGGAGTCATGTCATATAGAACGATTCACAGTGGAATGTTCAAGACTACCATGGAACCAATCTACTCAGTATGGTTTAAAGGGCGGGAGAGCTAACGCAGACCTCACCGATACTCACCTAGTCAGCCTGAAAAAATCAGTTACAGAATTGGTTGACTGCTCTCCATTTCTCTACCAAACATACTCATACGCTGAGGATTTACAGTACTTGAAAGGAAGTCTGAGTAATTAATAATTTGTCAATTTGACCAATACAACTTTCCCTGTAAGACGTATGATGGTGAATTAGGAATTGGTTGTCTACTGGGGTGGCGGGAGAGATGCCTTAGCATGCCCAAGGTACTCTAGGAATACTGATGTTGACTGATGTGGGACTCTGAAGAAAGATGTGCAGATGAAGCAGATGTGCCTACAGAGAGAACTGACCTCATCAAGCTTTTAGTGATGGTCAAAATATTAAACTAGTGATCTCAGAGCAAGGCACCTAAATTCTGGTTAGAGACAAGAGTGGGCAAGAGCACACAGACTCACCGATCCACAGGAAGACTCATTACATCACAAAATAGAGATGACAGTCTTTGAGGTGCTTCTCCACCTGCATTGCTTGTAGAAGAGATGTTGATGTCACTGGGAGCACTCCCACCAGCAGTGAATGTGTCAGAGGAGCCAGGACCATTGGAAGCAAGCACACCCGTTTGGTGTGGTATTTCTTGGAAGTAATTGCTCATCTTTCCACCTCGAGTTGAGGAAATAAGTGTAGACAAAGAGTCCATTTGAAAGGCTCTTTCAGACCAAACAGCTAGCACTAGGAAACATCTGGATTTTTAAAGTCATATCAAAGTGTGAGGAAGGAGCTTTAGCAAGAAAGAACTGAATTGGTTATAGCACGTGCTCAAACGCACCAGTATTCACTCAGATGAGTACATAGTTATTTCTGTTTTGTTTAGAGCAGTTAAAGATTACTCAAGACATTACCATACCTATTTGTCTCTATATATTCTACAAACAACAGTGAAAAAAAAAGAAATCTTGCAACAACCAAGGAAATGAACATTTGGAATGAAATAAGCTCGAAGTCTGACTTACAACGCAGTTTTGTCACACTGTCTGGCTCAATTTCTGCAGGAAAAGACTGATTCACTCCTTCAGTGTCTGTGTAACTATCCTTTACTTGCATAGGGTACCAAATCGAGTATGATAATCACAGGAAAATGCCAAAGTATCATTTTAGTAATATAAATAGTCCCAGAAAAGCTATAACCACATCCATGCAGTTAATCATGTGGCTAAGTGCTGTTCCTAGCTCAGACCCTACACAAGGAGCTTAGTGCAGAATTATACTTTCACTAGGAGGCCACAACTCATTCTCAGCATTAAGACACTCCAGACGCACCTTTTCTCAGCTGCCAAGGGTGCACATTCATACCTGTCACATATTTGTGTTTCTACTTGTTGCGCACTTATCAGCCTTTCTGATTTTAATGTCTGGATGTATCTGCACATACTAGAAGTCGATAAAACACTCAAAATCCATATTTATATGGATTTGCAGTTCTTCATTAGAACATGAAGCGACCATGAATCAGCTCATAATCACTGCTGATATTTTTATGAAGTGTGATATACTTAAATATGTGCACACAGACATATCAATATATGCACGGGGGGAGGCAGCAAGATAAAATATTGAAACGCTCAGCGTAGTGCAAATATGCAGACGTAATACAGGAAAAAACCCCTAATTCTTCTTGTATTAGCAGCTGCAAAGCTTGAAAGTGTGTGTGTGTGTGGGTTGTTTCTTTGAGGGGGTGTTTTTGTTGGGCGGTTTGTTTTGTGGGTTTGAGGTTTTTTTTATTTAACACATCCTGAACCTGATCTCCCATGTGGGTCTGACTGGACCCCCAGGTATTTATGAGGAACTGCCACACCACCCCAGCAGAAGCATTTGTCCGAAGGCTGGCTGAACCACGTGTGTCCCTCTCAGGAATCACCATTCCAATTATATCAACACCTGTGCCACAAATTTCATGTAGATCCACCATGAAATCTCAATTCAGAGGACTGGAGTATCTAGTTTCTTACCTGGGGCATGCTAGCCAAGTGGTTATTATCACAGTCAGATAAAGCTCTTTATTTAGAGCAAAGATTAGTGTAACACTGTAGAAACGCTGACAAACCTGGCACACCTGGACTCTTCTTTAGCTGCATTTTGCTGAGCACAGGAATCAGTTTCTTATGCGCCAGTGAAATAATTAGAAGAACAAATCTGGCTTTGAAATAGAGAATCATCCATATTAGAGCCAAGAGCAGTGCCAGCCTGGGACAGGTGTACAGGAAATGAGGAGGTGAAAAATAAATACGACTGTGAAAAGCACAAGGATGCTTATCTCGTCAAAAAGAACACATGCCTCTCAGAGCGGTTCAGTTTTTGGTGTCTGTTTTTACAGGGATTAATTTTGTGCTGGAAGACACCAAAGGAAAATGAGAGATTACACAAAAGCAAGCTTGGAGACCTCCCCAAGTTTTCAAATTGATCGGTTTTGAGATGGGGCTGTCTCTTCCTTCTGAATCTCAGAGTAGGTAATTAGATTTTAATTTTTTTTTTTTGAACAAAAATTATTCCAGAAGTAAAAATAAAATGAGTGAAAATTGTGCCCTTGAGCCAGTGGAAAAACATATATGTAATAAAATAGTGTTAAAATAAAGATGCAGCTCATTCAGATGGTATGGTGTTCCCATAGCTAAGGAAGGATGGGAATCATAGGAAAACTCTGTGATATTTCTCCAAACCCGCAGTATTGCATAGACAACAGAGGAGTTGCTTGGCACAGAGCACATAGTAATTTAAGTTTTATAGCTCCTGTGTTTATGTTGGGGTTCTGACAGAATTTTTAGCTAAGTCACACCCTGGAGAATGGAGAAAACAAAAAAAAAAATAAAGCAAAGAAGCAGGGAAATACAGAGCAAAATCAATGAAAGGAACAGCTACACTTCAAGTTCTCTCAAAATCCAGAGTCCTCGAAAGGACAGAGTTGAATATCAAATATTTCACAAAATAGCCAAAATAAGGCACATATTTTTTGCCCCCATTCAGGGTAGACAGTGAACCAGACTGTTTTCCTTAAAATTCCTGTGCTTTCCATTAAGCATCCCAAACACAAACCTTAAACACAGCAGTTGCCATCACCTTTTTTTTCTTTCCCCTTTTCTTCACTAAGTCCTAGATGAGAGGTGTATTTTGAAATCTATCCCTTACAGATTACAGAAATTTTCACTCTAGGTTTGTCTTAGGCACAGATGAACCATGAATTCAAGTGTAATCACCTTAATAGCAATTATATACATAAGTTTCATCTTCATAACACCTCAGAAAATTTCCCTAATTAATAACGCACTTTTCTGCGGCGCTAAATGTAGCAGCTCAGAAGTCTGGATTTTGGCTTCTCAGGAGAGAGTAACATCCGGCAAGATTGCCTTTCTTGCCCACTATGGTAAAAGCAGGACTCTCCAAATAAATAGTAGCAACGCTAGATAGCTTAGCCCTGGAACTCAGCCAGTCAGGTCCTTTAAAGAAATTATTTTCCTTGAGTAAACTTACTCTTTGTATGCGTGTTTAGATACAAATAATGAGGGGAATGCTGTTATCTTTCAACATTTTACAGCAGAAAAAGCCTCCCGGGGTAAAAACCCTTTCTGAACTGTTAAGATCATGAAATAGAGGTTGACCCAAAGCTGTGAGCTCAATAACAATATTCTCCGGGATTGTTACTAATTATTTCTGATCAGGCTTTTCGAAATTCTGGGTTGCTGGATAGTGCTGAACAACTCACATGACCTATTCCCTTCTTTACAAATTCTGGGGAGTAGCATCATCATGCTTGTGACTGAAGTTCCCACACAAGAACATAATAATTGCTAAATATTCTCCTCCTTCAGTGCTTGTTTTTAATAATCTTTCAAAAAGCTGAACAAGTAAGCGAAAGAACCGACTGTTTTTTCTTAAGTCTTGGAGTTGAAAACAAGGCTATTTGGAAATTACAGCAATAAGTACATGATCCCAGACAAGTTATCACTGGCAACATATCATTATTATGAGAACTAAAA
Source organism: Trogon surrucura (assembly GCA_020746105.1). Classification (NCBI taxonomy): domain Eukaryota; kingdom Metazoa; phylum Chordata; class Aves; order Trogoniformes; family Trogonidae; genus Trogon; species Trogon surrucura. The sequence goes on from CM036621.1 coordinate 42,841,018, forward strand.
TGTAATAGGGTTTCATAAACAAAGATTCCTATGGGAATTATTCCTATGGGCACAATTGCTTCGCTCGAGTTGTTAAATAAACTGATGGTAGACTGCTGAAGGCTCACGTGGTTATGCAATGAAATACAAACATAGTTTGGGGGTTTTTTTTCCTTCCTCTTTCTTTTTTTGCAGGTTCAACAATAAGAGAAGAGAGAAAATGTGCAAAAGAAATGGGGACTAAGTCATCCAGGTACGAATACTTAATATTTGCATAAGTACTTGTGCAGTGCCACGTACACAGCCTCCATACAGCTTCTCATGCCAAGCAGGTAGTATTTAAGCCTTAATATACAAACTTAAAAGCTAGTCGCACTGTATTGTTCACTAGTGTAAGAATCTATAGGGAAAAACGTGACCAATTTAAGCTGAGACCTGATGTTCTTTTGTCTATTTTTTTTTCACCTTTATAACAAGCATTTGTCAAAGTTGAAAGCCATATGCTTAGGCCACAAAATGAGGGCTGACTGCTTTTTTCCCCCCCTGTGTTTGGAAATGATCAGCAAGCCTAGGAACTCACTTGGAAACCTGCTTGCTTTAAGTTTCCATTAATGAAAGTACAGTTCTTCAGAAACATGTCACAAGGGTTCCTCATACGCAGTTGTTTTAAAAATACCATTTTCTTATTCATATAAATGTAAGTCAAATAAAATTCTCCACAGCTGCTGGGTTTCTGGCTTTTCTAATTGTATTTGTTCACAGATTTCCTTGGCATTTTAAAGTGGAACTAGAAACAAAAGCAAACAAAAAAAAATGCAACCCAACAAACACAATGCATGCATTGATGAAACCTCCTGAGTGCTTTAATATAATCCAAGGCAATTTTCTCTAAGAAACAAAATGAATGAAATTTGCTTATGGACCCTAAGCTTCACAAACCCTTCAACCAGAACAAGAGAAAAATGTGGCTGGAAGCCAATCGGCAGCCAAATGTGTTAGATGTGTTCCATTTATTATTAATGTGACAACATTCTATATAGCAGCAACAGTGCAGGCAAGTAAAGGGTTGCCATGGAGATAAGTTACTCAAGATGCAGCTAAAAATACTCCCTTCTTCCCTTACTGTAATAAATATTGCATTACAGGAAGGCTAACAATGATATCAAATGCCATCTCAAAAAAATGTCCAGCTGTGAGCGTTGTGGCTACCTAATGGGTTGCCCAATGGTCACACTGCACTACTTGCCTGTATACGTGCAGCTCCTTTCCCACCCACCCCTCCTTTTATTATGTGGTTAAATGCTAGAACACGATTAGGACAAAATATTGCTCCCTGCTCGGGGTGGATTTCTTACATCAGGGTGACTTTGGGGGACTGTGAGGAGACACAACTCAAACGGGAAAACAAACAGATGGAAACGTCTGTCGAACAAGATCACAGGGGGTTATTAGGCCTGTTCTCCGAGGGCTGTGGTTACACATTCCATCTTTTTGCTGCTCTGTGGGTACCTTAAAGGTTACCAATGACACTAACGCTAACTATAAACCAGTGACAAAAACATTTATTCAGCCTTTTTGGAAGGACTCCTTCCCTCCCACCTTCAGCTTTCATGCAGTTTTGGTTATGTCCAAGCCACGGCAGACTTTTCACACACGGAGTTAGGAAAAGCTACGTTGCAGCATTCCTTCTCCTCAACAGAAAGTCTTTAAAAGCACCGTATTTCATTTGTTAGTTTTTCTTTTTTCCCCACTCGCTAAAACTTTTCAGTGATGCTGATATGAGGTCAACCTCAATCAACTAATTAAGCCAAGATAGAGATTAAGATATTTAACACCAGAGCAAAATGCTATTTGTTGATAATGTCATAACTATTCTTTAAAAGGCAGTATTGGTCTTCATTTCTTAATTTATCACCTAACCAAATAAAGGAATTTTTATCGAATCGCACATTGTACAGTTGGGAAAAGACCTCATCAGTCATCTCAGCTATGCCCTCGTTAAAGCCTACGACAGAGCAGTAGATTAAATCTGGGCTGTTTTCAGCCACAAATTCACCTTTGGTGATGTATCAATACAGCTTCTTGCCAATACACAACCGTATATAAACTTCTCATGTTTCCAACTGAATTTAAATCTTTCTTGCTTAGGGTGATCATTCATTGATATCATATTTATTTTCCAGTAGAACACACTCCATCTTGAAACACAGGATAATATCCACACTTGCAAAACCAAAGAATGGCTCCCAGAGAAGAGGAAGGCAGGGGGTAAGGTTTAATTTTTGTCATTTTTCAAAGCGCAAGATTCTTCCTTCAGTGACGCTGTCTTTAACTACCAGTTCTTCCTCTTTTTCCTCTATGTACTCTTTTCTTACCCACGATGGCACACAAAGGAGACTCCTAGCACTATACGCCCCAAGCGTGCTCAGCTGCTGGCTGGGTAAACGCAGGAGTGAGCCTCTCCTGAAGAGCAGGTGAGTGTGCAGTGAAAGAAATGCCTGGGCACTTTCTGAGAAGGAAAAAAAAAAAAAGAAAAAAACCCATGTTTCTTCAAAAGTGGCTTTCTTACCATGCCGAATTCTTGCTTCTCCTCATTACCTACAAAACTTGCTTCATTTTAAAGGTTCGCCTAAGCTGAACCCCACAGGATCTTTGAGCACGGGCTCTGCGGTTTGTTGGTTGTCTGTGAAGGATTTCACACACTTTTGGCACTGGGTCAGTGGTATTGCTGCTGCCAGTTCACAGGTACGAGTCAGAGATGTGCCTGTGGCTCTGGAAGCTCTCCCTTCAGCTCTCCATCACCTCCGTGCCCTTGGTTAACACCACGCCTGGACACATCAAACCGCAGACAAAAGCTCACATCCCTTCACAGAATTACAGAATGTTAGGGATTGGAAGGGACCTCGAAAGATCATCAAGTCCAATCCCCCTGCCAGAGCAGGAACGCCTGGATAATGCTACATAGGAACGTGTCCAGGCAGGTCTTGAATGTCTCCAGAGAAGGAGACTCCACAACCTCCCTGGGCAGCCTGGGCCAGTGTTCCGTCACCCTCACTGAGAAGAAGTTTCTTCATGAGTTTAAGCGGAACCTCTTATGTTCCAGTTTCAACTCTTCTCGTTTCACGGTGCACCTCACGTAACACAGAGCTATTTCTGTTTACTTCCAGAAGCAGGTTGTTAGTTGTTTGGGAAAGTACCTTGGCTATTAATTTCTCCACTGCTGTTAAGTGCATTTACCCTGTGCTAGAGTATTTTTTTCTGAGATGTTATCCTGCTTTTTACAAGCACCACAGCTCTCCTGTGACTCTACAGCTTTCCTCTGAAGGCTCAGCTCCAAGCAGCTCCCAGTCTACATGCATTGCCACGCAGGTAGAATCACAGTGACCCTGGATGATACTTTTGCTGGACAAGCCTCCAGAGGATTGCATTATTTCTGAAGCAAGGCTTCCTGTCAGATCCTGAACTAAATAGCACAGATGCCTGCTCTTAACAGATGCTCTGCTTGGAAAAAGCATTCCCTTGTTTTTCACATTCATTACGTAGAGTTAAGAACAACAAAACCGCTTTTGCCCATAACCTGATTGCATTTGCTCCCATCGAACCTTCTCCATCTTCTTTCAGTTGAATTTTGGCAAACGTTAAAGTTTAGGTAAGCCAGTTATAACAGCATAGGTAGTAACAGCATGACAACAGGGTAGTTTTTGTTTGGTTTTTTTTAAAGACCCCAAATATCAGACATCTAGGAACACTGGAGAATGGGGTTTTCAGAAGAGAATTGACTCGTACAGGACCGTGACCACACTGCACACGCACACTTCAAATAAGAACAGCAGGAACTGACTACATGTCTTTAAAGAAGACATTGAGAGACACTTTTAAAGGAAAAAAAAAAAAATCAGTAACAAAAAGCAAATCTGGTGATTTCGTTTTTGGTTTTTGTTGTTATGTGGGTTTTTCTCAGTAGCTGCGGAGGGGGAGATCTGTATTAAACAAAAAGTTTAGCAAGATTCATGAGACAAACACTGGATTCATGCCAAGTCCAGGTGGATAAGCAGACAGTTCTGGAACCACGCAAGAAATTAATCATTGCAACGCACTTAAGCGAAATGGTAGAATGTATCTCTTGGAGACTGAATGTCTTTTGGGAAGGAATGCTTTGGCTAACCACAAGTTATGTCTTAAAGACAAGTTACAGAGATGTAAAATAATTTAACAACTCTCACCATAAAGGCAGTGGATTAAATTTAATGATCCCTCCCAAATTTAAATGAAAACTGTAAAGTATCTTTCATATGGTTCATATGGACTATGGTAACACAGACACTTTGACCTGAAACTTTTTATTCTCTCTACTCTAAAGCAAAAGGAAAAAAAAAAAATCCTGTTTTCCAGAAGCGACATTGCTCACATGTAACAAAATTTTAAGTGTGGTTTGCTTCATGTCACATCTGAAGTCAATGTCGGTACAAATTGTTCATTTATTCCTTAAATATATGCTTAGTGAGCTTGAAGGTCATTTCCACAGTCCTCTGAACAGTCCCCTGAGAGAAGTCTCCTTCCCGAGCAGGAGGGCTGAGCTTAGATAATGCACTCGCCTCTCTTACCACTGAAATATCCTCATTAGTTGCCACCTCACGCGCTTCTGCATCGAAGATCGCACAAAGTCAGGCCAAATAGAGAGAAACAATTCATGAAAAATGTTTAGTTCATGTGAAAATTACATATAAACAATGACAGAAACTCCACCTTGCACGCCTATGAATTGATAAGTTTTGGTCTCTGCTTGGTTTCTCTCTCTCTTCCACATTTGAATATTTTCTACAAGCACCCAATAAGACTTGAGTAATTAATCAACAAATGTCATTTTCCATTAAAGCATATTTGATCATCATAAAAATTAGGAACAACTAACAACCAAAACCAGGATAATTACTTCTAATGTAAATGTGCTAATTTAAATTGTGAAATACTTCTTTAAGAAACGTGTGTGTTAATTGGGGTCTGCTCATGAAAGCAAGCTACTAATTGAGCTGGCATGTGCCAGATAGACTAGTCCAACTGAAAGACAGACAATATTTGCAGTGTAACACTGATTTTAAAAGTTAACATTTTAATGGGAAAAACCTGCTATCAGGCTCATGCCAGTTCAATTAGTCACTCCTTCCCATGAGCAGACCCCAATTAACACACTTTCTTGAAAGAAATATCCTACTGTTCAATTAAAACATGGAAGCATAGATGATTACACAAGTCTATTTTGATAATTGGTCTTGCTTGATCCGTCTCAAATATGTTGTTTCTGAATTGCTATATCATCAAAACTTATGGATTACTTTCAAAGCAAATGTTTATCTGTATTAAGCAGGCACGGTCCGTAAAATGCTACCAAAACAGTCCAAAAATCCAGCAGTGACAAGTCAGCATCTTGGTTCCTGTTCTAATAATAGTGAAAAGCTCACGGAGTAAGATGTAGAGACCAAGTAAACAGGCCTTGTGTCGTGCGCAATTTTTTTACAATCCTACGACAAATACGAGTAAATAAAAGCAAGCAACGGGTGATCCAAAGCTGGAGATCAATGAGAGTCTCTCTTGACTTCAGTGAGGGCTGGATTAGGTCCCCAAGTTCCATGTGAGAAGAGGCATAATTAGAGTACATCAGGCACTGGGAGCTAGCAACTTGGTAAATATTGATTTGGCATAGTAACTGCTATAATATCGATTTTAAACGCATCTTAAACATAGATTTATCAACCATTCTGCAGCTCTGTGTCAATATGTAGTAACGATAGCCTTTGATGGTTCAGTCAAGTAACAACAATGAAGAGCTAAGGGATGGTCATGATTGTTGCGAACATTCACTCAGACATATCATGATACACCTACTTGGGGGATCTCACCACCCAACCGAGCTACTAAAAGGATCAGCAGGTTGCTTCTAATTAGCTGAGAGTGATGTCAATCAATAAAGTCACACAAAATTCGGGAATTTTCCCTGTATTTAGAACTGCAACATCAAATACAGTGGGTTTCTGTGGAAGGACTAAGTCTTGCCTACAAGTAAGTTAAAACAACGCTTCTCACCATCGAGCCTTTCAAATCAATATTATGCTTTTTGCTTGACAGTGTGAAAGAGGCAATCCTGAATTCACGGGTGTAGCTGGAGTGAAGGCAGACAGGCCCTCGCTATAGCAAGCCACGAGCAGTCACCGTGCCCCTGCAGCCCGCCACCAGTCACCCCGGCTCCAGCACCAGACTTTCACCTCATGGTTGGACTAAGCTTCTGTTATTACTGCTTGTCAAAAGTAGTTATCACTACGATTCCCCCAGGAGACATTCTTACTGATCTAAAATGTCTTTAGAGAGTGCAACATAATCATCCAGTCTGAAAGAGAACATACAAATCTATTTGCCTTAGGATATTACATGCTTGCTAACTTGTCACTGCTACATCTAATGGCATTACCTAAAATAGTATGCAGGTATACTTGTCACCAAGAGTTTCTATTAAGATAAAACCTAAATGAACACATCATCATGCTCTGGAAAAATTCTGGTCAAACCAGAATTGTTGCCAGAACAGCTCAGTAGATCTCCATATGCAATATATTATTGGGGGGGAGATGGCAGGAAAAAAAAAATTAAAAAACACCAAAAAAAATCTAATGGCATATGGTATTTGACATATATATTTACTTTTCCTGAGACTGTTGCTGTGAAAGTACCACCCACATTCCTAGCATTCAGAAATAATGTCAAACGCAAAATGAGAACCAAGCTTCCTCATCAAAACATTCTCTCTTTGAAGGAGGGGCTGCCCCTCCTGTTGGAAATCCCCGATTCCTGTGATCCCACTGCACCAAGGCAACCCCGAAAGCTTTGCCTTCCCTGCGTGAGTGACTGCAACAGGACTAAAGTATTTGCTAAAGGATCCCAGAAGCTTTGCTGGATAAGGGCTTAAATAAAGGCCGCATGAAGGCGGCTCGAGATGAGACCGGCCTTCAGCGAGGGTTGCAGCTGGGAGACCGAGGTCAAGACTCCGCCTGGGAGGTCAGAACCAGCATCAGGTAGGTCAGAGCAAAAGAGATCACAGCCATCTTAAATTCATCAGTCTTTTTCCCTTGGATAGTATCTGCCTTCTCCCTCTGGCATCAATAGTAACACTGCTTTACGCAGTGGACACGTTTCTGGAGTTTGTGCAAAACAAGACAGACTGGGAGCAGGAGAGACACGAGGTGTGTCAGCCCTTGGATGCCAGCGGAGGTGCGTGTCGGTGCAGAACTTGCCTCGCTTTTTCTAATCTTTTCAAGCTGCTACTCTGAAACATCCCTGCGGAAGCTTAGCAAGAAAGGAAAAAAAAAAACAAACCAAAAAAAAACTAGAGGCAGCGAGAAAGAATGAGAGAAAAGTTGCCTTTTGGGAGGTGGTTTGCATTGCTGATGCATCTCAGAATCCATCACTTTGCTCACACACACGACAGTCTCCTTTCTCCTCCCCTCCCAATATTACTACAGTTATATCTGCCTTTTTTTTTTTAATTCCTGTTTTTTATAGCACATTCACTACACATTGTCACACAAGTTGTTGTGCTGTCTCAGAGTTTAACGATTTGGCCCCTGACAGTGCAAGAAGTTTTATAGTTTATTCTGAATGCCCTCTCTTCTCAGTTTGGCTGCAAATCAGCTGAAATCTCACATTTAAATTCAGGAATTCAAACTGCTGGGATAAACTTCATGTTGAAAGACTTAACACAGGCATATACTTTTTTTTTTTTTTAAGACTGTAAACAACATAACATTAAAAAAAAGTATTTCCACTTCAATCAAGGATTCAAAATCCAAAATATCCTCAATTTTAAGTTTTAAGGAATCTTTTCAGCAGATTGAATATTTCAACTTCAAATCTGGGTGAGAAAAACCTCATTAAAATACTAATACTTCTCAATTTTCAAATTCTGCTCAAACTCGTTTATCACCCAAGACAGCAGAAAAAGAATTTAATGTAATTCCACAAAAATTTGGGACCTATTTGAACCAGCAGCTCTTGACACACATTTTTGATTCGAGTCCTCATTTAACTTATCAAACAGAAAAAGAGCATTTTGTGCTTCTGAAGCTCTTCAACACAAACTTCAGTTTCAGGCTGAGAAGGAATACACAAGTTGAACACTCTGCATCGCATTTATGAGCCAAGGATGCAAAATAAAGGCAGCCTGGGATTGCCCTAGTCAAACAAACAACACCGATTTGTGAGTAATTTGAAGACTCTACGAGACCTTTTTTTATTATTATTAAGGAGGAGAAAAAGAAAGAGTTCCCTGTGACCCAGCTGAAGAAGAAAAAGCAAAGAGTAGAATGCAGCAATAGCAGAACTAAGAAGTCCCTGTTTCTGAGAAAACTGAAGAAAGGGAGTCAGTGGAGAAAGGAAAACACGTTCTCCATTCTGATGTGCTGGTACCTCTCAGGCTCCTTTGCCGGAGGCTAAAGGCATCCCAAGGGCTCACCCTCCCCACACACACACTCGTGAGGCTCCCTTACAGGGAGCTTCAGTTCAGCGAAGCATCTTCCTTCCCCCACGTTTCATAGGGAGCCTTCCAGCAATCGGTACACAAATGCCTTTTTTTTTTTCCCCACAGCGCTGTTCCCGAGAAAACCGTGGTCTGCTCGTATTGAACTAGATTTGCCAAGCACGAACTCGAAGCTGCAGCTAGTTCTTCAGCTACAGGAGCTAGCTCAGGTCAATTGGTGGTGCCAGATAAACAGGTTACATAAGGCTCTACTTTCCCTGCAGACAGCTGCAGTTATTAGCACTCCAGATATACTTTAAGATACATAATGCATGCATTCACTTGGCCATGTTTTACAGAGAACTTCTAGGTCTTTCTCAGGTGCAGTCAGAAAACTCACTTACTCAAACAGAGGCAGAGAATTTGGTACATATACAAGAGTGACCATCTCAGCCCGCAGCAGAATGCCCACTGCTTCAGAAACAGGGAAGTGGGAACTGCGGGAGAGCTGTGCTCTACGGTCAGCACTGTCCTTTTCACACTAAGGAAATATATCCAAAGCTTTAATAGGAAAATAAGAGAAATCCCAGACCAGAAAGCACTGTGACCAGCTTGGGACCTCCTAAGAAGACAGGAAACCTTCTGTGTCCCACTACCATCTTGGATGGCTTCCAAGAACCTACCCTGTTAGCACAGGCAGGCACTCTGTGCCTCGACTTTCACCTCTGTCAAAAAGAGAGGAGCCTAAGCTGTGACCCCTTCGCCAACACACTTCCAGGCTGTGCCTGCTGTGCTGTCACAACAGATTGGGCTGTGACAGGTTGGTCAGGAAAACCAGAGATGTTTTACATTTTCTGCTTGACTTGCAGTCCTTTTACCAGGCTGAGGTTTTGGGATGTTTTTTGGTTTTTTTTTTTTCTACTGGTATTTTTATTAAGCTTTAGGAGAAAAAAAGGTCCGAGACTGACACTCCGCATTAGAGTTTCAGCACTACGCACATAAATTTAACTACTTAATTCCACTGAGCATCGGGTAAGTGGGGCAGCTAAACCCAGTATATTGCACGGAACATTTATCGCTAACTACAGTATACAATTCCCTTTGCCATTTAGGCTCACACATTTCAGAGCATTTACAATCATGCTGAATTATACTAGAATTCCCATTTCAAAGGACTTCACGAATGCATTGCTTGAATGCTGCCAAATTCATTTTTTTCCTTCATCCAGCCTTTAAAGAGGAACTAAGTTCCTGTGAGGCTGCTTATGCATTGCTGGATCCCAAATACAGTCAGGATGTCTGGATTTCGACGAAAAGTTGGTGGAATTAAAAACAGGTTAAGAGGGATCTCAAATTGAAAATTGATGTAATTTTAACAAAGATCAGCCACTGTGCCATAACTACCAGTAAATATTGATTTCTTACTGGCAGAGCGGTTGGAACTATATGATCTTTAAGGTCCCAAACCGTTCTATGATTCTATGCTAACAGTTTTTAACCAGTTTATTATTAGGAAAGGCCAATGGGTTTTCTTATCCTATCGAAGAGCCATGTTCCATGAGTATCTGTCACTGGATTCCCACGAACATTCAGACCCAGATCAACGTCAGCAACAAAAAACATCCAGAAAATCTGCTCTTTGTAGGCTCCTGATAACATTTCAAGGCGCAAGCCAAGGAAACATCTTCTTGGAGCAGCACCGGGCAGGTGCCCTGTCTGAGGTGACATGCCAGGAGGTCAGTGTCATGGGGATCCTTGCTGGGAAGGGCAGAGCCTGGTAGCCCCCAGCCTGGCCCAGAACCCCCCGGAGCAGAGCTGCCTTTGCACCCGGGGCAAGGAGGTCTGTCTGTGGCATCTGACCTGGGGTCATGAGCAGGCAGCAGCAACTGACTCTCGGTTTTAAGTGAGCTTTTAGGGGGCAAGGGAAGAGCCTCGCTTTTATCTTTTGGAGGTATAGAAATGCACTTTTTGGCAAGCTGCCGTCCTCCCCTTGAAAATTTCACTGTGTATTTTCACCATTTAAATCCAGGCTTTCTCTAGATTGGAAAAAAAAAAGAAAAGCAAGCTCAGAAAACCCCGTAACTCTCACAAAACAAGCCTTTCCCTAAAACCTGGAAGAGCCTTGATAGGAATGGGCACACCTGTCTGGCAACTCCGTTGCTTCTACTGACTAGTTTGGTGGTGTGATTTGCTGGATATATAAACCACTTGCAACTGAAATCCTGGGTTGTGAGAAGTACAGAATTATCATTCTAGGGCTCCTCAAACAGATGGCAAAAGGAATTCAGACTTCACTACCTCTCCCATGCAAATCCTGCCTATGATCTTCCCCGCTCCCTTTCTGTGTCTGAAACCCTGAAGGTTTAAGAGTAATATCTGTGGAAGTCAGATGCTATTAGATATATTTAAAACTCTTCTCCTCTTTCAGAGAAAGAGAAAAAAAAAAAAAAAGGATGCATTAAAAAAGAAGTCTTCTTAGTCTGACTTCAGCTGTACTATAAAACTGTTATTAAAACCATCACGGATGTGACAGAAATAAAAGAGGTGGTTAGGAGACATTTCTGATGCAGAAAAAATGCCCAGGGAGCATGTCTAATGACGTGATCAGGATTTTTTAGGCCCTTAATACAGTATTATTATTGCAAGCCTGCTTCCATGCCTATGCAAATAGCCCTTGAACATCACAAGAAATTTCCAGTCCTGTTGCTTGTGAAGGCCAGGTGGGGGATGCATGGCTGTCTGAAGCCTGAAGAGACTTCCTTAATGGAACCCAACAAGATTAGCTGCCTTTACCCACTACATGACTCTCTAAAAAAAGCAAATAAATCACTAACAGTCTCCTAATAGACTTAGCTCTTTCCTGTCCTGAATGAATATTGTTTGGATTAAGCTCTACAATGGCTAGCTCTGATATTGCCACTGTGGCTTGTTCCTTTTCAGCTCTGTCTGAAAGATTTCCAAGTTTTCAAAGAAGCTGCCTCTTGTCCCATAGTAAGAAGTGCAAAAAGCACTCTGCTGGTAAGCTCGCAGTGCGTTTACTGGAACTCTTTTCACCTGCACGTGTTCTCCAGCTGGATCTCTGGAGTGGAAAGGGGACCTGGAGTCCTCTTGCTTCCTGTGAGTAATCCAATACATACCTCCCCCAAGCCCTCTGTGCTCAGTGATTTATTATATGCCATGTGATAGATTGCTGCTTCACCCGTGACTTTGCCACGTCCAGCAGAGCAGCCTGATTCTGAGCAGACTGGTTGTGTCAAGGGACTAAGCAGGGACCATGCTCAGTGGTCATGATCATGTACCCTTTCTCTGGGACTAGTATTTACATTTCTATATTGTGATTTTGGATATAATGTTTTGTAAACAGGTTTTTTTTTTTCCTTCTTTTTTTTCTGTGTGAGCTCAATTTTAAGTATGTTAAAAGATGCTGGGACTGAAAGCCAAAAGTGACTTGTTGTAGATCCGAAGCAGTCTAAAAATTACAGGTGTCAGCTATCTACTTTTGATATCACCCCTTCCTCCCCAGAGTAAGTAATGTTTAACTTTCCTTTTCTTATCTCATTAACGTTTTTTTCTAGTCCTCTTGTCCACTTCAGACACCCTACAAGGAGAGAAGCATCTCAGTAGGTGTGGAGTTGGTATGAGCAAGAACCACAATTTTGAAAGACGTGAGTCTGGCAAACCCTGACGCCAGGCGAGGCCAGGGAGCAGAGCGGGAGCAGAAGTTACAGCAGACATTGCCTTGAGCTAATTTCCTGACCACATCCTTACGCTGGTGTAGCTGAGCCAGCCAGCAGAGCTCAGGGAACGCTGCCCCTTCCATGTTACTGCTCAGTTTGCTCATTGAAAAGCCTGCCTTGAATTACGTTGGCTTTTTAGCTCAGTGCTAAGTAACTGCATGTGGTCAGTGCCTTTGCAAGTGATCAATGATCCAAACAATTCAGCATGCCTTCCAGAATGGAAGGAGTCTAAATAATCCAGTTAAGTGGGAGAAAGAAAATTGATCAGTGTTTGGATGGCTGAAGTCGCCACACACTGCAGGAGTTAGGGATGAGGGAGGCAGATGTTGCCTGGGGTGAAGCTACGGCACAGGCATTCGTTGTGTGCAGGAAAGGGGACTGGGACTCTTGACTAAAGAAAAAAGAGAAAAAAACACCAAACACCACCAAGCAAAGGAAGCCACAGGATAAATGCCTCCAGATATGAAGTCAGTTCAGGATGGTAAGGGCAGCTCACAGAGGCTCAGTCTGATAAGCTCCTGTCTTCCAGTAATTGTGGCCGACCTGATTTACTTGCACCTTTTTTTTGCAAATCTGGATGCCATGTGGCATTTCTCCCACGCAGGTGATGCAGTTGAAAAGCCAGCTCCTCTTCCCATGTTGAATTCACACAGGACAAAAGCCTGCCTGCCATGGCACATCTGAGCCCACCTCCTATTTGAAAAAGTGTAGCCCTAGGAATCTGCTCCTTTCCTGAAACGCAGCCTGGCTCTCGCAATCCAAATTACTTTGTACCACATCAGGAATTACATAAGAGCATGGACGACTGCTTCACGAGAGCAGTTTACTTTCAAAGGATCTGGTTCTGCAGTGAAGTCTGGCCCATTAGACGTCACCTGTTTGTTCTGATTTAGTAACCCAATGCACTGAACCGTAGCTGGGGACTGGTTTTGCGAAGCCCCTGGATGCCTCTGCCTCCTTGCTGCCCAGCAGTACTGCCCCCTTGATCCAGCAGCCAGGCTGGCGACATAAACCCTGATGGGGCAGATTCTAAGGAAGCAGACACCCACCTGGCTGCTCACAGACCCATCCCTTCCTAACAAAACGCTGAAATGTTTTTTGGTTTGATTATTGCCCACAGCGTCCAATGCCTAACAAGCATCTTTTGTTTCCTACCACTGAATCTCTACAAGCCACAAATAGAGAAAGATGAGTTTGGGAAAGTGGCAGCATCTAGTACTACCTGCTATTGCTCCTTCTTCCCAGGATGGTTCTTCCCATCCCTCCCCTTAGCTTCTAGGCACACAAGTTATTAAGTCGTTAACTTCATTAAGAGTACCATCTAGAGTAGATACATTGCAATACACTGTCAAAACTCCTGTGAAACTTGCAAAACAGTATCTGAATCGTAGTTACTATTTTCAATCTCTCCTAAACATCATGTGAATTACAGCACATTGAAGCGAAAAACAGTACAGCAGCTACAAAATTCCAGAGGATTTATCTGGATATGGAAACGCCAAGTGTCGATATTGGGGACAAGAAACAGTTCTTTGTCCCCAATATTTCTTAAAGGGAAGCAGAAATTCTTATAAGCTTCCTTAATTAGCGTGGACTTCTCATTTAATAAAAGAAGAATCAAATATTCAGAAGCTTTATTCTTAAAGCACCCATGTACGTAAAAGTGCCTGCAATTATTCCTTCAAATTTATTAAAGGCACAAATGAATTTGTAAGAATCTAACATTATAATGATTACAGTGCTACATTTTTATCACCAGCATTGAACTTCAGACTCTACATCGTGCACTTGAATATGAGTAGCCAGAAATTTCTACACTGTCAGTCATTTCTTGCTGAGAGCCCAGAGGAAAAAAAAAAAAAAAAGTCCTTTCTCTTCTAAAGAGAATGTCAGTGTGGGGCCACAAAGTTCTACCTAACCATATGGATAGGATGTTTAAGGGAAAAGGGAGCAGCAAAAGAGCATTCACAAACTGCTGATCATATTCTCCTTCCTTCTCTTGCTTCACTATCACCATTCAGGCCAAGAACTGGATGGGGAGTTGTGTGTCTCAAAACAGAAGAGGAGCAGACTACGCTAAGTACCGACACAGAGGAAATGGGAGGGATGCTGGCAGATCTGGCAGAACAACTGGCGTATCGCAGAGATGCGTGACTCAGTTTGAACAGATGAGATGGTCATTTGGAGAGAGTGACAGGGAAAGAAAGTTTCATAAATCGGCCTTGAGGATCCAATGAAGAGCAACTGTTTTTCTCCAGTGGTATGCTTTTTGCAGCAACTATGATAGATGGCATCTTTGTCACCACTACACATCAGAAAACTGAATTTCTTACTGATTTGGAGAGAAGGTAACACAGAAAAAGTGCTCTTCAGTGTGTACAGGCTAGCTGTGCGGTAGTGGGCGGGGTGCACTGCGTCGTTTCTGGAAAACGTCAAAATTATGAATGGTTTAGAAGCTGCTTGACGGTGAGATCCCATCTATCTCCTCGTGAAAACGCAGCCATGGAGGATATCGAACTGGTTTTCTTGGCTTACGGACTCTATGCTGGAAAGACCTTCAACTTTGGAATTCCTTCCAGTCCATCTTACCAAGTGTGTTCACTTTTAAAACCTGCTGCAAATCCAAATTATTTGGAGGCAGAATTAGCAGGGGAAGGTGAAGGTTTAGATAGCGATAGCAATGTGACATTTCTATTTCAGGATTGTTTGAAGAGGTTTGGAAGTGCCACCTTAAGTGGGTGACTTCTAAGCACAAATTGACTTACGTGACAGACAACTAAACATTTTCAGTTGCTGCTTTTTCATTAGTTTTGCCATTTTTAAAACCATAGATTGGTTTTTAAACCACAGAGTGCTTGGGATCTTGCAGGAATCTTTTATTTCATATTTGATCGCAGAAAATGATCTGTATAAAACGCAAATGACAAGAGCCATTTCTTTTTTTTTGCACAAAACAGTGATGTTTTCTTCCTGTCTTCTCAGCACTATCTACAGAGTGTAATGCAAAAGATATTTTTCTTGAGTGATATTTTGGGTAACTATTTTCGGTGAAAATTTAAGCCCATCCTCACAAATTTGTATGGTTGTCTAGAAGAGTTACATGACAACTTTGGTCTTACAGATTGGTTTTAAGCACGGTAGTACTTCGGAAAAGAATGGGGAAAATTATGTGTACACGCACGGAGGATTGAAGATGTTCGACACTTTGAACCTTGACCATGATACACTTGCTCAAATTCACGTCTTTTAAAAGTCTGCCTGTAGAACAACTAAATTTATATCAACTTCCAATAACGCTGGTATCAAGACTTGCACTAAGGAGAAAGGAAATCTTAACATGCTTTGTTTGCAGTATTTGCGGGAAGCGGTGAGCGCTAATAGTCACGCCGGCTGGAAGGTGGAACATTATTCATTCTGTCCCGGGCTCCAGATCGCAGAGGCAAATTTTGAATGGATCTACACTTGTCAAAGTGATATTTCTTGAAACTGAGATAGCCAAAGGAGTTGGCTGAAATACCATCAATATGATCAATATAATCAGGACAAATTTATGCCCTTCGCTGGAAATACACGTTGATAAACAAGTGAGAAGCTCCCTGGGAAAAAGCAGCAGGGTTTTTGTCTGGTTTTGTAATGGATTTT
Source organism: Trogon surrucura (assembly GCA_020746105.1). NCBI lineage: Eukaryota > Metazoa > Chordata > Aves > Trogoniformes > Trogonidae > Trogon > Trogon surrucura. Next base: position 42,856,879 of record CM036621.1, read on the forward strand.
TTACCTTTGCTTGGAACCTGCGTTTTCACGTATAGTTCGTCACGTATTTGCAAATAGCGCGTGTGCAGTTCCATTACAACACACTCTCCCATGAAACTCAGATGCATTATTCAGAGTTTATAACGGTTTTAAAGCTTCTATCCAGTGACAGGATGGTGAGCTAAGCAGCCTTCGTCACTGCAATGATGTGACTTTCCCATCTAACCCCAAGCTGCTCGAAGGCACTTACTTTTGGAGCAGGAATGAACTGACAAGCACCAACCACGGTGCTAAAACGCTCTGATCACAAAATACAATGTCAGTAGCGGTTGCTAAGTGGCACAGATTCCCTCGTTATACAGATACTGCCCTAAATAATTTACAATGCCTCTTTACTGCCTTTTTTTTTTTTAACCTTAAAAGAGATGATCTTACTGACAGTGCCGTGCCAAGGGCTAAGGATTCGTATCGGAATAGTAAGCCGCAGTGTCATGTACTGATGCTACTGAGTTAGGTTTAAACCAGCGAGGGATATGATAATGGATCCAGCATTTGGTGTAGCTCCTGGGTTCTTCTGAGCTATGCAGGGAAGCACTAGTCAAACAAGGGGGAGGTCTGGAAGGGATTTTTGTACCCCTATAACAAACACTTGGAAGCAAGCCTGCAGCGTGAAAAAATCTCTGATGACAAGAATATCCTTCCAAGAGGATAAAATTATTAGCAAAGACAAAAAATGTGTGCTTTGGAAGATTAAGCAATAAGGAGGGAAAACAAAAGCCTTTTGCAAAGTCCCAGTTTTGCTCATATGCTTTAGGCAAGGCCATTTGCTGCCCTACAGCCTCACAAGTCAAGTACTCGGATTTTGTTCTGCAAAATTATCAGTTGTTCTACATTCCCTTGTGCCAAGTTGTTATTTTCTGCAATTGCCTTCAACCCATCAGAAACCTTATTGTTAGAGCTGCACGAGAAGACCAAATTGCATTTAAAAGGTGAGGAATAGCAACACTCTTTGGCAAGATGAAATGATTTTTAAGCCAAAAGGTGAGCTCATGCCTGCATGAGTTTGCAATGGGGAGATTATTTTCAAAGCTCTAAGAAGGGATTTCAGAAATTTCTCTTCTGAGTGCCACAAAACCTGCATTCAAGACTTATTTTACATCTTCATTACATCGCCCGGACATTTAAAGGAAGCCTAGACAAAATTCTGAGAAACTGATTGCGCTTTCTGTGAGTAACGGCAAAACAGTCCAAGAACAAACACCTAAATCTGCCTGTGCCCCAGCCTGCCCCACAGCTCCTCACGGTTCCTGGGGCTCCTTCTCCTTGGCTTTTCTTGAGCTCCCGAGGTACGGAAGGAGAGTCCACCCTGCCTTCCTCCCCAAGCCCTTGTTCACAACACAGGTGTGCCGAAAACCTCCCGCACAGCTCCCAAACCTGCACAGAGTATTGCGCTTTGCAGGTCCTGAATTTCAAGAATTTTTCTGCTCTTTTGGAGAGAGGAATCCCACGCGAGCAAACTGGAGCTGAGGCAATGCAAACCCATCTCCAGCATGCACAGCGCAGTTTTACGAAGGCAAATCCTGAATGAGGTCTCTGTATTTGCCTCATAGAATCACAGAATCACTATAGTTGGAAAAGACCTTCAAGATCATCAAGTGCAACCGTTATCTAACTCCACCAGGTCCATTTCTAAACCATGTCCCTGACCACCAAATCTAGATGGTTTTTAGATACCTCCAGGGATGTCTCAGATACCTCCATCACGTATCAAGCCCTTGTGTCTCATATATTTTTACACAAGGCAGAAAACATAGATTTAAACTCGTGAACTCATGGTGATGACCTTCAACAAGTCACTTTCCCACACTGTCCCCTTCTGGAGTGCTGCTGATCTCTGTTTTTCGAGGTGATTTGAGATCTATTAATTAATATTAGGAACATGAGCTGATTCCTCAATCTTGGCAGCAGTGTGGGAACTGTTGTAGGCAAGGCAAGACGAGATCCAGCCAAGAAGAGGACGAACAGGAAAAATAACCATTACGGATGCAGTTTTGGAAGCTTTCTAGAAAACTGAATGCCCTGAGACTTCTGAAGAATTTTTCTATCTTTCTTCTTAATGAATCACTTTTTTTTTTTTTAATTGCATAAACAAACCTTTAGCCTTATTTTTATGTATTTTTACACAAGAAATATTTTCAAGAATTCGTCACCAAATCAAACAAGATGTCACCATGGATGATGGTCGGGCGACATAGAGAAGGTGCTGGCCTCGGCTCTCCACCTCTGCCTGGTGACACAGTTGGTACTTAAGCGATTTTTTTCTATTTTTTTGAGAATAAAATTCAAAGTTGTTAATTTTCTCAAAGCATTTCATTTGGGCTTATTATAGTTATTCATGCTTGGAATTAACAACATGTATATACACTCTTAAGTAGGCTTTAACATCCAAGTTATGGAGATGAAAGTGTGCCCACGGAGAACAGGTGAAAATTCACGTTACTGAATTTTACTTTTCCTATTTCCTTCTGCCCAGAAATCTCTAAATATACCTTTTACAACTACATTTTTGCTATTTTCAAGTTGTCAAAAACCCAAAAAGCTGAAAAGGGTCCTTATCCACTTAAATGGAAATATTATGAAAATCAAAGTGCTTCTGTCTTGGCATTCTTTCTAATAACAATGAAAATTGATTCGCATTTAAGCTGAAAGTATTATTCCTGAGGAGTTTCAACCAGTATGTTCAGGAAGAAAAACGTAAAAACTGAGACCTAAGATTCAGTGAGTTTTGCATATAAAGCAAGAAGTAATAGTGATAAAACTGAATTGGATGGAAGATGTGAAAAAGATGAGAATATTTTTCACTAGAAAATGTTTATTTCAGCAATGATGAAGCATTTTGAGAAACCGAGAGCCGTAATCAGCGAGAAAAAATACACAGTGAAGCTTCGCCTGGCCTCACTCAGGGAACTCAGCACAGAGAATTATTGATACTGCCCATCATTTTTCCCTTCGGCGCAGATACATACAGTAGTTTAGCTGAGTGCTGTGCAAGGATACGTGTCCACTTGAAACATGGAAACTTTCCGAAGATTTATTTTGATTTAACAATGCAGGTAGGTAGAGCACTAACCAGACCAGAGAGTTGGGAAGCACTTTCAAAAGCTCTTGGTATATCGATCCCCACTGGGCTGAGAGGACAAACACGTTGCTCCACAGTAATGCCCAGCAACCAGCTCCAGCACTTTGGGAAATCTGAGGTAGGTGGCAATTACAGTCATGGCCTGGATTGTCTTTATTTTCTAGTTGTAGGATGTCGTAAAGACAAGGCCTGTATGTACAGATAGTATTTTATCATGAGTTTATATTATTATAGATTATATATTATAATATTGCAATGTATTATATTGCAATATATTATTACAAATAATGTATTATTTATAATGTATCATGTGAACTTGTAGTGTAGGGTTAATGGTTGGACTTGATGATCCCAAGGGTCTTTTCCAACCTGAACTGTTCTATGATTATATCATGTTATATTAATGTATTATCATATATATGGTTGATATGATATAATTATATTTATCTTATAATATCTTACATTACATTATATTCATTATATTATCATATCATGTCATATTGTAACATATAACGCATTAAAACATATTGTTACGTTATTCTACATTACTATATTGTATAGCATTGTATTATATTAATACTTTTATATTATTATTTTAAAGAACTGTTAAAAAAAGGCAAGCTTTCTCTCAGCCTGTAGAGAAGTAACGCTCTCACGAAAAGGAGATTAAGAGTAATAACTGATTGTTGAATAATATTTTTTAGGCATAGTCTTAATAATAAACAGTAGGAATGAAAGGTTTTTAAGTATTTTTTTCTGAAATTCAAGAAATTCCTGATCATTCTTTATAACCCTTCACAATTTAAAGATGAATATATGCTTATTAATTTACAAAGAATTCTCTGTGTCACCTTCTTTCCCCAACTACCTATAACATAAGCATGAATGATTTAAGCCTGTTTTCTCCCCAGCTACAACTGTTGTAGTTTGCAAATGAAGCAATAATTTTGTAAGATTAGATTTTAATGGTGATTGCCAGCATTATGCCATCAGAAAGGACAATAAAAGGATAAAAGAACATTTTTTTTGAAACAACACGCTATATTTCATTGGATTCAAACCAAAGCTAAGTTTTGCTTCAAACAATTTGTGTTCTGTTCAGAACAAGTATCAAAAGTTTATTTCATCTCAGTCAATTAGTTGGATATTCAGAATATTTGGGGAGCAGGAAACAAATAGGTTTGTAAATTTTTCATTGCAAAGAAAATTACCTGTTTTATTGGCAAAAAAACCCCAATTATAATCTAATTATGAACTAATGATTACGGTGTTTTGTTTCTGCTAAATACTAAGGTCTGCATTTCATTCCTCTGGTAATTTAATATATAAAAATGAAGAAAAAAAATAGTGGCATGATCTCAAGCAGAAAATTTTAGTGGAAAATACCATTTTCGCTGAAATCAAGAAGAGATTGTCCAGAGCTACTAATGTGGCAAACGTTTCACCTACTGAACTACAGGGACAGGCTGACAAATTTCTCAAGTACTTTTTTTTCTGGACCAGAAGTCCAGAGAAACCATTTTCTTATTCGATATCTGCCTGCTTAGACTTAGTTTGTGCTTATTCCTCCTCCAGATTTCATTCCCAGGTGTTTTAAGGCATGTGGTCAGAAGGCAGAGATACGTGCTGTGACATTATGGCATCTGAGACTGGCTGTGGGGCCCGAGCGTCTGAGTACATCGTGTCACAGAATCGCAGAACGTTGGGGGTTGGAAGGGACCTCAAAAGATCATCTAGTCCAGCCCCCTGCCAGAGCAGGATCACCTACAGTAGGTCACACAGGAACGCGTCCAGGCGGGTTTTGAATGTCTCCAGAGAAGGAGACTCCACAACCTCCCTGGGCAGCCTGTGCCAGGGCTCTGTCACCGTTACGGGGGAAAAGTTTTTTCTGATATTTCTGTGGAACCTCCTATGTTCCAGCTTGTACCCATTGCCCCTTGTCCTGCCAATGGACATGACTGAAAAGAGCCTGGCTCCATCCTCCTGACACTCACCCTTTATATATCTGTAAACATGAATGAGGTCATCCCTCAGCCTCCTCTTCTCCAAGCTAAAGAGCCCCAGCTCCTTCAGCCTTTCCTCATCAGGGAGATGTTCCACTCCCTCCATCATCCCTGTGGCTGTGCTGGACTCTCTCAAGCAGTTCCCTGTCTCTCTGGAGCTGAGGGGCCCAGAACTGGACACAATATTCCAGATGTGGCCTCACCAGGGCAGAGCAGAGGGGCAGGAGGACCTCTCTCGACCTACTTGCTACTCCCCTTCTAACACACCCCAGGATGCCATTGGCCTTCTTGGCCACGAGGGCACACTGCTGGCTCATGGCCATCCTGCTGCCCACCAGCACCCCCAGGTCCCTTTCCCCTGCGCTGCTCTCCAGCGTGATTCCGCGTAAATTGAAGTGTCAGAAAGAATGAGGAGGAATCAACCACGGCGGACACAAACTCTAGAAATAGCTTCAGCTTATTCATTACACTTTCATGTCACATCTCAAACCAGCTATGCTTCCATTTAGCTTTGGTCAGAGCAGCACTTTCCCCCATTCTTGATGGAATCTGGTTTATTGCTGCATTTGACCTCTCTTCCTTCTCAGGAGATGCTTAATTCTTGATGTAAGGATGGAAATGCTTAGCCGCTTGGGACACACAAACCCTACTTCTCTTGCCAAATGTGATTGATAAAATGAGAACTTTGGTTAAATGGGAATTTTGAGGGGGCCAGGAGGCGGGCAGGTGGCGTTTGGATATGGCAAATCTATTAAAGCAATGTCAGCAACAATGCGCCCTAGAAAAAAAAAACCTGTCAGATTGAAAGATCATGTGCTGATTAATTGTGATCTTTCACAGATGTGTTCATATTTGTGCTGCTGCTGCAAAATCACTGCAAAATACATTTAAGCAGCATGTTTTATATGCCATTCTGAAAGATTTTCTAAATTAGGGCATTTTTTTTTCCCCAGTTTCCTAAGATGGTATTTAATTACGTGAAATGTTTCCCGCTTCGTTACTAAAAGCTCATAACTGCAGTGGGATGGTGGGATTTGCTACTGCTCCCAATGCACTGGTTCATTCAACCCGCTAAGCGCCAGATTCTGCTTGCCACTTACACAGCAGTGTGATGGATGAGCAGAGAAAGGAGGGCTTCCAAGTCAGAACCTCTTCGGAGGAGACAGGGAGCCCAAATGAAGGAAGAAAGCACTTGATTCTGCTTCCCAAACACCCAGCTCAGAAAACTGTGGTAACTGAGAGGCTAGATCACTGTAGAAGCAGCAGCAGGTAACTCAAAATCTTTGAACGGGAGGCTGGGCAAGGTGACCACTTGAGATCTCTTCCAACCTGAAGAATCCCACTGCCTCACACACTCTGTCCATTGCTGGGAGGGTTTCTGAGTTTACAAAAACACACCAAGTCCCACAACAGCAAGAAGGCTACACTGCACGGCAACGTGGGGATAGCTCCTGCTCCTCTCCAGCAGATGTGACTCTAGAGACAGCCCATGTTACATGTATAGCTCGCTTTTTCACTGTGCCTGGTAGGTAGATAATCTTCCACACCTACCACTGATAGCCCTAAGGCTGCTTGTGTCCTGCCACCAGTTTAGATCTGGACCCACTGTAGATATCCTATTAAAACATTCCCTTCTCTTGTAGGAAAACAATACTTGCCATTTGGAGAAAAAAAAAAAAAAATTGTCTGCCCCCTTCATTTGTGCTTGCTTACACTTGGTGCTGTACGATTACACTGGAAGATCAATTTCACCTTTATTTTTAGTGATTTTCCCACTGGTTCCTGTATAACTTACACGTAGGGGGCAGATGAAGAGCATGTTTACACCACTGTGGAACAAGCTGCCAGTACACATACAAATTACCGACACTTCATTAAAAGCATTAGTTTGCAGAACAGACGAGGAAAAGAGACAAAAGAGCTGCCCTTAACAAGAATTTACCCCAACACAAATATCCATAATTCAAATGAATTAAAAATTAATAATCACATTATTACAACCCAGATGATCCATTACAACCCCTCCCATCTTTCACGTTGGCATCTAGGCAAAGCTCGAGGGTTTCAGCCTGCTGTTGTCTCCCTCTACATGTTGCAAACGTTAGCATCTATACGCTACGCCGTTTAACCCTGGGAAAAAATATTTCCTCAGCAGTGAAAAAAAAGAGATCACAAAGTTGGTGAAGCCAGAAGACACGTGGGGTTTGAAAGAAAGGCCATGAGACAGTATGAAGAAGCCTTTGTATCCAGCTGCCTATCTCATAGCCAAGCTCAAAATTGCGTGAGGAAAGAAAGGCAGTGAACTTGAGAGTCATTATTTTCAACATAGTACAAAAAAAAAAAAGCCACAGGTAATATTTAGAGCACATAAAATTATTCTCAGCTCTGGAAGCCAGGGATTGAATCCATAAGATGAACTACCGGGACTTTAAAAAAACCCCAAACATATAATACAGAAACATAATTTCTTCTCTCATAAATGAAAAAGCATGTCATTGGAAATGTCCTCATTATGCTCAAAGGAAACCCTTCCCACAGTGTCTCATCCTAAATAAATTGAGTATTATTACTATTATTGGTGAAGAACTACCTGAAAAAAAATAAAAATCAAAACACATGCTTAAATCTCCAAGACATGTATATTGCACACTCCTTATTTTTCATGAAAGTTATACGTGCTGTTTGTTATTTCATTTCTTTGAGTTAATTAGCTGACTAAATCTCTCCATGCTTTGGTCAGACAATATGAAAGAGTAAAGAACTGGAGCTACACCAAGGGATCTGGATTAATCACTAATGCAGCCTTGCTGACTGCAATACAGATGAATTTTGGCCATACACATAAAAAGTGGATATTTCAGAGAGCGGGAAAAACTTCAGTGGTAGAAGTCTGCCATGAATATTTTTTTCTTCCCTTTGACTGTTTGAGTATTCTGCATGAAATATGGCACACAGCAAAAGAACAACGGTTGTTTATCACTTAGTTTACCCATCAAGATTTAGATTCTCAATGACAGCAATCCAGTGGAAGAAAATTTTCTAAACACATTGCATCTAAGTCCAAGTTTCTCTGCAGTCTGAGTGTGGTGTGTAGTTCCCCAGAGCAGGGATCATAAGGAAGAACACAAACCACAACTCCTATCGGACAATTTGCAGGAATTCAGCGAAGAGAACGGAAGTTTTAAAAGAGCAGCTCACAAGTGAGAAATGTTAATAAAGGAGCACAAGACTTGTTACAGCTGATGGCGGCCCCGCCTCCCTCATTTGAATAATCTTAGAGATTTGCAGTCCCCAGTGTTGTGGGTTGTTTGAACCATTCCCTAGTTACTGTGTAGACATCACGAAGAGCAAATCACAGTGTACAGTATCAGTTAATACTTCAATTTGGGTCAAAGTTGGAAACTTCAAAAAGTGTTTGTACGGCTTCCCACTGTAAAACCCCATTATAAGGGCTCCAGGTCACCCACATGCTTTTAAAAATCCCTCGGGTGAAATCTTAGGAAATCTGCTGTTAACTGCAATGTGAATAGGATTCTACACCTTGGTTTATGGTGTCAGTTCTATCTTTTTTTCTGTTTTCAACCATAGCTTGACTGAAAAACGTCAATATCGCCCAATTCTGACAGCTTCTTACTGACACTTCTACTGAATATAAATCTTTGTAAGTCCAAGTGCTCAAACTGCCAAATGGAGAAAAACAGGAAAAGAGCTTTTATCCAGTTGGAGAAAATAGTTGGTTTTGCTCAACATCTGAAAACCACCACAGGTCAGCGGCTTCTTTTTTATTCTGCTTTATCTCACTTTACAATCATAAGGCTTCAGATAAAAGACACAGATTGCTTTGCCAGATGTGAAGAGAAAGAAAAGACACCTTCGAAGACAATAAGCTCGTTGCATTATTTCAACAGAAATAAGAAAAGCACATCTTACCTAAGACAAAGAGCTGGAACTGATACATTCCAAAGCTTATATGAAGGATTTGGGGGCATCTAAGTCCTTAGACTTAAAAGACAGATGATACAGTATTAGAGATAAAATTGAAGCAGGACTAATCTCAACATTTCATCCAAGTTCACTCGTACCACTTTATACTCGAGGGCCTCTTTTGGTCTCTCAGAAATAGGTGTGGAGTGTGATGCTTTTAGAATACATCCATCTGACATGTTAAGTTGACATAGTGTGGTCATAAGGAAAAATTAAAAAAAGGCCGGTGATGCACCTTGAGCAACTGACAATCTATTTTCCTAGAAAAACTCTTAGGGTTAAAAATCTTAATCTTCAAAGAAGGTCTCTGTTTCTCTTCAGCATTAGGACATGAGTGGGTCCTCTTTGTTAAAATACGTCTTCTCATTACATTTGAGGGAAAGAGGAGAACAAGAAAAGAGGTACTTCCGAAATAAGATTTTTGACCTTGGACTTCCTCATTATTTATTAAGAGCTCGAGAAATATCTGAGACTTAAGGGTGACATCTTCATTTATTCTTCCTTCAGGAGAGACAGGTAGAAGTACACACATTGTGGAATATTTGGAGAAGAAAATTTTGTTTGTAACTTAGCCGCAGTTCTCTAAGGTGGCAAATATATCGATTCCCTTCCTGTTCAGCATAGCTCAGACTGCCATATAATTTTCAATAGCATAATTGATTGGATAAAGCGGTCCTCCCATGAAAGAAAAAAAAAAACAGAGAGAGACGTTTTGGTCCATAAATAAACTCGGCAATGACAGGTCCTCTTGCATAGGATGCGGCGTGACAGACCCTGTTGCTGGCAGGAGCAGGATTTATCAGCGTTTGCAAGACAGGATGCAAGCTTTCATACTTCAGACCGAGGTGAAGTTAGCAGTTACATTCGTGATTATGACAGTTTATTTTACAGGAATAGTAAAATGTGGTCTGGTACTCCCGACAGATCAAGCGTCAGCAATTTGTTTTCATTTCCAACAACCAAGAAAAAATTCATCTTTCTCAAAGCGAAGTTATGAAAGATGATTAGACATAAAACTGATTCGGAACTGTTGTCTCAGAACCCAGATCAGTTTAATGTCACTTTACTTGTATTTTTAGCCAGGAAAAACAGAAAATTTTTTTAATCCTCCTTAGGCATTTGTGGGCTAATAACAGGGCTGCTTGCAATTTTATCCTGGCAATATACAACAGGAATTTCTTCCAGGAACTGTAACAAAAGAGAGATCCTGAGATGTTGATTGCCATTGTTTCTCATGCATAGTACCCCCCCCACATGCCTCTGGTAACCAAAACCGTCTTAAAAATCCTACTTCATAAAATCCCTTCTGAGAGAACACCCATCCTTAGATAGCTCATGTGCTCAGGGGACCTGCTCAAAATCCGAGAATCATCGAATCACAGAATCATAGAATCCCAGAATGGCCCAGGCTGGAAGGGACCTTAGAGATCATCTAATCCAACCTCCCTGTCACGGGCAGGGACACCTCTCTACTAGATCAGAAGCAGAGCAAAGTGAGCCAGAGGCAGAGGTGATTTTGGAAGAAAGGAAAAGTTCATTGTCAGCATCAGGAGAGGGTTTTCGAGGCAATGAAGCATTAGGAAAAAAATCACTGAAGAAGGAGATTCCTGATGATAAGACAAGGAGCAATGGTTTTAAACTAGAGCAGAGCACATTTAGATTAAACATTAAAAAGTTCTTTACGATGAGGATGGTGAAATGCTCGCACAGGTTGCCCAGAGAAGCTGTGGATGCCTCATCCCAGGCCAGGCTGGATGGAGCTTGAAGAAACCTGGGTTGGTGGGAGAGACGTGTCCCTACCCATGGCAGAGGGTTGGAGGTAGATTTTTTTTGAGGTCCCTTTCAACCCAAACCATTCCATGGTTCTGTGACGTGGAGGCTCTTTCATAAACTCTTTTTTTTTCTTGCTGTATAACCCACAGGTCTGAATCTCTCATTCAAATTCATGGTAACAGAATTAAAACCTGCTTTTGTTCATGTTCACATTTTTGTTTATAGAGGGATGTAAGTATTCAGCTGGTCCACACATTCAGAGCCCAGAAGCAGAAATGCTTAAAAATTTGCTGCTCTCGAGCACAGAGGCTTTCCATTTGGATGTTTGTTTTGGCTTTTTATTTTTTAATTTGACAAAATATATAACAGAGTCTGCTAGTCTGGCTGCTGTTCTACTATTTGCTGTGAGTCTGGAAGCCACAAACATGTTTTGAGCTCATAAAAGCCCTCTGCCAGTAGGAACTCTAATTCTTGTTAACGTCACCTTGCCAGTGCTGAGGATCTGAAAATTTGATAGAACGTCACGACATGTCAGAAAAACGTTAAACCCTGAATCTAAAGCCAAATCCCATTTCCTGCAGCCTTTTGAACTGAAATCCCAATAAGGAGCAACTGCTACAGGTGCTAACAATAACCACAGCTGCAGCAAGCTGCGCGTTAAAGATCCCGACTCGAATAAACAGACCCCACGGGGCTTCATGAGAATCACCATCTTGTCCCTCCATTTGTTCACTAGGCTCGTGCTCAACTTATTTATGCCCACTGGCACTTTGCACCTCTCTCCCTGCTGCTGCTGCTGATCTCACTCCTGTACCTCACACTGCCGCTCGTCTTGAAAGCAGATTTGGGAACTCGGAAGAGCACCCTGAGAAGGGTGTGTTTGCAACCTTCCCATTCCCTCGGCTGGATCCGGTGCTATTGCAGAAGAGGCTCTTCAGAGCACAAGGACAGCGATTTCCATTTACCTCGCTTTTGCTGACGCTTTTGGCGAGGTTCAGTGCAACAGCGAAATGATAAAAATTCTGCCTCAAAGATAACGTAACAGTACATGAAGCAAAATATGAACTGAGGCGCTTTCTCTGTTTATTACTGAGGATATGAAATAACTGAGAGCAATAAAGTTCCCTTGATTTGTATGGTAGGAATGCTGCAAAATTTGGACTCAAATTTCCTCTGTCTGTGTGAGGAAACGTGTTTGTGAGTATGTCAAAATTTGGTTTGAGACCAATCCACTGAGCTTGATCCAGAGCACAATGAAATCTGCAGAAATTGAAACAATCCTGTTTGCACTCATGGAACTTCGGAGCAAGTTTTCCTGATCCATATTGTCTCTTCTCTACTATTCCCCTAAAAAATCAAAATTAGTCCTGTGCCAGGACACGCTTCATTAAAACCAGCAGATTTAATTTGAATGAACAGTTCTGAGAGTATAAAAGCATCTACCTTTGCCTGAGCCACCCTCCTTGTGTAGGCACCACACTGCAAAGCGCTTTGTGGAGCCACAACAGTGGGTGGTGATCCAGAGGCCCTGAACATCGAGACAAAACTGGTGAATAACACAGGAGTATTTTATGCATTCATTTATATGCTTGATAGATATCTCAATTTAGCTGTGAGACATGATAATTTAAGCTACAGTTCTAGCCAAAAGACTATGTCTATTCTTTTCATTGTTAAACCGGAGATATAAATGTACACAGATATGAATACTAGAGTAGATAAAACCTACACATACAGAGAAGCAATGCTCTAGAAAACAAGCTCCTCCTATAGCTTACGAGTATCCAGCAACTGATATTCAGATACTCCAAATAAGTAAATAACTTCATATGCTCTGTACTTACTGCACTTTAAAAACACAATGCCCACTGTAATAATGTGCTTAATTTGATGCACACATTCATCAATCTGTTACCGAATGGTAAGTGAATAAAATACAAAACCAGGGGTTTTCTTTTCTCACTGTTCTCGGATACATTTCAACATGCTGCTTTTGGACATTCATATACTTAATAGGTTTCATATATTGGTCCTTAAATACATACATAATATATCTTATAATTTAAAAATCAACTTCATCTTTCATGTTAAGATGTCCAAAAAGAAATACTTATATCAAGTGAGAATCACAGGTAACTTGTTCTCTGTTTAAATTTTTACTTCCACCCTGTCACATCCCCCTACCATACTAAGGAATTTCGTGGCTGTATTTATGCCTAAACACGTGCAATCATACAAAGATATGTGGGCAGGTAGTCAGGGAAATTCACATCTCCCAGTCTGGGAATCCTAGAAAGGCCTAGGCTGGAAGGGACCTCAGAGATCATCTAATCCAACCTCCCTGTCACGCGCAGGGACGCCTCTCAACTAGATCAGGCTACTCAAGGCTCTGTCCAACCTGGCCTTGAACACCTCCAGAGAGGGGGCAGCCACAGCCTCTCTGGGCGATTTATTCCAAAGTCTTGCCACCCTCGGACTGAAGAATTACTTCCTAAAATCTAATCTAAATCTCTTCTCCTTCAACTTAAACCCATTTCCCCTTGTCCTATCAGTGGACGCTCTTGTAAAAAGTCCCTCCCCAGCCTTCCTGTAGGATCCCTTCAGGTATTGGAAGGCAGCTCTTAGGTCCCCCTGGAGTCTTCTCTTTTCAAGACTGAACAATCCCAGCTCCCGCAAAAAAAAAAAAAAAAAAAGAGCATTTCTTAAAATTAAGCCCTATATGTATCACCTATGAGCAGGCAGATTTCTCTGCAGTCTTTAGGTACAGCCACAACAAACCAAAGCTCCTGTTCTTCCATGCTGACAACATGGTAATGTTTGATCTTAGTCCAGATTAACTATCTATTTGTCTTTGTCTAGTCAGAATTATTTTCTTTTAAATACACATGATCTTCCTGTTCTTCTATCTAATCTTTCCAGTTTAGTCCCCCAGATACTCTTTCCACTACCAAAATTTGTTCCTACTCAGGCCCTCTGCAGGCAAATGAGTTACAAATTCACAGAATGTGTGGCATTTCAGAAAAAAGGGAGAGACAAGAAACACCCCACTGTTTTGTTCTTGCCAGCTGCCTTAATAGATTTACTGGGAAGGACAAGGCAGTCCATCTTGAAGGCTATAATGCTATTTCACTTTGACATCTGCTCCAAGGTAATGGTATCTATCATTAACAATGTCATTAGCGACCACTTTCAGTCCATCGTTCTCAGTGTCTAAGCCAGCTATAAAGATCTCATTTTAGACACTTAGCTCTGTGCATATGCCCTTTCATGACATGGTACCCTGGGAAAAAAATGCTTTATGACTGGTCATACTCGAGCCAATCATTTTCATTTCAAAATAGCGCATGGGGGATTTCAGATGAGAGAATAAGCTAAGAAAATGACAAGATCTTCAACAATTCGTTGTTTTAATAGTCAGTATCTTGTAATTAAGCTACAGTAGCCAAGCACTAGACGGACAAAACATGAAATCATAGAATCATAGAATAGTTTCATCTGGAAGAGACCTTGAAGATCATTGAGTCCAGCCTTTGTCCCAGCCCTATCAACCCACTGAACTATGTCCCCCAGTGCAACATCCACCCATCTCTTAAACACCTCCAGGGACAGTGACTCAACCACCTCCCTGGGCAGTCTGTTCCAATGGCTGACAGCCCTCTCAGTAAAGGAATTCTTCCTAATATCTAACCTGAACCAACGCCGGCACAATTTAAATCCATTTCCCCTCATCCTATCACTCTCCACTAGGGAGAACAGACCAATCCCCGCCTCTCTACAACCTCCCTTCAGGTAGCTGTAGAGCACGATGAGGTGTCCCCTCTTCTCTAGGCTAAATCAAAGAGAACAGCTGAAAATTTGTTAGCTGTTCTAAGTGAAACCCTCCATTTTTCCTTTTGTGCTAATAGTTTTTTTCAAAAGTGTGCAAGGCAGTTCTCAAAAAAATGACAATCCTAGGTTAAGCCCAAAAAAAGGGCTGAATATGCAACATCAGATTGAAACTTTCACCCATATTTTGCAGCTGTTACTCTCTGTGAGCTCATGAGCCTCATATTACTTAATAACCTACTTCTGTCGCATTATCTACGAGAGCATCTCTAAATAAGCTCTCACCAAGATCAGCAAAGCTGCCTGTCCTCATAGAAACTTACAGCAGAATCACAAAAAGCCACGTCATATCCTGCCACGCAGGAGGACTTGTGCTTGGCTGGCATTAAAGGAGGGATGGCTTCAGTTCACCGATTCCACCCAGATCCTTCCACCCGTTTTGTCAGCACGATTTTGTGAAATGCTTTCCAAACAGTCTGTAAGAAGTCCTTCTTTGTTTTTTCCTCTCCCCTGCTGAAAGCTTCTAAGGTGGTCAGCCAAATTTGAAAGGGAAGATGAACGGGAGGGATGACGTGAGATCACTACAAATGAGTGAGGTACCTGCTGGAACGCCTTACGCTAAGAGAACTGAAGATAATGTAGAGTCAAAATGAACATTTTTTATATTTATATTTGGACAGAGAAAGTTTGGAAGGGTAGTAAAGGCTAATAAATAAAGAAAAAGAGAGAATGGCATGCAAGTCAGCTTGTTTTCCGTAGACAGCTGGAAATTTTAGAGCATATTTAGTCAAAACAGGAATGGGACTATATGTCTTTAAACTAATAAAAAAATGACAGCAAGTGTGATGATATTTGTATGCCTGCGCAGAATAATGTCCTTGATATTCTAGACTCACGGTATTTCCATAAAACACAAAAGCCATGAGGATGTACTCCAGACCACATCAGTATGAGTTTTGCTTGTAGGTTCAACGGGAGTTGATTTTAGTTTGACAATATGAATTTAAAATGATAAAACTACGCAATTACGGAGAGAAATCTACGCATTTATACAGGTAGTTACTTGGCCTATTAGACATTGGTAGCGCAGTGAGGCTGTAATTTTGCTATGATGTCTCGAGGCTCGTAAGTATGTCCACTCTGCTATGGGCCTAAGCTGGGGTTTATTAAATCTTAACAGGATCGCTGCATCGGCTTCATTGCACTTTGGACGGGGCACATTAAATACAAAATCTGAATCAGCCACAGAATTTGAACAAAGACCAAAACACTCCTTGCTGTTTGGAGATCAAAATGCTGCAATGCGCTGCCTGTGTCCAGTCCAAACAGTTGAGCTGATCTTCTTGAGCAGATCAACCTCTCATGTCTGTCAGTTCCTGAGGCTTGATGGTTGAAACCCATTTGCGTGTGTACACACCAAGGAGCGGGTCTCTTGTTTCCTCGCGTTAACGCTATCGCCAACAGTTGAAACAAATAACTGACGGCAAAGGAAGCATTTCAGAAATCATTCGTGAAAAATAATACATATCATCCAATATTCTTTTTGCTATTTCTGGTACACCCCCTTCCAAATTTTAATGTGTTCTGTACTATCGGTTTGTCAATATTCGTTGCTTCTAGAGCAGCAGAGCACAATCCTGCGTAAGGGAGGTAAAGGAAGCGAGGAGAGGAAATTGGTGATCTGCTGTGGTTTGCAGGTGCTCTGCTTAGAAGAACCACTGAGTTAGTTTTGATGACTGAGCGAGCCAGATAGCACTGCCCAGATGGCTATCCAGAGGTTTTTGGGTGCATCTAGCTGTATCTTTCTCTTTACAGTAAACACAGCAAGAACACAACAGAGGCTTTAAATTCCATTTCTCCAAAGCACAAGTTCCGACACAAAATTTTTAAACCGAAGAACAGAGATAAACTAAGATAAAAGCCTATGGTAAAGAATTTATTTTCCTCTTACATGGCTTACAAGGCATATCCTTGATACTTGTTTTTTAATTTGGGATGTTACATTGACTTCTTGGGTTGCCACAAGCTCTACAAAATCCCCTTAGAGTCCTGAGGAAAGATTTTTTTGTCTTTGTCACCTCTGAGGCCAGCTAATCTCTATGCCTTTTTTTTCCTAATGGTCTCTGTGTCACTTTTCACTGTCCTTTAGTGTCTCTCTGCTTTCCTGCTTCTTCCTGGAGGCTTCATGAGCACCTGGAGACATACCTGACACCGTGAGCAAGGAGACACTCCCAGCATCAGAGAGTCCCAGGTGTTAATACGACTCTTTCAGTATGCAGCTCTCTGCAAAGACTTTGAAAACGGAGACTATCACAGGTCTAGTTAAACTCCAGTGGAACTGGAGAGGGAACATCGAAAAATCCCATGGAACTGGACTGGAGTAGTTGTTCTTCTGTAAGCTCAGACTCACCCTACGATGGAAAGGATGGTAAATTTGGAAAGACGGAGAGTACAGCTTGTTGTTTCAGATCTTCCTTGCAGCCTCACCACTGGGGAAAGATGGTCGTGGGAGAGGAATCTCCTCATTAATTAGAAATTTAAGGCCTACATGCCTAGAGAATGATAAGCTAAGAAAGTCACATTAGTGAACAGAGGCATGGACATGTGTGTGCAGAGCTCTGTGCCCTCGTTCAGGCACATTTACCTAAACCTTGATAGCGTTTTGCACGCTCTCTCTAGTTCTGATCCAGTTAGGAGTAAGAAATAATCACGAAAGAACAGGAAATCTCTGCTTCAGCAGAATAGTTTCGAAGTTTGGATAGACTGGATAATACTGTTGACATGTTCTGCTGCTTATTCAAACTTTTTTTTTGGTTATCCAAGTTTTCCCTCTCAACCAGGGTTGATTGCATACTTCAAAATGGTGTTTGCAAACATTCTTCTGCATTCTGAGCAGCTGCTCCGTTCATTCATGGGTTTGCTGCTTTTTATTTACTACGCATGAACATCTGGACTATTAACATTCTGTTTGCATAAATAGCTGAAAAATTGCTGTTCCCTATACTACTACCTGTATGTATAGCCTTTATGAAGAGTTAAGCATTCACATAAAATCAAAATTTTTAAGCATTTGGTAGTGATTTTTTTTTTGTCTGGATATTTTACTTCTCTAATTAAGAAGCACATAACAGCCCATGATTTGAATTGCAAAGCACACCTTATAAAAGGAAACCAGTAATGAATGGTTCGTGGATATTGTACAGGCTAAAATTCATTAGGGCAAACATTTCATCAAGGACTCACTACCAATAAATTAATCATTCTAAGAAGCAGCAGATAAAGAGTTAAACCTTTGGATTGTTTATCAGCAGAAAAAATACATTTCATATTTCTGTAATGATAAACTTTTGAGATCTGCCTACTGCTAGCTGTGAACTTACTTTGGTGTCTTTGAAGTACTGCTAACTTCCCTCTGGGATTTATTTGTGTTTCTTGCCAGGGTTTACATCCTGATGGGTGCCAGATGACAGACTCCTCCGCATTTCGGTGGGTACTTTGAGAATAAGATGTCTTTTACTACTTCCTTTTCTTTTCTACCCGACTCATCATTTTCCACCCTGACTCTGAGCAGCTGTCACATGTTCTTCCCAGCTTTGTAAGCAATAAGGATGAACGTGGGTGAGTTTACATGATTTGCACACTCATAACTTTCAGGTTCCTCTGCCTAACGTCTTCTATTTTCTTGTGTTTCTACAATTATCTTTCTGCATTTTTTCTTCCCTTTTTTCCCGTTGTAGAGTGAAAGTACACAAACACTAGATCTCCTGTATTGCCTTATGTAATCTGAGACATTCAAACCGAGACTGTGCTTAATCCATGGAGGAAACTCCGCTATAATTAGTTATGCTTAACTACATTTCACCAAAAAAGGTGAATAATAGAACATGCCCATAAATCTCAGGATTTGACCGCAGCTTTTTCCAGCTGAAGCAACCATCTGAATCACCGAGCTATAGTCAATGTCCTTTTCCTGACAAAATAATATTGGAATTTTTAACACCACCATTTTAAAAATAATTTTTAAAAATCTTCTCCAAAATACACAACTGAGAGAGAAAGAGACAGAGAGGGAAGAAGTGTCAGCTACCTCCCCTTCTAGAAAAGCAGCTCAGTGTCTAGTTGCAGTTAAGCCAGTCCCCAGAAAGCCGACAGCCAGACCAAGGTTTGGGTCCCTAAACCAAATTTCTCAGAACCAGCACCCTCCTTTCTAACATAACGAGCCCCCCAATAAAGAACAGTTCAGTAACAGAAAAGAGAGACTTGTCATTTGGGGCCCGGGGGCAAAACATTTGGTCACAGCAGCCACTGGGGTTTACCCGCAGCATATGGAAATCCCTGGGAAACAAGGCTTGTGATGCCTCTGGAAAGTTTTTCTGAAGTTAAACATTTAGTAAAGTTACTGCCAGACTCATTTCCAGCAGAATGCTGTGCTGAGAGGTTTGTTGTGCTGCCCAGAGGCATGGTAACCAGGTACTTTCATGTGCAGCGAGAACTTGCATATGAAATTAGACGTACAAGCTTTTCTTGCATTATTGTGTGCGGCTTTTTGGCATCAGACATCTCCATTACTCTTGGGAGGGTCATGTTGTCATAAGAGGCCCTCCAGTAGAGTTCTGGTTAGGAAGTGGAGTTAAAATAACATGAAATTTGGAATAACTAAACTTCCACTGTATGAAAAAATATACCTAAGCATGCTGTTTATTTAGCTCCAGTTTGTTGAGCAATATGCAGAATAATTCAAAATTATTAAACACTGTGAAAAACATAATTGACATAGGAGCATGAGGCATTCCAGTATTCCGATAATAATACCAGTAATAACTAAAATACTGAAGAAATGTTTGGTATGTGAATATTTTTATGCATTAATCTCAGTTTGGTCAACTGTACGCTGTTTTATTTTGCAAATATTCAGATTCTCATGATCTTTTAAAGCATTTATTTGACATTTCTACTGATGGAAAACTTCTAACATGTTTTATGCTAGGTTATACTTCTGGTATATCTGGTTATTAACACCCTACAGAGCCTTAATACATATACTGTAGACAAATTGTACTCACAAATGCAGATAATTTTAGATCCAAATTGCCTACACTAATTACTTGGGTTTGGAAGAAAATGCAATTTAAAAGGTAGGTGTTATACCACGAAAAAAAAGCATGACTGGTAAAAAGCTCCCAAATGTTGCTTCACATTGACAGAGGTAACCAAAGGCATCCCGACGTCAAACAGGGAGCGATGTGGTATCAAGTAATACGGTTCTACATTAATTTTCCCTATGACTTGCCACGTGCCATGCAGTATTTGACAGACACATTGCAATTCATGCCCAGATGGGATGAAGAGTACCAAATAAAAAAGGTATTTTTTAATGCTACTGGTAAAGCACTCGTGTAAGACGACAGGGCTTCATATTTTACTTGTAGACTCCTTGCACTTAAATAATAATTCCAAAATCATTCCGAATTTTTTCAGTGCTTCCAGCAAGATATTTGGCATTGGTGTCCAATTAATATTAATCCATTACTACGGAATATGAAATAGGCCAAAAAGATGGAAACAACCAATATTTTTATTTTCCATTTACAAGCAGTAGCGATTTTTTTTTAATTATAAGTTTTTCAGTGTTATTTTTAACTATCATACCTTGGGAGATAAAGTTAAATGTTGACATTTAGCTATTCTGCTGTCTACGCAAAGCTAATGAACTTGCTAATCAAACTTGCTCCTAAACATGCATCATTAATATTTATAATGCCAATGACTTTAGGAAGTGACTACTGCTTGGAAAAAAACAGAATACTGTCATATCAACGTAGTTCAGGATATTATTTAGAAGGAAAATAAACAATCTGCTGTGTGCATTGAATTTGCTCAGTGTATCGCTACCTCCAAGGCGAGGAGACGACTTGAGGAATCAGCGTCGTGGGGAAATGCCGTAATTTTGGGCTGGGAGGAGGTGCTCGGAGCAGCCCCTGAGGCACGGGGGCTGGGGAGGGGGTGAAGGGGCGAGAGAAGCAGCTCTCTGGTTTTATTCAGTCTGTGCTCAGGCAAACAAAGCCTACGAGAGCCATTAAGGTCAGATCTCTGTAGGTAACACCCAGCTCCGATTTAGTTTAGCTCCTGAAGAGTTGGTGAAAAAATGCCACAGCTTAATCGAAGTGGCTTCTGTGGTCACTTCCATCTTTGCAGCTGCACTGCGTTCAGCGGGGTTTGTCGCAGTAAAGACTGCTGGGAGAAACTGTCCCTGGGGCTTTTCTGGGGGATTTTAACCATAGAATCCTAGAATAGCCCAGGCTGGAAGGGACCTTAGAGATCATCTAATCCAACCTCCCTGTCACAGGCAGGGACGCTTCTCAACTAGATCAGGCAACACATGGGGACCCAACGGGGATCGAACCCGCGACCTTTGGTGTTTCAGCATCACGCTCAACCGAGTGAGCTAAACCGGCCCTCAATCCCTAATTTTTTTTATCTCATCTAACAGAAAAAGCTAAACGACAATAAAAAATGAAAACGCTAAATGACAATAAAACAACAACTAGCCGTATATTAAGCCTGTTTTTAATACAACTGTAGATTTTTCTCTTAAGGCCACTTCCTTCCTTGATAATTAGTTTCTGGTGATTCGTTGTTGTTTGTGTTCCTACAAAGTAAGTGCAGCAGATAATAAAGATAGGAAGAAACGCTGAGCTGATCTAATCCAGACCTTCTCATCATTTAATACATAATTATTTCTTGAATTTAATTTTCTAGATATTATTTTTATTAGGAATATACAGAGAAGAGCTTAAAATGTCTATCTGCCATTCAGTCTTTTTTGCAGTATTTTCCCATGATCTAATCATTCACCGTCAGGTTTTTTTTTCCTGATAAAAGTCTCAATTTCCTTCTGTCATTTCCTATTTTTCAGATAGGTGTATCCCTAACCAAAATCTTTTTCTTTCTGGTATTTAAATGGCACGTTCCAAATATTGTTTAAAAAAAAGAGTAGCTTCGGTAAAAATGAAACATGCCGAAGAACATGTAAATTCTATACATTTTTAAGAGAAAAATGTCACGATCTGCATCAGTCCCTTTTCAGGCAATGTTGCCTTGTGAAATCTAAAGCGGTTTTGCTGCTTGCTATCACCTGCAGGCTTATTAGAACTGAGAATTCACATCTGGGTGACCTGAGGATTCACTTAATCTCTTTTACTAGGTGCAGGCAAGAAAACAGCACTTACTAGAGTACGTATGAATAATGATGCTGGGAAAATGTGGTATTTTACTTGAATATCAACTGTCATATCCTCGAGCATACTCATATTTTTAACATATTCAAAGTGCATCTTTTAGAGGAAAGTTGAATGTGCGGTATGAAGTGGACAGAGGAAGAAGAATGTTGAGTTTGAAAATAATTATTTGAATGTGAAATTATAAACCTGTTTTCTCACTGGGGTTTTGTTTTCGGAAGTTCAGCACGCACCCAGCGCTCCTCTCTACCCTGCAACAAACGCTTTTTCCTTAATAGAACTTGACTTTGGCAAGGATCAGTTGATTAATTTGTTCTTCAGCATCCCTGGCCTGAAATCAGAGGAAGACTAATGATGCAGTCAGTAGATACTTCTCAGTTTGTACAGGTTTACCCAAGGCATCGGACATCTGTTTATGAGAGATCACGCTGAGAAAATGCCTACGTTGTGTCATCTTTCATCTTAACAAGTAGCGGAAATAACAATTAACATCCTTGATTTATGTTTTTTTTTCTCAGGTCTTTGTGTAGTTTGTCAGCTACTATTTTCTTTCTTATCCAGAATGGTTATTGCTCACTATTAATTATCTTTATTCTTGTGCTTTGAATTTGTACTCTGTTCTGTCTGGTATGACAATGTCAAAGTCCAGCGAACGAGTATAGAGAGGCCTTGCAAGAGCTGAATGAAAATGGAAAATATTTCCATATGCAGTTTTGCTAAGAAAGAATTGAAAAAAAAACCAAACCACCCAACTTTAAAATTTTATGCTCAAAACTGTTGTCTGAAATCGGCTTCCAAGATCCTTAGGTCAAACAATTTGTGAGGTTTTTTTAGTTTGTACAATAGACAATTTGCTGGTACAAAAGTACTTCAGCGAGAAAGGAGAGCTTGCATTACCCTTACACCTTTTAGCTTTTGAGAGCTTCTAAACCAACTTACTGATTGACTGTAAAATGGACTGAATAGGCATCAGAGTTGCCATCATTACTCTTAAGGTGATGATGAATAGTTTTGCGTGTATTTGAGGTATTCTTTTGGGGGGAAATGGTATGTTTCAGCCCACTGACAGCTACTGCATTCCGCCTTCAGAAATCCCCATGAATAATGAGTCCCAGTGGTTTCTAGGAGTGGACACCAACTCACTGTTCTTTCTGTTGTTTGAAATAATAGCCCCCTTGGAAACTACAAATTTCTTACGTAAATGATGTTTTAATCACAAATGCAACTTTTTCTGGTAATTAAACCATAGCTACAATCCACGTTCATTTATGATGCCTGACAGAAAGAAACATTTAGGAGAGCGAAGCCACAAAGTAAAGGATTATTATTTAAAAAACCTTCAAAAGAAACCTTTGTTTCTCTTTGTTACGAGCATTATCCTCACCCTAATGCCAGATTTCTTCTCCTGTCTGTCATGTCTTCACCAACTCTCTAAGTAAAACTTAACACTTCATTTAAGTGACTAGTGGGAAAGAAAAAGCACACCTCCTATTACCCCCCAAATCTACCAGCATCGCCATCCTAGATACACAAAATCCTAGCCACAAAAATGTTACTGGAGTTCGGAAGGAGAATTGACTTTTCAGTAAAATCTGCAACGGTGTAAATAGCTTTGACAATCTTTAATAACACGAGCAGAAATGGGTAGTAGGAGACTCTCTGTATGCAACAGCGAACCCTGAGGATTAGACTCTACAGAAGTGGCTCAGCTTAAGGACAGAAAACCCACTCAGATACTGTCAGTGCTACATACTAAATTTTAAGAGCCAAGATTTATTATTATTGATATTCAGTGTGAGAAAAAGGAAAAAAAAAAAAAAAGAACAACTTTCTATTTTCTGCTGGGTATATTGGTTTATCCCGAAAAATAATGGAAAGTGGACAACTCAAACTGAGAAGCCTTGCACCCTCACATACGGATATTGTGGAGGTGACTGTAAATCCAGAGTGGAAATGAGTTGGGAGAAAAGATGGCCGCACCGGGGGGAAAGGTAAAACTCCCACTGATGGCACTGATCTCACACTGAATTTTCCTGTCAGAAGCCACCTGTTTCATTCGCTGAGTTTTATATCAGGAGAATGCAGCAACTTAAAAACACTTGTGAGAAGAAAAACATTCCTAAGCGTGGTCTATCTTTGCATCCGACCTTCGTTAATACAGATAGTTTCTACTTTCCAAAGGCAAACACACTTTGGGTCTTCTGGGCCAACAGGCAGCACGATTTGCACATGGTTCTGCCGTTTCATTCTTTTGAAATGCACATTTTTAAAACACCTAACTCAGAGTCCATCTGAGCAGCTTTTTGGTTTTCTGTTGCTAGGCATTAAAACAATTATTAATTATAGCCCTGTGATTACACAAAATATTATACTTTGCTATGCAATAATAGTTAGGATTTCACTGAAAGCAGCAGGATGTAACAGAATCCCTTTAAAAACCCTAAAAATCACAAGGATGAACAAAATCACTGACTTTATGTTCACATAGATAAACATTTATGATGCATTTACAAGTAAAAATATATAGACAGACCACATTTAATATTTAAATGATCAATAAATGTGGGCATTTGGTACTATATATAAACATGCATGTGGACTGTATACATGTGTACACCTCTCTCTGTATGTGTCCTGCATGTGTCTATGTCTGTATTTATGCATGTGTGGATAATTGTGTGTGGCACAAACCTGATTTTTGCTTATGAAACCACCCACAAGTGTCAAACGGTGTAACACGGAACCTTCTTCCTGCAGGTGATATCATTTTTCCTGCTCAAAACCGCATGCATGTACTACCTATATTTCTTGATTTCCTTGGTGGAGAGAAAGAAGAAAGAAAACAAAAAAGCTCTTTAAAGAAGTTAAGCACAACCACGTTGTACCTATGATGTGCCAACACATCCAGAGAGAAACCAAAGACCCAAATGTGAGTGAACACACTGACAGCCCACAGCCTCAAAACTGTGTTAGCACTTACTTTTGTATCGATACGTAAATATTCCAGCAGCTACGTCAACGTCTTAGTTTTCCTTCCCTCCTGACGAATGTTAACCAAACTGCTCTAAATATGTTAAAACCTAAGATGATGGATTGCAAGCCGTACAAAACATGGCACAGCTCAACTGTCTCATTTTTCATGAGTTTATTTTTTGTTCCCATTGCACAGTTTGCCTGTTTTACCTACAGAACCGCACTGCACCACACTAGTTCTTACGTCTTAGAGACAGATCCCATTAAATATGTTTCACTTTTCCACAAATTCAACATTTCAAACCAATAGCTTCCGCCATGAATAACACAGGCTGTGCTTGTTTCTCTTTTGTATTTCTGGAAATCTAAGGGACTGGATTCAATACCGGGCTTCAATATCAAAATTACTTCCTATGACTCATTTAACGCACTACCAGTGATCTTGTATTCGTACAGGTATATTTGCAGAAGCAATAAACGTTGTATACCAAAGTAAATAAAACAGAGGAAAAATTAAAGGTATAGATGAAAAATAACGCATTAACATTTTGGAACTGTAGCATAAAACAATAGAAAAAAAAGATACAAATGTTTCCTTCTTGTAAGTGCATGTTGTGGAATGATAGGTCTGGCAGGTGGATCATTTGCCAGCTTAAAAAAAAAAAAAGAGGACCACACCCCTGAGAAACCAGATCATACAAAACTCTAACCAGTATCACAAGTATGGTGGATAACCTAAAACTGTAAACTATCTCTAAAATATTAGTTTAGCGTGCCTTTCATAAACGTTGCACGCAAGTCAGTGAAAGGGAGCACAAGATCTTGTTCCAGCTCCCATGATTTTGAAAGCTGCCCAAAGCTCCTCAGACAAGGTAGCAAGAATTGCGAAATGTCTGAAGTGAATACGTTATTTCCTATTCATTTGGGGCTTTTAATTTCATGTCAAATGATGGGTTTTCACTAAGTCTTTTTATTTCTTAGAATAGAAAATAATCCCTCATTGCAAATCATGTTATCGCCTAACTGAATTTCTTCACCATGACTATATAGATCATATTCACCCCACAAAAAGTACTACACCAGGCAACAGCAACAATCCTGACGCATGCAGCTGAAACACGTCAATGGGTCAACGTCCATGAGAAATTGCTCGACCTCCTAGGATTCCAAGGATTTTAAAGAGAAGAAGGGCCAGTGATCTGTGAATAAAAATCTCTCTGCTCTTCTGTTAGAGCCAAGTACCCAAAAACTCATACACACAAGTAACTGCCAACAGTTATTTCTTCCCCCTGTGCTGCAACAGGCCCGAGGGTGACGTAGATCTGACTTCTCCGTACCAGCAAATCTTTGACCTTGTATAGCTAAAAGGATCTTACAGTGTCAACAAACACATAGCCAGAGACAGAACAACTGAAGTTAGTTGGTTTATCCATGTTATATATTCCTCACAAATACAAGCAAACCTGCATGACATTTGCTTGTACCGAGTAATTTCTCCGCTGCTCCAAGACTTTCCACTTCCTCCAGCTCTCATGTGGGACTGCATTATCTTCTCTTCCATCTCAGAATGAGCTCCCATGTGCTAAGGCAATTGCTCTTCACTAACCCTGTACGCATCACGTCCTGCACCTTAAATTGAAGCTACACCTATCTCTCAATTTTGCAACTGACTGCCAACCACCTACTCAATGTCATTCAGATTTGGTAGCGCTGTGTATAGAGATACATTAATTTACAGATTTCGTACATATATGTGAGAGGGCTACCTTAGACTACTAGTGCTGACAAAGGGATTTGGAAAGATTTAACCTTCCTGACAGTGGTTGTAGGATCAATGGATCATTGATCATTTACACAAAGCTTTTTGTATTCTCATTTAACCCCATATTTTTCTTTTATTGTTTTTTTTAGGTCCACTAGCCTATTGCTATTATCTCATATCCAGACATAGGAGTTCTATAGCCAAGTCACAGTTTTAATACAAGAAATTTGCTATTTGCAGAAGCTGTTGAAATTATTTTTTCAGTGCCTTGTTCAATTTACAAGATCCCTCAAATCCCCCGAATTTTGGCTGTAGAGGAATGTCATAACCCAAGGGATTCATGTTTCCTTTCTTCCCTCATATCTCCACAGACACCAGACTGCATTTTCAGACACGGCCATAATGTAATGTTTTCCCACTTCCTTTCCTACAACCCCAGCAATTTTTTTTTATTGTCTGTTTGATGTTTCTTCACTTTGGCCAGTCCCCAGTAAGCTCTAAAACAATCTCCTGATGTTTATATTTTAATCCTCAGTCTGGCTTTGCTTTCCTCCTTATTTTTGCACTCTGTCTTTCAGTTAGTATGATGTCGCTACACGTTAATCGCCCGTTACAGCCCTCTTCGGACTGGCACCACGCGGAAAGGCACCCGGTGCTCCCCGGCACTTGAGTTGGAACACAATTGCAAATTTACTTAAAGTTGTCGAATATAAGTCACTAGCGTAGGTACAGCATGCACTGCACCCGAGATGCTGACGCTGTTTCTGTTAGACCACGTGCAAGATCTAACAGTGAGAAGTCAGAAAAAACCCCGTATTTACCTTGCCACATTGGTAGGTGGAGGGGATTTGGGGAGGGTAGGCAAGGGCATTTGGGGGTGGATCAATGACACGACAGAGGTTTAGAACTTGCTTGCTCCAGCAATAGCTTTGACTTCCCTACACCCCTGTTGACCCGTACAGGAGAGAGGTAATTGATGACAGCCTGTCACCAAGTGTAGGTTATAATCCTCCTGTTAGGCAGGAAATTAGGCAACCTAATTTCCTCTTGTGTCCAGAAACCAGTTCATCTCAAACACCTGTGTTCATGGATTAGTTTCACCTGAGAGCTGCTTGGACGCAGTGTTGATCAATACGCCTAGCATGTGAGTGTCAGGAGTAAATGGGGTGGTTGTTGTCATTGTTACTGCTGTTATTATTATTAAAATAATGCGTTATTTAATTATAATTAAATAGTTGTTAAATATTTAAGTGAATAATTATATAATAATTTCATTATTATTACATTAACTGTACAGTTTTGGCAGTGCAGGGAGATAAATTTAATAGTCCTCATTCTTTAGTTTATTTCTAAGCAGTTTCCCAGTGATGTTGCAACTCTAAGCCAGATACTAGTTTAGTTTCTCCTATTACTGTGCATGACTGAGACGCAGTAATACGTATACATTAGCCAGCTGGTTTATGATTTAGTTGGACTTCTTTTTCCTCCATTTCTTTTAGGGATGATGATATACTTTCAGTTATTGCTACTTTCTAAAAACCTGTTCTGTAATTTTATCTTTCTCTTTTTTTTTTCCTATTTAATTCATGCAATGCTGCCCTCTCCTTGAAGTTTCTCCTCATAATTATTTTTACTCTCCTGATCACTCGTACAATACTGTCACACCTCTAAGAGCGGCTGAAGCATAGAACTTGTGAAGAACTTGGTTTTAAAAGAGGATTTTCTGCGTTTGTTTGTTTGTGGATAACCTGTCCAACACTCTTGAAGGCATTCGTTACAAAATAGATCAGTTTGATACATTTCTGCCTACAGGCTGCATAAATTTCCTAAGATTCACTAAAGGAAGAGATCTTTCCTGAGGGAGAATTTTATAGAACAGAGAAGAAAGTTGGATTTGGACACTGGAGAGACATCAGTTCAGCATCCCTAAGGTGTCAGAAGAAAACTGCAAAACAAATGCGTTGCTTATGGTGTCAGCATGGCAAAGAGACCAGTTAGTTAGTAGTGGCTGACCTGAACTAGCTCCTTCACTCACCAAACCAGTTCACTCAGCTGTGAGGAACTCTTCGAATTCTCCTATGTCAACTTGGACATGGGCAACAAAAGCAGCTGAAAGAGCAGCAGATACTCAAAAGCTAATGAAGAACTGGACGTTCATCAGCGGACAAAAGAATTCATTTGATAAACCTACTATAATCCAAGAGTTACGCTTTCATACTCAAGATCACCATGTATATATTTATATTACTGGATATACGTTTTGATTTCATATTTACGGGAGACTTACAGTCACTTCTCCTGGTCTCAGTTTCTCACTGGAATTAGAAAACACTCCCGTTGCCCCTTCAACAACACGGTGTTTATATCCCATAAATTGTAACGGTGAACTTTTTACTTGTATAAAGGTAGGCAGGAGAGGTCTTACATAAAATGTATTTAATAATATACTAACTAAACTAACACAACAGGATTAGCAGTCACAGGACCGTGTGCCTCTGTGCATGCATATTTAAATGTTAGAAAGTTCAAGAAGCAAATTTAAATTAAATACTGGCTTGGAATAGGTATGGAATAGCTCTCTACTACATTTATTTGCAAGATGGATTTTTTTCTTCCCCCCACGAGGTTTTTATCTATCGGGAGGGTCTAGTGAGGGGTAAAAGTCTGTAGAGAAAGAGAGGCTTTGTGTTGAATTACAATGTTTTAGAGAGCTAAACTATACAAACCCCAAAACGTACGTATAACACTTTCTAAACATTTCCAGATGCTGTCTGGAAACAGCCAGCTCAGGCTGAAACGATATTTAGGTAAGTATCACAAGTTCAATTTATTTGTACACGAGGTAACTCACAGCCACATTGCCTTTGACAGACCAAAGCATCCGTGTGCATTTCAAGCAAAGGGATCGGAGTAAAACATGCTTCCCTGACGCCTCCATCCAATTCCCCCAACAGGAACACTGGGCTTACTTCTCGTATCGTCTGAACCTTTACACAGAGCCCAGCAGCTGTTCCTCCCAGGTCACTGCCTTGCGCAGGTGAATTTGCTCTCTCTCCCCTCGTTCCCCCAAAAGCCTTTGGAGAAGGAGGAATGACAATAAGAACTAACTGAAAGTGCTGACTGAAAACTCCAGGGACTTACAGGTAAACCCCGTCTTTGTTATTAATGACAGCGTCAAGAAATCAATGAAGATTGCATGTTTCTCCTGATAATATCCCGGACTACATTCCTCGCTGGCAGCTTTCCGTGTCACTTAATACAATTGGCCTGTACTCACGTATCCCGCCAGCAAAAGAAAAAAAAGTGGAACCCTGCAAGACTACAAAAGAGCATATTAATATATGCATTATGCTCTGCCACAGACTACAGGGGTTCAAGGAGCAGCATTGCTCTTTATGTGGCTGCTTGCCAGCTCCCACATACACACAGCAGCATGCCCCCAGAAAGCAGTCCAAGACTTGTTCTTGGTCGTGTGTTGTGTTTGGTTTTTTTTTAACGGACAGATGAGCTGCCAGTAAATTGGAGGAAGACAAACTCTGCCCTTCTCGTTTTCTCCCTCCACGCACTTGCTACTTCAGATCCGGAAAGGAAAAACCAGAAATAACGAGATGTTTGTCCACTGGCTTTATGTAATTAATAGAATGAAATTCCCAGACAATGCAAGCGCTCTAATGAGAAATTTCAGAGCAGGATTACATGTTGACGCTGGTTCTTGAGCTCGGCAGTTTGTGATGCTATTGCCCACCAACAAAACATCTGCCAGAAAGGGCGAGCCTATTAACTCACCCTTGGAGGGAAGTGGCGCGCGGCTCCCATCCTGCTTGTCAAGAGGCATTTGCAAGTCTTACAACGCATTTAATGAACTCTCTAGTGCTCGCACATTCAATTTCCATCCCTTCTTTTTAATCTTCAGTGATTTTAGAAGCAATGTCCTGGGAACCATTTTGGTACAAAAACTCTGATGAGGAAAAAAACCAGGGTGACATTTAATTAACAAAATTAATTAGTGCTAAATAGTGAAAAAGCATTCTCCAGCCATTTATGAGACAACAGCTGAGAATGGAGGAATGTTGAGGATGACAGCTGGAGATTGTGCTCAATTAAAAATTAAAACACATTCTGAGAATATGAGGAAAAAAAGTTTCTGCACTACATGTTTTCACGATCTTAAACTTCTGTGATCCTAATATCATAATGCTAATTTTCAACTTTTTTGAGGTGCCACCCTGACGATTTTCCACCAGGGATATGATAGCCTATTTAGAGAATTTAAGATTGCTAATAATAACCTTGCTTTTCTTTTGTGGCCCTTTGGAAAGTATCTGCAGGGCCTCCCCTCCCCCCCAAGCGTTTTGTAGAACAGAGCTTGATACTCTAATCATGTAATTGAATATGAAGTTTAATGAAAGCAAGAGCTGAAAAGAACCAGTTATATCCACCATTCCCACTAATGAGAAATTGTATAGTTCTTGGACCACTTTAGTTTTACGAACCAACTAAAATGGTAAAAAAGCAGTAAGTGTGCTTTATGTTAGAGATTTTTTTATTGCTATTTTTAACTCTTTTCTGTTTACTGCTCTTAACTCTCTATTACATAAAATCAGGGAATAAATCCCATGGTTTAATCTTAGCCTATAATTTTTTTTTATTATTTCTCCTAGCTCTGATGTTTACTACTACACAATCTAAAGTCAACATATTGTAAATTAAGATAGAACTGCAGTCAAACAATGACTGGTCTGCAGGAAGTAGTGATAAATGATCCTAGCATATATTGTGAGCTTTTCAAAGGCAAAGGGCTAGGCAGGAGCAGACGTAGTCCTTCCTCATGCCAAATCGTTTCTTCACGTGTTCTCGAAACTAGGCAAGGCAGGTTACCCAACTGTCCTTGAGCATTCCTACAGGCTTATCTCTTTCAAAACAGACTTTCATTTTCCCTGTGAGCTTTTTTCCCTTATAGGAAGAAATATCTTGCCTCTGCCCCATGCTCAAAGAGAGGTCTCCCAAGCTGCTGTCCTGGTAAGATACAGCTGTACACAGCTCTGTTCCCAAAGACCGACATACTCCTAACGGGACTTGCTAATGACTCTAGAACTTAAACGGCGACATTTGTTAGGTTTTTTTGTCCATTTCTGTTCACTCAAGTCCATGGCAGCATTGAGCTCCTCTACATTAAAAGAGGCCTGGATCCAAAACTGGTGTGCAAGTTCTCTTTCTTGAGCTTTGCCTTTGTTTCTATAATCAAGATGGACAATTATTTTAAAAGATAATCTAATTATTTCCAGTGTTTGAAAGCACTGCTCTACAAAAGGTCTTTTTATAAAAAACTGGTCTGAAGTTGAAGCCTAAAGAATATTGGAAGATCTTCAGGACACAGTAGATTGTCTAAACAAAAATCCAGTGTCTTAGTATGCAAAAGTATTTACAGAATAATCCTTCTTCATAAAACAAGGGAAAAACCACAGTGAGCTTGGGAGTTGGGGACTGCAGATTGCCACGTGAAATACATATGCAATATTGCCAAGTGTGAGCTCTCACGTGTTGATGGCATTTTCCATAAGACAAACATACAATCAGCTATGAAGTACTCAACTAAACGGACAGTAACACACAAAAAGGAAAACATATGTAGTTTATGATCCAACTGCCCTGTAAAAATGTTGCCAGAGTAAAAGACAAGTAATCTAAAGACTCTGAGCCAGACAGTTTAAAATCATATCATGCCTGTTGCCTTAAAATCTAATCCAATGATTTTTTTACCTTTTTTTTTTCTTTAATGCAAGAGACAGAAATATCTTCAGGACTTTACAGAATCACAGAATGCTAGGAGTTGGAAGGGACCTCAAAAGATCAGCAAGTCCAGCCCCCTGCCAGAGCAGAATCACCCAGAGTAGGTCACACAGGAACGTGTCCAGACGAGTTTTGAATGTCTCCAAACGGGACTCCACATCCTCCCTGGGCAGCCTGTGCCAGGGCTCTGTCTCCCTCACAGTGAAAAAGTTTTTTCTAATGTTTTTGTGGAATATCCTGTGTTCCAGACTTATATTTATTTGATGGCTAAAATCTTGTACTTGACTGCGCACACATTTCTGAACTTGCAAAACCGCGTACTTATAGTGCAGCCAAATGCACAGAATAGAGAACAATCACGTTGTTTCAAAGACAGGCTCTATATCTACATTTAGAAAGTTATGTAGAGGTTCCTATAACATTAATTGTCTTCAGTGGGAGTTACTCCACACTGTAAAAATACTGGTCCACTTTAAATCACTTTAAATGTCAAAAAAATGATACTGCACATGTAGATATGCTTTATATTTCACTGTTTTTACAGTTCTGAGTTGTTCACATCCTTGAAGTGGACATAAAGTCAAAATGTAATGATAACTGAAATCACTGGGGACCTTCCCACTGGCCAAGGATTGGGGCACAACATTCAGAACTCGGGAACAGTTCTTTTGATTTGTCTGCAGATCAATAACCTATTTTAATGTTAATAGCATTCTTTCACACTGTCAAATAAGTTCTGTTCTGATGCTGAGGAATGATGCCCATTTATTATTAAATGCACACTGGAAAATTCATTAATGAATATTTGAGAAATGTTAATAATGTATTTTCCGTGCCTCTTTTATCCTGAAAGAAATGTTTCTTAATTAGTTAAGTGAGTCACCGTAGAGTCTCCAAAGTACTATCAAAATAATTTGAGATTTACTGTGTTTTCAAAGGCACAACAGTGCCATTTTTAGAAAAAAAAAAAAAAAACAAAAAACCACAACATGTGTAGCTCTTCATAAAGCCAAATGTTGGGATGTCCGGACACGGGGAGCTGAAGAGTCCATGTGCACACTGAGCCCTGCGTTAAGGCTATTCTTACGACCTACACTGAATTATAGACCTTATTTCCACATGTCTAAGGCTGATAAGGAAGTTTGTTACCAAAAGATGTATGAACATGTTCTTAATTAATTTGCAAAAGTTCCCAGGAATGGTATCACACATGAGTAACGGGCACAAAGGTCAAGCACTTGTGTTTAAATTTATTATAAAGACCAGCCGATTTTCCATATATTAGTCTCATAAAAAGGATAGAAATACATACATCCTGTCCCAAATCAAGATCGAAAGTCTAAACTCATAAAAATCTCACAAAAACGTATTTTGACTGAGAAGTAACAAAATTTACTTACAAAAAATCATATATGCAATCTGCAGTCTTTGCCTGCCGGATGGCAAAACACCGTCCTAGCAACTGCTGATTAAAAGCGACGTAGAATTCAGCTTGGTTTCCCCGTGGCCCACTAGAGACCTGAGATAGAAAGATGTGACCATGTTTCCATTAATTTGACCAGAGGAGTATGGTCAGGTTTTATTTCTGCTGCTCATTGATGGCCAGCAGGGAAACCAAGAAAAATCGTTTATCGGCTTTCACCTCCTAAGGTTTCTCAGCTGGTGGTTGTCTAATGGGCATTTAAGGAAGCCAAGGAGCTGAAAGAAGCCCCAGATTTCCAGTGGCTTGGCTAGCGGGCCCAACAGAAACCTGGAAATCCTCAGAAACCCACCTCAGCAGCCTAGTTCGTGGCTTAGGAAGCTATTCAAAGCTTTGGAAGGCAATCTGATGGATTTTTGTGAAAATCCTCCTCATAGTCCACCAAAACATTTTGACAACAAACCGGCGCTCTGCAAGTTGTGCAAAGAGGCAAATGCCTGAGCAGACCTAGAATATACAGAACACGCTCCCTAACGAGGCTCGTGACCTGTAAAAATATACTGCTTAAAATGTTCTATTTATAGTACATTGTTTAAAGTATTATTTCGATAAATTATTTTAAAACTGATGAGATTTCAGAATTGCTAAATGCCAGCTGAAGGCTTCTGTCCAACCTTACAACCTAAAAATGGAGCAATGACTTTGATCATTATGAAGCCAATTCGGTCAAATCCATTTCCCACAGTAAATCATTCAAAATTAATGAGATAACACAAGGTCTTGTGTTTGCTTGCTATGTTTTTTCTAAACATTTGAAAGAGAGGATTTTGTGGGATACCCCCCTGTGAGTTTAACACCCTGACATGTATTTAGTCTGGGACTTAATGGTAATAATTAATTGGTGCCCGTTTCTGGAAAGAGAACTGGACTGGGACATACACCCCAACAAGCCTTTTCTTCCTCTCCACAGTCACCCAAGTGCTTTAAAGTCTGACTCCAGCTGATTGCTTTTTAAATGAATCCTAAGTCAGCCATCTCTACTTCAGAGATTTTAGAGCTGGAAGTATTAACCTGATTCTCCTGAATTACCAATCCGTAAGTAACTGAATACCTGTCGAGCAACTGTTGTCTCTCGGCACCCATCAAAGGGTTCAAAACCGCTTTGATGGTGTCATCTCTGTAGCCCACACCTTATCAGACAAGTTTGCAGTGGGCACTGAGTCTGCCACCAGAAAGTATTAGCCCACCGCTACTTTCTTAACCAGTTAATTACATTGGCTTAAGGCTACCTCCGGGTTCTTTTGTCGAAGCTAAATTTAGCAAAATTTGGGATGTGAATATATTTTACTTTTGTTCTGTTTATCTGACTAACTCTGACTGCTCCCTTAGAGACTTATCTGAGAAGCTTTCCATCCTTCTCTTTGCCTTTGATCAAAGGCTGTCAGAATTTGCTTCATTTACATTTCAGACCCACTGATTAAAACCATATCCTTTGGGTTATGAAGTATTGTTGGATGACAGAACTAAGACAAACTATTCTAACTTCCTCACTGCATTGTATCACCTCAAGATTTTGATCACCCTGCTATTATGCCTTTCCTGTAGCTGCCTGCCTGTCTGGGGAAGGAGTTTTCTTGCTGCAGAAACACTGATAATTTCTGGGGTTTAGGACAACAAATGACTCTTGGTCCTAGGGATATCATTACTGTTAAAAGTATTCTTAGTGTAAAGATAACCTGCCAACTGCTGGGAGCGTAATACTTTTTCAAATGTTCTTCTACGTGTACAGTAACACCTCTTTTTGTGGAAGCCTACAAACAGCACGCAACTCCTGTGGCAGTTTTAATTTAGAAGGGATCAGCTCTTGCAACTGATAGATCCAAAGCCGTTCAGTCAGAATAAAACCAGTAACAAGCACACTTTGGCTGGTCCGACAGCGGGTTCTTTGTTTTATGTTGTTAGCAATGAGCAAGGTTCATGACACGACATTTCGTCAACTAAATCTGCGTCTCTTGATAACCTCGTAAAATCCTGGGCTTCCACCAGAATTCCCTTTCCCCGAGAAGGGTTCAGTTAAGCTCTTATTAAACTCGCATGATGTCCCAGACCACTGACAGAATAAACCCCCGAAGCCCGATTTGGCTTTGTTCTTTCCCTTCCTCCGTCTTTTGGAGCAAATGTTTTCCACTCAGAGCCTTAACGCTTTTGCTGGCTTTGACAACTGATACTTTGGTTTGGTAAGAAGGAAAATGGGAAAATTACACAAGTGCAGTCTCTTCAGCAGATCAACTGGGTGGGCAGGTGCCTGACTAGCATTTAATGGAATTGCCAAAAAAAAATTTTATATGAGCTTTTGCTGCCATTACCTCCAGGGCCACTCATTGTAAATTGGCTTTTAAGACTTATTTTTGCAGAGGTCACTTAGGCACTCGATTTCTCTGTTTTCCTTCTGTCTCCGCATCAAGTTTAAGGTTATTGTAGCCAGAAAAATTACTCGCTTCTTTTCTGCCTGTTGTAAAATTCTGCTCAGGGATAAAAATTTAGTAACAGGGATGAGATTCAAATCTGACACGTTTATATTCTACATTTTCCTGGCGCTTTTTTTGTGAATTTCATCCCTTCAAGATTTTTCTATCTTCCTGCATGTAGTCATTCTTTATAGTCATCATGAAATTTTAAATTGGTTTACTTTAGGTATGGAAAGCGAATACTGAAATTGTCTTTCGCGTTAAGAAAATAATAATCTTTTCACTCACATGTCAGGAGAGAGGGTGACTGGTTGTCAGATTTCTGTCAGTTTTTCAAGACTTTTAAATGCTTTTTCCCCTGCTAACTGATGTTTAGAAAAGTCATTAGGGCCCTCCATAGTGTACATTGCAGGTGCAGATATAAGGAACTGAATATGAGCTTTGAGTTTGCTTTTCTTTCTGCTTACAAAAGAGACCAAATGTTTGGGGTTTTTTTTCTTCTTTATATATAATGATTATAATATCTATGGATAAAATATTACAGGGCCATATCCTCATAACGATTTAAGAATGTAGAAGGAGAGCAATGATATATATTCGTATTACACTATACTGCTAAAGTGTGTCTGTACCAGGGTACACACAATTATATATCTGACCAGTTACATCATTACCATCATCTTTACATCATTACCATCATCTTAAAAGGACAGTGGTTTTGCTAACAACGAATGCAAATGAGCAATGTAAAGAAGTACATTATGTTTGGACTGCAGGCTCTAAACAGATTAGTTTCCATTAAATTTATCGAGCCATAAAGATGAATGCCACCTAGCCACCCAATATTAACAACACGCATGTATACGTTTCAGAACTTTATGCCAAAAAATCACTGTTCAGCTTTCAAAGATAAAGGAAAGGTTCTCTCCAACTTCAGAGGCAAAGAGTGTTCTGTTTGGAGATAACTGTATAGACCCTTTGGGCTCTAAAAAGCTACAAGCTCTTTGGGGAGATATTTCACAACTCTCGCTCCTTCCAATTCACTCTAATATCCAGAGTATTTCACACTATTGCACAGAGATATTTACTTTATTTTGGTAACTATAAGAAATAGGAAAAGAGAGCTGTCCACCAAACCGTAAGCTCATGTGTATTGGCACCAGCTCATTCTTTCCTCCCAGGGAAGGGAACTATGTGAAAAAATATCCAGAAGTTACATATAACTGTAGTTCACAGAGTGGCTAAAACCTCACTTAAATGATACTAAACCCGATTTAATCAACAATGCATGCTGTAATAGAACCCTACCAGACTACACCGCTTAAAGTGACCCCCAAATGCAGGCAGGGTGCAGAGGGTCCTCCCAGGAGTGGTCCCAATTTGATGAGAAATACCTCACCCATTCAAAAGAAAAAGCACGCAGTGAGGGTATGTGTCAAATACAAGCAGCTGGATACGTGGATACATGATTGCACGTTTGATCATAGCCAGTCAGCTACAATTA
Source organism: Trogon surrucura (assembly GCA_020746105.1). NCBI lineage: Eukaryota > Metazoa > Chordata > Aves > Trogoniformes > Trogonidae > Trogon > Trogon surrucura. The sequence continues at coordinate 42,894,737 of CM036621.1, forward strand.
TTATTTTCCATTATTTTAATCTAAATTAATCTGGAAAGTTACCAATGGAGTGTGTTCACCTCATAAAATAGTATAAAATAGTATTAAATACTACACAAAAGTTTACTATAATACAAGAGTGAAAAGATACATTCATATCTTTTATATACATATTTTTATAATATATTTTTTATATTCATATATATTATATTGATATCTTTCATATATATATTATAGATTAGACAATTAAAGGAGTGAAACAAGTACGTACCTTATATAAACTTGCATTCTGTCACAGTGCATACAAATACAAAGTATATATGGTAAATACCAGTAAATGGCTGGAATATAGCCAGCAAATTTCATTCAGCATAGTTTCATGGCTTCATTGACCAACTAAAATTAAAACTATCATTAACAGCCAACAACACACAGTGCCATAAACATGTGAAAATTATATTTCTAACTTTCACTTCAAACCCTTTTTAATTTTTCTTGCTATAATATTGAAAAGGTTTTTAGTTAGAATTAAATCCCTGGAAACCAAAAATGGTCTCAGACTGATCAGTTGAAAAGGGTGAGGCTCCCATATGACTAACGAAATTGCATTTCTGTGCCTACCTCCTGCACCCTGAGAATAAATTCCTATTGTTTTTAAATGTTACAGAGGTTTTGTTTGTTTTAAAATAGCTGCTTTAAGCAGGTGATATGTGCCAGTTCAAGAAGCAGCCAGTGAACCAAAAATCCCTGGGTAGTCCAGACATTCAAGAACATGACTAATAAACTCCAGTCACATAAGCTTTGTCAAACAGAAGGAAAGATTTCTCGAGCTTAAAGATACTTTCCCACTCTTTTCTGTTCCTATTTTTCAGAAAACTCTCCACTTCTCTTTTTGATACTGTAACAAAAATATAATTTCTTTTAGATCATTCACCTGTACAGGACTATCTGTATAACTCAAACAGAATATACCAAAGAGCTTCCAAGGTTTCCAAGTGCCCATCTTACAATTTTCTCCCAGTAACCATAATCTAGGGCATAAAGCGTGGTCTAGTGGGGGATGTTCCAGCCCATGGTGGGAGGGTTGGAACTAGACGATCTTTAAGGTCCCTTCCAACCCTGACAATTCTATGATTCTATGACAATTCTATGATTTCATGAAATAAAAAAGGTTTCTCCTTCTGATGAGGCGTCCCTGGCAATAGCTGAACAAATTATTTTCCTTGTCAAATGGAGCAAGCAGAGCACGAATCCTGCACGTGTAGTTCCAGGATGGAAAAGCATAGGTTCTCAGTAGTAATTAGCATGTAGCACATTGGTGACCTTAATAAGAAAAAGGAGAGACACTTGGAGGATGTCTATTGACCTGCTGAGATTAGTTCCTGTTAGATCAAGAGGTTTTGGCATCCCCAGCTGTGTCAAGAACCTGGCACCCATGCACACAACACGATGTGTGCCTCGGAAACGACAGGGGAAAACAAAGTTGTGGCTTGCAAACCTGTCACTGGTTCATGTATTTTTGGAATGAAATAAATTACTTCTCTCGGGGTTTCCTTAATTTGCTCTAAACTCCTTCTTGCAAAGAAGCTCACAAAATTGTTTTAATGGCAACTTCAGAAAATTCTTTTTAATAGCAACGTTTGGAAAACTAGGCCACCTTTTCTTCTGCATAAAATACAGCCATGTACCTCAAGTGCAAATATGCTTGGCTTAATGATTTAATGCCTAGCACTAGTTTCTTCAGCCTGATTTGCTCAAGAACAAACATCCTACTTATAATTGCGCTGTAATGATGAAGGGATGTGTCAACGTAACTGTACTCTCTGATGTACAAACACCAAGTTAAAAAATAAGATTCTAACCACAAGCAGGTAACAATAAGAATGAAAGCGATTGGCGTTAAAAATGAAAAGCTTAAATAACATTAATCCAGAGAATGTAGCTACAAGAACCAGAAAAATTCATATTTGCCTGTGTTTAGACTACTTTTCTTTGTAATGTTTAAAAAACACTTTGCATTAAATCACTCAGTTATGGATTATTCTTAAATTCCCATTTTGATTGTAATGCACAAAATTAGACTGGATGCTTGGCTTTCCACGGGAAGGAATTTGGAACATTGCCTCAGCTCTCAGCAAAGTTTGCTCCAAGAATAAAGCGAAGGACTGTTTTGTTTGTTAGCAGGTTGTTGGTGGTGGCGATTTTTGTCTGTGGGAATCGTTTGAATTGAAATCAAAGAAAATTTGGAAAGAATTTGTTTGTTCAGTCTTGAGAGCAGAAATTAAGACAAAGGAGTAATAGTCACACACATAAAAGGTAACACTGACCAAGCTGGTGATAAATTACCTTCTATCCACTGGGGAATAAGGTGAAAGTGATGTGCATAAAATGCAGCAATGGAGGTTTAAGATAGATGTTATGGAAACTTATCATTGAGAGGATAAAGGCAGCCAGATTTTCAAGGGTTGGTTAGACCAGCATCAGCCAAGAATTATGCAGCTATAGCTGCTCCTGTCCTGAGGCAATCAAATACACTAGAAGACAAGATAAGGTCCTTTTCCGCCTTTTTCTCGCTTTTATAGTCTTCCTGAAACGAAAACATTTTTATTTGAACATTTGTAAGGTTCAGGTGTTAGAAAAATAGGAAAAAAGAGTCCCTTATTTTTTGAAATATTTTTTGTTTTAAAAGAATCAGTTAGATAACTACATAAAAGAACCCTAATCAAGGCTTCCACTTAAGGTTTTTGGTGTCTATGAACCTTCATTTCTCACACTGATAGTTTTGCTCCGCTAGATCTGAAACCAAGTTAACAGCTCATTAGTTTCTTCCCAGACAGTTTCTGAAATCTGCCTCACAAGTTTCCTTGGTAACAGCAGCCAGCCTAGTATTCCCCGACACCTAGCCATTAAAACCACACAGACCCCCGAATCCTGAATTTCTGCGTGCACCCAGGAGAAGGAGGAGAGGCTGGAGGCAAACGTATTCTCCTCGCATACACAATCCTGCACCAAGCACCACATCAAATGCAGCTGATGGGGGCAGCGGTTGCATCCTCCCACACATGGGATGCGCGGAAAGCAGTTGTAGGTTCATCTAATATTTGCCGCTGCCTTTTCTCCCTGCATAGCTCCTGCTACAAGCCTGCAGGAGGCTGTGGGAGTCAGAACTCCAGGTAAACACAGCGGCAACTTCTGGAGTAAACCGTTTGCCGCAGCTGGCCGAGGTTTTGTTGCTCTGCAAACACCTAATCCAGGCAATATTCAACAGAGAAAGAAAAATGCTTTCTTTTTTTTTGTTTGTTTTTATATTTGATAAGCTCGTTGTTATCTTTGAGTAATGAACAGCCCAATGATTTCAGGAGTGATCAGCTGCCTTGTGCTAAATGTTGTGCAATAGACACCTGCGAAAAGACACAATTCTACTAACTTCAGCCTCCAAATCTGGTTCCTTATTTACTTCAGTTGCTCACAATGAGAACTGACTTACTTGTAACTCAGCTAAACCGCTGTAACGGGAGTTCATGACCTGAGAAAACACCTGGAAGAAGCTGGAAATCTCTTTCCTGAAAGTGAAGGCAGTGCGTATCGACCGTGCCAGGGATTTGAGAAAGGAGGATGAACTTCTCTCAGCAACAAGGAAGCGAGTCAAACAAAGTCAACCAAAGGGATGCAAATTTGCAAATATGGAGAAGCACACATGGCTCAGCCCATCAAGAGAGTATGAAAACTGAACAAGGAACAAGTTAGTATGTTTTGTGTTATATAGTAAGCCCTCCATGTAGGTAATATCTAAAAGAACAAGATCAGAGGGCACTGGACTCAGGATAAGAAAGATGATTTTACCATGAAAGCACGGTGAACTGAAAATGGAATAAACACATTCAGCTTATTTCTCCTACCCTCCTTCTGCAGCTGTGGAAATATTGCGTATCAGATAGCAACTCCTCTACCATACAGTTAAAAAAGGTCACATCAAACGTTCTGTAAAACTGAACTTTTGCCATTTTTTCTACAGCACTGTCAATTCTCAGATGAATCTGCTTCTCCAAGACTCTTTTTTAATAAAGCAGAACATGTGAAGAGTAGTGTCTCCTCGGTTTGATTCTTTCTACCCTGCTGATTTCGACAGCAATATGCATGTCATTGCAACACTGAAGCACTTGGCAATGAAGTTAAGAAAGATTAAAAGGAATCTTCCTGATCTCCAATTACGTATATTTAAATATACACTTGACACAGCGTATTAGCAAGGAAAAAGCCAGAATTGTCAACAGCTGGAAAACCTGATCATCAGAAAGAAAGTGCTCCCAGTTTCCTTTATTCTTTCTCCGTGGACACAATCAGACTTCAAAGAGCAAATATGAACTGAAGCTGGATTTTATTCTTTTGTGTCTCAGATTCTTTCCTCAGATACAGTTTCTTTCATATTCAAGCCTGCACAATGAATAGCAATTCTGACTCATTACTGTCTCAGTTGCTGTGGCCCATATTCTTCTTTAAAATCGTGTTACCCTCTTTCTAATGCCATTCCCAACCACAGAGACAGAATATGTCAAACTGAATTATGCCTGGACACTTACCTCGAGACTGAGTTACTTTCCTAAGCAAGTATGCCAGCATAACAGGTAATCTTTTAAAACGTGGAAGTCAAAACGAAATTAATTTGATTCTTCTAGGGTATAAGTAACGTAAGTTTTCTGTCCACGTATAAACCCTAAACACATGGTCCTTCACTGATTTTCTCCAATCCCTAACATTCTGTGATTTCCTCAAAGATGAGAGGGTACGGAAAAAAATGCAAAAGCCTTTTTTTTTTTTCTGGAGCACATCTCAGTAAATTTCTTCAGTTATTCAAACTAATAGTTTATTCAAACCTGCAAACGTAGAGATGAGCGTTGCTCAAACTGCAGCAGTAATCCTGGACAAGAGTGGGTTTCCTCACTGTGCTTAATCATAGAATCATAGAATCATAGAATGTTAGGGATTGGAAGGGACCTCGAAAGATCATCAAGTCCAATCCCCCTGCCAGAGCAGGAATGCCTAGACTATGCCACACAGGAACGTGTCCAGGCAGGTCTTGAATGTCTCCTGACATGAGATACACGGAGAAGAATTATCGAACAGAAATCAAAGTGACAATCTTATAAGAGAGAAATTATGAGAGTCCAGAGACAAAACATATTCTCTGAAAAGGAAAATAAGGAGCAGACGTAGGGAAAAAAAATTACTTTGGCCTAAAAATGCCTTTCGCATCACAACTGAGGGAGGTGCTAGAGTTGAGGGCAAGAAAGGATCATTGTGTTCAAGAGAAAACAGGGAAGAAATCCATGCCTCATCTTCCTCAGTCAGCGGGAGGGGGTGGTTGGCTCCAACAAGATACCAGACCTTGCTCTCTGCTTCCCTTGGGGCAAAATAACTCCAGTCACACAGATCAGCCCTCTCACCCTTGCTTTGCATCTTGAAGCTCCACCAGTGGCTGTGCAGAAAGCGACAGAAAACCGAGGTGCTGCAGGATATTCCACAATGTTTATCGGACTAGTTTTGCTTACAGAGCTAAGACCTGAGAGGAAGCTTAGCACAAATGCCAACCCTGGGGCAAATGACACTTTTGGGTACTGCCTACCAGCTTCATTGCTAACCCAGCATTTTGGTTTGTTGCGAAATGTCTTTAAGCTACGACTGTCATAAAGAAATCCTACTAAAAGGGTTTCTGAAATGATGGTGAGTGGGTGAGGGACTCAGGGAAGGTGATGGTGGCTGTCAGATTTGACAGGACAAAGATCATCTGCACTTACGTTTGCAGGTGTGGGAAAGAGATACTTTATTTAAACAAGCAATGGCCTTTTCGATGCCTTCAAAACGAAAGAACTGCAGCTGGCAGGAGACCCCACCCCACATACTCTGGAAATGGCAGATGCGCAGTTTTTCAGAAGGAGCAACGTCCTTGCCATTGAATCACTCTGAACCTGCTCAAACTGTGAGAAGGCCTACGAGGGATGAAGAGAAAGCTCAAGTAACTGACAAAAACTCTCTATTTTTTTTTTCTCATTGTAAGTGGGCACATGGCAGCTGTCTCACAGCTGAGGGGTTTATTCTTCAACAGCAAAGTGGTACTAATCGGGATAGACCTTAAGCAAAGATTAACCTCGCAGAGCATCAGAAAGATATTATGCAAGAAGTGGAATTTATTATCTCCTGATCATCTCACGCATCGTAGGGAAGTCTATGAATGCTAGAAAATTTCTGCCTTTGTGGTTACAGATATATTGGCTAAAGTCTGTATTTGTTTTTGACAATGTTTAAACAGATAGGTAACTAGTCTGATAGGTGGATAAAGCACAGACTAAATTCTGTGCGTATCATTTATCAAATGATCTCCCATACTTATTGCAGGGAAGTATGCAACAACTGGGTGAAGCTGATGGGCAAAACAGCGACTATACCTGTGTAACCATGGGAATTATAACTCACAGGGATACGGAAGGATCAGTAAGGATTGATCAGAACCAGCATTACTTTGATTTTAAAGTGAAACCCAAAGTAAAAATCTCTTTTGTGTTGCACTCTCTCAGTCTGTATATAGCAGGAGGGCACCTATAGACAATTTTTTACTAAGTGACTACAGGCATAGTAGTTAATGACTGATATTCCTACTTATTACAGATACACCGGATGACTATTACCCTTCCTTTCACTCTGTTATTAATGGCCTTATTAGCAATGCAAATCAATGTCCACTATGTAAAATGGAAAACACAAAAATCAATGCAAGTCCTGTTCTGTATAGTTTAGATTCAGATTTTTTCCAAAGTGTCACCGGTTCAAACCAAACCTTGAATACTAAATTAACTTTAGATTGTTGGTTTACTTTGAATTTATAGCTTTCCTGTAGATTTTTTTTATATTAACTTCTAATGTATTGTTTTAAAAACAGACAAAAAAAAAAAAAGAAGAGTCGTTTTGTAAAATAGGCTCATAAATACTATTTATAAATACAAAGTACACTATCCAGAAGTAAAGCCAAGCAAATCAAGAATTAGGCTGAGGCGGGGGAAAAAATTGATCTTGTTTATTAATTTCTTATTTCAGTCAAAAAAAAAAAATTATGGAGCCCATATCCAAAATTCTAAAGCTATTTTCTTTTCCCCACTTACACATCAGGATCAAAACCACTGTTCTGTCCAGTGGCATCCATTTGGTGACTGAACAGCTATGCTTTTATTTCTCACGTACTCTCCCTGAGACCTTTGCAGCTGCAAGCGATGCGAAATATGTCCTTTTCATTTGCTTTGATATATTTTTTTAATTGCTAGAAGTCACCTGGGATTAAAATCTTTTTTTTTTTTTTGAATGACCCATAATCAAAGGGGTAGTGTTGGAATATAATATTTCAGATCCTCAACTGAACTAGTGGTCAAACTACAGAGCTCATCTCCTTCTCCAGAATGTGCCAGATTATGATTTTGAACATCCAAACGCAGCCTACCTCAAATCTTGTTCCAGTAGTCCAATCCTACTTGACCAGCAGCATTCTGAGGAATCAGTTAAAACAATAGCTGATGTGAATCTCTACCAAGTAAACCATTTTCATTTCAAGCAAGTTTTGCATAATTTATCATTGGGTTATTTTTCTTCTCATGTCCTGTGATTCCTGATCATGAGACTAGGGAAAGAGATGCCAAAATACTGCACATTTTCTTATAAGACACACCAAAAATACTAGAAAGACAAAGGATTTCAGTGTTGGGCTTACCAAGTACCAGAACAACTGAGGTTCTTACATGACAGAGCTGAATCCCCGCAAAATGGATCAAATCAGAACTATCTCATTATTTACTCTTAACCTTTTAACAGCAGTATTAGATCAGACATTTCTCTACTTGGTGAGATCTCTAATAACTTCTGGATTGCAACAGAAACACGTATTTCAGCTTCTTAGAACTCCCTAAGAGAATTACACTTTTTGTATTTTATCAGCTCTCCCTTTCTTTCATTTTGTCAAATGTCTCTGGATTTTTATAAAAGCACAAAAGCTTTGCTGAAAATTGACTGCTGTACAAGATGTACATAAATATATGTAGATTTGTGCATGTGTGTTTTGCATGAGCGCAACAGTATAGAGAACTCCTAGGGTTAAATAGTGCCTGATCTGTGAGTAAAACATGTTGGCAACTGGAGCAGAAAGTGGTACGGAAGTGTATGTCCCATGTCACTGATGATTTTATCTCGTTTTCTTACTGCTAGCGTAGGTGGAGTGAAAGAGAGAAGAGAAACAAGGAACAGACCAAAAGAGGAAAAGGGAAAAAACTATGAAATCGCTGTGAATTATCCCAGCATATTGTGCAATCATTTACGGCAGTTAAATCACAGAGGAAGGCTGAAGCAGAGCTATGGAATATATCCTATGAAGCCAGTGCATCCATTGCTTTATCCATAACAATATCATTTAATAACATATCAAATATGGGGGTTAAACTATGGGTTTCTGCATATAAATACTGCATTCTCTTTTGCACTTATGTTAATAAAATCATCAGTATTACCAGTCGAAAAAAGCTAACTCACTGGTAGATCTTGGTGGATATTTTATGAAGATCTGAATAAAGGATCAATCACCAAATCCAGTAGGAAGGAAATTTCAAAACAGCTCTTTACTGAATAGTTAAACACAAGTAGGCCTAATATTTAAACCCGGCGAGGGCAGAATGATAGCAGCCTTCACAGGAAAAGGGGAGCTGTTTTCTCACACTTGAAAATTGACGGCAGCTCTTCCTTTGCAGCACCTTTTTTGGAGATGACAGCCAGATTGTGTTCTCCTCCTTTTTTCAGCCTTCCCTACACGTACCATTGTTCATTTACCCTTTGCTTACTTTTCTGAAAGCTGAGTGTGTATTGATCCAATCACTAGTCCCCATATTAGTTTTTCTAGTTGTACCTTACAGTCTGTGTTCAGCAGTCTCATAGTCCAGAAAAACGCACAAAGATATGCAGAGTTCCTTTCTAATTCCCTGGAGATGAGAGGAAATCCCACTGGAGCCACACTATATTTGAGAACCAGCAGGGTTTTCAAAGGCTTTGTATTAGCTTTGCACCATTCAACCTCAGCAGAGTCATTCCTGACTCCCAACTGCAAGCGGAAGATGATGCCGCTCGCTCAGAATCTCAGTTCCTAGAAATTAGCATTCAGGTTATATGTAAAAGCCGTTGAATGTACTGCAACACAACCCCTTTATTTCATGGACTATAAAGCTCATGAAATACAGACATCCACAAGCTATGAAGCAAAGGCTCATAAAAATGCCATGAAATGTATAATTATCCACTAGGATGAGTCTTCAAACTATGCCTGGAATGAACTGAACTGGAGGATTTAGCTGAAAAGCCGAATTCTTTACAGATCACACTGAAAGTAGACAAAAAAAGAAAAGATACATGAAATTCAGAAGCAGCAGAGCTCTCTGAATGTAATAAAGTAACCAAATACACTCAGATAACTCCATGCAACTGCCTGTGAGAAAACTAGTTACCTTGAAACTTTCTGATAGCTGCATGCCAATGACTCCATAAACAATGGATTTAATTAAGGAAAATTACCCCTACCAAACATCTGATAATGGATACTTGTCACTTCTAGCACTCCATAATTTCCTCCCTACAGCTAACCAAAAACATTGCTGGTAGGACGTGAATGCATTGCACAATGAACTGTTCAGATGGTTTTCTTTTGTGTCAGAAAGTAGGTTTATTATCACAGTAAGTAAGATTAAAGTAAACTTTAATCCGTTCATACCACTAAAACATCTAGTTTAATATTTTTTTTATTATTATTCAAATACAGATTCGACAAAACCAGTGAAACGTGATTTTAATGACTTGAAACCCCAACACCATTTCCATCTCTCTTCTCCACTTGCTTAAATGTTCTCCCTCTCGCTCTGTCCTGTTAACTGAACAGAGTCCAAAGACAAAATTGTCTAGAAATTTATCTTCTATCTACTCTGTACAGACCTGTCAGAATCTGTCTTCACACTGCTACCTATTCCTAAATTTTTCTTGAAAATAAAGACTAGACAAACTTCTCTGACATCACATTATTCTGTTAACATTTCCTTTTATATGTCACACCTAGAAAACCCTCAGTTCAACTGGAAGTAGCATATTAACGTCTCACACAATTTTTACATAAAGTCTTCATGTCCTCTTCACAGTTTCAAAGCCCTTCCCGAAGGCTCGTCTAATTAGAGGCACATGAAGAACAATTGATAAAAGCTCTATAATACAGCTCTGATTGCATCCAAGCAATGAAAACGAACAGACTTTTCAACCTTTAACAAATGAGGAGATTTCTACAGGGGAGCAGCAGGTACCAGGTGGCCTGTTTTCCTTTCTCGTAGCAATGAGTAACTCTGATTTACTTGCATAAAGCGCGAAGTTCAGAGTTACTTTGGTGTGTAACCTGGTGAGATGTACTGCAGGGAACTCTACCTGGCTAGAGGAGGTAACCTTTACTCCCTGATTAATGAGTTGTCCCATCAGACAGCCTAACACTACTGAAAGAGTATTAGTCCAAGGAGTGTACAGCCCAGTGTAAAATGGCAGGTTTTCTACCCATGTCAAGCGATATATATGCCTTACAAATAAAGACAGAATTCTGTATCCCACCAAGTCATTGTACAGCTTCATCTCTTACCATGTAAGATTCTCCATGTGTAGAAATTTATTTTAATTAGACTGTTCTTCTTATAAACATTCCCACCTGCATATTGTACCAGAGAGTCTCACAACTACAGAGAAGCTGTACTAATATAATTGTTTAATGCAGCCAAGCGCCAGCCTTATTGCCTCACCTCCACATTTTTATCTTATTACCAGTAAGCACTGCCAGCTGTTCAAGAAATATGGGTTTGATGGTACAGGAGATAATAGGGAGAGAGAAAGGGACTGACCTAAAATCCACTCCTCAGAAAACACAAATATACGGTTCTAATTAATCTAAACCAGATAGAACAGGAACTCAGAAGCATGGCCAATACCGCATCTAACTCATGCTACCACCCGCTGCCTGACGCTGAATTCAATTAAACGAGACAGATAAAACCCGAGGAGCACGGGTTTTTCGGGGGGGGGGCACGCACACACATGAGCACATACATGCAGAGGGACAGCCAATCCCTGCAAGAGCCCTCCCTCCAAAAGAAAGTGCACGCATCTCCCGGATTAAAGGCAATCACAGATGCAAAATAAGATAACCCAGCACATCATGTCACTCCAATTCCTGTCCAATGGAGCATAATCTGATTTGCAGTATTTTAAACGACATCCTGATTGGATTACTAATGAAGGCTGGCAATTCTGAGGAGTTTACCAATTGCTGACAGTTTCTGTGAAGTAGCTGGGCAACTACTTTTAAATTGAGAAAGACTGTAAAATATATTTACAGCTAAATGCCTTTCTACAAAGATGGGCCAGATGGTCCCATAGAAATTGGAAAATGAAGGAAGCATTAATGAATCATCCAAGAAACCAGAAATCTTTTAGTGGGTGGTTCAGTCCATTAAAAAGAAAAATCGCCCAAACCCCAACACCGCCCAACTCTTCATAAAGTGCTGTTTTGCTTACTGAAATTTAAATGCACTTATAGGGATATTGTATTTCTAAATAAACACAATGAAGCATAATTTTATAATACATCAAGCTTGCTTTTGTCATGTTAATAACATATTCCATTACCAGATGAGATTTAAAGCCAGATTTTTTAAAAGTATACTATGAAAAGTCTGAATAAGAACCTCTTTATATTTAGCATATGCAGAGGAATCCTTAGTGACAGAGAAGTCTGAGAGGGAGAGAGATTCTCAAATAAAGAAATGTTTCTAGAAAGAGTTCTGGACTTAGTGGAAGCACTTTCTGATGATAACTAACACTTCTGAGTTAGTTATCATCAAGCCCTTTTAAACTGAATGGCAGAGAGAGAAGTAGCTTGTGATTTCCTACTCCATACCACTCAATAATAGATGTTTACTTTCTTAAAGGATCTTATTCTGCAGGACGATTTTCAGGAACTAATCCTTCTAATGACAAAGTGAAATCTCTGTAGCACTTCACTATTGCACATGTAATTGTGGTTTGCTACTCATTTCTCCATTTTTAAATTTTTTTTGATCTTTTTTTCATTCTCTTCAGGGAAAAATATAACTTCCCTGTCAATTAGTTAAACTATCAATGAAAACTCTCTTGGAAAAAAAAAGCAGTATTACTTTTCTATTGAGTGAGAATTGCACAACTTTGAGAACAAGCTAATGAAATGAGCAATTAGCCTTGATAACACACTTGCTATTACTGAAGCTCTTGAAGCTTTCTTACGTGCTAACGATCAAGCTCTATGCCGTTATTATATTTGGTAAAAATCAAACAAACAATTTCTGTACTTGCAGATTACAGGACTAAAGTATATTACTTGTAGAGTCCTAATTGGAGCATATATGATATTTAAATGATTTTTCAAGCCTGTTTGGGACACAGACTTAATTTGAGTGTGAGCTAAGAAAGGCAAATTGATCTACTGCTATATGGCAAGGGAAAACGGGTTGGAGTTTTTGTGTTTTCTTCGTTTTTCCACTTGCAGATTCTGCCTGTATGTCAAATGAGCTTTGGAGCCCATTTGGGAGTTGCCAGCACTACTCTTTCCCGATTCATCTGTAGGGCACCTCCAGATGCAAGCGGCCATACCCGAGCCAAGGATCATAGAATTGTCAAGGTTGGAAGGAACCACCCAGCCCAGTTTCGCTGCGCTTCGAGGAGTTGGTAACTGCCACCCCCATCACTCTGGAAAACACACGGCTTGATCTGACTCTTATGACCCATCTAAGACCAAAATAGCTCAGCATTCATTTTAATAAACCACAAACTCACGGTTTGGCGACGTTCCCGCCACTGGCAGCTGCTCGCTGCCAAATGGAAATATTATTTTTTTAAATGTGTGTTGGATCAGCCAGTTAATTGTAGGAACGGAATGAGATCCGAATACTACATTAGCTTCACTATTTTTATTCCAATTATAGATATATGTTTTGGAATGTGTACAGCATATTCTTCATAGAATATACTTGTTCCGCTCTTTTTAGGGTATTTATGTTTTGATATGTAACCTCATGTTTTCTTGCAGAGTGCACTGCACCCTTTAGATTTTTATCTTCAGTATAACGCTATTATTTATTATTTTTTTTCTTAAGCAGTGCTTAAGTAACTGATATTAATCTCTAAAAATAAGAATATGTTTTAATAGATGAAGAAATGGAAAACAACGAAGTAGCCAAGTTTCTTTAACAGCTTGATGACAAACTGTTTTCAGACTGTTGAAGTCAAAAATGGAACTTTGTTAATGATGTAATGTTGTTTTTTTTTCAGGATTGATAGGAACCGCATGATGGATCCCTCAGAAGGTGGAGATTGCAAAAGTTCATCTTTCTCGATAAGGTGAGATTAATCTGTACTCAATATTCCGCTTGCATTGATTCCATCTGTATTATGGAAAACCAATGTTCACGCTCCCTATTTTGAAAGTATTTCTGAATTGACTTAGCCTTGGAATATTTTCAAGATTATTTTTACTATATTCATTTTTTCTCCTCCTTGTTTACGTTTTTCTTTCTCTCGAGTTGCCAGCCATCATCTCGAGAGTCTAGATTTTGCTACTTGAAATATGCAGCCTACGAAACGTGAAAACAGGACATGTCAGATTGCATTCTAATTAGAAATGGTGAATACTGGAGAAAAACAACCTACGCATGATCGTTTATCTGAATTTTGAAATTAACTTAGACTGCTTGTACCCTTTGTGTTCCCTTTCCATTAATATTCCAGCAAATGAATTTACTAGCAGGTATAAGCCCTTGAACAGCTAAGGTTAAGTGAATGTTGCGGAGGCTTACACCAAGCAAAATTAAAACTCAAGATGACAGCCTCTTTGGTTTGTTTTTTTTTTTTCCCAGGCACAGGTCTGGAGCACCACGGAACAGTCTTTCTGCCTGCAGGTGACACCCAAGTCACCAAGAAGTGAGATCTCACCCTGAGGTCAGACGAGGCAGCTGCCCGGGCTGGGGCAGCTCAATTTATTTCCATGCACCACAAGAAGCCCAACTTCACGTGGATTGACTCTGCCCTGGGTCAGCATCGTTTTTCTTTTCCCTGCTTTCTCCCTGCCTTTTAAACTAGCCATAGGTTTCTAGTGTTGCATGTTTTGCTTTTCAAAATTCTTCAGGTAAACAGACCACCCCTGCCTTGAAATGCAGAATGAACACAGCTTCCACTCAGGTCAAGGGGAGCTTCACCTCCATGACTTTGGGAAAAATGCGTTTGATTAAATTCTAACTTGTTTTTAATCATTAATGGAACAAATATATAATTAGTTGGTAGAGGTATACAACTCAAATGAGTATAGCATACTTTTGAGAGCCGATGACAAGTGTAGTCATTCAGCTTTCAATAAAAATGTATTTATTACCTGTAATTAGTCTACTTCATGGTTGTTGGATGCATTAAAAATGTCCTTTATTTTAAAGGAAGTTATTATTCATTGAAATTCAAAGGGAAGTGAACAGCAAACACTATCTAGTGTGATTTGTTTCATAATTAATACACTTATTCATCATGAAATACAGCTATATTACCCATTCTTTTTAACTAAAACTTAATACACTGGATTTTAAAGGCATTGGGCTATTACCCAGAACAAAATATTTCTAGCAGATCGGAGTGACATTTAGCTTTGGCAGTATAAGTACTAGCCCTGGCTAAATAAAGAAAACAATTTTTGTACAAAATTGAATGTTTGTTTGAGAGCAGAAAATCATAAATGCGTCTCATACCCAACAAGCCCCGAACTATTCTTACTGCACTTAGGTAAAGGGTACGGATGCAGAAAGAAAATTCATCTCAATGCTTTCAGACACAGTGAAATCTTGCTTCTCGTCTTAACCCAGTGCTTGCCCTCCTCTCCCAGTGGAATTTTTGTTTTGTAATACCAGCACAAAACACTTCTGAGCTTATGCCTTATGTTGTTATTGCTTTGCTTTTAGTTTACTTGCCCCCACCCTCCTTTTTTTTCCCTTGCTTTTTCTTCTCTGTTTCCACATCATGTGGTTTTTTTCCACCTTGCATCACCTTGCTCCTTCACTTTCCCTTCCAGTCAAATCCATCCTCACTTTCACGCTCCTCTCTCTGCAGGGTTCACCGTCAGCTCCGCTTCCCATGCGCAGTCCCCGTGCCAACACCTTTGCCATGAATCCCTCGCTTTGTTTCTCCCCTACGCTCTCCTCCCTGCGCACCTCACGGCGTAGGAGAGGGCACAAATCCTCCGGGCAGGTACAGCCTGGCGGGGCTACAGCTGGAGCCCCAGGGCTGACCTTAGGAGAACACAGGTTCTCAGGGTTGGGAACTGGCCCCTGCAGCTCCTTCTGCCTGGCATGATTATACCTGTGTGAAACAATTTGGCCTGGGGAATTTTCTGCAAGGACTTTGTGGCGATTACTGTCAGAGAAGTATGCAAAATAACCATTCTTTCAGTTTTTTTTAAAACTGTAGTATCTTTCCCAGAGTTTTAAATATCTTCAAGTCTAGCAGCTTGCACCCTCTAGCCCAACAAATTCCTGTTATCCTCTATTTTTCTCTATGTACACAGAGTAACGTCCTTTCATGCAAAGAACTCTTTCAGTAATTTTAGAGCTCGCATTTAAAAAGCCCTGAGAATCAAGTAGGAGGTTGCTGTTCTGTGTCACATTTAAAAGGCTGAGGAAGGGAAAATGTGGAACTTGGATTAAATTCTGCATTAGCCGTTGAATGCTACGAGCTGCATTTATCAGAAGTTAGGGGACAGGCATCCCGCTTCTCCTTCACTTTGAACCACAGAGCACCCATGCCTTCCCTCTCTTGCACACTTTATCACAAAGCCATAACAGAAATACTTTTTAAAATGACTAAAAAAACCCTAATTTAAGGTGTGAAACTTATACATTGCCAAGGTGATACAATATATATTGATACTGCCAGTTCCAACATTCAAAAAAAGCAATACTCTTGCATCCAGGACGGTAATGAGGTTGCCACTCAAGGAATACAGAAAGGGGGAGAATTCCTGCCACAACTCCTCTCAGACACTTTCTCATGCTTTTGGAAATAGCAAGGCTGCACAATCTCCAGCTTTAAATCTTCTCAGAAGAAAGAATCATGACTGACTTCCCCATTTTCAAACAGATTAAAAATTGATGCGCTTCTCATGCATTCTCTGGTCACTACAATGTTATCTGAATAATTGAGCTTACCTGGCTCTAGGCACAGATAAAAAGATGCAAGTCTCCAAGCAAGCAAGTCCCTTAGTATCTGTAAATGAAAACAACAAAAAATAATATTAAAATCCTCAGGGTCAGACAGTTTCCAGAATAAACAATGTTACATTCAAGCCCTTGCATTTTACGTAAGGCTTACTTATCTCATGTCCATGCAACTGGAATTTCTTGCAGTTGGTTGGTGTCACTTCTCAACCAAGGCAATGTCAGGGCAGTTCTCAACAGAGCTGACCCTAAAAAAGGTCTCTGACACCCCAACTCAGGAGAACAGATCGGGGCTCTGTTGCACTGCCTTGTCACCTACTGACCCAGACAAACCAGAGAGGAAAGTTCCTGGCACCCACTGTCCTGCAGCAGCGCCACAAAGAGAGGAGTGAAGACTTCAGAGGCACTGATTCAGCTCTGCTGGGGGAAAAAAACTTCAAAAAAATCTGTAGGTCTGGGTGAATTTTTAACTAAAATGATTAATACAGGATGAGACTGCTGTACCTGTGCATTATTACTTGGACAAGGCAAGCTCAGCAGGGCAAAATGCACTATCCCTCCCTCCAGGCTGGCAGCAAACAGCCACACTCTTTGCTCTGCCCACTGCCAACACAGGTATTTCTTAATCTGCAATTTATTTCTGTCTGTCAAAGGTGAAAAGCATTAAGCAATTAATTATTTGAAGTGATTTAAGTGGTAGACGGAAGCCAAGGGAGACTTCAAAAAGTAGCCGATTATTATTAATTCATGTGGTATTCATTAGTGTGTCATTAATGATGCTGCTTTCATTTGATTTTTGATATGGAACGCAATACTACTGGAATTCCTCTGTAATTTAACAACTGCTTAAGAATATTTACCAAAGTCTGAGACTAGTATAGAGGAATTTAAGCTAACATTTAACACTTTATGCAATGTCAGGAATATTCTGGGCCAGAGAGTGCTCTTCCTCGGCACACATGGACAAATCCAGCCTCCAGCTTTGACCTGACAAATTATCTCTCTCCCCAGCCCAGCAGCGCTATCAAATGCTGCATCACTAAGCAAAGAGAAAACTTAGATCAGGAAACACCTTTCTGTTCTAGTTCGTAAAACGTGGATGCTGACATCTAACACGTTAACAAATTCCCTGGGCAAGCAAACGGTGATCCCAAGAGGACCCTTCAGCTGCACGTCTCCAGTAAAGGTACTATTAGCTTACTGCACCGTACACCGTCAGCACTAACACCGCATATCTCAGGCTTTTGTGAGATTTTTATGCATCCTTTACATGTTGGAGCCATTTTAACAATTCACTTCTTCCCAGTCCCACAGGCGTTATGTTTACTGTACAAACTACATTCCCCTTCCCACCAACACATTCTGTTTGATAGAGTTCGTGTACTCGCTAACAGAAGCCAGATTTTTTAATCTAAAGAGAACGTACAGTGCAGTTCCTGGTAGAGTCTTAAAGATTAAAGAAATACAGCTGTATTTTAAAAGGAAAGAGCTCTGAAGATAATTTCCTGCTCTCGGGGGTGATCCTGTGAAATGCACCATATCCAAACACAAGCACCACTTGAGAGCTGTCAGTACCTCCTAGGATCGGGTTATTATTAATTTGTCTAAACAGAGGACTCTGCAAGCAGCACCCAAGCCATGTCTACGGTGAGTCGCAGTTGTTGGCAAAGCTTCTCTGACCACAGGGCTTCTCAGACCTCTTGACTCTCTAGCTGACCTTTTAGACGTTTCCATTGGTACACACAAAGGCTCTGTGGTCGGGCTCCGCCAGGCTCGCCTTTTTAAATTCTCAATTCCTCAGGTTAGCTACACAGGAGAGTATTAGCCACCCATAAACACGCTATTGTGGTTCCCTTGGCATAGACCAGGCTCAGTGGTGCCCCTGAAGATAGGTTATCAGGCTAAGAGGTGGATAAAGAGCTCCTGTGGGATGGAAGGACGCACTGTTTCACACTGCGTATGCAGTTCCCGATTTGAAACCTACACATAATTTATTTTCCCTGGGAAAGCGACAAGAATTGAAACAAAAAGACCATCTAAGACTCAAGCACTGCATTACAGCAGAATGCGATCGTGTGAAAATAATGAGCTTCTTAATTTTGAAAGACTCCAAATAAGCTCCAAAATGCTTCCCCAATGTAACTATGGGACCTATCCTTGCTACAAAACAAAAAATGACAAAGATGTCTGCATATGTCTCCCACATATCCTCACTGAAGTGAAGAAGTCACTGCAGAGTCTCTCCACGTTTCCCAATTGATCTTGGGGAATAAAAGCATCCACATTCAAAAAGAGACATTGTTCCTGTTGTGTCTCTAGGTTATCGAAAAAATGAAGTGTCTACTGATTTGTTTTTTCAGCTGGTAATTGCACAAGCCCACCACCTGCCAATTTAAAATTTTTAGGCAAATGGAAAAGCTTCCATGAAATACCTGCTTTTATGCTACCCCCATGCTGAAGAGGAGCCAGATTAAATACTTGATAAGCTGAACGATTATGAAAAAGACCATATTTCTTCCAGAATACAGTAACACTGTCACCAGTCAAGCTGTGTGAAAAGTTTTCAGAAATCTTCTTTGTTTCTTTGGGTTTTTTGATAGTCGATTGGTGTTTGGTGAAATGACAGGATCAACAAAAGCTTTGGTAAAAAAACATTTCAGGTCCCAAGTGGACTTTCTGTGTTTGGAGTAGTATTAGAAGGAGACGTATCAAGCTTATACAGAAGTCTGGGCAGTTGGAGAAAGCTCACATTCAAATCAGGATGAACAAAAAATTATTTATAGGAGTAAAATAAAGCAGGGTGTTTTGGGTTTTTTTTTAAAAATCTATTGGATCTTTTAGGATACAAGTGTCTTCCAGCTGAGAACCAGCTGGATGATCTTGGAAATCTACAGATCAAACATGTTTTTCTTTCACATAGAATCATAGAATTATTCAGGTTGGAAAACTCCAACCACTAACCCTGCTCTACAAAGCTGACCCCTAAACCATATCTCCCAATACCGCGTCTAAATGACATTTAAACACCTCCAGGGATGGTGACTCATGTTTCAAAGAGTTTTGAAGAGAAAATATTTTTTCCACCTCCAATCACTAAGTGCAATATTTTATAGGAATGCGATACAGTGTGTACAAAAACATCCCTACTCTCCTTACTCAAACTTATTTTCACTGCCTTTCTAACAGATCGCAGAATTGTCTCAATGGAGGACCTGATACTTCTCCCAAGGGTCTTTGCTGTTGAATTCTAACTAGGACACAACTAAGCAGTGGAGGGAAGAAAGCAGTGAAATGGGAGCAGAAATAGCAGAAAGGCAGCAACTGTAACAGAGATAAGAATAGATGGTCATAGGCTAACATTGTGCATAATTTAATGGCTTCCTTGAAATGCCAGATTCCTTTTGGGGCAGATCAAGTATCTGCATAATAACTTTCTGTGATGTCGGAAGAGACAAGCACCTTAAAATATGTATGGAATGCTAGAAGAATAAAGAAAAAGTGCAAAAAAAATGCAAGCCTGGTTACTATGCCCCAGTAGCTTTTCCTTTATTTCAGACAGACTGTATCTGGCTGAATTCTTACCGTCTGAAGGCAAAAGGAATGGTCCCGCCCTGACCACATTTCACTTTTAGTACCGCTAGATCTAGGTAGCCTAAATCTTAAGGCTTCACAAACATTTCAGATTGTACATATTACCCGTGGTACAGTTCATAAAGCGCAAAAATCACTGGCAGTGTGCTAAAGTATTTCGGATTTTTTTCCATGACAGAAATGTGGGGTACTACTTATCCAGGATTAAGGAGGATGTAGTTAAATGTTCACTCTTCAGATTTGCTGTTCCAAATGCTTGCTTTACTTAAACTTTTCTTTTCCTTGAAATGGTTAATATTTGATAGCTTCCTCCTATGAATAAATCACTAGACTGTAGCTATAAAATGGTATGGCACAAAATCTAACTCGCAAGGCAGACGAGCACCTGCCACACTCTGTCCAGCAGATTATAAGGCTTTAGAAGATAAGGCGTCAATCAAATCTGGATCAGTCTTTCAGACATAGTTAAAGTCCTGTCTGTTCTCCTTTTATTCCCTCTTAAATTACACTGCATGGACTGCACAACACAAGGGCACATAGTCTGGCAAGCATTTAAAAATCGACACGGTAAGTGCTCTGGGAACAGGCAAAGCAAGTAGTTTGGGCCTTAGGTTCTGGTCAAAATTGTGAGGTGGGACCCAAGTGTGATCAAAGACCCAAGAACATGTCTATACATGGTGACAAGAGGGGTCACAACCTCCTTTGGGCACATCCACCTACTGCAGCATGGGGTCCTCCATAGGCCGCAGGTGGACATCTGCTCCACCATTAACCTCCACGGGCTGCAGCCGGATAACCTGCTTCACCATGGTCTTCATCATGGGCTGCAGGGAAATCTCTGCTCCAGCAACCAGAGCTCCTCTTCCCCTTCCTTTTTCACTGGCCTTGGTGTCTGCACAGTTGTTGCTCTCACACAGACTCACTCTTCCCTTCAGCTGCAGTTGTGTGATTGTTGTTTTTTTCTACCTTCTTAAATATATTATCCCAGAGGTGCTACCACCGTTGCCGGTTGGTTCAGCTTTGGCGCCAGCCGGCACTGGCTTTATTAGACATGGGGGAAACTTCTAGCAGCTTCTCACAGAAGCCACCTCTGTAGTCCTCCCGCTACCAAAACCTGGCCATGCAAGCCCAATACAACATCTGGTCATGCAAACCCAATACAATATCTGGTCACCTTCAGTTTTAACACTGGATTAACAAGACAAGCAGTGATCTGAAGTCCAATTAGACGCCAAGTTATACAACTAAGTTAGAATGAAGTAGTTACTAGTTCTACAAAGAGAATTCTTATAAAGTTGGTGAATAGCTCTTTAGCGTTGGCAGAAATGTCTGGAAATGCAAAATCATAACTTGAAGCTTTTGAAAGCATCAGAAGGAACAAAATAAGTAGCAGCGTGTTTCACAAGTACACATACAAACTCCACCTAAAGCATTTCTGCTTTCCAAGTATGTGAAAAGTTTAACAGCAGAAACTATTAATTAGGAGACAAATGTTTGCTTTACCCTCAGAAGTGGATTCCCTCCTCTGCAACCTGGCAAGTCATACTTTAGTGTGAAAGCACATGGGGGATTATTCTGTGAACCGCATGCAGTGTTCTTTTCTCTTCGCCTCCCTCCCACCATGCCCCCACTTTTTGCTTACAGTGGAATGTATTTCTGCATTCAAGTTCAGGATTAAGAATGCGATTTCACAGCAGTATGGTAACAAATAGGTCCATGGTATTCATGGAGTTATGCTGGAGCGCAGAGGTAAAATCAGAATCTGTCCTGTTTTGAGCCCTTATACTATTAGCCGTTATCTTGTCTTTGCATAGAGCAATCAAGTTGTCAATAAGTACATTATTGCAAAGCAGATGGGTAATAAAACTGTTCACAGTATCTCTCTGGCAACTTCGTATTTGCTTTTGGGAAAGGAAACTCTTTCAACCTGCCACTTCAAGCTTAGGAGGAAAGCTCTTTCTCAGTTTCAAGGATCATATTTACCACCTGGGTTTTTTCAGTTCCCAGTATTCCTGCAGAATTATGGATGGGAAGAATGCTAGTAGTGGAGTTTCATCTGAAAAAAAAAAATGGACCTTACTGTGTTCGATGGATGAATTTTAAACTTTCAACTTTCAGTTCTGGTTTTATATTGCCTAACAGGGAATACTGTTTTGGAGATAATACAAATCCTCCTGCCCTTAGTCTTTTAGGTTCGCATCATTCCTAGCCAGTCTTTCTCTAGGCTGTAGCATTTCAGTCTTGTGGAAGAACTACAAAAGGAAAATGTTCTTTTCTTTTTTAACAATGATCTTAGTATTTTTTAAAAACCCATCAACAAACAAGTGATATGACAAGAGGAAATTGCCTCAGGTTGCACCTGGGGAGGTTTAGATTGGATACCAGGAAATTTTTATGACCAAAAGGGTTGTCAGACATTGGAACAGGCTGCCCAGAGAAGTGGTGGAGTCACCATTCCTGAAGGTATTTAAAGACATGTGGATGTGGTGCTCAGGGACTCAGTTTAGTGGTGGACTTGGTTGTTAGACAGGTTAGCAGTTGGACTTGATGATCTTTTCCATCCTAAATGATTCCATGGTCAAATTTTACCAAGATCTGGGGTTTTTCTCAGATTTTTTTCTTCCCCTGCATGTTCCTGAGACTCCCTTCCTTTTTTGCAAAGCAGCCCTTCAGGCTTCTTTTGTTTCAGCTGGGAGATGGTTACCCCAGCAGTGACAAGCAAGTGATGGAGACAGGGTTGCATGAACCTTCGGGTATATGAAAGTGAACAAACCCCTGGTCCTAGGAAAACAAGCATGCGTGATGAGGCAGGGGTCTTGATAAAACCATCAATGATCTTCAGGGGAGAGAAGAAATATCCTTTCACCTTCAAGCTTGGGAGGATGGGAAGAAGGGAACCACATCTAGAGAGACACTAGAGGGCACGTGGCTCTGGGGAGCCGCTCAAAGAGCCTGTGAGGAAGATAACACGAGCATGAAAATTAGGTTGTTTGGCACGGCATTGATAAAGTCTCATACCAAATGTTAGTGGAGTGCTGACTCTGCTGTAATGCCCTTGGATGCTCTGTCTCACAAATGTTTTGAGGTTTATTACAAAACACATATTTATTAAACAAGCAGGATAAAGATGTGTGTGTTCCCTATCATTAGAATTATTAGGAATTTCCATGAAAACATACAGTTAGTGTATATCTTCTGTTTAGCAGTTCTTACTGGCACTAAAAATGTGTGCTATAAATAGGTCTGCATAACATACTAGAAAATTTCACCAGCTTTGGAGCATCCTTTCAGCACTTTCTGCAATCATATATATTGTCAGAATATTTTCTACATGTTCTAAGCAAATAATATCTGCTGCTTACTTGAGTAGTAGCCAATGTTTAATATATTATGGACAAATCCTCGGGCATTACAACTGACGTATTCCCATCTGTGAAAATGGAGTAATGATAATTTACAACAGTTAAAGTTGAGGCAATGAATTTTAGATCTATGCCTAAATTTTAGGTGGAGATAATGTAGGTAGTTTTACATTAAATTTTGACTATCTTCTCTTACGCAGGACTCTCAAAATATACAGGAAGTTTTGGAAAGGGGTGGACACATAAAGAATGATTTTATTTGAAATTTACTGATTGAGAATCTGGCTGTTATTTGCCTGGCTAGTTATACAGAACTTGACGAGGAAGTGAGTTTGCTTTTGGAGAGCTGAAGCATCTCTGGAAATGCTTCTCCTAAAAAGGACTGGCTGAATTTTGAAAGAACAGTAATTTCACTTTTTCACAACTTTACAACCCACACCTGTATAAACAAATTAGGGAAACTCATGAAGAACAAAGCCACCATCCTGATCTTCCCCAGACAAGGAAAATTAGAGCAGGTTGGTGTCACCCACTTTTGGTGTGGGTGAACAGATTGGTGTCACCCACAACTGTAAACAGATGTTTATAGTGACTTGGTGTTGTGTGAGCCTTAAGATGCAGACAGACCAGCTCTTCTTGGAGATTCTGTAAGGAAGTCAAAGTTACCGCTGTTGCTTTGAGATCTCTTCTGTTCCTTTATAACCTCTCCAAGCTGTTTAAGCAGTCGTTCCTCACAAAATCAAGTAATTTCTTGTTTTGAAAGCACTTCTGGCTACCTTGGAGTAAAGCTTTCCAGTTTAACCCCATTCTGTGGTATCTTACACAGTTTATTTCCTGGAAGCACACTGCAAAGCTTGCCAGGTAGGATTCTGGGGAAAATGATGATTTTAATTGACTTGTACCAAAAATTCTTAAGTTCAAAGAGGCAATGTAATTTCCCCTGCAATACTGCATCTGTATGTACTAACAGGATATTTTATAAGACAAAAACAGATGAGCAGGTCAGGCAGGTTTAGGCTAATGAAAAACAAATTGTTCTGGTAAGCGACCTTTCTTTGCCTGAAGGGTTTAACCCTCTGATAATAAATTCAGTCTTTCGATGGTTCTCGCAATTCTATACAAGAAGCTTTTTTTGGTCATTTATTATAAACATGGCATTTTTTTAAAGTTTGATTACTTTGTTCAAAAATTTATCCTTCGCTAACCACTGTCTGGAATAATTGCATGTTTCTTATATTAATCTCTGCTTATCTTAACTCCATCAGTATGAAAACTATTTGTTTCCCTTTGACCCATCCGAAGGTAGAAAACCTCATAAGCACAACCGGTCATTGACAAACTGCAAAAAATTAAATAAATACTTATACAGTTGCCTTATCACAGTAATTCCTTAACAGTGTCAATATTTCTTATTGTTTCAGTGGATCACCTAAATGTTTAATGATATGGGATTCATCCCTTATTCGTTATCCCTTATTTATCTAGTATGAACTTTGTGTTCTTCTAGAAAATGCTTTGTCTGTTCCTTTCTCTCTAATTTAAAAACGGGCCAAGAGGCACCAGAGTTGCCAGCAATTGGACAAAAATGGAACTGACTTATTCCAACTAATTCTTTGCTTGTTTTGTGTGGGTTTCTTAATCTATTATTAATAAGAAACTTCTCTGGAGTAAAAGATATTTAAAACTTCAGAAAATCCCAACAACCTGCAAGGTTCCACAATTACACATGTAAAAGGGAATCCTTTTTTTATTTCCAGATCGAGGAAGAAGATAGTTCATATAATTTGTAAAACGATGTGAATCAGGTACGCGAATACAGAAATCTCACAATTCTTCAGGGGGGTTTTGCTGTTTTCCCTTGGCGGTGGCAAGGGGAGGGTCTCCACTCCTGAGAGATGCGCTTCAAAATGGATTGTTATGAGCCGGGAGAGAAGGAAACATTCCCTGGTCCTGAGCAGACAAGCTGCAAATGGTGTGCCCATGTGCGAGCCTCCGAGTCACTGCAATCAATTTGCATCCCTCTGACTTTTCGCAGCCTTAAATCCCTATTTTCAGCCGGCTGCCTGGGGGCTCTCCAGGTATGTCAAGTTCAGTTTCGCAGACTAGGAAATCTTGGTGGGAACTGTAATCCTGTTGCACTATCCTTTTTTGGTTCTTTGTGGTCAGATATGACAATAATTCAGAAGAGAATATAGTATCATCAAGATTTCCCTCTGTTCAAACATACTAAATCCTATTCCTGATACCAGGTAAAGTCTGCATAACAATAGAACAGAAACATCCACTATGGTTTCTATTCCCTGACTTCAACTAGAAAAAAACATTTCTCCTAAATCTTTTTCATTCTCAGTTTACAGTTGTTTGCAGCTTAGTTATTCATGCTAGGATGGACTGAATTATTTACCTTTTTATTGAGTTTCTCTTTCATTTTTTTAATAGTCTCACCTGAAATAATTAGAAAATGACAGAGGAGAATGGTAAAAACAGTATTTAATATTAAGTGAATTGAATTTATGCCTTGGTCTAGAATAGCATGTATTACTGTAACACGCAATTATATTGGGGAAAAAAAATCTAAACTCCCCCCAGGTTACAGATTGATTTCATCGTTGTTTGTAAGCTATTGCTCTGCTTCCTGGGGTATCTCTCAGGCTCTGTTCAGCACAGAATCCATTATACGCTACCCACTCGGATAGATGAAAGGTATTACAGCAAGCTTAGCTTCCCTTCTATTTAGTGAATAATGATTTATAATTATTCCTTTTGTGACGGTGAAGTTAGCTGGGCAAATTCCTACCAATTCATTTTCTTTTGTTACTGGAGGTGTTGCTTTTTCAACAGCAGTTGTTCTAGACATCTCTCACATGGTAGATTTAAATGAGAGCTGTGAGCACACCGTTGCCGGTCACAGCTCTCATCTAGAGGTTTTCTTACGTGATTTACAGTCTTGTAGTACCCCATTTATTGCCTGAATTAGAGCAAAATCATCCTCACAAAGATACAGTCACAAGCTGCTTCTGCTCGTAGCATGCAATCTCTATTCCTTACTAGGGAAGTCAAATAGGAAACAACACAGAACAAAGAAAAGGAAAGAAATCTAGAAGAGAGGGATGTTTAGAAGGAAACTAAGCAGTTACAGACATAAAAATGACCCATATATTTTTAACATTACAGAATCATTTCACTGTTTAAGTAGACATGAAGCAGCATAGTTTTTTATCACCAGAACATTGCCAGGTTAATTGCAAGTGATGGAAAATAGAATCATAGAACCACAGAATCATAGAACAGTTCAGGCTGGAAAAGACCCTTGGGATCATCAAGTCCAACCATTAACCCTACACTACAAGTTCACCCCTAAACCATCTCACCCAACACCACATCTAAGCGACACTTAAACACACCCAGGGATGGCGACTCAACCCCCTCCCCAGGCAGTCTGTTCCAGTGTCTGACCACTCTTTCCATGAAGAATTTCTTCCTACTGTCCAGCCTAAACTTGCCCTGTTGCAACTTGAACCCATTCCCCCTGGTTCTGTCCCTAATGACCTGTGAGAAGAGATCAGCACCAACTTCTCTACAATGTCCTTCCAAGTAACTGTAGAGCATGATGAGGTCCCCCCTCAGCCTCCTCTTCCTCAAACTGAACAGTCCCAGCTCCCTCAATCGCTCCTCGTAAGGTCTATTCTCCAGGCCCTTCACCAGCTTTGTTGCCCTTTTCTGCACTCGCTCCAACACCTCGAGATCCCTCCTATACTGAGGTGCCCAAAACTGAACATGATACTCAAGGTGTGGCCTCACCAGTGCTGAGTACAGGGGGACAATCACCTCCCTACTCCTGCTGGTCACACAATTTCTAACACAAGCCAGGATGCCGTTGGCCTTCTTGGCCACCTGGGCACATGCTGGCTTATACTCAGCCGGCTGTCGATCAGAACACCCAGGTCCTTTTCCCCAGACAGCCTTCCAGCCACCCTTCCCCAAGCCTGTAGCGCTGCCTGGGGTTGCCGTGACCACAGTGCAGGACCCTACACTGGGCTCTGCTGAAATGCCTGCAGCTGGCCTGGGCCCATCTATCCAGTCTGTCCAGGTCCCTCTGTAGAGCCTTTCTACGCTCCAGCAGATCAACAAATGAACACGAACAGGTATGAAGATATGGTCACTTTGGTGACCACAGCAAAGGCAAAAACTCTCTAGGCAAAGAGTCCTGCCTGACCTTCCTTTTTCCTTATTTCACCCCTTGCCCACCTTCTGTGAATTACAGTCAGATTTCTCTCTAAAGTATTCTGATCCCTCTATTTTCAGCAGAAATTTCTGCAAAGGCCAAGAGCCTAGTTACTCTTCTCTTCCCTCTGTTCTTGTTGGTGCTGTTCAAAGTGCATCTCTACGTGTCAGGATTATTAGCTCTTGCTCTGAAATCCTGGCCCCAGACTGAGCACAGTTGCATCTTCCTGTTAAATCCTTTTAAAAACAAGAAGATATCTAAGAATCCCAGAGATCCCCCCCCATGAGAGGCAGAACTTTCAAATTATGCTGAGATTTGAAGGTACTTGAGAACATACTTCATAATGTGGCAAGAGTGAAAAAACATAGTGATAAGAAGTTGGGAAGATTATTCCTACAAAACCTACTTTCATTCAAGGATTCACTATTATTCTACAAAGGAGGAAAGCACCATCACTCTACATATTTTAAAAAAATGAGCCAGAGGAGTGAGCAATTCCCTATTTTTCGCATGACCCAATCTTGCAGAAGAGCTTTGCAGTGTGAAAGGTAGAGCATGCTGCTGGAGCAATGGCTGCATTTACATGCTGAAAGTAGGTAAAGTAAGGTGAGGGTGATATAACAGCGTGCAAGGAGTAAAAACCTCGGTGACTTTGATTGTACGTGACCGCTCTTCTGTGCATTTCTGTTAAAACGCTGGTTGTTTGTTTCGACTGTGCTCACTTATTTCAAAGGATATCAACAGCTTTAGATCCCAATGCTTTGCCTTGGTCTGTGAACAAATAAATTTTACCACACTTAGCACATTGAAAATTCATAGAATTTGTGAAGGCACAGGCTTAGAGGCATGCTACCCGCTACTCATCGCGTATTTATACAAGCTCTCTCAGCCTGGCTACAGCCGTTGGCTGCACGCAGGTCAAGAGCATCACATAGTAATGTTGAACTATATTAACTGCATAAATAAGAGACTTTAACAGAACTCTGTTTGAAGAACGGGTCAGCAGCATCAAGCTAAGGGCAAAATTGTCCTCAGATCTTCACAGTACATCTACGTTTCTATACTCCAGCTTCCTAATGTACTCAGAAAAAACAGAAGTGCGACGCTGGTTTGAGACAAGTAACAAACAACTCTACCTTGAAAGTGGATCTGATTAATTCTTTCTTTCCCAAAGAAAACATCAATAGTAGAATTATTCTGGGGGGGGAGAAAACCTGACTTTCAACTCCTGTTTTTTGCTCTAAATCCATTCTTCTGTAGTGATTGTACACATTATTAATTGCGAGCGAGACACTCCAGGCAGCCTAGAATGACACCAAATAACAGCTCTGAATCTGTAACTGAATTATAGCTTTCTTAAGATAAAAGTTATCCTATTTTCATTCATGCCACCAAGAAGGCTGATTTAGGAGTGAGACTGTTTTAAGGCCCTTGAGGTGCCTTTAAGTGAGACCTTTTAAACCCATTTTTTTTCCACTACTGAGAAAACTTCTGATTTCAGAGCAGAAGATGGTATATCGCTGCTTTATTCATTGCCTAGTGGTTTCAAGAAAGGAATAATAATTGATAATACTACCTCAAATATTGTGTGCACAGCCAGCCTGAGAATTTCTACTCAAATATTTCATAATATAAAACACCATAGAGAAGGTGGAAAAGAAGAATTGTTCCTAAAATCAGATACTGAGATTAACTCCATGATTTTGACTTGGCTGAAATGAATTGACGCCATTGACATCACCTCAAAGCCTTCTTCAAAGGGCAAGTTTTTTCCTTCTGTTTAAAAAAAAATGTGACGCAACTAGGAATGCAAAGAGATTTTTCAATTCAGCGCCGACTTTGATTACAGCTAGTACCTTGATTACAGAACAAAACTTGGTAATCCAGAGAAACGGTAAGCAACACTTTTGTGGTTCATATTCTATTTATCCATCACTGTTTTAACATTACGAGTTGCTTGAGTATAAAATACAGGAAAACCAGCACCAGTTCTCTCTCTCTCTTATTCTTCTCTGTCAATGTTTAGCCTCCCTGAAACCAAATCTAGTGTGGCAAGTAAACTACATAGCAGAGATCCTTTCCTTGATTTTGCTCTCTGGAGATTGAGCAATACGTCCCTTAGTTTTTTCCCCAAAATACTTCTTCAGCAGGGTGAACACGGGCTTAGGAATCACTCAGTTGAGAGGGGCTGACTCACACATCCCAGGAGACACCATCAGAGGGATTGAGAGAGACAGATGTTTTCCATCTTCAGCGACTTCTAAAGCGTTAGCTTAACACTCTCCCTGCAAACCGCAACCCTTCCTTCTCTCTGTGTTCTGGGGAGGAATCTCAGCAGGCAGATCTGGCAGCCTGTTAGTTTGCATTTCTCTACTTCATCTCTTTGACCTGTCTTCACTCTGCAGCCACAGGCTTTGAGCTGTGCTCCTGGCACGTGCCGGATGCTTCGCCAGGGATCACCGCGGCGAGTGAGAAATACGCTGGGCTTTCCAAAGCCAGGCATGTCCAGCTGTGGACACGAGAAGTCGATATGAAGTTTCATTTAGCAATGATTCCAAAACTGAGAAATGGGGAAAAAAAGGACAAAGTATTCCAGTAATTTCCTCTCTTTTAAGGGGTGGAGGTCATTACCAGCTATTCCTAAATTTGTAATAGAGCTGTTTATGTTCACCCTCTGGCTGGCACCATTCTGGAGCTACCCTCAGTCCTTCATCACTAGACATAAGCCAATGCTTTAATGAACAAGGGGATGCTCTCAGGCCTAGGAAGGTAACGTATCATGGGCAAGGCACGAGTTGACACAGTTCGTATCAAACTGAGTTAAAGGAAACCTCCTGAAAACATATTTTATCTTTACAGTGGAGCACAATCTGTGGAAGTAAGGGATAGCCTTTCAACAAGTATTAATGTGCTAATCTACTAGTAAAACAGCACCCACAGTCTCTTCAGAAATTGTGAACTCTTGCTTGTATTACAATACATGTCTGCTGAACCCAAAAAAAAAGTATGTTTAACAATGGGATATAAAAGATTTGATTTTCAAAGTCTATAAAAAGGACTCAATATGGCTTACACTTTCAGAGGCATAATTTTTACGTCAATGAATAGCAGGTTAAAATGGCATTATTTAGCCATCAATTTCTCTAATTTGCTCAGACAGAAAAATACGTGGCTAAATCTTATAAACCTTACGATGCTTAATATTATACTAGACCCCCTTGAAAAATGTGGTCCAACCCCACATTTTACTTGGGCAATTTTAATTTGGGAATTCACAGAGCTATACACATTCAAAGCACTAAGTTGTTCATCAAGTGCAAATAATGTTCCCGCGTCTTGAGCAGCAGGACTTTACCTATGAGAATAGA
Organism: Trogon surrucura; assembly: GCA_020746105.1. Classification (NCBI taxonomy): domain Eukaryota; kingdom Metazoa; phylum Chordata; class Aves; order Trogoniformes; family Trogonidae; genus Trogon; species Trogon surrucura. Next base: position 42,925,590 of record CM036621.1, read on the forward strand.
GACACACTTTAAAAGGTCAGAATATAATCCTCATGTAACAACATTGCTCATATTTGGGAGGACAGAATATTTACCCTCTTCCCAAGTGCAAATGTTCTTTCCAAGAAAAGTAGAACTTTTTTTTTGCTTTCCTGAAAACAAGTCTTCAAACAACATTTTAGTACGATAGCGTGATTTATCACTGAGTGATGCATCCAGTTAGGATGCATCCCAGCTACGCATTCAGTGACCGAGAATTAGTTCCACGGTCATTCACATGGTTTCAGAAGGGCAGAGAGCAAGAGGAACCCAAAGGGAAAAGAAAAATGCATGCTTTCACCCTGTTAGTCATCAGTTCCTTAAAGAGAGGACACACTGGGATGAAAGAAGATAGCTGAAAATGTGACAGCTATTGAAAGGAGAATTAGGAGGAAGAACTTTGCAATTTCTTGCTGTACCTTCTATGGCACTCATCATTTAAACTAGCAGGAATATAATTTCTGTGATTGCTAAGGGTAAAAAAAATAGGAAAGGTTTACTAATTAACGAGATACTTTTGGACTGAACTCTGTAAACGCTTCCACATCTATGAATGGCTTTTTTTACACTTGAAACAATACCCTCAAATTTATATTTTTGTGGATACTTATGCAGAACTCAGAGGGTTAGTTGCCAAAGTAAATATTGAATACAGAAAAACTTATTTCCTTTATTGTTTTCTGGAAAGTCTGGATACAGTGAGTTTATTGAGGTCACAGCAGTTTTTTGATAAAGTTGAACCACACTATGAAGCTTAACCAGGTTTTTTTATTGTGCTACAGACTTAACAACTACTGTAAAGTACCTCAGTTATGATGAAGAGGAGAAAAGCCCAGGCTAGGACTTTTATGTACACAACTTAGAACTATAGCTCACATTAACCAAAATCAGAAAAGAGAAGTGTGAGAGAACGAGTACACAATATTCAGGCAGATGAGTTAGTGGCATAACAGGAATATTAGAGAACAGTGACCTGTATGCCTGTATTTATCTGCAAAGGATAATAGAGACTTACAGAGAAACAGAAAATTGATTTAGACAAGATTTATATAAATAAACTGTTGATTCTGTGGAAAACAATCTCCAGGTATATTTGTGTATTTTTGTGTAGAGTATCTGTAAGGTTGGTCTAATGCACGAGAGTTTTCAAATTTGAACCTCGTTTTAGAATTACAGGTAGCCAAGAGACATGAAAAAGTCTGGAAGGAAGAAATAAATATTTCTCTGGGAGATGAAAAATGTCTGACTGCACAGAGTTTTGAAAGCCACTTTGGTTTCACGCAGTCTCTGTTCCCTGGAACACTCCCTTGTCCAGTCCTCACCTCTCCCAAACACCCCACAACAAGCCAAACACGGAACAAAAGAATAACCCTGTGCATCGAAGCAGCTCTTTTCAGGATTGGACTTGTGCTGCTTGGGGATGCCGACACCATTTAGCAGTGATGATTTTGGTCTGGGACGTGGGTACTGGGCCTCCGATTTGCCTCAGAGACCTTGGCTTCCCGAGCTCAGCAAACTCTGAATCAAGTCAAGTTCCAACGCAGAATTTTAAAAATCGCCTCTTAATTACTGTAGTTACGCTAAGAATAGAGAAGAGCGGCAAAACATCAGTGCTAACGACAAGTCATTGAACCAGCAAGACAGATAGATGCTTTTTATTCAATGACTTGAGATGCCAGAAGATTCTCTGATCTAGGCATCCGGGAATGAAAATCTTCCCGAGCATAATTAAAGTGTTTGTCTGCCCTAACCCGTAAAAGGTTTATCCACAATGCCAGTTATCATCTAGTGAGAAAAGATATCTGCCAAAGAGAACACCGGTCTATTTTTCTCCTGTATCTTTGCAAAGATGATCATCCCAAGTACTTGGAACAAATAACAAATAATCAACCTCCTATTACTATAATTGTTTGGATAAAAGGGTTGCAGTTTATGACATGATATAAATCAACAGTCTATTTACACTGTTAGATATCAGGTGTACAATTATGCACATTTATTCCCTTGGGTAATTGACCTTAGCCTTAAGTGGATGCCCTCTCCATCATGTTTATTTTGCTATTCTTTCCCATCCTCTAAACAAAATAACAGATCTATAAATCAGCGACATTAAAACAGCTTCAGAAAGACGTCAGGCTGTTTTTCATCCCTCCTGCCCTGTGAGCAGACTGCTGGGTGATGCCTCAAGGGGCACTTCATTTCACCCCACTTTGTCTTTGCCATGCCACCCTTTTTAATTGCCAGGGACGGTGGATTTTTAGGATAACTGCACCAAGTCCCAGATACAGTTTCTACAACAGGAGGTGTAATAGGCTGCTGTGATTATCTAAAGCAAGAGAACTTTACGACTTATGGACAGGTCAGATTTACTACAGCTGAGGTGGTTAGATAGTTTTAAATAAGACACTGTGCAGATACATACAATTCTTATGCAGGTACCTGGAAAGAGCTGGCAGGACTTCTAAGGTTTATAAGTATCCAATGGCAGATAGATCAATCACAGAAATGTTAAACAAATGCTTTAAAATACTATTTTTTTCTGGCTTTCTCTACCCACCTGCCATCTCATTTTGCAAACTCCCTCTTTCTACCGGTGGTAAAACACTAACTCTTTTGGTTTAGTTAATCTGTTGAACCACTCTCTTCAGAAAAGCCACGTAAGTAGGAATAAAGCAGAAGAATGCAGCATATTTAGCAGGGGTGAGATGAGCCTATCCAGGTTGAAAGGATTCACTTCAAAGACTTCTGACAAAAAAAAAAAAAAAAATCTGCCCTATAAGCCAGTGATACCTGACCTTAGAAAGCTGATCTTAGCTTAAGAAACATTAAAAAAAGGGAAGGAGAGAAAAAAGAAGAGAGAAAAGTAAAAGCCCAGATTTTTTTCAAAACCTCATTTCCCCTTCTCAGGCCTATGCGCCTAAGTGGGCCAGATACATGTATTTTCCAGTCTGTCAGAAGATACCCTTGGCAATCAAAGACTTCTTTCCTACTCAGAGTAGGTCTTCCTAATTAGCTACACTACAAAAGCCAACTTTATTCCTGCAATTCACTGTCTTGGATGGAGCTTTTTCAGCCTTTCGTGCAGTTAGGTACATCACAGGCACTTGATTCTTTTCAGCTGGGGCTCATAATCCCATCTATCAAGACGAACCACCTGCTCCTGAAAAAAGCAGCCCTTGCTTCGATAGTGACTTGGCTGGTCCTTGTCTTTCTGTACTGTAACGTGGCACAATGGTAATATCAGAAGAGCTGGCAAAGACCTGTTGATAATAAACTCGATGTTATATCCTTCCCATGGACAGCCAGTAGGCTTTTGATCTCCATAAGCCCAAGCAGTTCTGTGCTTTTCTTGCTGTTATTTTGCTGGTTTGAGAGTACTAGGATTGTAAGAACATCTACCAAATGAAGTCATGACATAGGACTGTGTTTTATAGGTAGTTTTTTCACAAATATGTAGGCAGTTGCTGTAGAAACTGAGATGCCTGAATGTTGCAACCATTACGTATTGAGATGCAGTTTAAAAGAAAAGAAAAAAAAAATCAAAAAAACTAAACATAGAAAACAGAACACAAAATCCGACATGACGTTTGGGAGTCTAGACCAAAACAGTAAGCCCTGCTGGGCTGGCTATGAAGGGAACCGCACCTTATTTTCAGTTTTCAGTATCCAAGAAACGTATCTGCACATTATTCTGCACCTGAGTATGTGCAGAAGCACCTCAGTCCTGAAAGGCCATGGAGAAGCTCAGCTCCATCTCTGGTTTCACTCTAGACAATTTCAAGGGTAAATCCTCCTGGGGGTTGGATCTCAAGGAATAGAAAAAAGAAACTGCTGCTCTCCTTTTGTTCTAGCAGTGCATCTACTAAGGTGCCTCTAGGAGGCATACGTAACAATTTCATGGCATCAAACCACATAGATTTTCTCTTAGTTGCCTTCTTACTCTCTCTGAATGTCTATTTTTTTATGTCATCTTGTATATAATATTTGTATTATATACATTATATTCTTATTTTCTTTTTCCTTAATCCATGTAAAAATCTGAAAATTAAGTAGCTTCATCAATAGTGACTTTATCTAGTATCTAATTTGCTGGCTGCTATGAGTCCAGTGCTGCCATCTCAATCTTCCCATCGTATTTCTATGCTTAACTTTTTACGTAATTCTCCTAGGTTAAAGCACATTTTGTTAACTCCTTCGAACAGTCCTAATCCTGATCTCCTCGAGTCACTCCTTTTGGTCTGCATCACTTCCCATTTAGTACGTTCAAATGCTTTGATTATTCTAAAAGTTTTGTCCTTCAGAAAGACAGCTATGTTTGGTAATGTTTGCTTTACACGGAGTTGCCAAATCCCGAGGGTTCAAGCTTGACTTGTTCAAGGGACAAGTAACGATGTTGAAAATGATTCCGTTGTGCTACCTAAGTATTGCCCTTATTAATCAATCCTCAAAGCATGTTAGGAATGTTAAAATCTGCTAATACTTATTCTTCAATTAACATTACTGAATTCATATATCGCCTTCAAACTAAAATAAATTTACAACCTTTCTAAAGTTGTGGGATTTTTGTTCTTTGCAAAGGGTCAGCTAAAAGTCGTATCTGCAAAAGCACATAATGCATCATTAATACAATATTACTAATATCTTTAAAAACTTAAGAGTGATATGTGCCTGCTGTACATGCTCCGTTTGATCTAAGCATTTCCAGTGACATCTGCGGGTGTTAGGTAAGTCTCTAGCCAGACTGTAGACATGCATTAATCAAAAAATAGCATAACTATTTCTGGTCCAAAGAAATAAATGCCACCTAAACAAGGTGAAAGTCTAGCTCACGGCACAGTCCTTCCACTCCTGGCAATGCTGGCCCCAGTGTCCCAGCAGAAACTCCCCTGTATGGAAATGCTGTTCCTAAAATCGTCCCCATCCAGGGTCCTTCACCCATGGGGTGCTCTAGGCTACATTCCCATTTTCCTAAATGCATTGGTTCCATAAGCCTGGAGCCTTGGCCTGATAAAATCTCAGATTTTTTAAGAAAAATGAATTATGTGACTAAGAGCAACATCTTTGAAAAATGACTTCTACACACCACCTGGAAAATGCAAATTGCTCCAACCCAGTAAGGATTTTAAATTTCCCAAAGAAACAGTTGCCATATTTTCATGACATCAAAAGTGAAGACCTCTTCTACCTCACTGTCAGAAATGAATTGACCATTTCAACCAGACTAAAAGACACAACAGAAATTCTCCTCAAACAGATGTCTGAAATATAACATCTCAGTACAAATGATTAATATTTGGCAAAATAATTAGTAAGTGAATCATTGCCTTATCATCAGGTCCTATCATCAGGAAGCCTTAACAGTGACCCGTCAAAACAACATTAGAAAAGAAGTGGAAAATGAGATCATATTCAAGTTGTTTAGAGATGGATGCATTACAGAGCCAGAAGCAGGTGCTAGCAACTCAAGGATTTTAATATTCAGTTAAAAGAAAAGATCATACAAGGAAAAAAATCATTCCCTGTGCTTTATAATATCCACGAAAGGACAAATATTTCAATCACACATACACAAAAAATTAGTATCAGAGTTTAAGCTTACTAGTTTAAAATAACAGATATCTGAACATAACATAATAATAAACCACACAAAGATGTCTTAAAATGTCTCTCCACACCTTCAGTATCATACACAGATATACCTAAAACTGAACGTTATGAATGTTCTCCTCTCCTTTTCTCTTCTGAGGGTGAAAAAATAGATCTGTTAGTGCCTTGCAACTCCAAGAAAACAACATCCCAATTACCAGGCTGGAAAATACACTAAGACTCCTGCTTTGTCAGATAACTGGGAGACCTGTGGAATCACAGACTTAAATATTTCCTGAAAAATCCTTTAGTCCCAAAAATGCAATAAAGCCCTTAGATCAAAGTTCATCACGGGTAATCTTTTGTGGAAGTTGCCTCTGGTAGAGGTTAGTTCAATATTGGAAGGAATGTGGAAGGTATTTTTTTAAAAGGTCAGTCTGGAATTAATGCTTTTCTGTCTGTACATGTGCACAGCTGTAATTAACATCACTTTACTATGTACTTATATAATCGCACCCACATATGAGAGATCTCATCATCCGAGAGATAATAATTGCACCCACAGGTATATGCAGCTGCAATTTTACAGCCAAACTGTGGCCTGCGTAAAATTCAGCCCTGGTGCAAATGCAGCAGGCGCCTGCCTTCCCTGCTGTGCTAGTATTCCTCACCAAAAACAGTTTGTCAAAAAGAAATTATTGTGACGCAGGAATTACAAAGGTCTTTGAGCAGCATCCTTGGGAGGCCGTACAACGAGGTGCTGCATTTGAAGTAATTCCTACATAAATACATCATGTGTTATAAATAATTAGGAAGCTGTCATTAGCCACACCAGCTGTGTAGTTCCTTCCATGGGTCATGGTTAATGGCTTCAAAGAAAAGCAGCTTCTACTGCTCGAGGGAGATTATTCCATCCCATACTGATACACCTCAAAATGGACTAGCTCCCCTGAAAGATGGGTGTATTAAACAGAACTCTGTGTTTTTATACATTTAGATGTCTGGGAAACACTTTTAAAAGCCTGTCACATGCTAATACCCTTTGCAACAAGCTTTGCTAATAAGCCCTTTGCAAACAGACTCTATTACCAGATTTCCCATTCTCAAAAGGACTGTTTTTGCTAACAAAAATGAAAGATTAAAAAATAGAGTGCATATTTAGATATATGAATGTATATCAGTCCCTAAAATATACAACTGAAGTAGATTCTGTCTTTTTCTACCTTTTTCACATTGGTTTAGGCTGATTATCAATATATATCTCTCCATGCACAAGGATGTTTATTTTCATTTCCATGTCTCCTGTTGTGCCTATACTGCCATTCAGGGCTTAATGACACGAACGCAACAGCACTTCTGATTCAAGCCCAAAACTGATGCTACCTTTTGTCTCTGGGCTATAAAATAGATCTTTTACGAGACAAAAGTGAGCCCACAGTGAAATGTGGTAAGTAATCATCGATTTGGAAAACAGCCATTTGGAATGACTCTGCCACTACCCACTGGTTGAGTCATTTGAGGTGGGCGATTCAACAGAATTTTGAAAACATGTATTAAGTTGTGGGCTCGCCGTGAACATTTTTTATTTTACTCTTTTTATGGAATTAGGACACAGTTCATGGACAAAGTGTCTCATCTAGGGTAGGAAAGAGAAAAGAAAGCCAGAGAAAACCATTAATCTTGTAAGAAAGATTTGTAACATGAAACAAATGGTATTTGTAAGAGAAAGTAGCCCTTTAGAAAATAACCTAATAATGGTTGTTATAAACTACTCGAGATGAAGCAATATTTCCTGAAACAAAAGGATGAGACATAATTCCATGCCCGTGCCCACACCAAATGAGAAGAAACTACAAAAGCTGATTGTGAAAGGTATCGGAAAACTAGTAGCAGTACCTGTTCATTTACCTCATTCTGAAGCCATTTTTAGAAGGAACTTGAAATGAAGATACATCCCTAGCTGTCTTCTATCTGTCCAAATGCTTGTATGCATGTGCTTACGCACTTTTTATAAAGATAATCGGTTTGTTTCAGATTTTAAAGGAAAAAGACAAATCTGACTGAAAATATTTCATTGACATTGTTTTCTGTATGAAACTACTGAACTGCAAAAATACCCGATTTCTGCAGGTAAGGAAAACAGGAAAATAACTTTGGCTGGATTTAGTTGATTATACAAAAGGAATTTTTATCTTTATTCAGAAATCCTGCACTTTTCCACTGACGAGGTTCGGGTTGCACTTCTTTTGGCCCCAAACCACATCAACAAATCAAAGGTCAACCATACAAATATGCAAACAACGATCATGTAAAATATCTTTTGACATACTCTGATTTTCTTTCCCTAAATATTTGATATGTTTGATCGGAACGTTGCCTCTGTGTTCGCATTCCCTATAGGCATCAAATTTTCGAGGACAAACCCTTGCCCTGCCTTTTGGGGCAGGAATTAGGGGTGAAATCCAGATGTATGCAAGACAGCAAGTTTGTGTTACACTTTAGGAACACTGTGGTCAAACACCAAACAGGCTTCCTAGGGAGGTGATCGATGCTCCAAGCCTGCTTTAAATTGGTCAGCCCTGGAGTGGTCAGGTAGTTGGACTAGATGATCGCTGTAGGTTCCTCCAAATGAAATAGTCTATTCTGTTCTGCCTGCCTGATGCAAAAAAAAAACCCCACAAATAACTGAAGTAACAGAAACAATGGAAAAGCAAAAGAACAGGAACAGTGATCATCCTTACATAAGGCACAAAATTTCTGTTAGGTAGAAAATTATGGTGGGGATTTCCAGAGCCAAAGCAGAATCAAGATACTTATTTCTGAGTGCTCAGCTACACCGAGTATAAACAACACCAGAAAGCTAGGTCTTTGTAGATGGGCCATGTTCCATCCTTTTAGAAGTGGTTGCAAAAAAATATAAAAAGGGTTATTTCTCTGTTAGATGGAGACAAACTTGTACTTGAATCGTACATGAAATCTGAATTCAACTACCTCTGTCAAATCAAAAATTTCTTTAAATTGCATCTGTTCTGTTCCTATTTAATTTGTTTTCCTCCAGCCTCCATATGTAAACCGTACGTATCTAGTAGGTGATGAATTGCCCAAGCTTCTGAAGAAAAAGAAGAAACTAATTTTGTGTCAGCAAAATCCTTAGATAAACACGCAGTGATGAAGATGATTCCATGAAGATTTTGGGGTTGTCCTTGCCATTATGATCCAGATTAACTTAGTCCAGCCATATTTAGGGAAAATCAAATCTATGACCCTTCAGAGAAACGATGTGATAATTACTAATATGAAGGTATTTCATCCTTGTAAGACTTAAGATGCACCTCAGTCTTCCTGAATAGTAGACGCTAGAAATTCAGAAAACACACAGACACCATTATTCTTAACAAATAATAGGATATATCACCTGCTTCTGGAAAAAAAAAAAAAAAAAAAAAAAAGGCTGAAAATAAGAACACTGCCTGAGATGCATGCTGGATAGTATCCAGGGAAACTAAATCAAGCTCTTTTTGGAAGGTAAAAGTCATGCATTAAGGGTCTTGTTTCTTTCATCATTCCAAACTATTACCCATACATTGGCAGATATACATCCAAGCACCTAGCTCACCGTCAAAAGATGATACAAAGATGTTTCCCAAGCTTTTAAAATGGGGCTGGGAAGAAACAAATGTAATGGTTTTTAAGCAGAGGTGACAACTACGTAAAAAAAAAAAAATTGCTTATTTCTTAAATTGTGCACTTCAGAGCAGATTTAGCAAGTATTTCAGAACATGAAAATACAGAATTGTTCTACTATACCCTTTGCAAAATGAGAATTTAAGGCAAGAGATCACAGAAATGATGGAGCTGTCAAAGCTGAAGGTTCTTACTATATAGACATTGGATGACATCAAGGTAGAAAAGTTGTTTATTTAATATGAAGGGTGGCTAATTTTAACGTGTTGCGTTTGGTGTGGCTGCAGAACACCTTAAGAAAACCCTGAAGTTCTAAAGTCCACCAGTTTTGCGCTGGTGGTGCATTCTATCCCACTGTCAATCTGCAAGTACATTGTAAGTGTCAAAATGACTTTGCTGAACCTGCCATGTGACACCATAACCTTGGCTTTTGCATACGCTGCTGTTGATCCATGAGTGAGGCAACTGAGTTGATTTGGCTTTTATAAACTTCCTCAGTTCCCGCAATTTACTGTTATTCAGCAGTCAGTCCTGTAGGAATTAATATTCCGGTGACTGAACCCATTTATCTGCGAACCTTCCCTTGACAGACCTCATAATTTATATCCATAAGGTGTCCTTCAAAACGGATAAAGATTGATGGTTGAACAAGAAATGTGCTTTAATAGCCATCGCATTACAAGCTTTTTCTTTAGGCAAATCCAAGCTCTGATCTCAATTAGGCAAAGCGTATCCAAAACTCCCTCAGCACAAATGCTGCACGGATGTGTGAGCTGGCACACTGAACCACCACCACCACCACCACCACCACCACGGCACGGAAGGGGTTAGGCTGATGCTGGAGACTGGAAGCAGCCTGTATACCGTGTATCCTGCTGTACAACCAAGAAATTCACAGGCTGCTTGGCAGATTCTCTGTTTTCATGAATTTGGGACTCCCATGGGATTTTAAAATAGGAGTTTAACCCCGCCAAATTAACTTTGGGGAAGAGTAAAATCTCCGCACTTGTCTCAAACGAGTGTAATTTGCGGCAAACATGGTCCTGCTATACCAATGGATGTTCAGAGCAGAGAGTTTTGGAGGAATTTATTTTGCGTCATTCATTTGGAACTAAGGCCCTTTAGTCGTAATTAAGAAATAGCGTGAACTCCGCTTTCTATTTCTTTCCCGGATTCCCTACAATTCTTTGCTGTGTTTACAAAATGGAATGTCCATCAACACACATGTCCTCTAGCCAGATCTCTGAAATTATCATTCCTGAGTCCTGGAAGATGTATCATTAACATTAGAAGGTGTTTCTGCATAGCAGATTCAGGGCCTGAATCACTGAAATACTTAAAGCATCATTGATTAAGTCTGAAAACTCAATATACAGAGAGTGATGCAGAGTGAACTGTTTGTAAAAAACACCTTCTGGCCACTGAGTGCATGGGAAGACTGGGAGCTTCCTCTCTTATTTTAGGTCCCTGCAAGTTAAAAACTGCAAGAGTAACAAGTTAAAGAGTAACTCTCATTATTTCCAGTTTGCCAATGGGACAATGAAGCACAATTTACTTAAGTCACACAAGGACTGTGTAGCAGAATAATTAATTGATATGTGCATGAGGATGTTCCTCCTCCAAAGTCCTTATCTTTACTGTTAGTGGGAATATACAATGTCATGCTCAGGAACATCAGTAAAAAGGATTGTCAAAGATCTACCTTGTAAACATCAGCCTGGAGTGCTTGGGCCTGAAGTATTAGGAATCTAATTCTTTGTCCATGAAACCAATCTGGGAAATTGGAAAATTTACGGCTTTACTGGCTTGGATAAGAATTGTCCTACATGAAGCCCAGCTTTACTGAGATGCACTCACTTTCATGGTCATCTGCAGGGAAGCAAATTCAATGCTAATGTAGCTGATTATAGTGTATGCTTCACTTAAAAAAAATGGGGACAGGTCTCAGTTGGGAGAATTTAATTAAAGCAGTCTTCCAGCAAGATAATTATATACCTTTTTTTTTTTTTTTTCCACCAGACTTTCTAGTCCTTAAACGTCAGTTAATAATAGCACAATAATCAAAGATTTCTACATTTCTGGCCAACTAGCATGATGGTGAACCTGAACAGCATCTGAAAGTGTGGCTTCTCTGACTATTGATGCTCTCGAAAGCAGAAATTATGCTGGCTGCTCGATTCATCCCTCATTGAAAATGAGTTCTACCCTTCACTGAGCTCTAATAATACCACCACTACAATAGCAGCTCAGTCGTACAATGCTTTCATCCACAGGTCTGGTGGGTTTGTTTTTAGTTTAGTTTTGGGGGTTTTTTTCTCTCTTTTTGACAAGGATGTAAGCATCACTACTGTGTTTTCCAATGGAAGAATAATCACATGGAAGTGAAGAAGGGAGACTGGCCTTTAAATGGAACCGGTATATTGGTTTTCTTTCATTCTTATTCAACATGCTTCGCTGTATATTTGACACAACGGTGGGATTTAAACCTTGTGTGATTTATTAACATGCAAAATATCAGAGTTGCTTACTTTCATACTTAGTAGAGGATAACATTATCTACCTATTTAAAGTTAGATGCACTGACACCTCACTTATACATTAAAATTTCACCAGATTTTTTTTTCAATTGGAAAAAGAATAAAGAGAGAATTGTCTGTACATACCCTAATACAGTAATAATTAGCACTTTTTTTGTGCATCAGATGTTTTATGGAATCAATTCCTAATTCATAATTTGGGAAGGCATAACTACTCCAGTTTCCACGGAGATATATCTAATCTAATTTCACAGATGTGAAATCAGAAATATGTCTTAAGAGAATAAATTTCATGATGCCCTTGAGCACAAGAAAGTTATTGTCAAAATTATCTCCTATAACAGAGGAAGCACAGTAATGACAGAGTGGCTGAAAACTCAGCTTTATCACACATGAAGATATACAAACTAGGTTGGGCTGGATCTCTAATAAATAAACTTCTGCTAGAGGCAACCAACTTTCAATCATCCGTACGATCACGAGCGTTTCATTTAAACTAAAAACCAACACCTCAGCTCCTCAGGGAAGAGATTGCTTTTCTCTGGGCTGCACACTGTGATGATACTACAGATCAAAACATACATTCTTTTTTTTAGTATAGTCATTGATTACAATTTGAAGGAGAAAACCCCACGATGTGTCGGTCCTGTCATTCCCCCACATCTCTTGGATTCCCATTTTTCTGCTGCTTCGTTTAATGGCATTCTCATCGAGAAAAACCATCACAGGGCTCACCTAATGGAACTACCACCTCCTTAAACTTTTTATTGATGTTAGCGATAATAAACAACATTTGGAGATAAGCAAGGGCCACCAGATATTTGAGAGGAGAAAGGAAAACAACAAGACAGGATGAAAGATGAAAATATTTGCCAAAGCACAGAAGTAACAGTGGGGTGTGGGCTCAACTTTGTGCACCCTGTGTTCAGCAGCCCGTCTTCTTTTTTTTTCTTTTCAATCAGATGTCACGTCTGCATCAGGAAACGGCGTTGAAGTAACGTTCAGATATTTTATGTGTCACAATGCAGCGTTTCTTTTGAAACACATAATTTCCTTATCAAAAGGAATACAAATCCTCACTCCTTTTTCAGCAGTATATTATAAAATCTTATCTGACATGCATTGTTCTATAAGCTAACAATGACTGCTGCCTAAATTGCCTAAAAACAAAAAAATCAACAAAAAGTGTGCAATACCTGCTAGCCTTACACAAATACTATTTATGTTCTCAGTGACACATGAAAGCACTGGAGGAAAAACTAAAATTATTTATTTTCCAGACATTTGCAGTTTTCTTCCTGCCATAATGAACCGCAGCACGTACTTTTATTAATAGGGTGCGCAAGATGTTTCCTAAAAAAAAAGCTGTTAGGTTTGAAGCCCATTATCCCTCTTTCTTATGCTAAATTATAAAAATCCAGCTGTCACTGATCTGGGAATGTCAACAAAGTTGTCAACAAACAGTTTCAAAGCACCCCAGGAGACTCTACAGGTGTGGGGTATTTACCACAAATCATGGCAGATACAAAAGACTGGAAATATGAAAAATTGCCTTTCTTCTTATCAACATTTAAAAACATGTTTTCTTTTATATGTATATATGTATATATATAAACTCCATGGGAATCCGGACTTTTCAAGCATCACAATGAAACACCAGTAGATTGGCTGCTACTTTGAACCACATCTTTTAATAAACTTTATGCAAGCATCTGCTGTTTAATGGGCATAGTGACTTACGAACACACGGGATAAATTCACATGCACAACTCCTTGAGATTTGCAAGTAGATTTCTAAATGCTTTGCATCTTTCACTGATTAGGTAACATTTTCTTCCCAACGAACTGCACCTCCAGACTGCAGGCAAAACCCAGAGATGAGTGGTGACCTTGCAACAGAGGACTTAAAGTGTGTTCTACCTGGAACCTATTAATGATTTTGTGAGGGCAAGCAATCATCATCAGCAATTTGCCAGGGGACTGACTTAATAGGTACGCTGCTAACAGTAGAACACACAAATTGTAACAACATTGTAAAAAAATGACGTGGAGAAAACCTGAACGTATATACTCACCTTGTATAAAATTAAATGAATAATTAAAAAAAATAAATATGTATAACCTTACAAAATTCACAGTAACAGTTAAAATAGCTCACAAAATTCAACTTTACTAACAGATGGTAAAATGTAGCTGTCCATCAAGCAAATAACTTCCTCCACCCTTTCACTCTGTAAAGAATAGATTATATATTTCCTGAGGAAATTTTTCTCTCAGGTCAAAAATAGAGGAATGAGAGTTTGGAATTCACTATTTCGGAACAGGCACTCCAGAGCTGAGAGAGTATCATGAAAGGCAAAAGAAATCTTAAAATAATTTAAAAGCATACTAGATTATAATGGAAGACAACCCCTCAGACTTGGTTAGGACCACGAAGTTACTGGGGGCTTGTAAAAAACAATTTTATTTTTGAAACAGCAGTATATCTTTCAAAATAATCACCCTCACTGTTTTTCTGCTGTGGTTATTTTTCCTACCCAACTCATTATCTGACACATGTAGGACACCAGTACTTCATAACGAGAAATATATTTATCTTTACAACATCATAAATCAATTTATGTAAATAATGAGCTATACTTTGATTAACTACAAGGTATTTGTACACTGCCTGTGAGTCGGCTATTTTGATATAGATAATTTTCCCAATGCTTTCACAGCTACCTCAGTCTCCCACCAGGACACACATCGCCCAAGGCAATCATACTTTTTGAGCTTGACAACAACCCAGCAGACTTAAACAACTTGTTTGCTCATTCCTCGCTCCAGAGAATGTTGTTCCATGATGCACCAGCCTATCACAACCTGCTAGGAATTCAATAAAGCAAGTCTCCTTCTGCAGATTGTGAAACTTGAGTGACCACCAAATACTGTGCAGAATCGCAGAATAATTTAAGTAGGAAGAAGCCCCTGGAGGACATCTAGTTCAGTCCCTCACTTAGAACAAGACCAGATCGATCAGCCACCACACCAAGGGCAGAAAACAAGCAAACGAACCCTGCAGGACATAATAGATGAGTGCGAACCTATATGGAAGAATCAAATACTTCCTGCACTATAATATATCCAAATATCATAGAACAGAATCATAGAATCATTAGGGTTGGAAAAGACCTCTAAGATCGTCAAGTCCAACCGTCAACCCAACGCTACCATGGCCACTAAACCATGTCCCCAAGTGCCAGATCTGCATGTTTTTTGAACACCTCCAAGGATGGTGACTCCAATTAAATCTAAGTGTCCATGTCTTACTCTTTACCCCAGGAAAACTGAAAGGAAATGCAATGAGACTACTTAGGAATGAGAAATTCGTCTGCCTTTGTGATATGCTTCCTCTCTTGACAGAAGTTATTAGCTCAGTTTGCTGCTAAGTGTTCTGCAGCCTCATGGTTTCTGCTCATGGAGGGCCAAGTGGAGATACTCAAAAATCTATTGCTTTTTCTTCTCTCTAAACACTTGTTTAAAGAAAAACAGATGAAAACTGTGATTATGGAGGTTTACTGCAGGGTAAAAAAGTATTTATTGGCCATCCCAATGAGTGCTGGGATTCACCAAAGGTTTTGCATTCACCCCATGTTTTTCACTCCGTTCTCCAACATTAAAACTCTTTTAGTTTTTTTCTTATTATTTCAATGATGTTAAGGCATTTCTTAGAGAAGTATGGACTTCAATGCATTACTGCAATAAAAGTAATAAAAACATTCATATGTTACCTGTTCTGGACAATCACACTTGGCATAAATTTGGTATTATGAGGTAAACTATTCCCTTTCGTAAACTACCTATCCATCTACAGGTTCAAGAGATTTGAAAATGATAAATTCCTTATAACTCACTGATCCAATAATCTCCAATATGATCTATTTTAATTAAAAAAAATATGTATAAAATCTAAACAGAGTGACAATCCAGATGAGTTAGCATTACAAACGTACAATACAATTTCAGGTAATGCAAAGAAATAAACTGCTACATTTGTTATACTATTTACGCTTATTTAAATTTATATATATTTCTAAGCGTATTCTTTCCAATCTGAACCAAAACAGTTATGCCCCAGCCAAACATAATTTTAAGTAAAAGAGGGTGAATAAAGAAACCCAGAAATTTGAAAATGCCACATATAGTACCCTCCAATTAAATCAATGCAAATATATTATGAATGGAACACTTCTGACTTGATTTTAGGACTGCTTAACTAAAAGTAATAGTCAAAGCCAGTTCACCAATTAATCATAGTGTTGTAGCATGTCATACTTGATCTTTTCTTAGTTGTAAATTTTTTAATGATTTTTTTCCTTTTGCAGACCTCCTCTTCCAAGCATCCTGCACCTCAAATTCCTACTGAAGGAAGGGATTTTTGTGGGAGCTGGAGCCTCTGCAAGATGTTTAAGGTTTGTTTATTTGCCATCTCTCTCCCTGCTGCTAACGGCTGCAGTTCTATCAAAGCCTGGTCAATAGTGCTCTCTGCAAATGCCTCCGTATTGCACCGGTATCCTAAAACCAGCATCCCTGATCCCTGCACTGAGGAGACTCAGAGACAGTGACCAGGCAATCCCTGATCTGCCACACATCAGAGAAACGTGCCGTGGGAGGAAACTGATCCTTCCCTGAACCCCTGTCTATATACTGTAAAATTAAAGCAGATAAACTAAACCTGTTTACGCGTTCCAACGAGAAATGTCCCTGCAGTGCTGAGGATTGAGTGATTTCAATATAGGAGCAGTACAGTTTCCCTCTGAATTATCTGAGAATTAACCTCTCCGGTGCTGCAATTTTTTTTAAGCCTTTCCAATGCACTGGAGGGAAAGTGAAGCTGGTCTGCAGTGCTGTTAAGGCCATATTAACAGGTTTATCTATATTTAGCTCCCATCAACATCAAAAAGCTCATGAAAGGGTGTTTAATTAATTTGGAAATCTGTTAGAAAATTCCAAGTAAACGCTTGATTAGACATTGTGTTCCTTTGTCTCTATTACTCACAAAATAGGACCAATAATCTGTCTAGAGCACTCTAGGCCCAGGAGGAATGTTCCACAACTCTTGCTTGTATCAGCACATGACACATATTGGAAAGGTATTGTTGAGGATAAAATTAAACAGTAGGGTTGTAAAAAGGATTTAGCTCTTGCCAATGAGTACACTTATTTTTTTTTTGCAATGACAGCAGATTAAGACTAGTGTGTTTAAATAACATTAAAAGATCCATAATTTTTATAGGCTTTGAACAGCAAAGACAGCAGCAGGCACACAAAAGTGAACATTTCAAAGAATGACTTGCAGGTTGTTCTTTTACAAGTCATCTCTCAGTGGCTTATTTCAAGGTTGTGCCATCGATCAAAACTTACAAGACATGTTTGAATTAGTTGTGGTGCTACAGGTAAGTACAGGAGGGCTGTGCTATCCCACTGCAGGCAAACGAGAGCCATTTGTTGACTTTGTAAAGCTGAGATTAAATTCTAATGCCCCTGTTAGCAGTTATCACAAGCTTCCTTAATCCTTCATGAACATTTGCACCTCTCCTCAACGTGTGTTTACTCGCATCCTCAGCACATAAACGTTTACCCAACTGTTGCTTCCCTTTTCCACACAGTCTCACCAAATTCAAGAAAATCGCTTCCTGAAGGAATGCAACCATGGGAAATACAAATAAACATTTTTAGCTTAAATCTCTGTAAGCACGTAAATTTATGCTGAATACTTTCTGTCGTTTTGTTGCAATCATTCTCTCCTGACAATTGCACATATTCGTAGAAACAAAATTTAACTCCTTGAAAAAAACACCTGTTGTTTCAGAATAATGAAGAACTGGGACATTTTCAAAGCCTGTGTGAAACCCTGAATTGAAGGAAACTTTTTCCATTCACTAATAGTCCCAGTAACAGTCTCAGTATATCTGAAGATAATTATTAGACTAGGGAGAGGTTAGATGTTAGGATTGGTTATGCCTGAGATGATGCTGCTAATGAGGTGAAAGAATTCTTAGTGGATTCTTAAATACAAGACTGCATGATACAAAATAGCAAAAACCTGGAAGCTGGCACTCTGATTTTTCCCAACTTCACCCTGAGGGAGGAAGAAAATTACTATCTCTTACAAGAATAATGAGAAAAGAAGATTAGTATCTCTGTTCCGAGAGACCTCAAGGAAGATTTTTCCTTCACACAGGACATCTTCATAAATGAACAAGGCACACAGAGATCTGGATAAAGGCACCATGATACTCTTTTCCCCTTCACTTCCCTCAGTCAGCAAAAGTAATGAGGCTAGAAACGACGTTTCCAAGTGCCTCTCCTTCTCCTTTGTCTGTTTGCAGACAGATATCTCCATCAATGGATCTACAAGGGCTACCTTAGATGAGAAAGTGCTGGGAGCTCGGGCTGAAGGCAAAGTGTATGGGATAATAATTGTTGCAGCATTTCAGAGCGGGAATGCAGGAAAACATTTGGGGCCTTCCGGTGAAACCAGCGATGGGGGATTTGGGCTTCAGCCTTTGAGCATCGATCTACCAGGCCAAATCCAACTCTCACCTTTGTCTGAAAACATGTAAAGAAAATTCTCCCTGCTGGTGTTTCTTTCCCATGCATTCTTGTTACACAAGCTTCCCGGCAGAACATAAATTATTAGGTCTAGGCACTTATAAAGAACTAGTTTCTTCTCAAAAGACTTAAATAGAAATAAAAGTTGAGTGGCTTCTTAGTTTTACAAATGGTGTTGCCTTTGCTAGAAGCCACCAAAATTCAATTTGTTGGACACCTACTGGGATAGCTGAACATTAGGAGGCTATCTGGTCCCTAGGAAACTCTGGAAATTACACGTCCGAATTGGGCAGTCACTCCCAAAGGAACAATTTTAATGCGCGTTACTTTGGGCTGTAGCAGTTCTCACAGTACCAGAAAATATTCAGTGAGTGAAAGAAATGCTTTCTAATGCTATGTAAATACCTGGATGCCAAGAGAGCCTGAAATTGCAATATCTGTTTGGCCAGCTGTCATAAATATTGGGTAGGTATATAAACATTTCTCCTAGAGAGCCCGAGAAGGTGTTCAAATGGCATCTGATAGTCTGTGCTCACAAAATAAAAACCCTATATATCTATAGCACAATGTTACTTATTCCCTCAGACAGCATTTCAAAGAAACCACGTATCTGTTCCTTTTTTTAAAAAAAAAATTACAAATGGAACCTCTCCAAAGATTCACAACTTAAAGGCAGTGATGCAGCGAAGGGGGCAGACAGTAAATTTATGGCAGATGTTCCACCATTAATTAATGCCACTATGAAAAATATCCTAGAACTGTATAATGCGGTATGTATTTACCCTCCGTTCATAAAAAAAAAAAGCATATATACAAATAATTTGCAAATGTTTGTGACATGCTCGAAATTTAGACTGCTAGGATTAGGTTTT
Source organism: Trogon surrucura (assembly GCA_020746105.1). Classification (NCBI taxonomy): domain Eukaryota; kingdom Metazoa; phylum Chordata; class Aves; order Trogoniformes; family Trogonidae; genus Trogon; species Trogon surrucura. The sequence goes on from CM036621.1 coordinate 42,944,884, forward strand.
TTTAATCAAAACTCTCCCCAAACTCCTATGACTAGTGGCACACGGGTCACATTCGGTTTATATAATCATCTCTCCTCCAGATGACTGCTTGTGTTTTGTTATGTAAATACAGCCCCAGCAAAATATCTTCAAACCTTGCTCCTCACAAAGGAAATTAACAGCCACTTGGGTAAAATCACAGAAAAAAGAGCGATTCTCCTGCCTCACATTGCATGGCCAAAAGAGTAAATGTTCACACGCTACGTTCCTATAAACACTTTTGCAGAGGTTCCTACAGCATTCCTAGCCAGCAGGTAGCTAAATGGTAACTCATCTCTGTTCTTTTGGATACATTTACCGCTCAAAACGTGTATAATTTCTGCTTTTATAGACCTTTTTTCTCCCTCAAGAGCCTTCAGAATCACAAACCAGCCTTGCAAACTAAATACATCACCGTGACCTCATTATGAGTTAAAACTGCAAGCCAGAGAAATTAAATTGAAATTTTGAAAGCAAAAAAAAAAAAAAAATTCCCGTGAACTTTGGAGTGATGGTTCTTCCCGTGGGGATTCAAACAAGCAAAGCAAATCTGAAGTAGTAACTTCCAAGTAATTGCCTCGCGGGTGGTATGTTTCAGACTCCATCCCACCTGACAGGAATCGATTGCCCAAACTCTTGGTCACAAATAAGAAGAAATTAAATGAGACAAGGCAGGATCTGATCACCTTTGACAATAAAATCAGATAGGCTGTGCAGACGAAGTTTCTCTTAATAACTGGAAAGGGCATGGTCTCCCCTGTCCTCAGTGTGAAATATAATTCAAATCAAGAGAACGAGGAGCTAACACACACAATTTCTAGTACCCTGTCAGTGATCATTCGTACTGGTCTGTAGTGGTGAAAACTGGCTTCACCTTTGTTATTCCAACTACCAGAGTGAAAATTCAGTTTTCAGAAAAAAATCATAGCAAATATCAATTAAAAATAAAATGTACGTGAGGTATTTGCTATTGCTTTTTTGAATTTTAGTGCAGTAAATACATAATTTGTCTCCAGTCTTTCCCACTCAAATTAAAAATCAGACAGGTGGGAATGAAAAGAAGAAATGTGCAAATGCTCTACGACTGTTCCATGTACTTCATTTTGTTTTAGTGATGGAAATATTATCTTTACAATAAAAATTTCATTGAAATACTGACTGCATTGAAAAAGTCAGAAAAAAATAAAATTCATTCATTTTGGATGACTACAGGAGACTAAGAACGTCAATTTAATCCACTCAGCAATACTGAATCTGCTCTATTAATTTTATTACAACAACAAAAAAAACCCAGACAAATATTTATGTGCAGCTCTTATAAGAAATGCGCCATATTTGGCAAACATGCTACTGTAATCAAAAGCAAGGACTAATTTTAATTTGCCTTCTCCCTACTGATAACTGTTCATAGCTTTTCTGTGGTCCTTTCCCCCATTTTTTAAGGTGAAATACAGCTGTCTGCACTATTGGTCTAGAACAGCTAGGGAGGCTGATGAGATGGTGCAAGCTCATGAATTAAGCTTTCATTTCAAGCCACCAGAGGTGACGTGCTACATCTGTTCTTGGTTTGTCCTTCTTCCTCTACGTGGAGACTCTCAACTCATCGCAGAAGCTGGAAAACCGACAATTATTTAAAATGTGATAAGCTAAATTTCTTACTGTAACTGTAGATACAGTATCTCACAGAGAATAATATAAGATGTGTGTTAATAATTAATAAAAAGAGAGACCAAGGAAATTATTTGAGTACAGAAGGAGATCCCTGAGTAGCTCATAAATCATAACAGCCACTGTGGAAAACCTGCAAGGTCCAGCACCCTGCGTGGAGAGCAAACCAACATCTAGCAATTGCTCCAGCCCGACACTTCTGAACCGGTAAAGAAAGCCTTTGACTTGGTGGATGTGAAGAATGGAATTGAAACCTACTGTCAAAGCTACTGTCTGAAGGCAGAACTGGACCTTGGAGTGGGGTTTCATGGGGGTTTTTTTGGTTGGCATTGCCTTCAGCCTGATGTTCGCTCTACTCTACTACAGCACATCAACACAGACTCTGGCACTGGTATCTCAACTTGCTAATTTAGAGAAGTCTGTTGCTCTAAAAATTGATGGAATTACAATGCAATATACAGTAAAGTGACAGAGTCTGTAAGGAGTTGAGTGGCTGGATGCTATAATTAGTTATTGTATTTTACCAGACTACCCTTGAAAATGTATTTGTTGTCGTATATGTAAAGCGATGTGATACTGGCAGATGCCAGTCAAAAATTTACATCATTGATCTCGGATTTTATTGGATCAATACCGTTTGTTGTCTGCTGCAAGCAATTCTCTGTGTCGAGCTATGTTTCTGGAGCTCTTAAAATTGGCAGAGAATATGCCTTGGGAAAAAAAAAAAAAAGAGGGGGGACAAATGGTAAAAATATACGCATATATCTACATTTACATACATTTACATACACAAGAGTGATTCACACTGCCTACATTTGTCAAGATCAAACATCTTGAAAGCATGTCTGATTGAAAACAGAGAATTGATCCACATTTTCTAAACTGTACTATTCACTACAATGATGTTGATGCCAGTTTAAAACCCAAGAAGAAAACAACATTACCCTCTGTGTTTAACATTTGCAGTTCATGGCTCTGGATATAGAAACACCGTTCCGTATAACTAAAAGGAAACACGTTCTGTAAGCCACAGAAATTTATGAAATAGTTAACACGAATCAAGAGATCCCTGTGCTCATTATCTAAAACCCAAATCAATCCCGAACCATTAATTTTGAATGTCTGAAAAAGATTGATTGACTCTTCTACGAAACAATATTTTCCATGTGTGTGCTCTTAACCTCCCAACCTTCCCAACAAGTATCTGGGGAAGTAAGTCCTCAGCAGCAGGGCTCAGCACCAGTTCTCGCAGTATTGCTAACCCGAAGAAAACATTGTGTATCCTGTAACCAGAGACAACTTCGAGTTGTAATAAAGCTAAGGTTCAAACATTTGCAAACTTTATACAAATGATCTGCAACTAGATTTGCCTCTTTGGCCACATATCACAGAAAGTGACTCAATATTAGGAGGTCGGGATTTATGGCACTGCACCCACTACTCAATGTTTCAATTCTATTTATTTGGCTCCACCTCCAGTGTGGGAGATCTGCAATATCTCTCTGCAAAGAAGGGCAGCACTAACCTGAAGGTGCAGGAGGAGCGGGAAGGCAAAGCCAGTGTCTCCACACCTGTTGATGTAGAAAGAGGTAACTTGCATGAGAACTGTGGCTCTACTCATGCCCACTTCTTATGAGCTCTTTAATGCTACAATCTCCCACAGATACAGTTCTCTCATGCAATCCCCTATGCCTTAAACGTAGTTTTCTGGGAAATTTCTAAATTGCAAAAACATGGAAGCTTAAAACATCTGGGTTTTTTCCTCCAGGAGTTCCCTTCACTTCTGCAGATCCGAGTCTTGTGATTTCAAATAGGTTGTGAATCTCACGTATCAACAGCACATCTTAAGAAGGTAATTAAAAATATCTATGCTTTAAGAATACCTTCTTAATATGTCAAATGTGCTGTCACTTCACGCAAAGACGTGCAAAGATGTTTTCCTAATGCTAAATCTGACTCACCCTCTCGATCAGCAAGCACCACAGCGAGTATTTGTGTAGGCATATGCTATATACACACTCCCCACAGAGATTTCAGCCCCCTTTCAATATGTCAAAAAGGACAGCTCATCCTTTCTTTTCCCCACCTCCCTCCATGTTAAATTTGCAGTTCCTTCAAAAAATAAGGGGGAAAAATGTATAAACTTCCAATTTTGGGCAAAGGCCAAGTTTCCATGTAATGGTAGAACTGAGTTCCAATTTAGAAATCAAGAAATCTAAGGGGTGGCATTCTCTTTTATGAATAGTTTACTGCTGCAGAAGACACTCACAATCTTTTATTTATGTACATAATTCATTGAACACTAAAGCAAAGCACCAATAAATTCTTGATCACCAGGTAAGTGATGCTTATAACCAAGCATAAAATTATCTTGTCTTCCACTTGTTTCTTACCTAACTTACTTTTAAAAACAGTATACACCTTCATATTGCTTAGCAGATCTATCTGCACATTAATATAGTAAATCTATTCCATCTCTTAAGCAATTTTATCTCAACTTATCTTTAACGATTTTACTTAATCATCTGTGATTTATAAAGATCTGTGCGAGGGTAGAATCACACCTTTGAAGAACATGAGCAAGACATGAACTTTGCTGCATATCCCAATGATCAGAAAGAAGTCAGGCACATATATCCGTCAAAACAAATGGTTTATTACCAGAATATAGGCAAAAGTCTGTATTTTTCTTCCTGCTTTCTGTCAACTGCACCTTGGAAAAAAATGATGACAGTGGCTTTCTTCAACGCAGCAGACAGACAGTTTGACATATCTTTCTTTAGTCCTTATTTTATCCAAGACTATTCCTTGAGGTGCAACTCATTTCTTGTTCTAGAAAACAACTTCTGATTTCGGGAAGGCCATTTTGTTTCTGAAACACCTCTTAATAAAGACAAAATCTTTAACAAAGCTGTTGAACTTGCATAACAGTTCTGTCCACATACAACTTTGGAGAGTTACCCTTCTTCATTTCAAGAACTGATTATTTGAATGGTTGGTGCTGTTACTGCAGTGGTGATGCAGAACACTGAGAATATGATACAAGGTTAGGATACAAGCATGGCCTCCAGAATACTGCTCCAAAGCCAAATGGAAATGATAGTCACCAAAAGCTACTACTAGCCCTTTCTCTTTCATCAAGTCAGAAATTTCAATCCTCTTAGCTGCACTTGAAGTTAAAATCATAATTTTTTTTCCCCTTCGTACTGCAGAGGCCAGAGTTTTCTGAGTTTGGAGGCAGAAATCCTTCACATTACGTGAACTGCAGTGGAAGGTCTGGCCTTGCCACTGGCGATGCGGAGCTTGTCGGGTCGACAGAGAATGTCTCTGCTCCTCAAGGCAGCTAAAATCAACTTAACTGTAAGTAACAGCTCCAGGAGACTTCACTGATGAGAGACCCCAAGTGCAGGATGTGGAAATGACCTATCGCGATAGTTTTAGGATCTCTGTGTTTTGGAGATGTGTACCAGTTAGGCTGCTCAGCGCAGCTACTAGGAAAACTATAAAGAAGGAGAAAAGCAATAGTTTCACAAAATTCTTTTCTATTCAAATGGGCATACAGATAAAAAAAAAGTCTGAGAACAAGTGCTGTGCTTGACAGAGCTGCTTGCAAGTATCAGACCAATGTGGAGCATATTGTGGTTTATTAGTCAATTGGTTTAGGATCTTACTTTACCAATTATTAGCAAATAACCTTATTAGCCACTGGTTGCAAGTTCTGAAAAAGAAGACTCTCACCTGCCAAGCTAAGTAAGAGCAATACAAAAAATGAAGTGTTTCCCTGGACCTGGCTGCACAATGGGTGCATCTAGGGATAGGAATTCGCCTGAGGAAAGATAAGGGTGAGGGGGTAAAGGTGTACCGTAAGCAAAGATGACAGCCAGCCACCAGACAGTGCCATCGCCTCTGAAAAATATTGAATGATTTAAAACACATTCTCCAGAACACGCATGCTAGGATCAAGATAGCTCTGAATGATACAATCAATTAATAAATGATAAAATGTTTCTCATTTGTGGCAGCGATCTGAAATAATAACGAAAAGACAGCTGCTTTAGTCTGAGTTTTGCTTATGTCATTAAAATTTAAACCTGATTAAACTGAGCCAGTCTGATTTCATAACCTGTCAGGATGACAAAGGGACTTTGACACATTTGTCTTCCAACACATTACGAGGATTTACATTTTGCACCTTACAATTATATCCGCATTAAAATGACTAAACACACCGAACATTGAAAGAGTGATTCGTAATAACGGTGTTAAAAGCAATAAAGAGTTAAGGACACTATGAAGGAAATGAAGCAGAAAGGTAAAATATAAAAAGTATAAAGCAGAGTAGAAAAGAAAGAAATATCTCCTCGCTTCTTTATTATTAGTCTAAATAAAAATATGTAAATGGAAGGGCTTTCTGTCAAAAGAATCAATCCTGAAATCAAACAAGTCACCTAGAAATAGTTTTCAATCCCCTAATCTCATTTTGCACTAAACACCTGGGGTAGCATCCTGGGGTAGGCATGAATTCAAGTTTGAATTCCATGTATGTCCATAATTTCTTCTGCGAGTCTGGATTTCTTATGGGACTTTGATCTTGTAGTCAATGGAGAGAATAGAGGTGAGCAGGAAATTATCTTCCTTTCCAGTAAATATATTTGTCTTATTAAGACATTTTCCACTCCAAGTAAGATGGAAAAAAGATGAAATCTTGGGAGAATATAATGAACTGAATCTAAAAAGAAATCATAAGCTCAACTGGAACAAGTGGTAGATAATAATTACAGCCTTTTCTATTTATTTCTTTCCTTATGTTGTTGATGTTTTGGTTTACTACAGGTAACTATTAGACTAACTGTTATTTTTAACATCAGAATATCACATCTCTAAATTCAATCTTTATTTTCAAATGTCAAAGATTAACTTTTTCTCTGACTTCAGAAAAATCAGGATTGAGTTTAAAAACCCCTCAAAACTATATATTTTTAGGGGGTTCATAATAGTAATTTTCCTCTAAAATGTCTTGGGTGTCTCGAGTTCTTTGTGAGGCTTCTTGGGGGGGGAGGTGTGGGTTTTTTTTTGTTTTTACTAACAAAAATCTTTAATTTTCAATGAAGGATAATTTGGTTTGTAAAACAAGGACCTGCAACTGGACCTGAGCCTCTCGCTATGCAATCCTGTTACACAGTCTAATAACCTGAAAATTTGATGCCAATTTTGGGGAAAACGATCAAAACCAACAGAGCTGCAGCAACTTATGCCCATTGTGAATCTGTCCGCCTAATTGTCAACCTCAGCAAACGACTCATACTATCAGATTTTGGTTCTTAAAAATGTGTAGCATTATTAAATCTTTAAACCTTAGCTTTGTCATTTCACTGTAAGATACAACATCAACGTTTATATTTCTTTGTGTTCACCTCAAGCTTACTCCGAAAACAATTGCATATTTATTTAAAAGCAAAAGCAAAGTCAACATAACCAGAAGGTAAATAAAATGATAATTTGTTAATAATTTTTGCATGATATTTAAAATCCAAAGACAAGGTTTTACGATTTGCCTTCTTCTAAATTCAGTATTTGAAGATAACTAGCAGGATATAATCTGAAGATAAATTCATTGGTTGGGAAAGCACAGAGCCAGGGCACTCTCAAAGACGATCCATGTTTCATAAAACATAACAAAGTGAAGGGAGCTATAAATAAGAAAATAAAGCTATAGTCTGCAGTTAAAATCCTCGCCGCTCGCAGTACATCATTCTGTTCCTAAGTGTCTGTTGCTGGGCTAGAGTTTCTAAAATTAACATTGCAATAGCCTACATAGGCACCAAAACGCACACAAGAAAACATTGCTGAACTGGTTATTCTCAGTGCAATGTTTGTTATTTTCGAAACGTGTTTGTGTCCCTTGAAAATATTTATCGGGATAAAATTTTGAATTGGCTTCCTGAGCAGTCAATGTGCAAACTCTAAGACAGAAGTGTGTATTTTTTAGTGGAAACTGAAATACTGATGAGTTTTAGCAGTTTCCCAGTATTTATAGCCATAATTTTCGTGTTTGCAAGGGTCAGCATCACTTAAAAAACTGAAGCAGATTAATGCACACACATCCAATAATAATATTAGGAAAGCAAGTTTAACTGGTTTATAACCCTATGAATTTGGAAATGAAATAAAATCCCAGATTTTTCTTCACAGAAAAATCAACAGTGTATTCCTGATACGTGCTGTATATAAAGGCTCAGTTTTATATGTTCATTCAGTGAGTTCTGGTGCACAAGAACAGCTTTCCACATCACGCTACCTTTCCTTATTGCGATCCTGTTCCCCCCGTAAGTGTGTAAGGAGGGCAAGGTTTGATGCCCAGCTGGTTAGGAAAGGACAAGTAGGCGCCATTAAAAATAAACCATGGAGGAGAAGATAACATGGCCAGGAAATAGGGCAACTGCCACTCCCAGCACAGCAAGTGGTAGCAAGATTCACAGCCCTCCACGGTACCGGTTGTTAGAAGCCTTTCACGGAGCATTCTCCGGCACCACCTTGCCGCTCCACGCCCAACATTTGAGGAAGACCGGGAATTTTAATGAGCGCAGCTCAAAGTTCTTGGGAATGACAAAACCAGGACCCAACCTGATGTTTGTCGGTTGTGATCCGTAGAGCGGGTTTTGGAAAACACACTCTGCTCTGCTGTTACAATGGGAAAGATCAAAGTGGCTGGGGACAAAGCAGCACTAAACTTTCATTATGATGTTAGTCCGGACAGGCACCTGCAATATTTTCCTTTCTTGTGAAGTCCACATGCACTCCTCTCAAATGACAACTAAACCAACCGATACAGAAATACTTGGCTGAGGTACTCCCGTGGCTTTAGACTACTTTCTTTGGCGTCCTTTTATGCTGGCTTTTAAATAAGAGATCCACAATACTTAAAGACTTAAAATTTAAAAGATTTAAATAATTCGATCCACAGTACAGTGTTTGAGAATGTACACATTTGTTTCATGAACATAGCAAAAGGGCTGATTAAGCCAGATTTCACTCATTCTATTCTGCATATGTACACAGAAATAAAAGAATACTTTTCGCCTGATTACTTGAGCATATTCAGACTCCTGTACATAATGAAGAATACAAAAAAAAGATTGGAACTGCTAATAGCTAATACACTTGCTTGGTTTAGAAAAAAAAAAGAGAAAAGAGAAAGAGAAAAGCTTATGGATGAATTTGCAGTGAAAACACGTTTGCAATAAAGGGAGTTTATGTCCCCGGAAAGATGCAATATGTGAAAGAATCTACATTTATTAGAGTATCTTAAACACATTTGTCAGCTTACTAAGGAACTGAAAACTCATGGACAAAGCCATTACCCACATTTCTTGTTTCTAGTAGAAATGGCAAAAAAAAAGATTTATATCAAAAATACCCACTTTATGACTAGGTCATACTTTCATCACTTTTTCATCTACATGCTCTCATTTTTATGTTAAAGTGCTACACCTTAACTGAGATTTTTATTTTTTTTTTAACATGAAGATATCTGGGCTGACTATTGCCTAACATTAACTAATATTATGAGAAAGATGTGACCTAGACTGTGTGATTCAACTCTTCTCAGTTACACCTGGTAGAATTCAGCCATAACATGGGATATGGACTCTAATGCAAAGACCAGACCAGATGTACACTTTGCCTCTCTTACTGTCTTCTGCGTGCCAAAAGATTTAAAAGAGCAGAAGTAAGAGCACCTTAGGAAAAGGGGTAAATGTGATAGCTGAGTCTAAACAAGATTCTATATATTTCACCTTACGCACAGGATAAGAGCATCTGGTAATGACATTCTGGCAACAAAGGTATTTGCTTGTGGTTTACTTGGTATTTATTTGGCAGGTTTCAGTTTCTGAATACAGGGACATCTTTATTCAATACCTGAGACTCTGCTCTTCTGGAGATAACATTCTTATTACTGTGACCTTACCAAAGCATAATACCACTCTTTTTTTGTTTTTAAAGCACTAGATTGAACACTAGACTGCAACTGTGCACCTCATGGCATCCCAGTAGGTATAAAAACCCCTGGTTTTGTTCCCCACAATATCTTCTATCGCAACCTCCTAGCTCCTCCTGAGCTGTGATTGATCTTATTCTGCCTTTTAACAAGCTGGTCTCTTTACAGGACTTTCAGTTCAATATTTAGAAGCCTCTTCAACCAGGAGATGTTAACGCCTCCAGGAAAAGAGAGTAGCTTGTTTAGAGCAGCCTCTGGGTGCTTTCCAGCGCTCAGAGGCAGATACGCTCCCACCCCGACCCCGCAGGGCTGTGTGCCGCTCCATTCTCTTAACAGATGTAGCACGTCTTCATACTATTTTCCAAACACCTCACACTCCCCAAGCCAAACATCTCAAACCCCATTCACCGCTGAAGGAAGTCAGATAGCGATACTTCATAATTTTCAACTACTTGCAAGGAAGATTCGGCTGAGAAGCCACAGAGAACGTTAGCATGTGAACGCTACTGAATTAGTGGAGGGCTTCCCACTTCTCCAGAAGGCCTATGTGTTTAGCTGAAAAAAACATAAGCTGTCACCCAGCTAATAGGAAATGGTGTAGTTGCTGCGAGATGAATTTTCTGGAAGCCAGAAAAGGCATTATTATTATTAGGAAAATGGGCACTTATCCTCCCCACGGGAGTTCTAGCTGTGGCTATGGTCCAGTTTATGAGCATCATGCTGTGCATGATAAAAATGTGTAAATGAAAGGATGGAAAACAGCTCTCAGGTTTTATTACTGTAAAATCAAGGATCATAAAGAGACCTCTCAAACTGGAAACTTCAAATTGGAAGGTTCTTTTTCCTCTGTGGAGCTCTCTCATAAGGGAACTACTTAAAACATCCCTTTTTACATGATTTCATTTTTGTGTAGCCTACTTGGTATGGAGAAGTGCAAGACTGCGGATCACTTTTGACCTTGCTGAATGCACAATAAGTGAATACTACGGTAACTTTGCAATTTCTTAGTATACAGATATTCACAAGTCTGAGAAGACTGATTTTAGCTTTCTCATATTTATTCTCACACATAATGTAAAACCACCCAGAGGCCCTCACTGGAACATAGAAACCGTATATAAACATAATAAAGCCCTGACCCTGAAAAACTCACAGTCTAATATAAACAGTTCAGATAAACACCGTAAGAAATTTCATAGTATCATGTTGCAGATGGGACGGATGAAGGTTGGAGCCCAGGGGAAGGCACACTGCCAAGCAATCGGGTAATTTGCTTTTTGGCGCATCTGTGTCACCCCAGCTCCGGTCAAGCCGCCCTCCCAGAGAGCACCCCGCGATGCTGGGCTATGGCAGAGCGTGGGACTTTTGGTACTTCAGCTCAGCAATGCTGGCAGGGAGCTCCCCACAGCGAGACAAATTTCCTTTGTTGGTCACTGGCTGATTCTGTGGCTGCTCCTGGGGGCCTGATGGACTTTTGGGGGAGAAAGTAAAACTTACAAACACCTGGAGAAAGTGGTTACTCATGGCTGCTGCTCCACTCCTGTTTTTAAGCAAGAGCTGACTCCGGTTAGAATGCCTGGGAGCCAAACGCTCCCCTCTTCTGCCAAAAGGGACTCCAGTCCAGAGTTTCTGCACAAACAACGAACCCAACGCACAAATCACAGGCTGTGGCTGGGGAAAGGAGGGGGCTGGTTTCCATCAACCTGCTGAGGTGCATTCACTGTGACTTTTTGACCAGCGAAAGAGAACATAAGGGCAAGTATAAATCTGTAATCCAAGGTCTAGCCTCACATCTGGGAGGATCTTGTTTTTTATTCAGCATCATTCGGTGACAATTTCATGTGAAAAGCCAAGGCAGAAGCTGGGTGTCTGTGCTTCCAGCTTTGTCTCAGCTGTACAACACAGTGCTCAAACCAGGTCACTATTACACTGCTTTGAAAGTCATCAGCCTAAACCCCTCGGGACCTGACTGACTTACACATGAAATATTTGCCAAGGTATTCAGCCAGGAGAACTGAGCTCAAGCAGGTATATACAGCATGAAATATATTAAATTCCCAAATCTGAGAAGTTGTACCAATATCCAGGACCTATAAAAGCCCTGACACTTCCCTTGTCAGGCAGTGGCTGAGCAAGATTTTTCAGAGCTGCAATTCAGTGCCTTCTGCCAGGTGACATGTTCGAGGTCTCTCAAGACATAACCTTCTGCCTAAATCCTGCCTTTCCACTACGTCTGGAGCTACAAAATAAATGAGAACGGAAATAAGCCTAACGATAGAAAGTCATGTAATATTTTAAGTATGTTGAATTATGAGTACTGCGTGCCACAGAGTTTGTTGACAGTATCTCAGGAGCTCAGTGCCCACAGGAAAACAATAGCAGGAACAGTTTATCTGCCTTGTGAAGACCAAGACAGCTCATCTCAGCCAGCCACAGAGTACATTATTACTCGTCCTGATTGAACGAATACTTCAGCTTAAACCTTTCCTGATTCTTATTCCTTAACAAGCTGGAAAACAGCTTACTGATTTAAAACAAACACCAGAAAATCTTCATCAGCCGTGTAAGATGATGGATCTATTTGCAAACAGCCACAGTAGCTACACGGGTTTTACGGGACCTACTCAAACCCCTTTCTGGTTGATTCCAGCAAAAGGGAGGGTCATCAGTCTTACACAGGTGACAGCACTTGTGGTGCAGAGCTCCATAGCTTTGGGAACAGAGATGAGCTGAGTCTGCGGTCTTGAGAACGTGGCAGGAAAATTAATTCTCCATTTCTGTCACCCAAAGGATATGCTCAAAGAAAAGTCAACTTCTACCACATTACGGTTCTTCAAAACAGTGAATTAAACTTGTCCAAACAGGGATCCTGAATTTCACAGCCCAGGATGTTACTAAATGGCATATGCTGTTAAAAGAAAAACCAAATGAGCATGCACAAAATGCCTCACTGCAGAGGCACGGGATGAATTATGGATATTTTCTAGCATATGCTACTGTTGTGACACTCTGCCATGTTGTGCCAGACAGCAACCAGGTCACAGCGGAGACGGAGCAGAACTTCAGAGAAGCCTCTTTTCAGAGACCTTAGAGACGTAGTAAAGCCCGAACTTTCCAAGCAGCGGGGAACGCTGCTCCTCCTCGTGGAACTGCCGGGAGAGGGCTTGTGGGAGCTCACACAGCTTCCAGAGAGCGACCAGCTGCTTCCCACAGAAAATAACCCAACTTCTCCAGGAGTCAGTCTTGTATCTGAAACACCTCTTACCTTTCCCTTCAAATGTCTTGCCCTGAAACTAACCACAAACTTATACACAAATCATCTTAATCAAAAAAAAAGATACAGGTGGGTTTTTTTAAAACCTCCAAATATATTGTACTTATACTTGGCGGAAAATAAGCTTTGTATAATATTTCCCCCTTTTCTGACAGTCAAAATCTCAATTCTTTATTTTTAAAGATTTGCATGCTCTGATAATTATTCCATTAGCAGACAGCAAATGAAGCCTAATTTTCATCTCTATTAAATATACTTACTATAAATGTAGATTCAAATTTTTCGTGTGTGTGGAAAATTTTAATTGTTACAATATTCGCGCAAGGTCAAATTCAAATGGCATATGTTGAAAAATTTTATGGATTAATATGATACCCTTTAACAACAGAGACAGAAGTGATTTAAAGGTTTTTTTATGCCATTGTCTCAGCTAGAGCAGCTAATTATTCTGCAAGTATGTTAATTTATCCTAATTCACCACCACCACAGAGCAGCACCAATGCAGATTTGCTAAAGAACTGCTGGTGTGCACACGCCAATTTTCATTTACGACAGCCTGTGTGTTATCAGCTTAATATCAACTCTTCACACCAAGAGTAGCACCTGCAGCGATCATGTGATTATTTAGTCGATGAGGGTATGTTGTTGCTCTGCCATTGGCATTCTAAAATAAATCAAATTACGGTTTAAATTGTGGTGGCCATACTTCTAAAAACCACGCCAAACAGTTAAGAAACAAGGAACAGAAAAATACTAGAGGCAACTGCAGTAACCAGGTCTCCAAAACTGCAGAAGAGGCGTGTGGCAATACTTTGTAATTGCCTTTCAGCTTGCTTACACGGCTGACTATTTGCAAATCATCATTTTATGTTACATACAAGGGAGGGTTGGTGTGAGGGTTTTTTTTAAACAAATCAATAACCTCTATATTAGCTTTTTAAGGAATGAGAATGTATACTCATAATCCTTCCTTGAAGTTTTTGGAAAATGCTGGTTGTTCGGCACCTTCTGATAGAAATCCCTGACAGGTACCTGAATAATTCTAATCATAGGCGTAAGATAAACACCTTTTTTCAAAGAGTTATTTATTTCCGCACCAGTCCCTTGAACAATTCAATCAAACAGATTTCTAAGAGAAAAATGTAAAGGAAAAGAAATTAATATAAAGTCTGAATTTTTGTTTACACTTTCTAAAAGGACAGATAATCTTAGAAGCAACAACAACAACAACCAAAAAAACACAGCCCACAGGCCAGACTTATTTTTAAGCAGAAAAAGCTGCATTTTAAATGTCTGTACAGTTCATGTGATGCATCTGTTTGTCATGTTGCCTACTCGCCTAAAAGATATCAAGGTGTGCTCACACTGCCTCCTTTCTTCACTGTAAATGATTATCTTCCATCGCCTCCCACTTCCCACGGCTTTCCACATACTCACGTGGAGAACATGAAACAAAGAAGTGAGGCTTATTTGCTTCCTTTCACCCTTCTCTATAAGGCAAGAACAAAAGCAGGATATTTAAAAGGGTTTTAAGTGCTGAAGCAGTCACTGCTTACATCCTAAGGTGCTAGCTGAGATGATGAAGTTGACAGCAAACACCATATGAAACATACATGTGCCCACTCCAATAGGAAAAAAAAAAGATTATAACAGTTTATTTCTGTCATAACGTACAAGCTGTTAGCAAATGCAGACAATTCTTCCTATGCAGCATCTCCAAGTCCAACCGTCTTCCTCACCAGCCCTCCTGCTATAAACCCTGTCATCTCGCACACCAAATGTGGTACCCTGCTGGTCCCTTGGCTTCTCACGCTTACACCTTCCTCTCCTTCTGCTTTGCTGACATACGAAATGTCTCGCTGTCAGAATAACTTCCCTCACTCCTCGTTGATTTTACTCCCTTCTCCACACCCTTTCGCATCATACCCCGGCGCCTCCCAGTAAAATGTTTTCATTTTTAGTGATCATTTTACTGCACAGAATAGGCTACGTACATCTGAAATAGGAACTCCACCACTAACACCTGAAAAGCGCTGCCTTTGTGAACACCAGTTGCAACCACTCATGATAAACAAGGTCTGGACGGATCGTAGCAACACAGATTTCAAGGAAGCCACCATGAAGACAATTATATGCAAAAGATGGCAAAAAGATGCAAACCTGCAGAACAGGTTTCTTTATTTCTCTGAAATAAAGAGCTGGGATATTTCCCAAAACAAGGACACCTCTTGTGGTAGGACTTTGTACAAGATCCATGAAGCAAATTTTTAAAGACAGATAGCTTGAAATCAAATGTTTTTAGTTGGGAGGAAGAGATATTTTCTTCTAGAGCAGATTGTGCTTGGTTACAATAGATTTATGAAGAACACAATAGACACTGTCTCCCTTTTACAAATTCAGCTTGCTTAGAAATATGTATATTTTTACTGGACAAAGACAAAACCAACTACTTCAAATACACGACAGTATCTTTCATCTTTCGTAAGGGACATCCTACATCCTTCGGCAAATATTGGTGACAAATTCGTGAAAGAAGGCTGAGTAGCTTAAATCCTGTTTCCCAAAGGCTAAAAGGTGGATTTATCCGATTTTTTTGTTCACTGAACAGAAGCATTAAGAACATGAGTTTACCAGGCGCAGACATAAACAGACAGTACACTTTTGATGCTGGATATAAGAAAATGTGCATACTGTGGGAAACCGTGATTCTGCCTGGGAATTCTTTCTAGTCTATGAACACAGAATTTCTGAAGCTCTGTTGATACACAACAGCTGTGACTCCGAGAAATGGTGAATGAGTGAAGATACCTCTTGACGGAATTAAAACAGCTGGACCCACAGCAGTAAAATTCTTAGAAGTGCAAACTGACGCTGAGAATCCAAATTTGTCCCAACACATTTACCTTGGCAGGTTTCTGCAAGCCTACCACTGGATCACGTATTTCTTAAGTGTGCAAAATGTAAATATGAAGAGTGAAGGTGGTGTAAAAAAGGCATTATCGCTTCTCATGCCTAATCTGGATCAGATTTATATGGGAAAAAGCTCCAAGGGTGCAGAGATCTCACATTAAAAACATCAACCCATATGCTAATTGACACATAATTCAGAAAATAAACACACTCGTATCCGCTGAACAGTTTGACAATGCTGTGCATGTAAATGCTTTCCACCTCTGTATCAGAACGGCATCATATTTATGTACCTTTAGCAGTCACCGGCCCCCAAGTGGCCCTTAATTACAACTGGTTTGGTGTCTACGCTGTAAAGTGGAAAGTGATGCTCGAATTTTCAGCGAATTTACGCTGGAAAAACTAACTCCTCCAAGAAAGGCTCTAAGCCTCTTGTTATTTATCAGTGTGATTGATGATCCTCTAAACCCAGCTTTGACTTATTGCAAAACGATGAAGGAATTAGGCACGTGTTTTTCAGTCATTACGACAAGGCATATGGGAATCTAGGAGTTGTGGGGAGGGGAAAAAGCAACAGAAACAGTCGACATCACAAGGAATGGAGAACTCTTTGCACGCACTGTGGCTGTTGGTCCGGTTTAACATGGATGTACAAGTACTTCCTCCCACAATACATCACGGTTATCTTCACCTAGGAGAAGAAGGGGTTTAGGTAGGGAACGTGATTACTCTAAGATCCTTCAATGTGTCTTTGAAATGCCACTGTTGATTTACACAGCTGAATGAAAAATACATCTGAAAGGCATAAAGAACGCCAAGACTGGAAATATCAAAGTTAGTATGCAGAAAGGTCAGCTTCATTCCTGGTTTAGACTTCCAGACCTGGACTTGGTCACTTGGATATTTTGGAAGGGACACTGGAAATGCGCGTTTGGTTTTGTACACCGGAGCACAGCTCTCACGACCACACCTCTCTCTTCCAGCTCACTAGCAAGCAGCGCATTGGAAGGGCACACGCTACTCTCTACCGGCTGGCCAGACCCAGCTCTTTGCACGCTGCATTCTCACAGCGTAGGGAGATGCTTTCCCTCCTGAGGGAGCGTAGATATTGAACTTTTCATTTCTTGAGCACGAAGAAAAAATGGAAGAAGAAGTCAGAACAATTGTAATGTGCTGTGCGAGGCTGCAGTTTCAGACTTGGAACTCACTCTGCTCTCCATTGCTGCCACCATCTGCTCTTCCAGCCTCCCCATCTGCCTCTCCTGCCACTGCTAAATACACTCTTGACTTTCAGCACACATTTAGCATCCCTCCTGTATGCTTCTCTTGCCTCCCCACGATGTAAAATTTGCCAAGACACTTTCCAGTGGAGCCTGGCTTTTGAAGCTGCTGAATTGGACTTCTGTGAAACACCACCATCCTTCCAAACTCCTTGTCTGGAGCTCCAGCTGTCCTACCACAACCACTCAGCTCTTCCTTAACCTAGATCACCCCACATTCTGTAAGCTCTCGGCATACCTGCCATCATTATTCTTCCTGTGTAATTTTTGAGCCTGCTTTTAGGTTATTTCTTCTCTGCAGACTTCCTGATCCTCTGACAGAACCAAAATCTCTACAGCTCAGAGACAATGAAATGCCATGATATTTGTGGTAATTTTTAATTTGGTATCTAAACTATCTTGGAAACCCAGAGCAGAGAAATTTGAAACTGTAAACAATGATTGCAACTAAAAGAGTCAAAGCGGTGAGGAGATACTCTCTAGTAGGGACATGGTTTCATTACAAGCTCAAACACTTTTGTAATCGATTTGAGGATTAATATTAATTTATAAAATTACAAAGTGCAGACTATTTAAAGGCGACATCCCTTCAGTCCTATATTTCTTCTCACCACCATTAACTGTTGATCCCCAGGCTTAAAACTGATCTACCGGAGCTATTTCTCCCCAAGCTCCTAAGAGTTAAAATTTACCTCCGTGAGGTGAGGCAGCATCAGGCTCGGGCACCTCTTGCATTTCATTAAGGGCATGTCTCTACCACAGTGAACAGGGTACCGCGGTCGATACAGACTCAAACCTGCCTTTATTTCAGAGCGATGCTGATAGCAGTAACGCTTCTGTCGCTTCTGGATTGAACATATTGAGACATCACCTTTCTCCAGTGCCATGATAGCTGAAGTTATGGAGCTATGTGGCAGCAGGATTAACTACTGTTTCAGTTGTATATATTTATTGAAAAAAAAATAAATAAAACGAAATAATAAAATGCAGAGAGAGAGCTTATTTCTTATTGACAAAATTTAGATTAATTTTGTATGCCTAGAATACTTAAAGCTTCCTGGAAGGAACCAGAGGAAGTGGTTTAAGCACTCTAAGTATCAACAAATTGTTTATTCCCTTGCAAGTCAGACTGCTGGAGAACACATTTAACTTACATCATTCCCACAGTTATCCTTTGCATCAAAGAGATGATTATTTATGCAACAAGACGTAACTGGGGAAACAGTTTTTCTGAGCTAATCACACCCCTGGGACATTCCAAGGCTCAGGGTTCATTACTGTTGAGAGGAAAAGTGTATTTTGTTCTGGAGTTTTAAATTCCAAACTGCAGTTTCAGCCAAGCAGCATGTTTCAAGTGGTTTGATATATCCCTTTAGGTAGCTCACCTCACCTGTCAATCAGAATATTTCACCCAACCCAGATAAAATTATTAACCCCTTATTTACCACACTGTAAATAGGACCTACTTTCTCAACAGGTGAGTCTATCAATGGTAATTTTAATGGCAACAGATGAGCAGAATATATCCAAAGGGTACGAAAGTATTGGTACAGAAGAGAATAATGTAGAAGAAGTGCCAAAGCAATCCCGAATTAACAATGTGACAATTTTGCATATGTAAGTCTACTGTTTTAATAAAACGTACATTGGTAAGTACAAGTACTTACTGCCAATTATCTGAATTATCAAAAGAAATGTGTATTTTTGTTTTTTTTTTAACAAAGCACTCTTGTAAGTTTATGGTACACTAGGGACATCCAGGATGGAATGGTCATTTTCAGTACACAGTCTCACACAAGTGGCAAGGACAGCAGGCCACTTAACTCTCAATGAAAGGGAAATGCAATGAGGAGATCACAAGGAAAACATTTTTTGCACTACTGTGTGGTCTTAGAAGTTAAACTACTCATGTTAAACTACTTCTCTCAGGAAACAACTCCTCTGATTGCTTGTTCTCATAAGCAGGGTCTCAACCAGAAACGTTTGCAGCCTCCCGCAATTTGAAACACGCATCAAAATCAATCTCAGTCAAAAGAAAACAAATGTTAAAAAACTAATGCAATGCTTTGAGCAGAAGGAAACAATGTTACTCTATCCCCTATTTATTGAAATGGAAAGTGAAATAAATACTGTCAGTTGTCTACACGGATGCTCATTCTACCCAGAGGTAATGGATGAGAGAGCTCTACGGAAGTGACATATAATGACTATGCACACACTTATCTTTCTCCCAGCGGGATAATTGTTTCTGCTCCAGACCCTCCATACTTTCTCCTTTTTGTATTTTACAGACACAGGTTCCATCTGCTCCATAAGCTAAATCTCATTCTGAGCACATAGAGTGATCAGAAATATTATTTCTCCCCCCTCCAAAAGAAACAGTTTGAAACTCTGGCCCGTCTGCTTATGCATCGTGGGTTTCCTTTGGTCTAGGGCAGCATTTTGCTTTCATAGATTTTTCTCATGCTTTAGATTTACATAGCTTCTTTCAGATTTATTTTTTTAAAGCTGAACTGCTCATTCATTAGCTTCTCTCTCTTCTCTGATCTGTTTCCAGCTCTACTAATTTAGCTGTGGTAGAGGGTTTCCTTCTTTTTCACTTCTTTTTTTTAAACCTGTGCCACAAGCAATTATTGTTTCTCAAACACAAAACTTGAAGGCTTCCTGTATCACCCCCTTTTATTCAAAAACAAATTATTAAAGAGGAGAGATAATTTCTGAATGTTATATCTCCTGATAAGTCAATTTTAAGTCTGTATCCTTTTGCTACCATAATTAACTTACTACTTCAAAGACACATGAAAGACAAATGTTCCATGGAGGGCAGCACTGGTGGTGGGAATTCCAGTAAGAGATTTAATCTCTTAGAATCCAAGTACATTAAATCTGCTACTAAAGAAACTGTCATTTCTTAAAATAATTGCCAAAGATAGAACAACAGAATGAATATCCTTCAACACCAACATGCTGTGCTCTCCATGTCTCTGGAAGCATATTCATTTACTGCATAAATTAATGTATTTGCTGCCTTTGAAATATGTTTCGATCTATGGGGCAAGCTATGTAACTTTGCATTTAGTCCACTGCCAAACTACCACCTCAGATTAAAATACTTAATGCACATTAACCACCAGTTCTTTAAAAAAAGATATTCCTGCAGGTCATCAAGGCAACAGGGACAGGACTCTCAGCTGGTAGAAATAAGGACAAACCTTGGCATGCTGGCACAAAAAAAGATGTCACTTTGCCCACTTTCTCATTATAAACAGTGGAAAAAATGATTGATCTATACTCTTGCCTGGAGTCAAAATGAGAATACTCAGCTTCTAAATACCAACTCCTTAAATGACAGGTAGTTGGACTTTACAGTGAACTCAAATGGAACTGACACTTTGAATTGTCTTATACAGCCACAGTTTTCCACAATGCAAGAAAATATAAACACAATACAGAGGAAGTGTCACAAATAAATTATTTATCAGCCTATTTCCAAAGGAGCTATAGGCTTCAAAACTGCTCCCCTTTCTCACTGGGAAAAAAAAAAAAAGCAAAACTCACAATATATCCAATGGGAAAGCAATCTTATTGCTATTAGCATTGGACTTTCAGCTCTTCTTGAACAGGAAAAACCTACTTTCTTTTATGTGTTCGTAAAGCAGAGTACAGAAGGGTCCAGTTCAGTGATCCTGCCTCTCTCCCTTTCCAATAACAGTAGTACTCATGTGTCCATTATGCCTCTTTTTATTGAGTATTAAAACCAAGGTGTTTATAATTAAGATACTACTGGCAGTTTATGAGAAGACATGAAAATGTGGAAAGAAACCATCAATAAATGATTAGGAGAACGCTTCAAGATAGAAATAAAATCAAGAGAATAAACACTGAGTGCAATATAAAAATACGCCCGGTTTAGCAGTCTGTACTGCTTGCTGTCGTCTGATATTAAAAACATTCACCCTGTTGCACTAGTGAATAATCAATAAATTCATTTTTTTCATCAATGGTTGGTGTTCTCTTTTCCCCAGTTGTTGTAACACAAGAGCCCCTCCGAGCAGGACCACTTTATCATTAGAGTTCGCCCAACTGAGCTACACAATGTTTCTTCATGGAAAGGCAACCAAAGGTGTTCTATCTGCCATTTCAAACAGATAAAGTTGACATAGGTCATGTACTCGATGTACTTCTATTTCTTTCTTTCCATCTTAAAAATAATTAACACATATTAAGTTCATGTATTACCTCAAGGATTCTAAAATACAGGTTGCTCTCACAGTATCACCAGCAGCAACAGAAGTACTACAATTGCTTTTAAGCCCTGGATTTTCAGCCAGGTGTTGCAAACAACTTTGCTGATTGATACAATTTTTAAAGGAAAGTGCTTAAAACTATGAAAACCACAGAAACAGGGCATGTACTTCACGGTGAGTTGGCTGCGATGGTCACTGCTTACAGAATGGGCAGATTTTAACGTGAAGAAAAGAAGATCCAAGAACTTTCTCCTTTCAAAAAGCAGGAAAGGAGTTTTTATCAGTTAAGTTTCGAGGGGAGCCAAACAATTGCACAGAGCTCCTGGTATTCGAACGAGAGTAAAAATCGTCTTAAAAACAATCCTGTTGTGAAATAAGAGAAAGTGCTTCACTACTTTCCTGTTCCTTGTGTAGGCTTTTATGAACAAATGATATATTATAATAACATAACACAGATTGATCTCTAACAACTCTACCAAAAAAAGAGGTTGGTCAGGTGTATGAGCTCGAGGGACTTGACCTTCCATGACTTACATATATAAACAGTGTGATCACCACAGTAGCTGGGTCCCTGACAGGCTGAAAAGTGTATAAATTGCCTCCAGATGAAAACACACACACAAAAAAACCATATTTGCCTTCATACCTTCCAGAAGGAAAAAATCTTTTAATCTAAATTCTAACACAAGGATTCTTGGGACAAAAATTAATTGTACCAAAACAAAAACTTTTTGTCTGGGTCAACAAACCTATTGTTAGCATTATAAAAGTCTTAACCTAACTTTGGGCTGTTGGGTTGGTGTTTTTTTTTACTTCCTATTTTTTTCTGAATGATGCTTTTTATCTACTAGTAATAAAAAGAAACACATTACAGTTAATTTTCAAGGGAAAGTCAAAGACTAGAGCAACTACATACTCTTTGGGGATTTGTAGTTTTAATTAGGCTTATAATTTCTGCAACTAAATCCACAGTTGTTTCCTTTCTGAGGCATGCTTATTATATAGAAATGTAGTTATTAGGTATAGATATGCTAGAAGTAGGTGACTCGTGTCACACAGAAGCACTGCTGTTTCTCTAAGCTACTGGATCCTATAAGCCACAAGTATGGCCAACCCCCAAAATTGTTGAAATGTTCTCTTCCTATCTTTGTGCAGGGAAGTTCTGATCGAGATAAATGCAAAACAGTTTTTTCATATTTACTAGAAAATACCACTTGTTCATGTTTTACATTGCTTCCTTCTTTCAGACGACGAGGAAGAAACAAAGGTTTTTAAATAAATCTCTCCTGCCCAACTCTTTGCTAATAATTTGAAGTTACTCACTGGTTCTGTTGATGCTGCACAAAAATAAACAGACTTTATAGCAGTTCAGTAGCCTATTTAATTAATCAGCTGCAGCGAATCAAGTCAATAATACAAGATCTAAGTAGCAAAAATGTGTCATATTAACCTGGGCTATTTTCGACGAATACATATTTAACAGAAAAGAACATTTTGATCAGATATGCTTCTCAAGTTATCACGAACAGATAACATGAACAATTTGTTTAATTGTTAAATGAAGAGTAAAGCCCTCGGTGTGTGGGTTAATTGCCTGATCATCTGGGAGCTGTTGCTGTGTCTCATTTGGCTGGAGCCTGACGGAGCTGACACTCACAGGCTGTACCTGCTTGTTGTAGAAGATTATGGGTGAAGCCCACATCCAAGGGAAGAGATAGAGGAGGAGGCTGTTCTTTGATATTGCTGACTTCTCCAGTTTTCTTAAGGCAAATAAAGGGAATAAATAACACTCCAATAGGATGGTTTATCCGAAAACACACTGCTTTCCAACAGGAATAACGCATATGGAAGCTAAGCAGGGTTTTTTCCCTTAGTGGAAAGCAGCAAGGTAAGGACCTGCAGCTGATTTAAAACAGCATGTCAATTAAAAGCCAAAGGAATTTGGGATGGTTCAAGCATTATAAATAACAGAACTCTTGATGGAACTAGCAGCTGCACACAGGGCAGAATGTCACCTTGTCATTGATGGCTGCAAGAAATAAATATCATTTTTAAGATTTCAATGAAAGGACTCATGGAAATGGAGCTAAACACGTTCTGGCACTCACTGGAAGAAAAGTGCAGCACATTTGGGTGGAATGAGTTATGAAATGCATAACAGAAAACAAAAATAGACGGTAAAAGGTGTGCAGGAACCGCCTGTATTACTAACAGAGAGAACTCAGTGGAACTGAACGAGTCCCAAACTTTAGGGTCAATCCAAGTGTCCCTTCTGTGGGTTTTAAATTCAACATTTCTGTCTCTGTATTCTGCCAATACAAAAAACCTGCATGTGATTCATTTTTTTTTCTAGAGCTGCTTTGCCTCTGAGCAATGCTGTTCACTTTATTTCACAATCTATGATTCATTCCATAATCTTAAAACTTTTTTTTTTAGTTTAAACAGAGAATATAGTTGTCAAATTTCTATTTGAAATATCTGGGAAAGGAAGAAAAAAGCCATTGACATCCCTAGGTGTGGCTCCTCCAGGGAAAACGATTTCTGAGCATTCTGCGGGAAGATTTTGCAACCTTCTGTTTGGTTTTGTTCTTATGAATCAAAGCGCAGCAAAACCTGTTTCTGGCAAGGCACAAAGAGCAGAATCCAGTCGTTTTCTTTTTTTTTGCTAAATACTTGGGTTTGCTCAAGCAACGAAAAGGAAGCAGGGTCTAAAACCTAAAAAAACTAACACCAATCTGTAGATTGTTGAAATGATTGATGACAAGTATGCTGAGCGCAGAAACACCTTTATTCAGTAGGGTGCCATGCTCAGAAACTCCTCTTGCTGTTGAATAACAGCGCACGGCTGCCACAAGAAAGCCCCTCCCTGCTGGGAAATGTTGAAGCCAGGCGTAAAAGTTTCGCGTTTCTCCACAGAGAAAATTTATATCCAAAATGACAGCTATGACTACACCTTTGAGATAGCTTTCAGGGAAGGAAATAGAGTGCACCTGGGTGTCAGTGCATGAAATACCGTGAGAAATGGGTAGTGTTATTAATACAAGGTCCTAAATACTTTAATGGGAAGAAAAATTTACCGTCCATGGATGCATGTTTCACTTTATTAGAAGCTTTATTGCTTCAAGGATAGAGGGAAACTCCAGTTACAATATGTTTCAAAGGCGCTCCTCATTGTTCAGCAAAACCAGACCCAAACAGAAAGGGAACTGCCTGCTGCTTAGTTAGATGGTTGCCATTTTCACCATCTTCTAAATCCAAGAAAACATCCAGGGTGGGAAACACAGGAGCCACGCCTCGCATGCAATATGGCTTTTTGATCATGTTTCACTCTAAAAATACGTTTCCTAGGTGAGCTTTTAACTGACACGACAATTATTTTGGCTAAACTGGATGTGAACATGTTAGTTCAGGAAGGAACTCTCATTTTAGCCTGTCTCAGGACTCCCAAAGAGAGGGAAAAAAAGCCAGCACTGGACTGACAGACCTCTGTCAAAGCACGTGGAAGACAAAACTCATGTCTAGCTTAAAGGAAAAGATATAATTGAAGGAAGGAGGAGATGTTAAGATGGATCATGTGGAATGCTTCAGAAGGTACACTCTGAGGAATGTGTTCTGCCACATAAGTCCGAGAACGCACAAAATTCATCAAACAGCTATAAAAATCTTCAGTGAATTATAAAAAGCTACCAGATGGCAAAAGGCTAGATGAGAAAGGTCTGAATTACTCGAGAGCATAATGACTTCAAAGGAAGGAACAGCAGGAACTAAGGTGAAATTTTAAAATAAAAATAAATTTCTGAAGGATGAGAAGATGAACTTTAGTTCAAAATCAGAGGAAAAAAAAGAAAAAAAATGGGGAAAAAAAAAAAGGAAAGGCATTACCATGCTCAAAACTTCAGGGGCGAAACTAAAATAGACCGCAGTTTACGCAGACTTGAAGGAAGGAAATTACTCTCCATGCCAGATGGCCAATAAAAGGTCTCTAGCTCTTCACATCCTCGACATGAGACACAAAAACCGAGTAGGCCTCGTAACATCTATCAAGAGAAGAAGCCAGGCAGCACGGCTCCACCTCGCAGTGACTCCGAGTGCTCTGCCGCGGCTCCGTGCCGACGCGGGCGTTTAGGAAAACACCCCAAACTGCTCCGAATGCTCCTGGCACAGAGCAAAGGGGCAGGAACCGCCGCCGCTGCTCGAAGCTCCGGACGTGCCGGCGTCACGCTGCTCGGTAATGTCATTTTCCACAGGGTGGATCCTCTGCAGGTGTATCGCTAATGTTGTTTTTGCTGCTATTTTTGGTACGGCAGAAGTTTCTTTGGAGTCGGAGCGCTGTCAGTCCTGCTGGAGATCTGTGAGGTAACTGATTCAGCCTGTCAGTTTACCGACCAGATTCAGCATCAGAAGCTGTGCTCCAGCACCGCCGGCTTCTCGCCGCTTTATTTTTGACCCGGATGATTCATTTCGTCTTGCAGTGAGATCCGCTGGGAAGCAGTGGGGTACGGAGGGAACTCACGCGTTTCCCTTTGTGTATCCCTCAGGATCACGAGCTTCCCTACTTTCCAGCAGCGTGAGAGATGGCTTTTTCCCAAATGTGCATCAGATAAAAGGTCACTCTTTGATGTGACTTCACAGCAGCAACAGAAAAGAAGATACCACTGAGGACACACACCTTGTGGTTATTCCCAGCTACAGTCCCGTACTTAGTTTCGCCCAACCCTAGCAGCATCCGGTATCTTAGTTATCCACTTTGCTTAGGAAATAAAAAAATCCCTCCAAGAACTATGTGGATTGCCAGCTACACAACAAACAGCAACCGCAAAATAGCCCAAAGGTATGCAGCCGGTGCTTGAAAACTTCAGTTTGAAAAGTAAATCCTATGGAGTGCCCCATATGAGAAATACAGATTAATTAGGTTGTTTACATCAAAATGACAGCCCGTTTTGAACACCATGTATTAGGATTTTCAAGCATTACAGACAATACCAAGGAGGTTATTTACCTAGATTTGTCACAGAAGTTCTTTTATATTGTGAGAGCTGGAGCTCACAGATGGAAAATATCTCTTAAAATATCACTTTTCCAAAAAATTACAGCAATAATTTCTTGGATATTAAACCTGTGGTTTATGTAGGTCATTTGCTATTTTCATACACAGGGACAGTGATATTAAAAGTCTGCACACTTTTGCAATCTATTTCACCATTTCATTATCAATCCTCTTATCTCCTACGGCTGTTGAATGCAGTTGCTGTTACAGCCCGATACGCACAATTGTGAAATCTGTCCAAGAGGGACAATCAAATCTCTGTCTTACTCTGTGGCTTAGTCGTCTGTCTGCAGCCCTGAGCGCCCTGCAGGGTTATTCTTCTGCTCCAGTTACCAGGGAAAACTTTGCAGAAAAGGTGAGTCTTGCACACCAACCTGATCATGACAGGGCTTTTACTTTTCCTTTTTTTTTTTTTTTTTTTTGTTTTAATCTTCCTTGGGAGTGAGGATCCTGAGCTGAAATGTTAATGGCTATGCAGGATGGGTCTAGCAGAGTAGATCTACTTAACCAAATTTCTGCCAAGTCTGGTAGCTCCATTAAGAACTGAAAACCAATACTATACTTCCATTTTGTCTTTCACTATGAGCCAGTTCTTTCACAAGATATGTACTCTAAGTCATCTCATATCAGACGGATTTCTAAAATGTGAAGGAGGACAAAAGTTGGCCTTTTTAATACAATATGTTTGTAGCTCCAGATCTAAGTTTTCATGTGAGAAGCTTCAACATCACAATGTGAGTTAAATTTACGCGAAGGCTGGTGTGTTCCAGCCAGAAAGAAATCACTGCATTGCACTGTGCTGGCGAAAAGGGAACGCCTGGGCAGAAATATATTTCAACTTTATGTATTTAGCAGAAAATGAAACTCCAAAAAACAATTATTTTCTCACAGATTTACTACAGAGTCCTTTCTCTGAAGCATCAAGAACAGGATCTTGCAGAAATGACAGATACCTTAGGTCAAGGTAAATAAATTGTTCAAATGAAAGCAGAAAGAACTGAGAGAAGCTCCAAGGCAAACAACTTTACTTCAGAAACAATTTCTATAAGCTTAGAGATGGATTGGGGCTATTAAAACCAATGAAGAATTTTAAAGAGACAAAACTGAAAACAGTGAGTGTTCTATGATTGCTTTATCTCTAAACCAAAATTGCAAATTGTGCTCTACAATCCTGAGTCCCAGAAACCAACCCAGCAGAATTCCCAAGAAATTTAACAGATCGAGACTTCAGTTTGCATAATTCACTGAAAGTCAATTAATAAGAATGAAAAGGGGAGGTGTTATGAAACTCACAGGACAAGTAATTGAAGCAGTTCTGCTGAATATTTGAATCTCTCTTCCTGCATACAATGGGAATTTATTGATGGCTTTTTATAGTGTCAAATTCCAGTACTTACAGATTTACTTTTTTCTTCTATTTTAAGTCTGTCTAGATCTTGTGGCTTTCATCCAGTTTTCAGCAACATTTTTGGTGTCTTTCAAATGTAAATCTGATTCAAATTAATCACAAGGAAGCATCATCTATTTTGTCAATTGATGCCCACTACTCAATATATTGCTGAAGGAAGAAAAAGAAACAGCTGCAAGGATGAGAATCAAGACACTTTATCAATCCCTGCATTGTTGCCAAGTTAGAATCATTCATGTATTTTTTCAAATAGAACATTTTTAATCTATGGTGTTTGGTTTTTTTTTATTTAGGTATTTATGGAGTTATATTGTACATTAGCAATAGTTAATTACCATTGGCTGTCTTGCATTGCATGCTACAAAAAGTGGAAGAAATCATGTCTCAGTGCTCCTATATTTTTTAACATATAATCATTAATTCAAGATATATTGTAGTGCATATGCTATAATGGTAGCAATACAAATATTACAGTCACGTACCTAATGTTATGAAGTTCTACTTGACTTGCATCTTAGGTGCCACCCATGTGTTCAAGGTACAAATTGAATGCAATGCCACAATATTGCCAATTTACATTCATTTCATTAAGAAGAATGGTTTGCAACTACAATATTGCAAATAAATACTAACACAGCTGTGTGGGACCAGAGGAAAATTTGATTGACGTAGTTGCATGCATGGAGAAGCAAGGAAAGAACTCAAACCCAACAACAGCTCCGCAGCCTAAATCACAGTATTTAAAAAGAGAGTGATCCCTCTAGGCTCACTGAAAAAATCCAGCTGCATCTGCTAGCACTAGTTCGTATCCAGTCACCTCCCAGAGAAATCTCACTTCCTTTCTCCAATTCCTTTTGGAGGGGGAGAGAGGGCTTGGTTTCAGGATGACAAGTTCACTCACTTCCCTGCTTTCTGTTTTCACAGGCATCAGCTAAGGCTCCCAAATGTACACTAGACTTTACTCACACTTATTTCACTTTTCTTTCTTTTCCTCCTGTCAAACATACTGTTTTCACAACTCTACACAAACGGCAGTAAAAGACATCTTTGCCTACGGTCTGAGCAGACAGACCTGTAAGCAAATAGGTACTTAGAAATCAAAGTGGTCTCCCGCTCTGATGAAAATTCAAGACACCGAACGGGGATGGAAATGTTCCAGCATACCTAGGAGAGCTGCACGGTGCGCTCAGCGCAGCCAACAGCCGGTGCAAAAGCAACGGAGCGCAGTCACGTGAAGCAGCCAATATCCCACCTTGGGCACGCTCCTCGGTGCAAACCGTGACACGGAGAGGGCTGTAGGCAGAGCTCCTGCAGGTCAGATTAATCATTACGGCTGGAACAACTGTGCACACCAACCCTGACCAGAAGCTGTACACGAAGTGGCCCAGCAGGCAGCAAAGCATGGACCCCAAACGCAGTGAACTGCAGCGGCAAGTCAGAGAGTGTCCTTCCAATTGTGTGCTCGCCACAGAGCAGCCGCGGTGTGTGTGAAAACCGAACCAGCACGGGTACACTGACTGGAGCTGGCCTGTGGAAAGACAACTGCTTTTTATCCAGCTACATTATCATTTACAGAGCACTAGGTAAAATCAGATTCCATTCCAATTCATTTGGCATTCACTTCTGGCTGGGTTTGAATGTCCTAAGTGGTTCTGTTTTCTCCATCACTGCAACTTCAGACAAGCTCTGAACTTCTGGTGCTGTGAAGCTGTCTACCTTAAACCAAATTGCTAAAAGCTCCAAATGACTAGCAACCTCTAGGAAAGGCTTCAGAAGCCCAAGGTATTACAAAAATCACTATCGTCTCTCTTTGGAAAGATATGCTTGCTTGTAACTGTCTCCATACCCCTCACCTGAATGTTGAGTGCAGTGTTGGGAATGATAACAATTTTAATTAGTAGAAAAAATAACTACAGATCTAAACTGTTGGTCACCAAACCATGCTCTGAAGAAGTATGCATTCAGAAAACATTACTGGATATAAATTCCTCTTGATTATTTTTTAATATACTATCATAGATATGTATCACATTGAACTCTCCATTTTTCGAGGTATAAATCAGTGAGCATAGAGTGAAAGGTTCAGATAAGAATGGGCGGGTCCGTCAGGTGTGGTGAATTCCACAGCAATGTACAACCAAACAGACAGTGACTAGTACAAGTCCAATGAAGTCACTTTAAATTTTTCACATAAATTCAATAGCTTTATATTACAGCTATCTCGCGTGTGATGTTTAATACTTTGTGACTAAAAAAATGGGTGAAAAGTGATTTAAGAAACTAAATAGGTAAAAAGCAGTTAATCACGTGGGGAGATTTGTAATTGTTGAAAGACGACTGGAGTCCCCATGAAATGGGCTGCAGTAAATCAGTGGTGAGGCAGGAGCTGTGTGGGAGGGAAGGGCTGCACCATGACAGAACGGGTGCTATTCCCAGAGTGCCTCAGCAATGGGAAAGCCTCAGAGAATGGCTCTCCTGAAAAAGCCATATACACTTGTAATCCACAGTTCTTCAGTGAAACAAAGAGTCAGATGACAGCTCCTGGTCCTATTACATGGATTTAAACACAAATATTCGAATTCAACTAAATACAGTCGAGACACTTACAGTAAAAACACTCTCTCTCTAAAGAAGGGCTTTGGAGATGGCTTCTCACTGCTCTTCTGTTCGTGTCATCTTTAATTGTCACATTCAAATCCTGGCATTAGGATCTTCAAACTACCACAGGACGAAGACTTCTAATCCCATCCATTGTGTATCATGAATGAGATTTTCCACCTGTGGGAATGTTGGAGATGCACGTTTCCATAGAAAACCCATCACCCGGGCAGTGAAACAGCATGGAGAAGAAAACTAAAGTTTGCAGAATACTTTTCAAAAACGAAGCTTCATCGAATTTTGCACTACATATAAACTCTAGTCACCGTTATTTCACTGAAAAACTGTCTCCTGTTTACACTGGTCATAGGACCAAGGGCATGTCAATGAGACTGTATCATGCTTTTCAGTTTATTCATCTGAAAAGATTCCTCCCCTGAAAAATTTTTGCATTCACTCCATCCATAAAAGTTCATGCGCATTCTAATAACCCTCATAGGAGAACAGTCTATAAAGTATCACAAAATAGTTTTTAAGATATTAGACTAAGCAAAAATCCTCCCTATGTGAAAACTTGTAAGAAGCAGCTTTCGCAGCCCCTCATTGTTGGATGCTGTGTTGTTCAAGAGGAGCCATCAGCGTTATGTCCCCCTTGTCACGGGCAGTGCTGTCACGTTTCGCCTCTGTGTCAGCACAGAGTTGTGCTGCTGGGAGGACACAACAGGGCAAGGGAACCCAAACCACCTCATCGCCTCCTGACAATGCAGCTGCCACACCCACTCGCTACAACCAAATACAATAAAGGATTTCCCTATGCTGAGACCTCCTCAGATTAAAAGAGCTGAGGATTTTCACCCTCAGTCATCATGACTTGGCATTGAAAAGCTACAGCAGCACAAAGCCAGCAGACACCTACCAACGGGACTCACCAGCTCCAGAGAAAAGACCCGAACAGCTGCAGAGAAACCAGCAGTTTGTGACAGGAACCTTTGGACAACACAGATTTCTTTCTTGCTGGATATCTTTAATTTGCATTACAGCATCCAGAAGAGAAAGCCTGATCTTTGTTCATTACTGCTCAGCATCAGTCATCTACTGATCATTAATTTAGAACAGTGGAAAAAAAAAAAAAGGGTGTTTTTTTTTACAAATACTTTAAGCAGTATAATATTTTTAATTGCCATTACCCTACTTAATCTCTTAAATATTAAAGCAGAGGGATATCAACACCTTTATAGGCAGCTATGGACCATATACAAATACTTGTAAATAAAAAAAAAAGGCATGAAGCACAAGCTGGACAATGCAGTATCTGAAAGACAGCTTGTTGCATCTCATTTTTTTGAAAGTGGGGACACACAATGAGAAGGCAAGGTGATATTTTAGATCAGAACTAGTTATTCCATAAAAGCCTTGATTTGAAACTTGCATTGTACATGACATTGCAGGGAACTTGAAGTTCAATAACGGAAAATGCATGCACATGGGAGCATTTTCTTAATTGGACTCTTGAGCTGAAAGCTCAGATATATTCCTGGTAGATGAAATGCTTCATATTAAATGTCAAGATGCAGTAAAGAAGTGACACTTAAAATGAACCAAAGAAAGAAGCAAAACGGAAGAAATTTAAGGCAAGTGTTTATTAGCTGAAAATATTCTATGCATAGAGCAATTCACATTTTTAAACTAATTTCTGCCTATCGGGGAGAGTGATTGGGAGTCAGGAATACACCGCAAAACCAGCATCAGAGCATAGAAGGAAACTTATATGGAAATAACTAGAAAACACATAATGCATCTTAGAGGAAGACTATCTTCGCTATCTTCAGCAGGTCTAATTAACACCAATTGTACTCCATCCCTACTCTATAAATACACCCTTAAGGAATATTTTTCTGAAAATACATCCCTGGAGCCTTATTCAAGTCTGTAATCAATGCCTGATCCAAGCAGAGAATCTCCAGAGCCGCAGGCACATCTCCCCTCTGCCCCTCGCCCCCAGCTTGGTTTCTCCACCCATCGCAGGACTTTCACATCTTTTTTTAAAATTCTTCAGCACGTCCATCCTTTCAGCGTACCATTACTCTCTTGCTACGGATACCTCCCAATCCCTGTCACTCTTTGAATCATTTCCCTTTACTCATCACCTATTTTAATTCAGCTTCACCAGCTTTCTCTTTTCACCCTGTCAGACACTTCTCACATCCATCTTTCGCAACCCTCCTTCCTTTTTTTCAAATGATACAGTTTCTCCTGTCACCTCTGACAACCCGTCCTTTCTGTTATTGACATCATGGCACCATCGCATCCCGAGGTCTGATTCTCCTCCTGCTCCTCCTGAAGCGTGCGTGAGAAAGTGCTCTGATTTTGCCAGTTTCCTGCACTTTGTATCGATCCTCCCTTTTTCTCATCTTTGTCCGTTTTCTTTCGGAACATCCCAGATTGATCCTTCTGCTGTCAGTCCTCGTTACCACTATGGCTCCCTCTTACTTGCCACCAGGCACTTGTTCCTCTGGTCAAACTCTTATTAACATTCTCTACCCATCCTTCTTGATCAGTGAACTTGTTTGCAAGTCTAGAACTGGCTTTTAAAGTCTTAACATCTTTCATTTGAAAAAAAAAACTTCAAATTTATGATTTATTCACATAGTCCAGATTTCTCTGTCTTTAACTTTCATGGGTTTTTTACATCCGCTGATCAAAACTGTTGCAACTGAATACGTACAGCTCCTTTTCACCAGTCCCAAATTTATTTTTTACTCTTGTTTTCAGTATCTGCGGTATCTGAGGAGCTCGATTTGGGTTTTGGTTTTTTTTTTTTATCGGAGGAGCAGCACTCAGGAAAGTCTAGAGAAGTCAAAATCAGAACCAAAAAATCAGACTTGGGTATTACTACAGATTTACACTCCTATTGCTGGAAACAACAAAGAGCAGAGAGAGGAATAAGGAGAAAGCAAGCAAGGGAAGACAAGGAAACACAAGCCAAATTTTAGGCTGCACCAAGATTAAGGGTGACTTTGGAGCCAGGGAACTCGCAATCCTCCCACCTGTTCCAGTCTTTTTTCTCGTACCGTCATGGTTTTACCTATCGCTGGATCTTGGGCCATGTTCCTTCTCCATTACCAACGTAGTGATTTACAGGTGAGGATGCAGACAGGCTCAATGTTAAAAAGATTACTCTTCAACTATCTGACAGAGCAGACTTTTTATGTGGAAAAATAAAGCAAGAAAGTTGATTTATTTTAATAGCTGTCCATCCCACCTAGCTGGAAGTAAACAACTGGCACATGGGTGGTAGCAACGCACGGATCAATGCTCCATGAAGATATTTGTCATTATTATTACCTGACACAGGTGTTTGTTGTCTACGTATTTTCTGGAAGGCAGCCAACAGTCAGACTTCCAGGGAAACACTTATACAATGGTCTCATACATGTGGATTTTAAAAAAAGGAAAAAAAAAAAAGAGTAATTGCAAATCTGGATGCTCAGAGGAACTCTTTGTAGGATTCATCAAATATTGGTCTTTGACCTGGGACAAGAAGACACCTATGACAACAACATTTTCAGGCTCAATATTTTATATCCAATCCAAACAGATATTATTTTGATAGATGTGAAACTGGCTTGGACACAGAAAGACACACAAATTTCTAGTAAATGTCAGCAGCAGCATAACATATACATAATTATTAACTGGAGCAATGAATCTGCTTGCCATTAACTTCACTAAGTCCCTTCTGGGTCAGCTCTGCTGCAGAATAGCCATTTCAAAAAGAATCTGCAATGGCTCTCATTCGCAAAACTCTCCCTCGACTACAAGCATAAAAAAAGTTTTAGAAGTTTGGAAAAGAACAGGGTAAAATGCTGGGTTTGTAAAGCCAAGTGTCTAAGGAAGGAGAACATCAGGTCCAGCTCTGAGCTCAGCTGGGATGGTAGTTTTAACTCTGCTGTAAAATACACTTTTAAATTTCCCAGACTTCATATAAATATTGTGGTTTATAGCTTTGGGGTTTTTTTAAAGCAAATACAGTTTATATTTCTTTCCAGGCACTTTTTGGTTTTTCCTAAAATACAATAAATATTGGCCATTTCTCTTTATTTTAAATTTAACAACGGTTGTGTTTCAGTCAGAAATAATTAAAACCTGATACACGATCATACAATTTTTACTGTAATGACACTTTACTTCTAAGCAGATTATTGCCCAAAAGCCACTCCTGTAGTTAAAAAATGTGTTCATATTTCATAACAGTTTTTTTAAAAAAAGTGGAAAGTTAAAGTAATCAGTCTAAATCCATGGCAAGCCACTGGACTTTGTAGTGTTATACGCCCTATAAAGTGACGTGTAACGTGAGGAAGCACTTTTTTCTGGTTCTGTCATCTGTTTGTTGCCATTTCTGTGAGCATGAGAGCTGCCATTATAATTGCATTTTTCATAAAGAGGCACGATAATATTTGAGTTTTGCTTGCAAGATTCTACAGTTAGGGAAGTCTGCCTTTGAGAAGGGCACGGAAGCAGCGCCTGAGTCTCCCTGAAGATTCCTCCTATGTCATCAGCTTCCTACTCGTAAGAAGAACTTCTTTAGCTGCTCCTTTAATAGCAAAATGCTCGCAGCCCATTCCCTCTTCTCCGCTGTGACAGGCTTGCACATGGCTCAGCCTTTTGCCAGAGAAAAACCTAACTAGCTCCTTGCATGACGCTTCATAACGGAGATCTCTTCTAGGCTGATCTTTGAGACTGCCCAATAATATTTCATTCCTGTTTATCGGTAACGTGTTTGCTAATGCACTGCATGGCACCATTAGCATCCATATACTCGGAGATTAGTCAGTGTTTCCATTAGGGAGTTATAACTCATCCTTACAATTTGATTCCAGACAGAATTGTAGCTTTCAACGTCAAAGTCCTGAGTGATTTAAATAATGGAATTGGGCTATAAAATCTATTTAGTTTCCAGTTTATATTTTATATTACAAACAAAAAAAAAAATCAAAAATATTGAAAGAGTTAAAATTGGGTTATTGTAAAGCACATTTAGGATGCGGTTTCACTCATATCAAAGATTGCTGCTTTTGTGCATTTATCTTTTTTTTTTTTTTCAAATAACGTTATTTCTATGTTGAGTATTCTCCAAATACTTTTCTCAAAATGAAATTTCACGAGGATACTTACAGTACAGATTTGCACATCCATCTATCACTGTACAGATAACTAATAACATTACATGGGTAGTTGATAAAAGAATATTCTCAACATATAATGGCTATGAAATTCTGAAGAATGTATAAAGAGCTCTGATATTTTTCAGCCGACAGTCCTGCACCATCACATTGTGTCTGAGACAGCATTTTACATTCAAGAAACAGCTCTCTCTGAGAAGAAGGATGAGTGTGCCAGGAAACTAATTTAAAAAATGAACAGCAATCTTTGACCGAGGTTTTCAAAACTGTGTGCTTAAATATAGGTTTTAAGTGCCCAGATACACATCATTCTTTATTAACCAGTCATTCTGCGCATGATGGGTTAAGACACAATGTTTGGAGTCCCAGGGAGAATTCCAGATGTTTCTTGTCTTTATATGCTGGTATCCGTGGATAAACTCTCCTTTAATTTATAATTAACTCTGATTCCATGACCTACTTAAAACAATGTACGTAACAAACACCTTCCCTGTTGGCTTGCTTTCTTTTATTCTGGCTTCCATCGAGTTTTATGAAATTATTGTTTTATCGGCACCTGAACTCAAATAGCTTCATTTTATATTTGCTATTTTATACGTGTATCACAGAATCTGGAAGGGCCTCCAGAGGTTGTTTAGTCCAACTCTCCTGCTCGAAGCAGGGCCACCTAGGTCAGGTTGCTCAGGAACGCATCCAGGCAAGTACTGAAACCCTTGAAAGATGGAAATTAAATCTGGGAAACCTCTTCCAGTACATGGTCACCCTCATACTGAAAATATTTTTTCTTAATCCTAACCAGAATTTCCCATGTCCACTGACTTTTTTGCCACCATTGGGCATTTCCGGGAAGAGCCTGGTCCTGTTTTCTCTACTATGTCAGCAATATATCCTCACTTAACTTATGTTCTTAAGGCTGAAAAAGGGTCTCCTTGAGCACCACGTCTTTCAGATCCCTGACAACCTTGGTTACCAGCAGCTGGACTCAGTTATATCAAAGTCCTCCTTGTACCGGGCAGCCCAAAAGAGGGCACAGCACTCCCGCTGCGAGTGAGTTCTATGTGCTAAAAAACCGCTACAGTGAATTTACTTGTATTTCTCTAGACCTACTGTATTTATAGTTACAATGCATTATTTTAAATTTATACTCATATTTACAAAATGTATAGTAAATTCATGGTATGAGACATTTAAAAAAAATTGAGATTGTATCATGGGTTAGATAAATGCAGCATTTGATTAGAACAATTAATTCTTTGCTATATACCCCCAAAAACTGTAGCAAGCAAAATGATAACTGAGCTGTCCTACAAGGGGAAGTAAGTGTGACGCTCTTACCAAACATTTTTAATGTAACGTTAGAAAGTACTGCATTTTAAGTTTGGAAAACGGGACTAAAGAACAAACGTCCACCCAGCTAGTCAATAGAAGTAAAATAAAATGGGGAGGGGGTGGGGGGAGGGAGTTGTTAATGTTACAATTCAGGCTTCCAAAAATGCATTATATATTTGACTTACAGAGTTAATCCTGTTATAAAATTTACTTACAAAGTTTTAGAAGGAAGGTTAAGTTACAGGAGTCATATACAAATACCAGAATTGCCGAGACTGAAGTTTTTACTGAAGTACCACAACGATTATCAGAGTCCAAACACAAAGATGACAACCACACTATGCTGCACAGATTAACGGAGGATGAGAAAGGCCCCAAGACTACTATGACAAAGCAAAGGATGAGACGCAAACATGAAAAGACGCGTTATTTCCACCTGACAAAAGTGGGAGACAGGATGCCGAGCACTGAAATAAATTGCCTAAGGCAGCACATGAAGATACGCGTGCTGAAACCAAATCTTCTGAAGCCCAGACTTACGTCTTACGGTAATTTAAGAGCTCTGGTTTCAGTTCCTGTCCATTAACCCTACTTCTGAACAACCGTGATTCTTCTTCCACTTAATCGAATGACAAAACTTGGACAGAATTAATAGTATGGAGGCAGGACTTCAGAAAGAGCAGGTCTCTCCTGTACTCACAGAGAATGACAAACCCCAGTGGGGAGGTGGCTCTAGGAGAAGCCGGGGAAGGTGGCCGGGTTGCTCTGGGTGAAGAAAGGATGAGGGAGGTAGGGGGGGCTCCGGCGCCCAGGGACAGGCTCCGTCCTGGGGCTGCACCAACTAAGAGCCACCCATGCTCCCCTCGGTTGGGTCATCTGCTGCTGACGACAACTTGGTTACCCCAACAGCAAATTATCAGCCTGTTCTCTCTCCTGACCTTCTACTCAGGGACTTCTCCAGAGAAAGGTTGAGGATATGATTTTGTTCTCTCCCTAGATCTGCTGTTGACCACGTGATACATACAGGTGTATATAAACATACACACATGAAACCCGTGGCGTATATAACAAGCACTATATTTGGTACAGGGGAAATGAAATGCTATATAAATATAAATTCTAGCCTGTGCTACTAAAACAAACAACACAAGTATTCTACTATGCCATAACATTTTCGAACAGAAAACTCATAAATTTCCCTTTGGTTTGTTCAAAGGCTTTTAATGTTCCTTAGTTACCTTCCTATCTCCTGAAACTGAAAACAGACAAAGAAAAACCTATTACTATAAAACTACCTACTTTTAAAAATTTGTAACCAGAAAGAGGCAAAATTTGAAACAAAAATTAGCAGTTTCTATTTAAACTTCCATGTCCTATTACAGCAGCCAGGTAGTTACATTTGCTTACCAAAACACAGAGCCTGGCTCGAGGCAAAGTCCTACCCAGAGTATCAGAAAACGAAGGGCTGTGCAGCACAAAGTTTTCTGTCAATCTACGAGCAAGTGAAACCACCGCAGTCAACAAGCGCGCAAAGGATCGCACCTCTGATCGCTCAACATTCAGCAACACGTGGAAGGAAGCCCCGTAAACCACCTTTTCAACAAATAAGTATGAAAGGACAACTAAAAAAAAAAACAAAACAGTGCAATGAACAAAAGCAGTGTGATAATACTTATCAGCACGTGTTCTATTCCACGGCTGCACAGACATAAAGACCTCTAGAAGTATTTCATGAGATTCCACCTACTATGAATTTTAGCCCTAGTCTGAAACATCTTTAAAACTAAAACTGTTATTACAGCTAAACGGTCAGAGTGTTATCATTTGGTTATTACAGTCAAGTCACAAAATCAGCCTGCATCTACTGTTCTTGTCACGGCACGTTCATTT
The DNA here is from genome assembly GCA_020746105.1 of Trogon surrucura. Lineage (NCBI taxonomy): Eukaryota > Metazoa > Chordata > Aves > Trogoniformes > Trogonidae > Trogon > Trogon surrucura. Next base: position 42,983,735 of record CM036621.1, read on the forward strand.
CAATAGCACCAGTGGCTGTTCAATACTGAAAGATACCATGTAATTGTTTTTAGGCTGATGAAGGGGAGCACACAGGATGAGTTTCTCTTTTATCTTCTGTTTCTGTTTCCGTTTTGCCAAGTATTTGAAAACAAATGGAGAAAACAGCCACAGTAATAAAACATTTCTATTTTGTTTGTGGAAAAATTGCTGTTAAGTTTGCATTAGATATAATGTTCTTTTCTCTCATAAACAGATTTAATTTTACTAAGTGCCCAGTTAGATTTTAAGCCTGGAGGAAGCTGCTGCAGGTCAAAAACTGTATTATACAAGGCAACATTTTTTTTGTTGCAGTTCATTCAATGACCTGAAACACTATCGCATTTCAAAAAAATGAGGCTGCCACAGGAACTGAAGGACTGGGTAGAATTGCAAATGTGCTGTGATGGGCAAATAAAGACACTGGTTTCTCCTCCTCATCATCCCCTGTGCCCGGGTTTGCAGGTGAAGCCCACGAGAAGAGAGGCTCCCTGAACCTGCCTATTCTAAGATGCAAAAACGCCCTGAACTCATCCCATCAGAAACTGCATCTTACAAAAACACTTAAAATAACGACAACGGTAACAAAAAGCCCCAAACTGAAAAGCCCCCCCTTCCCCTTTCGTTGCCCTAACTCCATGTGTAGCACACTCACACCAACGCCCCAGAGATCCGCCGCCGAACCCTGAAGTTCTGGTGACACCTTCTTGTGTGGATCCTCCCTACTTTTTACCTGGGTGCCCCCAAATAATTCCTACAGAGGCAGCAAGAAGTAATTACCCGCCAAGAATTAATTATGTACCAGCCGGATATTGCCCCAAACATGCAAATAAGCACAGGGTAAGATCAACTAGATTAAAAATATTAGCTATAAATCACCTAGTAGGCTGCAGAGAACTAAGTGGCACTAAAACACAAGGCTATGTAGCGTGTTGCCATAGAGTAACGAAAGGTTTTGCTCAGTACGTGGCTCCTTCACCTCAGGAACATCCTCTAGCGAGCCGAGGTGAACACTCCGTATGGATTGGGACCATTGGTTAAGAGGGATTGGTACAACAGCAGCAGACAGTTAATTTACAACTTGGAATGTCCAACATAAAATTTAACTGACTAGGAGCACCTGTGGTATTTCTCAATGGCTTCCTATGTCTGCCTCGACCAGTTTACAACGAAGATAAAAGTGACAGAAATGATTAGTTTTGTTTGCATTCAAGTTGATAAACAAAAGTAACATGTGTATTTGAATAAATCATACATCATGAATTATGAAATTACACAACACTGGAATGATGAAAACCATTGATTTCTGTGTCTGCCTAAGGGCAGACAGAAAGAACAAAAGAATGAGATTTATAGAGTATTCACTAGGAATACTTCAAATGTGATGCACATTTTTCCTCTGAGAGCAGATCAATACAATAATTTTATTTCTAAGCTAAGACATGGCTAGGACAGTCTTATCTCTCATTCTATCCAGTCTCACACATATGCAATGATATTCACATAATGTCTATACCAGCAAGATTCAATTTTTGAAAATATAACACTTCGCTGTGAGCTCCTGGCAGCAGACATCACATTTTTGCTCTACATCTTGCACTTAGCACAAGCATCCTGGGGCTAAGTGACATTTGCCTTCTTCACTCTACAAAAGAAAATGCTACTTTACCTCAAACAATTAATGACATATTGTGAAGGACTGGTTGGAAAATACACATTTCCAGTTTTGTATGCAATCTGCAATAAGGCAGGAAAGCACTTATGAAACAGTCTAAGCTCTTCCCTAGGAGGAAAATGTGCATCAATAAGTCAATGTGTTGGGGTTCTTTTGTGTTTTGTTTTGGATTTTTAGAGGTTTATAGCTCGTCAATAGGCCTGCAGGAGAGCCTGTCCGTAGGTCTGTCCGTCTCATTTGCAGGGAACACCCCCCCCCTTTAGCATTACACTGACCCTGGACACATGCATCCTCCTTGGGATCAGTCTCATCTCTCCTGCCCATCAGTCCAGTTGGCTCCAAGGAGAAAAAAATCTCCTTAGGAGATCATTTACCTGTTTCTCTCTCCTGTACCAATAATTGCTTTCCTTGTAACCTCACCCTGCTTGCCTTTACTTAATTACTTGGTTAGCAGCACCTTTCATCTCTCTAACACATCCAATTAAACTCTCATGCAATTTGTTATCAACTTTTGTTCAGCTTCAAGATTTGCTGCCCCTCTTCCCAAAAAATCTCGTGCACCTGAAAGTTCATCCACGTTTTCCAGGCATCCCAACAGCTGCAAAGAGTCTGGAGAGGCTTTTGCTGCCGCCCGCTCTTCACTGCTCACCAAAAAAAAGTTATTGTGAGGCACAGATTTGGTAATGCTGCAGATGGTAAATGAAAGTTTTGTTGTTGGGAAGTTACTAGGTAAGGGTCACTCACTGTTAATCATTAATTGGCTAGAAGTCCTTTATATAAATGTCATGAGGCTCCTTAAATAGAATATATAAATAGAATATGCAATTAAACATATATATATACACACGGAGTATGCCTACGCTGTCTTGGAAGTCAAGGTTGCTCAGTGGAGACAGACTTTAATTGCTTGTATTTAGGAAAAAAAAAGGCCACATTTCTAAATAAGTATTGTGATTCAGCACTGTCTTAATACTTGAGGTCCCATATGCAATAAAAAAAATATTGACTATAATTTACCATTAATGGACATAAAGATACACTACTATTTTTTCAGAGCTTTAGTGTCAGTTTATTATCATCTGAACAAAAAAGGTAACACATATACACTTTATCTTCTTAAGAGATCACAAATTTCAGCAAGGTAAATATTAGTTTTATATTTTTTTAAATGAAACTAAATGTAAAAAGAAACTTTTCTCTTTTGGAAATGTGGAGGGCACCCATTACAACCCATCATGCTGTTCTTAGGTTTACACAAATAAAATTGTGCTCAGCAGAATAGTGCCTATGTAAGTTTGATGCTTCCCATATGAAACGAAAGAGAAGATTTCATGCAGTTTCATGTTAAGAATCCCAGCAGATCACACAGAATCACAGAATGTCAGGGATTGGAAGGGACCTCGAAAGATCATCAAGTCCAATCCCCCTGCCAGAGCAGGAATGCCTCGATAATGCTACGTAGGAACGTGTCCAGGCGGGTCTTGAATGTCTCCAGAGAAGGAGACTCCACAACCTCCCTGGGCAGCCTGTGCCAGGGCTCCGTCACCCATATTTGATATTTGAGGTGTTTTGAATTTCAAATTAAAACAGGGCTTAAGTAATCACAGGACTTGCTCAGAATGAGTAACGCAATACAGAATTCTTTCTTTGAGGAACGAATAATATTCTGCACACGCCTAACAAAAGCTTAAGTGCCCTCGACACAATTTCATATAGCTACATTGCACTTTGTGTACGGTGATATTATTGTATTAGCTATAACTAGTTATCACACCACCAAGGAACAAGCTAATTCAAAGGAAAAGAAATTACAGGACTAGAAAAGCACATCTCTGCAGAATCCAGTGCTGCAGGAGAGGACGAGCCTGTATGAGGGGACAGCTTGCCTGAGACCCACCGCCCTGGGGAGAAGAGCCTGCACAGGTGCACGAGAGGGAGGAGATGCTCACGTGGAAGAGGACTCCCCAGCCTTGCTTTATCGGAATTGAATAATGCATCAGCTCACGTGGAGCGTAAGTGCTCACGCAGCACTGAGCTGCGAGAAGACTTGTAGTGAGTGTCCCTGAGCAAAGAGCCGCGAGGTAAAACGGAATGACTCCGTCCGCTTCAAGCTGTATCTTTCGCCCTCTGTGATCTAGAGGTTCCGGGTGATCTAACAGAGCGCAGAGTGAAAAGCAAACTGAGTCTTTGAAATAACTCTAGACCTGACTGAAGTCAGCAGGTGCGTTCTGAAAAGGAACTAGGGTCTGCCTATTCCAGCTGAAGCCTCTTATAAATGCAGATGACAGATGATTAGTATTACAGTGTCTCTAAGGTAATAATAGCAATAAGAAATAATTTACAACCAGTGCCCCGTTTATGGCCTCACAATAGGATGACTTAAATGCTGCATAGACCTTGGACTGGCCCTCAACGAAGAGTGAAAAGTTTTATTCTTTATGAACCTTGCATGATGGCTATTTTATCTGAAGAAGAAAGCTGTTTAAAGTATGAGAGCAGGAAGTTTTTCCCTTGGTGTACCGCTCGCCGTATGACTAATGTGCCCTTTTGATTTCTATTGTATGAAAACCCACTGGGAGGTTTAGGGCAGTTTTAGTGCAGAAACCTATCAGATCTTATTGGCCTTCTAGGCTGATTAGTGGTGGGTTGTTTCTCACAGCTCGCCTTTGTTCTCTATCATTGCAGCTCTCCTTGAGCTGCTCCGGCGAGGTTTTTCAATGCTAAATCTTGTTTTGTGGGGATGCGTAGGATGGTTTCTATAGAATGACTCTGTGCCACGAAGGACTGCATAAGGTGTCCTTAAAAGTGACAGAACTGGTTGCAGTGGATCTCTCTTTTCAGTTCATAAACTTTACTGATTTTTTTTCAAACATGCCATTCAATTCAGAGTCAAAAGCAGCTGGATATTACAAACCTTCCATGGAAACAAATGCCTAGAGTTTTGGATGTCTTCCAGGCACTTTCTCGTGTTAGACTGGTGGAAAGCGGGCTTGAAACTGGTGATGCCTGCCAGGATCAACACGGGTTTTTTCTCTCGTATGGCTAGAGCGAAATCTGTAATCAGGACTACGTGCGAGAGAGACGGGTTTAAGCGACGTGCGCCTCTCCCATGCTTAGCATTGGGGCCACACGTTGGTAGCAAGTAAAATCCTCACCCTTCCACTTGCTAACCTGACCAGAGCATAATATCTTACATCGCACTGATACAGTGCCAGATGCTGAAATCCTTCCACAGTTGCTTCTCCTGAGAGAAGCGGTGCAATGCCAAGGTCACTCAGAGAGAGGCACACGGCTAGAGAGGGACTTGCGTGTGACAGCTCCCAGTGACCCGCAGCAACCTGAATTCCAGCAAGCTTGGCACAAGTCCGGAACCACAACAAAAATTTTGTTGCTATCCGTATAAGCCATCATAAAAAGAAAAAATTCGTCATTCCTCCAAGAGCCAAGGGATGGGATAGGTGGGGCTAGAATCGCACAAAATCCAAGGTCTGAAGCTCCTTACTCTATAGTTAGAAGCATAATCAGAAACGTAACTCCTGCAGTCAGAAGCTCTAATGCAAATTGTCTGTTCTGGTCACTTGCATTATTAGCTGGATGAAAATCTTTAAGATGAATAATTCATTTGCTGAAAAACTAAAGGATGTCTAGCACACCGTGAAAGCAGCTTAAATTTGGCAGAGTTCTTACTGGGAAGAAAAAGAGGAGAATAAGGGAACTCAAAATATTTAACGTTTTTTAAAATGGAGAATTTCTGTTTTCTTGTGTTGAAACAGTGTTTTGAGACTACTTTTAGCTACATGAATTCTAGAAAAAAGACCTAGGCAAATAATATTTCATTCCAGATCAGGCCAATTTTTCATATTTGCTATTTTTAAGTGTTCAAACAGCAATACAAATTACAGACTTTTTCCACACACCTCCAATTTTTCTGACCTGTTTTGCAGCAAATACATTGTTATGTTGTACATTCATTCCTCGTGGCATTTCTTTCTTACCACCCCTCGTTCAATTCAGAAAGAGAAGGCAAACAATTAGCCCGAGCAGTAATGTTCAGTAACACCTGAAATGTCTTCCAGTACCCCATATTAATTTAAAAGTAGTAACAATGAGAATGTCAGTGCATCTTAAGAAAAAAAGTTATTGCCACTTTCTATGCACAGCACTGTATGATTCATTGCTTAGCACAGGGAAAATCTTTTACTGAAATACTAAGCAGGTTATAAAACACCATTTGTGTTTTACTTTTGCAGTGGTTTTAATCTGTCATTATAAAACCATCCAATTAGGACAACAAAAAGGAAGGCTGTATTTTTTAAAGTGCTGTTTCTGCCCAAATTAACTGCTTCATTTTGACATAGCACTCTTTTTTTGCCTTACAATTTTCCCGCAGTGTTCCATTTGATTTTTATGTCAAAGGATTGCACAACATATTTTATTTTTGTTTTAAACGGGAGCTATGGGAAATCTGCCCTGGTTTACTGGAAACCTGGAAGCTTGTGCTAGGAGAGCACAGAGTTTTTTCAGCAAAGACAGTGTTTTAACCTATATATGCTACACCAGAAGGCAGCAACCAGTATGTGGTAGGTTTGTTCCCCCTGCAATTCCAAGCACTTGGAATTCAGGCTTTCCATGTGTTAGACCATTAATTATCTTAAGATTAATGGCAGAAATAGCAACAGATCTCCAAATCTGCATGCAGCTTATGATTTGAATTCTAAATATATTCACTCAGCGGATCGAGGCTTTTTTCCACCCTGTTGTACAGGTGACCACGGCACCACAGAATCGTGCTCTTCGCTCAGCAGTTGCTTCGTGCATTTCCAGGACAGCAATATATCTGGGTACAATACTTGTCCCTTTGTTCTAAGCTATACAAAAACATTACTTTAGACGTATACCCATGTTTTCCTACCCCACACTTTTGACAACTCTGTCAGGAAAAGGAATTTTTCTTTATAGTTTTTCCTGACCAGTTAAGAAGAAACCCAGATCTTTCTCCAAGATTCCTTGGTGAGGGAATCCTACGCCAAGTTATTCCTCAGGGCACTGACAAAACATGGACATATCTAAAATACATAGCACATATGATGAGTTGGTGACTTGTATTTTTGTTGTAGCCACATACTTTTGGCAGAGCCCTACTCCTCACACTGCACCAAAGGAGTTTTTCCCAGTCCTCTCACAGAATTGTCAGGGTTGGAAGGGACCTTAAAGATCATCTACTTCCAACTCCCCCACCATGGGCAGGGACATCCCCCACTAGATCAGGCTGCCCAGAGCCCCATCCAGCCTGGCCTTAAAAACTCCCAGGGATGGGGCTTCCACCCCCTCTCTGGGCAACCTGTGCCAGGGTCTCACCACCCTCGTGGGGAAGAACTTCTTCCTCACATCCAACCTGAACCGACCCATCTCCAGCTTCACTCCATTCCCTCTAGTCCTGTCACTACCCGATATCCTAAAAAGCCCCTCACGAGCTTTCTTGTAGACCCCTTGAGATACTGGGAGGCCACAATAGGGTCTCCTCAGAGCCTTCTTTTCTGCAGACTGAACAGCCTCAACTCTTTCAATCTGTCTTCGTAAGAGAGGTGCTCCAGCCCTTTAAGCCCTTTGTGGTCCTTCTCCAGACACGTTCCAGCACGTCCAGATCTTTCTTGTGCCGTGGGCTCCAGAACTGGATGCAGTACTCCATCATTTCCTCTCCTTCCAACCAGCACTCATAAAAACAAAGGAGAAAACTAAATAAAATTGGGACATGAGGTCCAGAATGAGGAGCACATGTCCTTTTCACATGAGAGGAGGAGTGCAGAGTCTATTTAAGCTAAGCCAGCAGCCAACAGACACCGTAACAACCAAACTCGCAGGGACTAAATAGATCCAGGATGGCACAGGACATCCTTGTACAGATCCCTGGGCACACTGTACAAACACGCAGCACATTTCCACCGACTTTTCTTCCTACATTACATTTTGGTCTTTTGCTCTTTTGATTTTATAACTGTCCTACCCAGCTGGTACATGGTAGGAAATTGTTTTCCCAGGGAGAACGCAGCTTAATTAGCCTCTACCGGGTATTTATCCTACTTAATGCCTTGCCAGTTAGAGAAGTAAATCATCTGACAGAAACGTCCCAAATGTGTTTCAGTTTAAATTCAGATTTGCCTCTCTCTTGTACACACTTCAGGTTGAGCCTCTCACTTGCATGACGCTCTCCTGCTGTCAGTGTTATGCACAGCAGAAGCAACGGTGAATTGGAGATCTAATTAATTTCGTCTGTGATGGAGAATTGCACACACACATTCTTTGTTCTTTTCCTTTTGGATCCTTTCATTGTCCTAAAACTGTATTTATCTTCACGGTTAGATTTTTTTTTTTTTTTGGCCACCTGGTCCACAGGAGCTTTTTCAGGTAACAGAGCGATGACACAGACCTCAGGAAGTGTGGACAAGCATGGATTTAAAGCATTTCTGCCTGACTGAAAATTGATGAATTAAAATCAAACTGGCAGCCTTCACATAATTTCTGGCACTCTATTAATATAAAAACTTTTCTTCAGAAAGAGAAAGTAGGTGTCAATGCTGAGTCCTCTGGGGTTCAGGAACAGAAGGGTGCGTTCTTTCACTGCTGTCACTGGATTTCTTTCAGGGAATGGTTTTGCAGCACTTCTGGAACAAATGTTGATCTCCTGTCAGGATATTACACTGATAATATGATAGAAGCTATCCTTTTTCCTTACTCAAACTCTTTGAGCTTTTTTCCTTTTTTAATATATTAACTTTCTGTACGATTTTATGATTTTCATTACTATTTGGAAACTAAAAACTGCCTAAAGTGTTTACAGTGTTACAGAAGAAGCCTTATGGAAATCTGTATGTTACAGTCCAATGCCCTCTGAGAAGGTTCAGAATAAAGTACACATAAAACGTTTCAGGCAGTGGAATAATTTCAAAACACTTTTCATAGTCAAAAGCAATAGAAAATGTTTATAGCACCTTTATATTTTTGCTGTGAGTGCTCCAATTTGGGTATCAGTCAAGCTGAGTGCTCACAGCACAGTTCAGGACAAGCTGAACTTATTTACAAATATAACCACCAAGAAGGAAAATAAAAAGACAGGTCAGAAAGGCCAGCTGGCGAAGAATAACACCTCAAAAATAAAAAAAAGAAATCAGTTTATGGTGAATAAAAAGCAGCAATCAGGATTCTTTGTGGTCAGCTGGGGATATTGAGCTGAGATGAAAGAAAAGTGAGAGTCTCTCACCACGAAAATAAATAGAAAGAAATGAAGCTATAAAATATCTCAGCAATAGCTGGGTATTTCCATTCCAGTGCAACGTTCTCTTTTCAGACCGATTTCTCACGCGCAGGTGTCTGCACACGCATTGTGCTTTTTTTTTCATATGGCGACACAGCACTGGCCGAACTTTTTGAACTATATTTTTCGGGATTGCTAAGGAGAAAAGGAGGTGTCCTCCAAGTCACCTCTCCCCTGCAGTCAGCACGCCCGAGTCAGTGCAGCAGCTGGCACACAGACCCAGCCAGGCAGGAAAAGGAGGGCAAATCCAAGTCTTTAACCCAGTTACCCTCCCTGCCCACCTCCCACCCTCTACAGCCACCTGAAGCGCCCTGTTCGCGGACGCTTAATAACATCTTGGAGACCCTGACACTCTCGGACGCCACCAGTTTTATCTCTTGCTGTCCTGACCCACCTCCTCACACTCCTACAGCTCCATCCAGTCAATTTTATTGAATCTCCAGAAGTGGCCGCCCGGTCGCCCTTTCTGGTAGGTTTTTACTGCCAGTAATGCTCCCGTTCATTACAACTCTTACTACTGCCCTTCACCGGTCGTTAATTTGCGTATTCCCTTGGGCAAATAACTAATTGGTTTGATACATGGATTTATTTCCTTGTCTGTAATTTCACAAAACCAGGCAGTTGCAATTTTGTCCAGCAGCAAAATCTAGCTTACGCCAGTTGACCGCCGGCACAATACCTTTATGAACACAATCTGGATTTTGTTTGGAGGCAGTATATTAACCCTGAAGCAATATTATCAAGTTAAAACCTCAAATTATAAAAAAAGTCATCTATTGAAGCAGTTATAAAAGAATGAGATACGCTTTAACTGACTACATGGATTTAAATTGCACCAGGGGAGGTTCGGGTTGGATATTAGGAAGAATTTCTTCACTGAAAGGGTTGTCATCCATTGGAACAGGCTGCCCTGGGAGGGAGTTCAGTCACCATCCCTGGAGGTGTTTAAAAGACGGGTGGATGTTGCGTTGGGGGACATAGTTCAGTGGGTTGATAGGGCTGGGACAAAGGCTGGACTCAATGATCTTCAAGGTCCATTCCAGCTGAAACTATTCTATGATCCTATGGCGCTGATGACACATTCTCTGCCGTGCTGACTTCAGCATGACGATAACAATTTCTCCTCCACCCCTGACTTCAGCAGTGGCCATGAGTGTGCAGAGCTCTAGCAGAGGAAGGTCTTCCCCTGAGAAACTTTGTTATATCAGCAACAATCTCTTACAAGAGGGGAAGCGAAAAAAAAAAAAAGAGAAATTAAAGATGTTGTTTGGTCTAGAGGTTTTTCTGAATAGTCCCTTTTAAGAGAGTCTATTCACTGTGTAAAGCAACGCCTCATTTATCTTTCCTCGTCTCTTAAAAATTTACTTCAGACAGATTTATTATTTAACGTTCGCGACTGTGAGCTGGAAGGCGTAATAAAGCCAACAGGAAAAAAACAAAGCTTCAGAAGGAAGGATTTGACTCCTCAACAGTCAAACCAGTCCTACTACAAAGCTTTGACACAGGACTTTGTGCCTCACTTACATCTCAAATGACAGAATCCTATTTTAGAGACTCGCATCAGACCTTCTGTTGGTACTAGGCTGAATTTCACTCCCACTCGAAGCAGCACACTCACAATCTGAGCACCAGGCACGCTTCACCTTTGCACTGAGCCTTCGTAACATTTTCAGACTGCACTGAAAAATAATGGAAGTGCCATACCTCAATTTGGGGGCTATTTCTGTCTTGTGCAATTCATTTCTGCGACTGTGTTTGGTTACCTAAGAAACAGTCACTGGGTAAAATTTGACTGATTATGTTGTCAGGTTGATTGTCAGTACCGTGGGTAGAGTTTTGTGGGGTATATGTGTGGGGGGGGATGCAAAAAAAAGTGAAAATAAATATTTGACAATGTTAGTTCTTTTTAGTAGCATTATCGAAAAGAAAAGCGCATGAAAACTGGAAGAAATTACACTGTAAGAAGTTTATTAGCAGCTGAATTGTATCTTAAGGTTAATTTAGTCCAAAAAAAAGAGAAAAAAAGAATAGGTCTTCAAGAAGAAAAGGAGGGTAGTTTCAGAAAAGCAAACTGTATTGAAAAGCTAGTAACAATAACTTTACAAACTCTGTGAGATTTCACTAAGTACTGAACTTATCTTCAAATAACAGCAGCGCTCAATGCTTTCATATGCCATCACCTTACACAAAATGCAGAAGCACAACAACCTTATTTTGTGACTTCCCAGTGTCAGAATTTCTCTGCACACTTGATTATTCAGGCACTGGGTATATGTGCAATTTTCCTTGCAGCCCACATTACTTAGATTGAAAGAACTTACCAAACCAAAATCAAATGGCTGCTTGAGAAATTAACACCTTCTTCTAGTTAACCATGTGCAACAAGGAATTTCTACAACCTCTGTCCTGTCTCTCATGTAAATAAGGGAGCAACCACCTCAAACAGAGCTAATTCTGCAATTCTGGAAGTGAGGAATATAAAAAGGAGGAGGAAGGAATAGACGTCACTTCAATTATCACAGACCTAATTAAAAACATGGTATCAGAGTTCTGCTAATATTTCAGAGATTCATTTGTACCAAGAAGTGGACTTTCTTGCAGGTTTTTAAGCAAGCTGTGCTACAAGTCGGCACCGGAGAACAGATTTCTGGGTGCAATCTAAATGCATTTTCCCTTATCATAACCTCCCCAGTATTTTTCACAGATGTTTCGCTCCCCTTGCTATCTACGGCGGAGGATTTGCTGAGCTAAGTTATGACACATTACCCCTTTCCTCCACGTTTTGTAAGACTGCTCGCACCGCATCTGCAACATCAGAAAGTACGCTGACAGCAACGCGCGCTTCTGTGATCAATAACATTTATAAAACATGGGGTTTGGGGGAGAAGACGGATTGTTTTCAAGCATTTCAGCTATTCGTTCTCCTATCAGAGGTGCAGAACGCTTTGACCAAGGACAGAACTGCACACAGTGACAATAGAAATCTCTGGGGAACACGCAGTCACTGCTGACTCTAATGGTGGCAAAGAAAAATCCATCCTGTTCACTAGTCCTGAGCGTGGCACACTTGCTCCTGAAGTGCCCTTCTGGCTGGGCAGTAGCCAGAGGTTTCTGGGTGCAAGTCCCTACAAGGTCAGTTATTTTTTTGTCTCATTAAAAAATAATGTCAGAACCACTGTAGCATGGTGGCTCGACAGCCTAATGTATCCTGGTTAGTGCTCTGGCCTTCTGCTCTCAAATACCAGTTGGGGATCAAAACGTGCAGCAAAAACTCAATGTATTTCCAGGTCTGTTGCACTGGAACAGAGAGGGGTCTTTGGGTTTTGATATTATGGAGACATTTTGCTTTTGGGAAGGTAAACAGACCATATGTTTGGAGAGATGTCTGACTTCTGCAGGGATTTGAAAGAGCACAGATCTATTTTGTTGATTATTTCTGTAATGAGGATAGAGTGAATAAACACATTACCAAAAATCCAATGTACTGGAAGAGTGCTCCAAATGAGACTATAACTACGTACAGCATTTGCTGCTAGATGGGATATTTTAATGGACAAGCTATCCGAAAACTAAGAACCTTGTTTTTCAAACTATAACAAACAAAGAGATTTTCTTTAGACTTTTTTTTTTTTAAGTTTGTCTTGGGGAAGATGGAGCTTGGGGAAAAAGAGCTATAAACCCCCAAACCTCTGTTTTTGTAGAGTGGGCTGATCACTTGCAAGGTAGGAGACACAGTCACAAGGCTGCCCTATATGAAGCAGGAGACTGAACCCACAAACCCAGAGTTTGGGACTACAGAATCAACATTTCCTTGGCCCAATCAACAATTTTATTAAGCAGAACAGAAATTTTGCAAGACTGAGTGTAGGTCTGGTACATTACAGGGTTTAAATCTTTCTGTTTTCACTACTAAAGAAACAAAGTTGCTCAGTACAAACAAAACAAACATAGAGGAAAAGCGCAGGGACAAGAAGAAATATCGTGAACTGAAACCTGGTGTTTTGGCTGATGAAGCCCAAGACATGAAAGAGGTTATATTTTGGCATCCCCTTCTACCATCCAGTGTCCAGACTATGTCTGCACTTACGAAAGGATAATTTTCCACCTGGGCAGGAGGGGAGATATGTTACAGAGCTCTGGAGGGGGCCGACAGTGATGAGAAAATATGCCACAAATGCAAGAGGCGTTATGGCGTATTAAGCAGATTTGCTCGTATGATTGTCACAAAGAAATCCTGCATCCCTCGGAGCCTTCACGCACAAGCCCTGAATCACCGCTTGGGTTTTGCGAGACAGACCACGACCTTGGCTGATATTTACAGCAAGTCAATAAACAAACCAAAAATAAAATTCACAGTGCTCTTTTAGCACAATTAGTTGCATCACGATGTTATGCAAAAGTAACCGAAGAGTTACAGTCAATGGCAGCAAGGATGCATCTTTAAATGTTTCGCTTTTTCCCCCCAGCCGTGTTATGTGAAGGTTTGCTCTGGTGTGGAGGGTGCCCAGGTGGGCGTTTGCCAACTCCTTCTCTAGAAGAGGACCTCACAACCCCTCCATTAAAGTCTAGAAGGGGCAGCTCAGTTAAACCTTTCTCTACAATGCTGAGGACGGGTCCATTTTCTAGTGCTGTTTTATTCTACAGCTGATGATTAAATAACCCACCATGCAGTTGCCTTATGGCAGTCAGTACAAAATTAAATATCTCCCCATGCAGAGTTCATTAGACATCAGAGTTTCCTAGTTAATTCGTTAGGCCTCTATGAATTCCTAGGGAATACTATAAAATTATAATTTTGGTCTATTCTCCTCCAACCTATTACGGAATACATTTCATTTTCTCATATCTAAAGCATAGTGAATGAAACTATTAGAGGAGAAAACACATCTGGATCCCATTTACATTTCTTTTCATGCAGATCAACATAACAGGATGAATTCAGTTCTTCAATATTCTTTATTCAGGGAAGAAAAAAAGTCAAAATGAAAGAACTACTAGATTGTCCCTCCTACTACACAGCACTAATGATTTTTTTGTCACTCTGTGCTGCTTTTAAGGGAAGAGTCCTATTTCAAACGACACAGCACCTCCTGGAGAAGGGAAAAAGCATCTGGAGGAACGGAAAAGCTGCCAACTCGAAATCATGCCTTCAAGCTCCAGACATGCCTCTTCAACACTGCCTGTGTTCTGCTGCGTGAATTTAGCCGTACAACCACACAAGAAGTGGTATCTTCACCTACGCACTTAAAAAAAGTCCCAGTTTAGACACAGCAAGTTGACAGGTCACAGGGCTAACACCAAGACCAGACAAATAAGATACGAGTTAACCTTGTGAACCCTACTGAACACTGCCCTGAAAAAACTCGGTTTCATGCCCAGCAGAACGTTCAGTTTTTGCATCATCTTGCTTTAGCAACAAAATCCAACCCATTTAGCAGATGCAGAAGTGGGAGAGTGGGCTGAAGGAAAGCCCATGGAGCTCTGTGAACAATCCCCATCATGTTCCAGGTGCCTGTGGGGAAGGAGCATTCATGGAAAAAAGGGCAGGACTCACTCAATGAACTCAACTCTCAGGTTGCAAGGGGACCGTAAGGATCATAAATGTTGCTCTTTCTTTTCTGAGCAGTTAACTATCTCCAGGAAGTTTGGCACATCTAACACGACCTGTTGGATCGGTTCCTCTGCACCCTCCTCCTCTCCCCTCGGCTGGAGGTAAATTTGGACAAAACTGGTGTTAGCAAAAAAACATCATGCAAATGTAATCAAGAAACTGTCACGGCAATAGAATGCTCGCCACCGAAGGTGATAGGGTGAGGAAAGGCTGCGCTCTGCTTTAATGGATATAAGATCTCAAAGAAGATTTAGCTGAGAGTATTGCACAACTGCCTTCGCACAGACATTTTGGAGATCCGACCAGCTTCGTCGTAAATTCTAAGCCTCCATGAATACGGCTGAAATTACTTTGGACACAGAAAATGAAGCTGTTAATTTTCCTTACTGTCAGTACTATCATTACTTGCTCATTCAGAGATAAGGTCCTAACGTACTGGATATGCTGCTAATCTTGTTTGTAGACCAAGCTCGCCAGCAGTTGTGCAGTCGCCTGTCTCTCCCAATCAGATAACTGCTCTGCCATCAACGATGCACTTTAATCTCTGATCAGTACCCATTTCCCAAAGCCACCCAGCATGTTTTCACAAATACAGATATATTTACCAAAGTCAAAATTTTCTTTTGGCAAACACTCAAAAGCAAGAGAGGTGGTTCACTAACATTAAACTGAGGTAAGCGGTTTCTCTTAAAACTGCCCACTGTTTGACTAAATCCTGAGCATTGATCTGGATGTTATTACACATTATCTTGAATATTCATTTAACTAAGTGATGCTATACTCACACCAAAGGGTCCGTGAATGTATAAACATACATACATACCTCTGCTTCGTGTGTGTATATCTGCCAAGCTTACTTTTTCGGATGCATGTGTGTGTCTAGTCCGATAAACACAAAACAGCAAAAGCCAAATTTCTTTTAAAAATCAAAAAGAAGAAATAAAATACCTCTTTAAGCATTCCACGGCAATGGATAACAGAATTAATGATTAAGGTATACGGAGCTTGCGAGGATCTGATTTAGATTAATTCAGACAATACAGTTGCTTAGTGTTTCGTTTAACTTCAGCAGTCCTCGTTATAAAGAAAAGTAACTTACCAAATGCTATATAAAACTACCCTGAATCCCAGATAGAAAGCACTAGGTAGCCATGCATCTTCTGAGTTCTCTGTAATATGTAACCACCACAAGTTTGCAGCAGCATAAAACATGCAACTGTACAGTTTTCAAGTTTCAAAAAGCAAGGTTATTCAACAGAGCAGCTCTTACGGCTATTAGTATTAAGCTTTTCTTTCCAAACTGTCATTGTCCTATTTGCACTCTAAGTACCATTGGCCAAAGAAAATACTAGCACAGTTGACCTTGTACCATGACAAACTGAAACCTGGGGGGGAATAAATAACAGTCACAAAATCATTTGTTTCGAATATGGAGAGAAAAACGCTTTCTGACCCTCACATGGATGTGTCACACACCTGAAAAATGGGATGTAAATTCCCATTTTTCCCCACTTGCTTTTCCACATGTCACAAAGTCTCATGCTAGAGCTCTGTGTCCTAAAAACCAGTGCAAAGAGGCGCGCACCAGCCATGCTTTGTAACGTAGAACAACAAACCCACGGGGGCCCACCGAATCGAGCACTCCATTCCTTACAACCTCCAAAACCAATCCACTAACCGCGACAGAAAGGTAGTGCAAGCGGTGCTCCTGTAGGAAAGAGTAACAGGACCATGGCACATAAATAAATGCAGGGGTTTCTGTACCCAAGGATGCCAGGTTGTGAAGTGCCTGGAGAGTTCTGCCTCCCCAGAGTGGATTTCAGAATCCACTCGAGCATCTCTGACGGGACCCACAAGTGCTCAGTGTTAACATATCCCTGCTCCTCCTCCTGAAATCGTATGATTTGCAGACACCTGAGACACGGAAAAGAAAATAGGTGCTGTTTTCATCTTCGGCATCTGATCTTGATATAATTAAAACAATCTCAATTAGAAGATTTTGATGGCTCCGTTATAGAATGCTCTCTTTGTAGCATCCCTCAAATTTCATCATTCCTGACTCCTCTATGCCTTTTGTTCTTCTTTTGTTACAAAGAGAACAATAACGGTGTAATATACTGACACAAATGAGAACAGCTTATTCTCATTAACTTGTCTGACAAAGAGAACAGTATCCACAACAGCTCTGTCAAACATTGATTTATGCTGCGGCATCGGGGCTCATGAAAAACGTGAATGTGAGATCATCTGCACAAAAGTAAACATAAAACAATCAGCTGGATGAAACCCGTCCATTTTCCACCTTGTACGGGGAGCCTAAAAACATCTGATGTCTTCCTACTGCACATTGTGCCCCTCTAAGCCTCACCTCCTCCTCCTCTTTTTCCTCTTCCGTGCTAATTTGTGGCAGGGATGGCTCCAAGCAGGGATTGCTCTGTATAAAACACCAGTGATCCTGCCAGCACAGGGTTGGGGGCTTGTTCTGGGAGGGACACGAGGCCACTGGAAACAGGCTTGATGTTACAGGTGCCCGTTTGTCCATAAAGCAGCTCACGGGCACAATTAAATCTCGTCTTGACCTGCGTTTACAGCTTTTACATGGTGGGAACCCAAAAGTTTCCCAGTCATGAGCGTTTCAAATGCTCTCAGCAAATGCTCAGCCAGAGCCATGAATTCTCAAAGATTTGTTTCCAGGTTTCCTTGCATTTCTCCACAAACAACTGTTGGCAGGTCTCTAAAATCCATTTGCGCTGAATTGCTCTGCTAATCTGCATATGCAAATAGAGGCAATTCAATGTTAAGTGTCAATTTCCATAAACATTACAATATCCGGCTTGATAATATACACGTGCATGTAAAATACTAAGCCTAATTAGACCTCAAGAGTATACATATAAATAACTTTCATTGTTTTTCCGTTTTGAACCTCAGCTTTCAGGCACTTGAACTCCAAAACCAAGGGTTTTATCGGTTGCATTGCAAGATACATTCCATGTCTGACCCTTTAACATTAGGAGTTTCTGCCTCTAATCAGAATCATGCTAATTTAAAGTAATTTACAGAAAGAAATAATTTTTCCAGATTTCCTTTCTCACAGGTCATTTTTTGTTATTCGGGACTGGGTAAGAATAATATATCAATATCAAATACAGCTTTCTGCTAGTAATTTCAGATCTGTGTGGTGATATGCAATGAATAGGGCTCAGAATTTCCACCGGGGAAATATATGCTGCTTTTCCAAGCAGCAATAGACTTCTGGCTTTAATAACGAGAAGTTTTGTGAACCAGTCTTTGTAACAGGTAGATAAAAATGTGAAAAGGAAATAAAGAGACACAGATCTGGTTCCACAGTATGCGTAACGTGTGCACACTTATTAACTGCCATTACAGACATTTATGATTCTCGCCTGAAAGTTTGTATCAGATTCAACTCTAACAAAATCGATGTTGGAGTCATGTAAAGTTTGATCCATCTCAAACAAAACTTCTTCCCGTTTTCAGGAATACAACTTCCCTTTCCCCATGGTTTTAAGTGAAAATATGAACAACCAGTCAAACAAATCCACTGTTCTTACTGTTTCATGGAATACATATTTTCTTCAAGTCAAAAGAAAAGAAAAAGCACATGCAGACACGTGAAAAAAAAAAAAAAGGCTAAGATGTGCAGGACTGATTATTTACCTGTTCGTATCTTTTGTTTGTTTCTATTTATATGTGAATTGTTTGGAGAGAGCAAATAACATATAGTAGAAAAAAATCAATGTTTTAGTCATACATGAAGAAATAGTCTTGAAACTCAATCTAAACCAAATTATACATACAATCAGATCCTATATTAAAAAGTTATCCTTCTTTTATAGATTCTTCAGGACAGGACTACCTCTTTGTTTCGCAAAATAACTTGTGCAATGGGATTTTGAGAACTGAGAGATACCTTTAGGTTTTATGGATTTAGACAGACCAATTTCTAACCACAGCCAATCAAGAAAATTCTAAGTGCTGAGTATACAAATACAAGTGTTGTATAAATCAATCAACACTTAAATTTCTAAAATATTTATAATATCTATGACCAATTTTTTTTTTTTTAATAGCAGCTTTCTAATTGCTTTTGAAGATGCAAAGGAAATTCAGGCTCTACGACAATGCAAGGAAGGGCTGAAGACAAATTTTGGAAGGATTTTGGAAAGAAAGGAGAGCAGGTGCAGAAGTAAAATGCAGACTGAAGGTTAGAGCTGTGGTAAGACAGATCTACTGCTCGATGAACAAGTTGGTGATGGCATGTGTGGAGCAGACACTCACTGTAGGAAGGAATAAGAGTGTTTCTGGGAAGTCAAAGACCTGAGTGGTGGTTGTGACAGAACTGCAAGTGCATGAAGCTGAAAGAATTATTACCTTAAAGAAAGAAAGAAAACACCATTTTCCATCTAAGGCATCTCTTTACCGAGCTTTTGCCAGTTCCTTTCGTTCCACTGTGTCGTCAGATCCACACACAGAGCTCTGACGCATCCGCGTTCCACAACAACTCGGATGTTCAACTCACCCAGCAGAAGTGAAACACAAGTTTTAAAAACAGCAACGCGGCTAAACCGCAATTTCGCCCTGTAACCAGCACTCCCTAATCGCTCGGCTTTGATCTCCTCTTCACCTGGGGACCCAGAACACCAGGGGCGAAATTGTTTCGCCTAGCTGTATGTGCCTCCTCCGAGGCACAGATGAGGTTGGAGGGTTGATGTTTCTCCCACACTGAAGCCTGAAGTTACACAGCAGACGGGAACTTCTTTTAAAAAGTATCTCCCGAAAAAGCAAATAAAACGTGCAGTTCCAGCTAGTTGATGGCCAAGAATACCCGCACCTGGCTCACAGCTCACCTGCTGGAGGGTTTGGCCATCCACCCCATGGATGGCTCAGACCCCCGCTGACAGCAGAGTGCAGCTCCTGCCAGCTCTCGGGGGATATTTTGGTGTTAACGTAGTGGCTTTCTGAATGGACCAGGACAGATAAAATAACGACAACAACTTCCACCATCACCCCTACTCCTAAAGTCCCTGGTACTAGATATAATCACCACGGTGGCAGCCTTGTCTCACTAGGCGTGCCCCTCCTTCAGCACAAACAAAAAGCAGCTTCTCAAAAAAAAAAAAGTCATAAAACTTCTAATCATTATCAAATATAGTAGAAACAGCTCAAATTAAACGCTGGGCACTTCACACAGGTCTACCTTTCAGCTGTAGAAGCGAAATAGTAGTGGTCTGTATGTTCCAAGGCCTGGAAAACCACTTTTTCTTTCTTCTTTCTTTCTAGAGGACTCGCACAGTTTGCTTCCCTTGCTACGAATCGCGAACGACGATTCCCGAGAAGCCACTCTGCATGTTGACGTTACTGGAATGCTCCCCAAAATCCGTGACACTTTTACAGCCATCTCCTCAGAGGAGAGGCAGAAGTCTATTCATCAAGTATGAAATTTGGCTGGTCCCCAGGGGAATCTACACACTTGGAGACAGAGACAAATATTTTACTACCTAAAGGCTAATTAAGGACTAACGTGCTAATTAGTGTTATAATGGATTTTTTAAGCACTTACAGAAATAATTAGACCAGGTATCAAGACACAGCAAGCACGGACATGACTTATACATTGGGGATAAAGTCTGAATCAACACTTTCTCACAATAACAATTGAAATCGTTGACACCTAATAATAACTGAAACTGGAATGAGCGCTATCAACGGCTTTGCTTCCTTGAAAGCTAGTTTTTGAGTCATCTGTGAAAGCAGGGCAGTTGCTCCTTAGTTTCTAAGTAATGCCATACTGGTATGTTTTAAATCCGTAAGATTCTGTATTTCAATCAAGTATAGAAGAGCTTACCTATAGAATTACTTCAGTACAGCAACAAAAGTAATCAAACAGAATAGCAGAAATACACTGCAAATAAACTGCTTTTGTGCACTGCTTTCAAGAAATCACATTACCTTGAAAATTAAAAGTCTTACTATTCAAAATTAAGGGGAATATGACATCTTTTGGTTCAAACGGTTCGGGGCTGCCTTCTTCCAGTATCCCTCTCCCACCAGTTTGTGCTGTGGGCCAAAATATCGTTTGCTTTATACCCAGATTATCAAGGGCTCTAAATCAAAACTGTCCGCTTCATTATTTTGCACTCAAATCAGCTGTGCAATTACAGTAATAAATCTTTGATATTTCCAGGTCACTGAGCAAAATTATAAAAATTCATTCCTGAAATCACATTATAGGGACCTTACTGGAAACATCCTCTCTTATCTAACGAACACTAATGAATTAATCAGTTGTTATTTCTTATAGTGATTGGGTGGTCATTTGCATATTCTGACTTTTTCAAATTTAATAATGCTCGAACCAAAGCCAAGTGGCGTTTTAGAAATATACCGACCCAACCCAGCACGCTGTATTTAATTATTAATTTGACTCAAAACATTAGAATAAGAATGTACTTGGTACATCCAACATTAAAAAAAATTTAAAATTTATTCATCTCTTTCTAATTCCATATTGGCAATTTCGCCCTGTCCCTCAACAAGCAATGCAAGTCTTGCAACCTTAAAATTACCCGTGTCATTCTGCCCAAACGATACCAAAAAATTGTCACTGCTGATGCCTCCAGCCCCACTAAAAAGTAACCCTGGTGGCCTGGAGACATCTCAAAGCAGCTCTTCCAAAATGTTTCAGCAAATCTCAATCAACCTACTCAAACCCTGGGCACTATGAAATAAATGTCTGTATTTTTCATAAGTTTTTAGAGTTCTCTACTGTTTAACTTGGTTTATTACATGTGCATAAGCCTTTTTTGACTCGTCTTCAACAAGTTTTTTAAAGTAGCACAGAATTTAGAAACAGAACTATGAAACAGCTTGAAAAGATGATGGGGAAAAACGTGTTTTTCTAGGTACCGCAATTTCATGCTTTAAAATTAAATTAGAATATAAATTCACAGCTTTCAGTTTCCAATATATTTAGATGTAGTTTCAAATATTAAGTTCAATTATGAGTAATTTGAGGCTAGATTGTCTCCTTGTTATTACTTTGAAAGCTTTCTTTGTCTTTCATAACCTGTGGTGACAAGGCAGAAAAAAAAAAGCAATTTTTTATGAGGTAGTAGCAGACACTTTTTCTGCTCTAATTAAAAGCCATAATTACATTTTTGATTAACCCAGAATGAAGAATATAACAGATTAGTTATCAGCTTGCTGCATTTTGTGGAATAATATCGAAGCTTAGAAAATTTGAAATTCTCTGACATTCTTGTCATAACTAGATAAAGCAAAAACATAAATGCAATTTACATTTAACAGTCTACATAGATTTTTGTTGTTGTTGTTTTGACATATCCTTTGGAAAAATGAACAGAAATACTAATTCAGACAAACTTTTAACATCGTAGATTTTTGTTGGTTCACAAGGTTTGTGTTTTGCTTGCATTATTTTAAATAACTTCATTTCACAACAATAAGATTTTGATGGCAAAATTCACTTATCAAAGTTTTTAATATCAAAAATGAAGTATCTCAGAAGGGTGATTTGGTATTTTTAAAGAAGGCCGATACTCAAGATTTTTTTTCTCTCTCTTTTTTTTTTAAGTGATGATGTTGCACAAAGACTAAATCAATGAACTGATATGATCTAGGACACGCAGGTCATGAGTCAGAAAGGCAGACTCCACCTCAGTACGTTGCTGAGCTACAACATAAATTAATCCACAGGGAGCTGCTTCCTCGCCAAAACCCAGGTGCCCTGATCCCTGGCATCTCTGCAAATCCTTTCATAAAGGAGAACTAGAACATTCGGAGTATCCTTAAAGCAAGCTTCTACAATTCACTGTTGTCGGGCTGTAGAGGTGTGTCAGGGTTTTTCAGACGTTTCTGCATTTAAATGCATCTAAACACAGCTAACAACATTTTGTCCATGTATGAGGTATCAAGAAAAGGATGCATGTGAACAAACCCAGCTTCTATCAACCACAGACAGCCAACTCCAGAGAGAAAGAAATAGGGGAAATCTCTTCCTTTTCGCACCCTAAATTTCCTACCTTTAAAAACAAAGGAGATACTCCGGATGTTAAATATTCTTTAGCGATTAACTGCGGAAAACCAGCTAAACTCCCCAAAAGGTTAGAAATACACACATAGGCAGAAACAAGAGGTGACATCTTTCGTGTTCGGTGACATCTTTCGTGTTCGGTGACATGGAAGTGCAACCTAATTAAGAGTGGATGAGATCAGAAAGGTTGAAGTTTTGCTGGGTCATGAAGAAAAGGGCAGAGGAGAAGGTGCTTCTGAGAGCCTCTAAGAGACTCCCCCAAAGACAGGGTTAGTCTCACGTTGGTGTAATGTCTCAACATCGGTCACTTAGGACTTGCAAATGGTTTTCTGCCTGTGATTAAGAAAGCCAATGTGTTGCTATTGATGAAGGAGGATTTGAATTGTACTTCCAGGGTGTCAGCCATTGATCTCTTTTTTTCTATCCTTGCAGACAGCGAGGTTTCTTTAACAGTTTGTATCTGACCAAATTTGTTAGCATATGTAGAAGTAGGTGATTCTGAACTTACCTGGTGCTGGGAAAGCTGTCTAGGTTCATCATCCTCTGAACACAAAATCATGTGTAATAAATCACTGTCTTATTCAAGAATTTTTAGAGAATTCTTCTTAAAATGCTTTTACTTGATTACTAATACTTCCTAATAAACCACACTACCTGTCTAATCTTTTAAGAATATAAATATTTGATGTTAGATAACATGGATGAACAATACGGTTGTAAAGCAGTTACTGCCATCAAGTAACAAACTCCATTTCCATTGCAAAATCTGAAGACACACACATCCACAACTCCTGCTTTGAAGTGACATGAAAGGAAGGTGAACATCATCAGCAATCACGTAATCTATGAGACGGAAAAAAGTTATGTGTATTAAAAAATCAACTTTAATTTCCCAAGTATTCACCTTGCCCAGCGCCTCATACTGAAAGCAAGACTCTCCTTCGATACAATTCTTTCTACAATATTAATTCTGAACATTTATACCTCTAGTAACATGGAACCTTTTTCTCTTAACTTCTGACGCTCGACAGTTGCTGCATTTTTCTCTATTTATAAGTTTCCTTATAATAAGTGTTTTGCTATGGAAGGAAGCGATGCCTTCACTACATCAAACTTGGTCCTTTCAGGTAGGAGATGTTCATTCTGTTCACTAAGACCTGATCTAACTTCCATTTCATATCACTGCAAATCAAATCAAGTCTTTTGAAAATCCGGTTTAGTTGAAAAAAAAGACAACAACCATGTTTGAAAAGACAAAAGAGCAGCGGAAATAGACATATACTCAAAGCCATAACTGTAGTGTGTATAGTTGACAAATAAATGAAGATAATATAATTTAGGATTATGCAGAAGTAAGTGCAGATAAATTCTAACAGTAATGCATTGAATACTTCCTGGTAGAAAGGTCAGGAGAAACTGTTCAGTGACTTCTGAACGCGGCCTAATGCCGAAAGAAATCCACGGTGTGCAGCAAGACGACTCCGCAGAGCAGCTCAAGGGGATTTAATAGCGTTCGATGGCCATGGAGCAGCAGCAGTGTGCTCCGGGCTTGGGTTAGAACCTCAGCCACAGTGTCTCTGTGAGGTAAACAGGGCAGAGCCCTGGTTCAGTCGTGCAGTTATTTGTGAAAAGAGTTGGTAAAATTCTCTACTACCACAAAGAACTGTGAGCAGGTCCAGGCTTCAAGCTGTGATGTGACAACTTCCTTTTTTTTTTTTTCTTTTTCCCCTCCTTCCTTTTAATAATTCTACACTCAAGGGAATCTCTTCGGCTTTGGTCTCCTTGCTAACAACATAAACCCAGAGAAGAAAAGACTAATACCAGGGAAGAGGAAGCATATTTGAAATTCTGTTTTAGGTAACAGATCTGAAGGAAAGTGTGGCTTTTATTTTTCCCTTCTATTTTTAATGTAAAAAGTCTTCCAGGCAGCAGAAAACTTAGAGACAATTAATTATAACTCAGCAGAAAATTTAAACAAAAAAAGAAAGCTATCTGACACAGATCATAGTTCATTAGAGCTCTGAATACCTCACAGCATGTATCAAACTCTGAGCAAGTTTCCCCAAAACAAATGGGAAAGTTTGTCACTTAGGACTTGGGTTTGAGAAAATTCTGCATTGCCAAGAGTCAAAGCTGGAAGGAAGAGTCCTAACCTCTCCACTTAACCTCTAGCAGTAAAAATGCTTTTATGTGATCACCATGGCATGGAGCACATTTCTTCATTTCTCTTTGAAGTTGTCACCATCTATGTGCTTTTCTCCTAAAAATAGTTTTAAGTGTCATTTACCTCTGCTAACCATGTGAATCAACAGGCAATCAAAAAAAATTATGCACTTCTGTTTTATCTTATTTTACTTTTTTAAATTATGGTGTACTTTAGAATTGTGCCACTGAGAATGGAGCGAATAATTAAGATCTAGGTAAATGCCTTGAATAAAGCTGAAACAGAAGAAACGCTAAGAAACGCGTCTAAATGAAAGAAAAATCTGAAAGGTTTCGAGGTTTGGAGAATAATGCCAAGGAACTATATCACACCAATATACACAACCACTTAACTTTTACATTATATAGAATGCACAGTACTGTTCCAGTAACATAAACAGAGAAATTCATCATCTGGAAAGCATGGTTTTGAAGCCTTTGTATTCTCCCAATATAATTAATGACAAAACTCTCCGAAGAAGATTCCTTAAATTACAGGTTCCTCATGCACCATTCCCTCAGCTCCCTCGTACCTCCTTGTTCAATGTATTCACTTCAGGAAAATAACAGTAGGTGGACCAAAATGAAATCATCAAATGAAGTCATTTTCCCTGCGGCGTTGCCACAATTTACGTTGAAATCTTTGTTAACTCTTTTGTTAGGTATAGCAATTTTATTTGATTTTTTTACTTAGAGGTTAAGTGTACTTTCTGCTTCCTTTTTGAAATGCTGTTTTATTATGGTATTCTATTCATTGCTGCATTCTCCTCATTACACTCAGCGAAATGTGGTTTCTACCTCATTTTATTTAAAAGTGACTTGGAAAGTACCCTAGTTTTATACATTTCTTATCCGAGATGTTCAGAATCAGCTATTTCTCTTACAAGACTGGAAGTTTCTGGCTGAACTATGCTCTGCTATGGCCCCTGATGGTTAAATTACTTGCTAATTCCTACTTTGCAGCTTTTCTCAGGCTCAGTTAATTTACCCTCATTTCCCCTCTTCTTTCCACTTCTCCCTCCTAAATTCCTCCAAGTGATCCAGAAGCTGTTGAGGCCATGGTTGAAGGTGAACTTCAAAAAAAAAAAAAATCCATAGGAAGAAAAATACTTCAGTTCCTTCTCCTTTCTTCTTTGAAAAAAAGGATTTAGTACAACGAAAGGGTGGTGAAGCACTGGAATGGGTTGCCCAAGGAGGTGGTGGAGTCACCATCCCTGGATGTGTTTAAAAACCATCTGGATGTGGCACTTCAGGAGATGGTTTAGTGTTAGGGTGGTGTAGGGCTGTTGGTTGGACTTGATGATCTTAAAGATCCTTTCCAACCTTTATGATTCTATGAACAGCCTGGTCTTGAAGAACACAGAATGGTTTGGGGTGGAAAGGACCTTTAAGGATCATCTGCCATGGGCAGGGACAGCTCACTTCCACCAGACCAGGTTGCTCCAAGCCCCATCCAACCCGACCTTGAGCATTGCCAAGGATGAGGCACCCACAACTTCCCTGGGCAAGCTGGTCCAGTCTCACACTTAAAAATGTCTTCCTATATTCTAAGGCTACCATCTTTTAGTTTAAACCCATTAACAATTGGATTAAACATCAAAATAATCAAAATAACCTTGAAAGCCACACGTTCTGCCTGAGCAGATCTGAAAATGCAACAAAATATGTGCCACAAAAATAAAAAAAGTTTCAGAGAGTTCATGTTTTCCAAGCAAGAATTCTAAATGAGAATCACGCACTCTTTTATCACCGCTGAACACTTTCCAGCATGCTAGAAGGCTTCTCCTGGGAGATATTTGCTGATATCATAGAAGGCTTTTCTGAAGATTTCCAGCATTCTTACGAGGATTCTAAAGTTCAGCAGCGCTTTAGCAAAGTCAGTCTGTAAATTCCAAGGTTTCTGGGATAAATAGGGGCTTCTGCAGTCTGGAGAGCAGTGAAACTCATGAGAGAAACCAATAAAACTGACAGAATGCCTTACGATCTTTTTATTCCTTCCACAAATGTCTTGCCTTATTTTAGATAAGTCAAAATGGTAGCTGGAAGAATACAGGCTTAGTGTAACTGTGCCACTACTCACATGTGAATAAAGTGAGGACTGGGAAGGACGTAGCACATGCCACAAGTGACAGGACAGTTTCTTGTGTCTAGAATTTTTTTAGTTTCGTAAAAGCTGCCAACTCAAAGCTTTGATACGAAAAAAAAAACATTAATACCAGAAGTTTCCATCAAACAGACATAGTGAAAGGTATGCTCAGGTATATCAGGTCTGCTCAGAAATAAAGAAAAAAGGGGAAAAAAAATCTCCCCTCAGCACTTTCTCAATTTCTGGGCTTCCAGACACAGCAACTTTGCCCATTTCATTGAGCAAATGAAAAAATTCCTTCAAAAGGTTTCTCTAACCCACATGTACCAAAAGAAATTGTTCCTTAAGACATACTTTTTTCTTTAACACCCAAACAATCTAACAATTATCTTAATACCACACAAGTCTTCACTAAGGGTCACTGGGATGTGTACTGGTGACCGTGACTGCCCACATAAGCATTTCATATAAAGATACCATGTAAATACGGTGTTGGATATAGTATCTTCAACAAGAGATGATTTCTTGAACCAGTTATTTCAGCATATATAAAATTCTGGCATTCTGCAAGGAACCACTGACAACACAACAGAGACTGTAACATCTCTCTGCTGGATTCCATAAAACAAAAGGAACGTGAAGCCAATTCACCAGTTGAAGCTTATATATAGCTCCTAACACCGCACATGAATCTAAAATGCCTTCTGAAAACTCAAAACATTGCATTTTTCCTTCAAAATATGCAACACTGCTGTTACAGAGACTGGCAACAACGACAAAGCAAAACACAGCCTTAGCTGCGATGTATCTACAGTGGGTAAATATTAGGAAAGCCTAAATATTTGCTTCGCTTACACAGGATTTCTTAAAGCCTGACTTCTTATTTGTCTAATCTCAATGACACCTTTTTTGAAAAAATAGTTATGCCACAACTGAGGAAATAATTCAAAAAAAAATATTTTGGATTCTCAGACAACATTTGCACACTCTAAGGTGAATACACAAGAGTTAATCTTTGAAGAAGCGGTGTGCTTCAGAAGAAGGTTATGATAAACACGAAGCAATTTTACAGTAGTTTTTCTCCAATGCAATACCTAACCCTAAAATCAGTTTGGTCTTCCTGTACAACACAACAGCCCAGTCACAGCACATTAAAGATCAAATTGAAATCGAGTCTGTAGCACAACGTGCTCCTGATGTAGTGGTACTAACAGTTTAAAAAAAAAGTCCTGAAAAATCACCATCCTAATGGACATACATAGAGCAATCTGTTCTCCTCTGCCTTTCCAAAGTACTTAAAGGGCCTGCAATGAACTCCTGTACGCGAATAAGAGAGGTCATAGCGGCTGCACATGTTACTTCTCTAAAACGGAGGGGTAGAATGACATTAGGAATCTAGTAAATATTTTATTCAGTGTCATAATTCAGGCTAAATACAGTGAAATTCATCTACTACTGTCAAATACAGTCACTTCTGCAATAATTTCTTGGCAGTAAGAAGAGCAGATGCCTTTTTGTCAGGCCCAAATTAGTGTTTGCTGTGGATATATGAAACTTGCAGCTTACTTGCCCATCAAAACAGCGACAGTATTAGTCTGGACATGGGGAAAATGTGAATTATGATTTGGCCATGAGCCAATTCATAAGAGGTTCATGCTGAAACATACTTAATGAGTAGCCAGAACAAGTGGCCAGTAATTGGCAGCTCTGCTTCTGTTGTAGCAAATGCTCATTAGGAAGCAAGACTGACTCGTCAGCTTCTTCATTTATTCAAGTTTTTGACCTATTATCTAAACACACCAATTTGGAAATACAAGACAAAAACCCCCTGTATGATCTCATGTATGGACGCAGTGGTTTCCAAAATATTTACCAGTGAAGCAGTCAGTTAATATGCTTTGCCATGCTTTCAATCATCTGTATTATACCTGACACTAAATAAACAACAACAATAAATAGTGGTGAGAAGCTACCTGTTTCAGAGAACGTATGAGCTAGAGCAAGTTTCGTCGTTTCCCCACAATGTGCCTAAGGATTTTTCTCTTCCAAAAAAAGGGTGGTGGAGGCAGGGTGCTCACTCGATGCTCCACAAGGTGCAACTGCTGTGTATTGTTTGTGCCCAAGGACATGAAGCACCGTGCAGAGGTTTACCACAAGCCAGATGCACTCAAACCCCTCACCATCCAAGAGAACCGCCAAACCTAGTGGACAATCGGAAAGGAACCCAAATCAAGTGGCATTTGGAAAATAAAATTCAGATAATGAAGCAAGATGTCATGCTCTCAGCAGATGATAAAATCAGGCCATTCGTCAAGCGGGAGACAAGCCTCTTCTTGCTTTTAGGCAAGACAGAAAATCTCCCCCTACAGCTGATGGTGATGCAGAGAAGAATGATGGCAATTTCTGCAATTCCTGCGCCAGGACCAATCCTGCTGAAAACTCATTTGGAGTCAGCCGGTAGTAAAGAAAATCATGCAAGTTTCACGATCCCAAATTAAATAGTTGAAGCAAGGTAACTATTTAACTCCCAACGACTTGCGGTGATGAAACGCACATATATCACGTGCACAGATTATTTGCCTCTGTGGGTCCACCAATGAACGCTCTGTTGAAGAGCCCCTCCCAGAGGCTGTATCACCAAACGTCCCTAAAAGCATTCCTATGACTGTTTTGGACAAGCTGCTCTCCTGGAAAATGTTTATGCATGTGCTAAAAATCTGTAACTGAACTCTGTCAGTGAACACACAGCAAGTTTAGAGCCTAAACCAATGCCAAAGAGTTTTCCATCAGCATCATATGTGCTGCATTTCATTGCTCACAGAGTAAACTTCACAGCGATGTGAAATGTAGCTCAAACGACTGCAGATGGACTGGACTCAAATGTATGAATTTCTGATGTTTTCCATGAGCCGATCAGATCTGTGGGCTTCTATCCAACAGGTTTAGCCAAGCGCAAAGCGTGGAAAATTGAATCAAGAGGCTGTTTCTGTAGCCACTTCAGCTGAGTGACTGAATGCTATCCACATTTCCACAGAAAAACAAAACAAAAACAAACCATAAATAAAAAAAACCCACCAAACATCAGAAGGCTGAGCAGCGTAGGAGAAAGGGACCTGGGGGCTCTGGTGGACAGCAGGATGGCCATGAGCCAGCAGTGTGCCCTCATGGCCAAGAAGGCCAATGGCATCCTGGGGTGTGTTAGAAGGGGAGTAGCAAGTAGGTCGAGAGAGGTCCTCCTGCCCCTCTGCTCTGCCCTGGTGAGGCCACATCTGGAATCTTGTGTCCAGTTCTGGGCCCCTCAGCTCAAGAGAGACAGGGAACTGCTGGAGAGAGTCCAGCGCAGCCACAGGGATGATGGAGGGAGTGGAACATCTCCCTGGTGAGGAAAGGCTGAAGGAGCTGGGTCTCTTAAGCTTAGAGAAGAGGAGGCTGAGGGGTGACCTCATTAATGTTTATAAACATGTCAAGGGGGAGTGTCAGGAGGATGGAGCCAGGCTCTTTTCAGTGATGTCCACTGACAGGACAAGGGGCAATGGATACAAGCTGGAACACAGGAGGTTCCACAGAAATATTAGAAAAAACTTTTTCACAGTGAGCCCTGGCACAGGCTGCCCAGGGAGGTTGTGGAGTCTCCTTCTCTGGAGACATTCAAAACCCGCCTGGACACGTTCCTGTGTGACCTACTGTAGGTGATCCTGCTCTGGCAGGGGGGCTGGACTAGATGGTCTCTAGAGGTCCCTTCCAACCCCCAACGTTCTGTGATTCTGCGTGATTCTGTGACAGAGATGCACTCTGTGAAGCTACCCAACCCCAGTGCTGTGGCTCATGCTCTGGCGTGGCAGGGACTTCAGGAGACAGAGAGGCCCAAAAACATTGCAGAAGACATGTCATTCTGACACCCACCCCCACATGTTGAAAATCTTGGGTCAAACTTCTTGTGTCAACGTGCACTCCTGCCTAAATCCCAGCTCGCTGAAAGCTCGTTATTTCAATTCAATCACAGGAAGGAGAATGACAGTCGCTCCCAAGCACACGCTGGTACTACAGGATGATTGAAGTGAGCAAAACCAGCCTGTGTCAGTCATCGGCTTGTGAGGCATGACACGAGCGATCACACACACTGAATCTGCGTGGAAGGGCTGTTTCATTTGTTCCTGTTTTCAATAACCAGCCCGAGCAACTTAGATTTAAAGAGGCTCACTCAAATCCAGTCCTTGCTCAGGGGAACCCTCTGACTGTGCATAAACCTAACGCCTACTCTTGGAGGAGATCATTGCTTCTACACTTCGTTGTCTGGAGGGGCAGGGTAACATTTCTGGGAAAGCGTCTCTTCTTGTGAAGGTAAGTCACGTCAGCACTGCAAAATTTTGAGGATAACTATGGCACTAATTCAGTTTGTATAAGTCATAGGGTTTGAAATTAAACAAAGTAAGCATTTGATCCAAAGACAAACACTTTAGTCAGTATATAGTAGGTATATAAGCATAAAATAATATAATAGTAGTACTACATATAATAGATAATATTCTAAGTATAGCAATGAGAGCATGCCGATAAACACATGAAATAATGGTTAAAACGAAGCAATGACAACAGAGGACAAACCCCTGCCACCCTGCTTCTGCACACCCACTTATCTAAAGGAGCAGCTGAGTGTTTCTTCATCCACAGACCTATTAGTTATAAATATAAGTCCAATACAAACACATAAAATAAATTTTAACTAAAATAAATACATTTTCAAAATAAATTTTATGCATAGATCCACTCTGTAGACCAGCTGGCTTTTCAGGCTAACGTCAGTCACAAACATACCATTTGCTTTTGTGCGACTAAACTTCTTTTCCTTTATTTGGGGACACAGAATTCAGAATACTGCATTTCAATGACTTATTTTCAGTAGTTTTAAAAAAATAAAAAATCAATTACGTTTGCATCACCAGAAACAGAACAACCAACCCATTTTGTTAACATTCATACTACATCTTCTTTTAAAAATAAAAAACAAAGCATTCAAACAATTTCTATTGACCTTCTATTAAAGGAGACGCTGACAAACAGAAACTCCTTTCATCCTGAATTACTACCACTCGGTCTTCTGACAGAAGTACTACAAGCTGAAAAAAACCACAGATATTGAGGCCTTCTCTTATTTTCATTCTAGCAACTTATTTTGCAATGATAGTGGCTACTTTCATTCTTCAGATTTTGAGGCATGATCCCCAAACCAGAAAATTTTACCAAAAATCGCTATAGAGGTTTTAAGAGTTCGTATTTCTTGTAGCTCCATTATCAAAATAAATATGTAAAAAGTAGTTAGCAAGCACAACTGAGGAGAGGTATGAAAGGAAATACATTCAGACAAGATCTGTATCAGAAATTTTTGCCTGAATAGCATCCGGCACAAATACAGGGTAAAGAAAGGACACGGCATGTTTTGCCAGACTTCCAAGAGCAAGTTCTCTACCTACACATTTTCTGTGCCTGCCTCAGGGAAAATTTACCAGTTAGGAAGCTATTCCAATTTTATTCAAGAGGCTATTGACTGGCTGCCAGCCGGGAGTCTAAAAAAATCTCCCCAAGTGTTATCATCTTAGTTTTTGGGAATGCTCTTTGACTGGGCTTTGCATTTCCCCTTCAAGCTCATGACAATCCTACCCGCCCGTTTCTCAGCGCCGACAACATTTGCAATTACCTCTCCTCAGCTGTGCTTGCTAACTACTTTTTACATCTTTATTTTGATAATGGAGCTGTGATTCCGTGTAATTAAGGGTTTGCCGTTCCTGTAAGATCTTAACTTTCAGACACTGCTCGGTCGTTTTCAATATTTTGCTTGTGCGTGGAAAACTGCTGCGCCCTAAAGAGTTGTTGTAAATGAAGAGGGGATTTTTACATTTTTACCTCGGTAACTATTCAGATTTCATATTTCTATTAACAAATGCATGTGATTTGGGAAAAAAACTTCTTTTTTTTCTTCCCAGGTGTATGTTTTCACCTGAAAACTTATGCCCTTCTTAAGAACAGGATCTGCTTTTCTAATCAAATGGTAAATAAGTGATGCCAAGTGTTAGCTCTGACTCTCCAGATTTATGGACGTAAGATTCTTCCAAAGCACAAAATGGTTTTGTACTAAACCCTTTCCTAACTCTCCTACACGCTAATCATTTAAATGTACATGCATTTATTTTTTTCTGGAATTTATAGCTGATGATCTAAGGTTTATATACAAAAATTATATGAAATCGTGGATTGCTCTGAAAGCCCATTTTGCATGCACATCTAGAGCAGCTCCTAGTGTAAGTTAATGTGTTTAAATCTCACACGTAACACCTCTGGCTTACCACGTGTTTCCACTGCTGAAACAGCCCCGCGCAGTTTGAGGCACTGTATCTCAGGAAATACGGGAATAAACCACAGAGAGCGTAGTGGGAAGAGTCAAGAAAAGACAGCGGGCTAGGAAGCATCTTCTATCATGTTTTAAAACAAGCCGGGGTGCTCAGCTCAAAAAAACAAATAAAAAAGCAAAGCCAAACCCAGTGGCAATAACAATCAGAAAAGGTGAGTATTATAGTAGTTTTCAAGCTCAGAAAAAAGTTTCTATAGAGAAGAATAAAGTTACCTGTTTCTGATTCTTTAGCAACTAAGGGATTTTTGGGTTCGGACAATTTGCATTATTATTTTTCTGGTGATGTTTGTACAGGACAGGTATGCAAATATGAGAGTACTGCAAACATTCATAAAAACGGTTCACTCTTTTAAAGGTGTTATTGTGATATTTAGCTGTTACTTCCTTGGGAAATGTTCAACTTCAAACATATTTCAAGCCTAACGAATTCAAATCCCTTTAGTAAATACTCCTCACGGCTTGCCCGTACCTTCCTGAAATTTCTGCACGCATTTAGAACTTCTGTCCTCTGCTGCACCTTCGTAACTCTTTCTTCTAAATATTTATGAGTCACACAAAGGCAATACTAATTCAGAAGGCCTGGGTCTGTTATTTTAGGGAATTTCCGCCTGGATGTCTGTTACATGCCCAATCATCTTCAAAAAACCTAAAGTCTAGATCAGCTCTGGTTCAGATTATAAATACAACGTACAAAACTGTTTTGACAATGGGTAGAATATTCTCAAATTTATATAGCACGCCATAAGTCACTGCCACCTTTTATTCGTATGAATACGTACGCATTTATTTATGGAAAACAGTTCTAAAAGAAAGATCCTCATAACGTCCCCATATATACTCCTTTGATCTTTATCAATCTACATGTTCATGCTATTTTGCCAAATCTAAAAATCCTCCTACTATTTTCACATGCCAAGAGTTCTCAATTAAAAATTTGAGTTACTAGAAAAAGATAATCTGACTTAGGAGGGGGGGAAAAGTATGTTTAAAAAACTTGGGGAAAAGAGCTTTAAAATTGTATTCAAAATAGATGAAATTTGACTGCCTGTTCTAATTATGAACACATTTGAATAGTTAACCAAAGGAGTATTTCCTCTAACTACTATAAATAATAATTGTCTAACAATATTCACTGGAATGATGTATTGAGAAATTAAAGCATGTTTTAAATAGTCTTTAAAAGATCCTATGTAGTGGTGTTTTTTTTAAAGAATGTAGGTACGTCCTTTTGTAGCAATGCAGAAAATGGCCTTGAAATCCCATTAGTTTAACAGACCTTTTTTTCTTTCCTAAACATTAATGTAAAAAAGGACGTATTATATTTGCCACACATCAAGTTTTTGGTTTACCATCCTACCACTAAATTTTGTATTTTGCCCACTGAAAAACCTGCCTATGCAGAAGTCACACAGCAGCACCTCTGAGAAGCCTCTGAAGTTACCAAAGGTCACTCTCAGGAGGACACATAACTTAGTGCTTGCAAACACGATTTTGATGTTTCTCAGCATGAATTTCATCTTAAGAACTTGGGTCACGTTCCAGTGAAACCTCTAAAGAACACACATTTTCCTGCTGCCCTTGGTGGGGACAGAGAGGTTACAGGACCCCATCAGGCAAACCTGGTTCTGTCTGTCAGAGCAGGTGACGGGGCAACGCTGGAGGAACTGCTGCTAATATCAGGATATCAAAAACAAGAAGGAGGACTACTCGCGCTGTCACAAATGAGAACTTTGTTGAGCGAGATCCAGCACAACAGAGGAACACCTAGCGTGAAATTTATAATTTTAATAATCTTTCAAAGAAATTATTATTTTATTGCCTTTTAGCTTCTCAACCTCTTATATACACTGACAACATTCTTTTTTTTTTTTAATCCACAGCCACGAAGGTCAAAGTTTTTAATCCTGACTGTCAACTGGCCCTGTTGGGCAACCGTTTGAAAGTCGGGAACTTCAGATAAATAGTTAGCATCACAAAATTCATCATAAAAAATTACCAGATTTAGAAATAGCTCTTTCCTGAGGGTCATATCAGCCTTCAGCCCTCATCAAATGCTATCAGCTATTCAAATGCGGCACAAATCCACTTAAAGAATGTTGCTTTAATCAATGGATTGACAAGGCCCCAAGGAAGCTGCAGAAGGCAATCAGCATGTGCTGGCGGGGAACTGGAAATGTAATTACAGTCTGAGAAAAGAAAATTTCACTGTAGCCTTCAAAAGGAAGCAAACTTCCCGTGCGCACGACGCCGCCTGCCCTACCTACAGAAGATATGGAATCGCCGTTCTCACGTGTTTTCGTGTTAGTTGTCCAGTAAATCCACAAGCTTGTGGAATGAGGATAGAAAATGGAAAATAAGTTCTGAATAGAGTTGTGCTTGACTTGAAGTTACGTTTGTAAGCCCACAAGCCGTTACTTGGGAAATCCCACCACACACCTTGAACACGCACAAGACCTTTTTCGATTGTGGCGCTGTTTTCAGTGACACAACATTTAAAAAAAAAATAAATAAAAGATAAAGCCTGCTCGTGTTGATGATACAAACTTCCAGTAAATCAGGTCCATCTGTATTGCAACAGAATTTTCCCCTTTTTCTTCCCGATTATTGTATGGCTCATTAATGGAAACAAAACCCAGCATGACATGAAAAATCACTTTAGTCTGATAAAATGAAGTGAAGCTGTGCTCAGCAGCAGAAGTAGCTTAGCTTGCTTCTAAGCGAGAAGCTGAAGAGTAATTTATTTTTTTTTATTAGAAATCCTATTTTATGATTTTAGCATGTTTTCAGAAATTACACCTCTGAATAAGAGAGATACTTTCCTACTGAGGGGAAATTTTATTTTTTTTTAACACTGCAGAAATTTTAGAGCAACTAGTTTCAATTTGCTTCATGTTCAAAACATAAGTCTAATTTGAATAAACTGCAGAATGGAAATTATTAAACAGGGAATCAGAAAATGTAACAGACACAGTGGGGGAAAAAAAGAAGGGAGAGGGGAGAAAGACTTTTTCACATAGCTGCTTACATGTTTTCAGCTACACTTCTTGAGTTAATTTATAACCAGGCGGATTTAGTATTAGATATCTTTTACTGAAAAGCAGCAAAAATACTGAGGCTATGTATTTTCAGGAAATCACTGAAGAAAAATATTACGTAGTTGGTGTTTGGAGAGCAGTGAGGGTGATTAATCAGCAACATATTTTATACCAAAACTGTGTGGTTCAATAAAGCCACAGAACGCTGCCTGAACGCCAAAAGTTGGTTGGTTGGGGGATTATTATCCCATGGCTCCAGGATGCAAAATTCAAGAAAATCCAGTCCTTCACGATAGGTTGGTCACCATTTTTTGGTTGCTTTTTTTTTTCCCTCCAGTTGCTGCTAGGATGATTTCAGTTTTCAGTCACACTTCCAGCACCCACAAATGGGCTGGCACTTTCTCCCTCCTCCTCCTAAGTTCTCCTGCTGCTATACTGAAGAGTCATCCAGTTAAAACTTCAACTCAGGCCTCTCATTAAATCTTAAAAAGCAAGATGTAGCAGAGAAACTCTCCAGATCCAAACTAGTTGATTGCTCTGGGGTGATGAGGAACCCATGAGAACTTCCTTTGGGCTAAAGTGGAATGGGGCAAAGATCCCACCTCACAGGACCACCAAGAGAAGGTGGGAAACTGTTACCAGTCTCGTACAAAGTCACACTCCAAGCCCTCACAGACAGCTTCTGAAGAAGCTTGGAAGGCAACTACCGATGGAAACACCAGTTCTTGGCAGCTTCAGCTTCTCTAAAAATTACAAACAATAGCAAATTTAATTTTCAATATCAAGAAAGGAGAACTCTGATTGCAAAATACCCTGGTGGTGTTTGACTAGAAATGAGGGTTTTGTATGAGTTAAGTGCTGGTGAGTGACGAACCAATTTCATTCCCTCAACCTCTCATTTTATGTAAATCAGGAATTTTGCTAAGTTTTGCAGTTCTACTTTTCTTTAATCAAAAAAACACCTTATAAAAAGAACACCCTCTCCCTACATACACACACGCATTTTAACAGCAACAAGCAGGTTTTGGAACTTTGTTCCCCATTTGTTACCAGGGAAACTGCACTGATTTAGAGAGATTCACATGCAAATTATTTCCTAATCTGCTGGGTCATAAAAACCCAATCTAGCACTCAACTAGTAACACACATTAAAATGCAAAGCACAGGATTATCGGTGAGCTCGGTCTTAATTTTCACTCTGTTCAGTTCTTATATCAACAACAGTACCCAGCTATGAAACTTCTTTGGAGAGCTCTGCTTTGGAAAACAAATAAACACACAGAAGACTGAGAGAAACAGGAAAACGTCAAGTCCTTCAAGGCCAACGCTGGCAGCACTCTTTAGTCTGCTTTCCTGAAGGAAACCTTGCCTTCAATCGGAGTTGTGAGCGCATCTTCAGTCCTTAAACTAGCAAAGCCACGGATCTGGAAGCTTCTGGCAGCTATGCTGGGTCCCAGCTGCTGGAGCCTGGACTGTGCCTCATGCCCCGCCAGCTGCAGAAGGGCACGGACCACCTTCAGGGAATGTGACATTTACATTAGAGAGCAACAGAGTTACTTCATGTCGCATCAACGTTGGAGAGACCCGGCTGCTCCTTGCTCCTTCCGCTTGCTTGAGAAGGGATGCGCGCTCAGCCGACGCTGCCGGTTAAGCGATACTCCCTCTTCGCTCTGATAGAAACCTGCCAGAACCTGACGATGGGCATTTAGCATTTGATTACCTCACCCACTGGCCATTAAGGAAACCACAGCTGCATCTCCCTGCGACCACCTATCCGATTAAGTTACACGATACATCCTCCGGCGGTACTCATGTCCGTGTATGCTAGAAGCTCATTTCCTTTGCTGCACATTGTCCGGTTTTTATTAACGTCTCCTCTGAATTGAACTTTTGGAGTTCTATTTTTTTACCTTCTTGTGGTTCAGTTCAGAATCTAAAGAATATACCAGTATTCAGGCATATTAATAAATTTTATTTCATACTTCATTATAACTACGGTTTAGGTGCTGCTTCACCCTTTTTGGGGGTGTTTAATGCACAAGTACTTATTCCGAGCAAATTGGGCTTTGAACCATAAATCTGTCGATACGAGAACGCGAAAGATTAGCCAACAATTTAGAGTACTGACTGAGAACAAGCGTTCTGTCACAGGCAGTAGGAAAATATAACAAGTGCAGGGCTTTCACTACAATTTATAGTTTAAAAATGTAATTTATAGTTTAAAAACTCACACAAAGACAGGAAATTGCTATTTCACATTAAATTAATCTAGTTGTCACGTATTTGAATGCACCTGAAAACGTCTGAAAACTTGAAACTGCATCTTCAATTGACAGAATTTCAGCACGACTCAAAGCAAAATATTTACTTTTCCTTCAGTTTAATCCAATTCCTGCCACAGACATGCCAGAACCAAGATCCTTCCCCAGAAGTGTTTGGCTGCGGTAGGATGCTCGTGGCAAAACCTGCACCCTAAGGCTGAATCAACCCCAACTGAGAAGAGAATTCGACCATGAGATGCTTTTGCTCTGGATATAGGACCATTGCCTCAACCCTGTACTATAAGTGTCTGCAAACTTCCAAATGCACCTGTGCGCGCACACAGACACAAATCTTAGTTGGAAAGTTTCTCCTAAATTTTGTTTCCTTTGCGCTTTGAGTTTAGATTCGGAGTACACTCCTTCCGTTAACTCAATAATCTGGATTCCAGCTTCTTTCTTTCCATAAAAATGGCAGAAATGAGCTGTCAGGAAAGGCAAAGAATATGGTAAAATATTCAAAGACTTGACAGAGAAGTGGATATATGTGCATTATGGGTAGGAGTGACAAGGAGACCAAGGGAAAATCAGAAGGCTCTTGAAAGAGAACTTAATGAAAGATAAAAATGCTTTGAAGTGATTTAAGTCTTTCAGGATTATTCAAACATTGTCCTGGATGGGAGCATGGCTCAATTTCGTCTTCCTTCCACAAATACGCACTTGTCTTTCTAACAGAGATCTTGATAATCCCTTTCCTATCTTGTTATTTTGGCTAATTCCAAATGTATCAAATACACAGCCAGATTCTGTCCCTAATTGGCACTACAGTTATATTTAAAATATGCTAAAATAATAATTGCCAGCAAAAAACATACCAAGTTTTATATTATAAAACTGCATGCCATTTTCTGACCGCCGCACCAAATCTTGTTACACTGTGCTACTTATTGACCTCGACGGGGTTAGAGGATAATTTGTATAAGATGACAACAACCAACAATTACTCTGAGAGAACTCTGAGGGAAGAAGGTCTTCAGTGATGAAAATGGTCTGGGCCTACTTCATCTCATTAGTGTTGAATTAATTAGGGTTTTATTTATTCATATGACATTAGTGATTATATAGAGCCTGTAATTGTCAAAGTTCCACAAATTCTTGGTGCACTTCGGCAGAGGGGAGGGGCTCAGTAGCCCCATAAGAGAGAATAATACCGAGTTTGCGTTCTCACTCGAAAACACCATGCTGATTCTTTCTCTCCCCCTGAACTTTCAGATTCATAAAAGCTTCAGCCTTATTTTTCCCCCTGCAGTGTAGAAGGGTTCAGCTTGAAGTATAAAAAGCACTACCACAATGAAAGGTTTCCATAAGAATTATGCGTTCTTCAACTGTGTGATTGCCGTATGATTCATCATGTTCAAAACCAACAGCAGATATTACGAGGATACCATTTATTATATGATTACTATTATTGAATTCTCAGTATTTAATCTTTGCGCATTTAGTATTCTACTTTTTATTCAGCTCCTTTCTGAAGAAATATTGCTTGCATGTTACAACAAAAAAAAAGCAGAAAGAAGGGGAGGAACAAGATTATTATTTCTTGGGAATGTGTGCTATTACTTTGATTTGTGAATGCATGTGAATGAAAAAAACCTTCAGGTGCATTAGTATGTTGGGTATACGTGCCTTAGAATTTAGCTTAAGGAAGGAAATTAAAAATAAAGCATGAGTTTCTAAGGGTGAGCATGAGCTAAAGTTCCCAGCCACACAAAAGCCCCTTCTGTTCTCTTTTTTTTTCTTTTTTTTTTTAATAGTTGAAAGAACCAAAAGAATAGATGTTATCACCTGCGTAGTGTTCATCACAAAGCAAGATTACTGAATATTATAGATAAGTCTCAAAATACTAAAAATCAAAACCATACACCTAAAAAAACCTCCTTGGTTTTCTGGCAAGTCCTGCATACTAACACAACTCAAAAGACAAGCTGGAGAATGGAACAACACATTAAATTATTCCCATAAACCTTCAGGGCTAGGTTACATATTCTCAGAAGTACCTTTCACCACATTACCATTAATCACCAAGGCTATATATATACATATATATATATACATGGAACTCTGCTAACGTTCCTGAATGTGCAGTTTTTTTATAACGGAACAACCAGCAATGTATCGAAATAAGACTAATAAACATTTTCCACTCCTTCGCCCTGATCTGCAGCCAAAATACATGAACTCAGAAGTGTTTTCAAGCAAAGAGAGCCTATCAAATAATTGCCATCTAATATTTTAAATATTTTTCTTTTTTTTCCTTCTTGATTGGCTTGCATTTCAAAATGAGCTTTTTAAAGTATATTTTTTTAATATAGTTGGGGTTTTTTTTCAGACAATGGGAGAAGGAATTTTACCCAAAAGTATCAAATACAATTTGGACTGCTAAAGAACTTGTAAATTGAGGAAAACACTGAAATTGATCTTTAATTAGGCGTGGTTTCAGAGAATTGGCAGGTTTCTGCGAAAATCGTTCCCAAAGTCATAGCCAGCGTAAAGCAAAACCTACCCTAGCAAATAAGGAGTGATCCGTATGCCTTCGCAGCTTCAGAACAAAGGAGAAGAAAAAGGAGAAGCACTACACAGAAGGTCCTGTTCGATAAGATTTCTAGAGAAAGCTATGGATTTGTTTCTCACAGTAACGACGAAATTAAGAAGTCTCCACTGGAGGTTGTCTGCCTGAGTTCCTCTTAAGATAATTAATTCAGCGCTGCTGGGATGGTGTCGTTATTGATGTGTTGGGGCACCAGGAGACTTGGACAGGCATTCTTTAATTATTTATAATCTAAGCAAATAAATACAATTAAGTAATATGTATCTGTATGAAAGTCAAAGCGAATCTCAGAGGTACGTAAGATCACCTTTGCTTAAAGTTGATCTTTGCTTACAAACCAACGGCTCAGGTAAACTTTTGAAGATCTACTAACATTTTGTTGAAGCTGAAAAGGCTTTTGCTGTAGGAGCTTGGAAAACCCTATGATAACATTTTGTTCGGTATGAAATCCCGGTTTTGTCAAGAGAAAAATCAGGCAAGTTCCATGACAAAATGATGACAGAGAAACTAAACGACAGAAATCCAAAGTCTGGAGTTTGTGTGAAGCATTTAAAAATATATGCAATTTCTTATTTCCCCTCTTCTAAATTTTTGGGCGTATCTCGGCACCGAGCGAAGAGACGACTTCACCCAGACTGAAGTGGTTTACACAAATGTGTTTCTCACTGCAGAGAAGCAGAAATGGTTCCAGCTGAACAAGGACACTGTAACTACCCCATGAAAAACAATAGCACAGAGAAGGCACAGAAGGAAACACACAGCCCGGCAATTTCCGTCTTTTTCCAGAATGAAGTATAAACACTCACTATCCTAAGTCTGCTCCCCTAAAAAAATCTAAGATTGACTTAAGGATCATTATTTATTTCATATTTGATGAGTAGGTTTTTTTAATCTTTTACTTTTCATATATATGCTAGCTCCTTTGGGTAATCTCAAGACTAAGCAATATTTTTTCTCAATGACAACTATAGTTCTTGCCTTATAACCTAACTCCAGGACATGAAACACTTTGAAAGGCACTAAGCATTGTGAAATCTAAATCTAAAATGAGTTCTCTATCTATTGTAAATTTTTAAGGTCTCTTGAAACACATTGAACCAAGCAAACTCTTAAAGTGTGGCAGAAGGTCGAGGAAGCTCCTTGGAGCAGGGTGGAGTGTTTTTTTCTTTTTTCCTGACTCCAACCCAAAGTCCACTGGGGCCACAACAAAGCTTTCTTTCAGCTTCCGTAGAATTTGAATCCAGATTCTACTGAGGCAATTGCAAGACGTTTAAAATACAATCCCTCTGAATACTTTCTCATTTCTCCACCCACTTCTAGTTTGCTGGAAGCCCTTCTCATGACCTTTTGTACGTCACAGCCGACAGAGGAATTAAAGCAAGACAGAGTCACCACATGCAGTTCCAGTCGTGTTCCTCGTCCTTTCCCAGGGTGTAGGAGATGACCTCTTCATGATGTCCCCCTCTGTCACTTGGGGCAACTGGGACCAGCTGGGATTTGCAGCCATGGAGTGAGGCAGCAACAACAAATAATCTGTAACAATGACAACCATGGCGGGGGAGCACCATGAACGCTAAAAAGAATAATGAGAGTTTATGGACAAATAAATCGAGATGTATAACAGTGTGAAGTGAGGCATCGCAGAAAAAATGAAGGTAAAGGAAGTAATTTGAAAACTGCCCAATCTGTGGGCTCATGGGCACGAGCTGAAAGCCTTGCTGGAGAGACACGGGTCTCAAGATGCTACAGGCATCTCTCGCTTGCTCGCTCACAAAAAGCATCACCTGCAGATAGAATAGCCAATTTACGATGACAATTTTCTCGAGCAGTCCACCAACAAGGCGGAGACGGTTTCACATCTCAGGGATAACACAGGACACAGAAAAGATTCTTTCTGCTGCAAACTCTTTAAGAGTTTCATCCAAGTTAAGATGGAGCATACAAGAGTTTCAGATGAGTTCTGCTGATCTGCACTATGTTTTGAAGTTTCTACAGCCTAGTGGATGATACATTTGATTTTTCAAACATTTTTACCCCACTAGAATCTAGGAAAGCTTTACATATCTATTTCCAAGCTATAGTGCTTAGTTACCAAAACACTGTATTGTAAAATTGATATATGGGGTCAGATCTTCAAATCCAGATCAGAACTGACAGAGCACAGAGACCTATTCACACCTCAAGCCAAAGTCAAACTGTGCAAGCATTTGAGGACCATTTTATGGTTGTGTGATATAAAGCAGGTACACTGAGGGATCGGAGTCATTACTGTGTCCTGGGTTTCTTTCTCATAAAAGAAACAGTGTAAAACTCACTGTCAGTCTGTTCCATCCAAGCTTTTCCTTTTCTATCTGTATTTTCAGAGCTCTTTGATGTTACATACTTTATCTTCAGATATTTGCTGATCAAATTTTTAAACTTTGGAAGACGTAACAACACCACCACAGCTGGCCAAGTTCAGGATTTGTAGCAACATTCTCAGACCCAGCACTCCAACAGGATGAGTTGCCAGCCTCAAAAACCCACTCAAATGTCACATTGGCTCTCCTCAGGGACAGATATTCCAGCAATAGTGCCTTCATGCCACTGTACCAGACAAAAATCTTTTTAAAAGATTCTCTGTGATGTGTAACCAAGGGATAGCACAGGTTCTGAGTTTACTTAAATATGTTCTAAACGTTAGCAGGTTTAGCTCCAGAAAGCAAACACAAATAACCGCCTAAAAGTCAAGGCATTGGTTCGGAAGGGTTGCTGCAAGAAAACTACTTGCGAGACTGGGAAACTACAGATACTGTGGAGTTCTCAAGTGATTATTGGAGCTCCTGATAAGCACCATCACTGCCCAAAGCTTTGCCTAGAAGAGGACGAGAGTCTTGCAGTGCTACCTTACCTGTCCC
Source organism: Trogon surrucura (assembly GCA_020746105.1). NCBI lineage: Eukaryota > Metazoa > Chordata > Aves > Trogoniformes > Trogonidae > Trogon > Trogon surrucura. The sequence continues at coordinate 43,027,920 of CM036621.1, forward strand.
AGAAATAAAGGGAAAAGGGGAGAGAGTATTTCCTTTGAAACACCATGAACCCAACATTAAATTGCATCTTCTATTCACCACGTACAGTCTGGACTTTTAGTACAGAATAAATCGTTTACTCGGAGCACTCAGGCTTCTTCAGCCTTGGTACTTCACGTTCCTGCCTGAGGATGCTGGATGCAGGCAGTTGGCTCCTGGTTATCCCACACACCCAGGAGAGGAACTGTCCTCCAGACCTAACTCCCTGCCCAACACAGGTCACCCTGGGTGAGCCAATTGGTGCAAATCATGTTCGCCAGTTAAGCCTATAAAAATCTCCTACATAGATCAGCACCTTGCCAAGGAATTCATGAGCATGCTACCTAGAAGTCAGTACAGGTTCTTTTTCCACCTCGTTAAAAGAACTCCTCCCTTAAGAACTTAGTCATTGTGAAATTTGTAGGTCCTTTGCTTCCAAGTTTCTAAAACGGAGTTTTGAACTCCATCTGTGCAGGATTAGTGCACGGTTTCAAGTCCAACCATGACTTCCTAGATCAGTGGTGAGAACAGCAGCAGAGAGCAATCACCGTTACGGTTGATTTAAATGCCTCATTTACTCCTTCCACACAAAGAGCTGTTAAATAAAACAATGCTTAAGTAGTGACTTAACACTAAAGGTGTCAGTAATTCTTCCACATAGACAGACTGTTGCTGCACACTGTCCTCTAAGCAATCAATTTTATACAATTGGATCCCTGTCAATATAGTCAATGGATCAGCAAATATATAAAATAAAACCTCACCACGGCAGATTTAGGAAAAAAAACACAACAAAACAAACATTTTCCACTGCTCTAGAACAAAATATGAGATCAGTATAACACTGCATAGTAATTGTAGGTGAAGTCAATTTTAAAAACGTATTCCTTTGGGTTTAAGTGCTGGTTGAAATGTATATTTTAAAAGAATAATGATCAACTATATTACTACTCAATGAAAACAGAGCAAGAGATGTATTGCAAACTTATTACTGCATTACTCAAATCTGTATTTTTCACATGTGCATCGGCATATGACTTTATGTAGCTCAAGTTTTACAGAACCAACAAGATACTGTTTACACAGATTATTCGTATGAAATATTGATTGCAATTATGCTAAAAGGGCACTAGACACGGAAATCAAAAGCAAGGGGAGCCACCTTTCCTAACCCTTGTTCCTAGCTGCTATTTCTTCAGCCCACAACCTTCCTGGGCTGTGTCCAGCAGCACCACTCCACAGTTATCACCAGAACGCTGGGTTTGCTGTGGTGATTTCTCCTCAATGATATCTTTTTCTTTTTTTCCCCTGTTCACAGTTTCACTGGTTTTACGAGACTTAAGCACAGACCCAACTTATTTTCTTCCTCTTTGCAATAGCCTTTCACATACTTGAAAGCTGCTAGACTGTCTCTCCATGATTTTCTCTTTTGAAGGTTACACAACGGTGGTTTCTCCAACCTCCGCTCTGGGTTGCTCTTCCCTGGACGCCAACCAATAAATCTATGCCCTTGCTGAAGGAAAATCATTGTATTTTTGCACAGGATCACTTCATGCACTTTTGCAGTCTAGGCTGTTTATACAACCTAATAAGGTATTTACCCTTCCCTCAGAAGCAGGACACTTTGTGGAGCAGGAATTGCAGTTCTGCCCCTCTGCCGACGCATGGGGTGCCCACTGCCTCACCCTCACATCAGGAAGACGCTCAGGCATGAGCTGGAGATTGCAAGCTCCAGACCTACGGCAATGTTTTCCTAGAAGTTTTGTTTAAACTCGACCTCCAACAAAAGAAAGGGCAACTTCTTGAAAACAAAGAAGAGAAAAATGGGGAAAATCATACTGACACATAAGCAGAGCCCTAACAACTCCTGGTTTTGCAGGCAGTTAATTTTTTTTCTGTTTGGCTCAGCTCCCCCAAACTGAAACAACCCCTTTAAAGTGTCCTTTAAGCGAAGGTACCTTTGGTTGGCCAGCTTTCACGAGCAATTGCTTCCTACTTTAGAACCCGGTCGTACACACAGCTGTAACATGGAAGGCAAATTTATGAATAAACTAAACTTGATTCGAATTTCTGGGGCAGGAAAAGAAAAGCTGGTGGAAAATTTGTCAGCGTACAAATCTGTGTTTATGAAAACGCACGTTTTTCAGAAAGAGCACAAAGGGAAAGGTGCTCTCAAGGTGGTGTCAGTTGTCAGAGGGAATTAGGTGATTTATAGGAGGTCTCATAACTGGGGCAGGTGGCACAGAGATATTTATAGCTGTCTTCCCAGCAGAACAGGTGTGCTTTGTGAATAAAGTTAATTTCACACAATCTCATTAGGCAAATTTTCCCAGATTCATCAGATCGCTTTTTCTAAACACCTTACTGAATTCAGGTTGCCGCACTCAGAGTCGAGCTCAAGTCTGCAATCAATGGCAACTCTATCATTGCCTTCGGTGGGAAAGAATTTCATAAAATTTCTTTTGAGACCAATTCAAATGGCTCAATACTCAGACACATCTGTTCAAACTTTGGTCCTGAAAGAGGAAGCATTTTGTATTTTGATTCTGGTATTTTTATTCATCATGTGCAATAGCTACATTAAATGGGAGGTGCAGGATTAGGTGGAATTCACTTCTATAAGCAACTGGGTTAATTTATTTTCTTCTAGGCAATATGTATACTTCAATCTGGCAGTAAGTGGGGTATTTTTAGCAGTTTAGAACACCCAAGGGAGCCTGGAATTTGCTTTATAGCATATCTCTGTGGTTGGTGACCTGCATGTTTGCTCTGTTACTACCCCTGTTCACAACTCTTAATGCAGGCTGCCTGTATCTCAAGAAAAGCTGTTCTGAAAAAGGATGAACCTGACGATAAATTTGGCTTCAGGTCACATATGGGGGGAAAAACAACAAAGAATTTCAGTTGCCACACTGCTGTAGCCTCTCATCTTTAGGAAAAACGTGGATTAATAAAATAAGACCTCTGGAGTGCTGCTTCTTACCCAAATCTTTTTGACCTTGCAAGCTAGTCGAGGGGGGGAAGCAACAAAAACCCCCACCACACCACAAACTAATTGCCTTGAACAGACTTGCTGATAATGCTGACACTTAAAAATTTTTTAAAAAATCTTCTGTAGATTTTAATAATGATTTCCAATTTATTAATAACTTCAATTTTAACATATTCCTTCAGGATTTTTCCAGCTTCTTGCTTACTTGACAGACAATGGTGAAGCCATCTTTTCCCCTAAATATTTCTATCTCCTCACCCATCAGAATGATCTTAAAGCAGTCCTGACAGTTTATTAATCTATTTTCTCTTCTATGTGGAGAGAGATGATATTATAAGGAATGTCTCAACATACATCCCTTCTGAAGTTACTCTGACTTCTGACAGGTTGCACAAGACACTAAAATGAAAATTTAGATGTATAAGCCGCTGTCCTAACACATTTCACACAAAGCTAAGTTCAGGTGCTTTACACGGAGGTGAAACCAGACGTGAGATGTTACCACCATAAGGCTCTCCCACCAGTATTTCATTACAACAGAGCTCACAAAAGTGAAATCTCAGCTGGCCCATACGACCCAGTCCCCTGGAGGGACACCAGCGTGCTCGAAATTCATCCAAACACCGAATCTCCCTGTTCTTAACCCATCAGCCCTGCTGAAGCTGCTAAACCCGTGCTGATTTCCAAGATAACTTCTGGTGGCAAGACTGTACATTCAGACTCGGTGCTTTTGAATATGGAGCTTCACAGCCCAGCTCCTCTCTCGATCCTCCCTATTATGTAGATGGATTTTTTCAGAGGAGAGCCCACCTTCTTTTGGCCGGTCCTTGCTTCACATTTAACCCCTCCAGGTGCAGTGTATAAAGCCTATTACAGAATCTCATTCTTAAGAGTAAAGAACAACCCAGGAGCATGATCACATCTTTCTCAGCTTAGTCAAGACCAATTTCTCTCGCCCAATTCCCCAAATGTCCCTTCTTCTTCCAAGAAGGAACAGCACTGCATTCAGCAGCCTGGGCTCAATGTCTTTTCACATTTTTCATGTTTTCCCTTTTTGCCTCATTTTTAACATCAGCACTTAGAACTATCAGGTAATGTCTTAATGTGAATCTTTCATCAGTCTCTTCTGGACCATCTGATTTTGTATTTCATACTTTGTGAGATTTTCATAGCTAAGAAACCTCCCAAGATACAACATAGATTTCTAAACTCAGCAATTCCCCTGGCAGATACTTTTGAGGCTACTTCTGAAGATACTGTCAGTTTTCCTGATAAATCAAACTTCTACGTATGAGAGGTGGGAGGCAGTTTGCAAGATATATCTCTAAACCTGTAAAACTTGGACAGGGACACAGCTAAGATGGAAAAAGATGGTGTCATTTCAAAAGAGTAAATTACTAGCAAATACATAAAACAAGCAAAAAACCTAATGAGTGGCTCAAGTAATAATGCTTCCAGAGCTTTTGTACAGCAGTACATCTCCTTTATCCAAGTTAGTTTTGCCATATTTCTATAGGCAGTGCAACACAACTGATAAAATGACAAGCTTCTGAGATTTTGATTTTATTTCAAATCATACTTGACATATGTGTATTCTCACTAATTTTTAAGTGTTTCAGCATATCTGTATGAGCAGGTGGTTGTTTTAAATCAATGGCAGATTCCTACCTGCATGTACATACAGAACCTGACAATTTCAGAGGAGTACTTTGTGTCTAGAGAAAAGGACAGCCAGAGTGTTTTTTCACTATATGGTGCAAGTGGACAGACAACTTTCATCCAAAGCCTTTTAGCTATTAACATCAAAAGGCAACTTTTGCAAGTGAAAAATTGCTTTTGTCTATGGAAACTTCTTCTTTTTTTTTATACGCACTCTGCAGACCAAGGTCAAAGTTGAAATATATCTTGCCGTGTGTAATGAAGACATAATAAAAATGTGAAGTCATAGAAGAGAAAGCGATCCCAAGCCCTGTAAGAGATGCCCTGTTCACTCTGCAGCTTGCACTACATCACGCAAAGCTCAGCTACAATACCTGCCACTGCTGCCTACAACAGATAATTTTGACATCTATTGGGAAATGACAACTTCAAGAATATTGTATCTACAGGCTTCCAGACAGCCTATCTTTGTAGTTTCTTACAGGAGAAAAAGGACAACGCCCCAGCCTCGCTGAGAAGGAAACGCTAATGGAACAAAAAAAGGCAGCACCACTCACGTGGAAGTGATGTGTTACAGTACAGAGGAACTGAGCCTTAAGCAAATAAGGTCAAAAAAAATTATGCAATTCCAGAGAAGTTACAATGGTTTAAGCTACTGAAGTTGTGTTATAACAGAATGCTTTTTTTTTTTAAACCGCTTGTGTGACCATGCACGCCAAGTCTTAGACACATCCCTAGAATAAGTACTTTTAAACAGCTTCAAAGTGGGCTGCATGCCACTCCAGCATGAAGAAAATAAGCACCTGCCTCAAATACTGCATATCAGCTATTTATGTTTTCAGTGAACAGAGAAGGTGACTGAAGAAGGATAATTCCACAGCACAGCTTGAGTAATTTCTTCTCTCCTCACTGGTTTTAACTTCGCACTGTTCATGCTTTGACCTCTTCCCTGATCTGCTGCTCTATGGAGGGTTTATTTTGTACAAACACACCAGTAGTCAGTTCATTCTTATAACTAATCCCATTGCCTGGAATTGCTTGGGTAGTGGGAAAGTTCAGCAGCCAGCCAGCCCTGAGGCAAGTTTTTTGGCAGTGTTTTCAGCAGATATAAGCAGGAACTTAATGTTTGCATTCTGGTCCATCAAAAAGACACTCTACCATTACGGCATTTAGCATTTTGTAGACAACTTGGATTTTTAAACAGGAAATAAAATGTGCTTACACACTGACATTTCACTTTTTGTTCCTGCTTACTCTTGGTTTCTCTCTCCCTCCCTTCTACTTACTAACTTTACTTGCAGTTCACATAAGAAATTTCAGAAAATTCTTTATTTTTTTTTTTTTAATATAAATAACAGCTTAGGTTTCTGAATGTGGCAAGTCACTTTATATTGACAATGAATCAGTGATGAACACTGCCAGGAACACAAGATGGTAGCGGTCCCTCTTGTCTTCTGCTCTAAGGAGGAATGCTCTTTGGGAAAATCCTGCGGAAACTTATTTTTTAATAACTTGAAGGTTTGTTGCAGCTACACTGCATTCATGGGAATCCCCTTCATTCACATTGCTCAACTTGCATAGTAACTCAGTGGGACATGATTTCCCCCTACAGAAACCACGCTGACTCTTCCCTAACAGACGGTGTTTATTCACAAAGACGTCATTATTTTCTATTTTACCTCTCTCCCAGCCTCGGAAATCAGACTCGGTCTGTCCTTCGCCCCCCCAGAGTCCCTTTTGTGAGAAGGAAGGGAAGGGAATCACACCTGCAACCTGCCTGTCCTCCAGCGGTGGGGCTGGTCACAGCGCTCACGTAGAAGCCTCCAACAGCCGCTCAGCAATTTCATACTGGAGCTCAGGTGAATGCCACCAGACCTGGTGACTTACCGACAGCTAACGCACCTCTTTGGCTCAACAAATTCTCTGTATTTACACAAAGACATCTAGTCCAGCTGATCCCTACCCTATTTACTAGAAAGAACGGCTCAGGTGTAGAAACCTCCCCGATGTCTTCAACAGCAAAGAGCAATGAAAAGAATTAACTGAACCTCTCTGCCACAGCTTTATAATTTCCGAGCCCTTCCTTACAGTTTGGTCATTAAGAGGTTCGACTTATGCCCTAACTTGACTTCCCGCTTTTGATTTAAGAACCTTTGACTAGAAGCTTGAGCACCCCTTGTAAGGGGCTCTTCAAATTTTCAGTACTCTATTTCCTGTCTACATTTGACCTGCCGTGATTTGTGGGCTTTCTAGTTCTCATTTGGACAAGCTTTGTATTTTTAAAAGGGATTTTTTAAGCCTTCCCCTATGAAAGCCTCCTTGCAGTCATGCTCCCAAGGAGCTGGATCGCTTTGATGGTTTTTTTGGTTTGCTTTGCCCGTTTTTTTTTCTCCCCTTATGTGGCAGTTTACCTATGCTTCCAACACACCACTTTCAAACACTGCAGGCAATTCACAGGCACCTTGCTATTTCAGACTACTAATATATTTATTTTGCTAATTGCTTTTTTTTTTTGCCCTAAATGTAGTTCTGCTCCTTTACATTAAGTATTTGCACACTGGATTTATTCAGCTTGCTCTCTCCCGCTACAACATGAAATTTCATTGTATTATAAACATTGCACTGAGAGGTCTTCCTTAAATTCACCTTGAAGCCTTGTATACCACTTCAGATAGACAAGATGCATGGTTTTGGTGGGGGTTTTTTTGAGGTTTTAGCACTACCACTCAGTCTTTTACAACGTCCAGAACTTTTTTGTCTACACGTCATCCTGATAAAACACCGACCTAGTCTGTACATGCGTAGATAAAATCTGTAGCTATTACTGAGTGTCCTAAATTCACAACTTCAGACTTCACTTCATCTTCCCTGATTAGCCCTGTCATCCTGAATGCAAGTTTGCAGTATGATCTGAATTATTTCTGTTAGTTAATTTTTATTACTTGAGCGGGCAGAAATCCTGCATGACGCCTTTGCAGCACTCCTTTGTTTCTGCACTACTGTCAGGGTTACACTTCTCAGGCTGTGACACTCTCCTGCCTGCACATCCTCTCTCATCCCTGCCAAGCTGGCAGCCTGGCAACTCGGTACCCCGTCGACCACCCTCCTTCTACCGCATCCGAGATGTGTCTCATATCCAGCTGTCACCTGACAGCCAGCACTCCTGTCTGCTCTCCCTTTCTCTCCCTTTTTGGGCTTCCAACGCTGGCCCAGAAGCAGTTGCTGGTTCCAGTCTTCCCTTGCTGTTTAATAACACACCCCCTAGTTAACTGAAGGCCCTTCTCTGTTACTGGTACTTGGCTATTTCCTCTCCCTTGCCCCTCCTCACACACGCCTTCTTGGCCTTCTCAGCATCAAACACAGTGTTAGGTACTTCCACCCTCTAAGTCGTATCAGCAAAACGCTAGGTTCTCCTCCGTTCACGTTTTCCTTGGTTTCTTGATAAAGAAAGGATTGAGTCTACCACCACCAGCAGCTCCTGTCCTTGAAAGTCTCCGATGTCGCAGGAACATCCTTGGTGTAGGACAACAACAATACTCTAGAGACACCTTTGATTCTCCTCACTGCTTCAGGCTGCCAGTGCTCACCACTGGAGAACATACATGTTTTCTCAACACTTGGGGCCTCTTGCATTGCCTACAGACACTTGCAAACCCCACCCAGGCAGGAGTTGCACACACCAAGTATCGCACAGTGCCCTGGGCACCCCCAGCTCACGCTCTTTGGCATCAGAAGCAGAAAGTTGCTCAGGCTTTGAAAAATTACAGGTTCACTTCTGCAGCCAGATGATGTCCTCCCTACCCCCAGGCTACCCTAGCTAAGTAAAGCTGCTAGCAGTACGTACCCCTGCGCACAGAGGAAAACCCCAGAGTATGGAGGAAAACAAAATCCAAAGCATGGTAAAAGGAAAGAAGTTACATGCTTTGCCAGCTGTAGGTTGACTCCTAGAGTGGCTGAGGAGTTTGAAGAGCCTGTTACTGTGGATGGACAGCCTGGAAGAGAGAGGTGTCGGTGCAGCTCTTGACTAGAGCAGCACAGCTAACTTCCAGCTTCCAGCTGTGGTCGAGAAAACTACTCTCCACCAGAAGGAACTTAAGAGGTAACAACCAAAGCCAAGAATGCAGCAGTGATGTCTTATTTCTCTGCAATAAATTCAGAGCATGGCACTGAATAGGTATTCCTGGGCATTTCATGCAAATTTTCAGGAGCAGGTTCTTTCACCCAGTGTCTTCTATTTAGGTCTTGATCAAAGATGATTAATCATCATCTTGGCATTTTTGCAACAGCGTGGCATTTTTTACTCACATTTTTCATCATATGCCTTAACCTGCAAACTGAATACCTTTTTATGATTATTTTATCATCTTAAAAACACTAAAAGAAATGATATGCACTACATATAAGTGAACATCATTAGCATTTACTTTCAAGTATGCCACTGACAGCTTATCTTTTTTTTTTTTTCCCCCTCCTCAAGACTCTTACTTCATACTTTTATTACTATTAGAACTTAAAAATAAACTTAATGTATCTGGGGGCTTACCAGCATTGCTAGTACTTAAACTACTTTTGCCATTGTTCTTCCTGGATCTTGTATTTCAATCATCATTATACAAGCTTTGTTGATTCAATATTGTCTTTTATGCACTGTGTTCGTAAAGCCTTATTAAAGTTTAATGAAGACATGAAATTGGATAATATGTGCATGTAAAATAAATCTGTAGTCTAAGCAATACAAAGTATCTATAATCATCAAAACAAATCATTTGGCACAAGAGACAATAAAAAGAGAACAGAAACCAGGAAAGGAGGATTTATACGGAACCTCTTCCTGGAAATCAACTACCAAAGATTCATATAATAATATGAATCAAATAATAATTTAACATACAAAGTTTTATTTATCAAATAGAATTGCCAACTTTAGAATCATTTTTTTTCTGGCCTTAACACCCCCTAATAACTGTAAGACTTAAATGCCTTAAAACGCTTGCCCTACTTTTTTACTATTTCCAAGAATATAACTGCAGAATATATCAGCAATGGGCAAACTCTGATGTATGTGGGCCAGGTGACAGGTGGAAGATCCTGTTACTGAAATGTTACCCATATTATGGGATAGTAGGCAAGAAAGAATGTTTCAATCTACCTCAAAAAACCCAAAAACATAACGAAAATAGAGATGAAGGTGCATATTCTTCGTTCCTGTACGATCTGCATGAGATCTAAGCAATTTTAGACATAATTTATTCTAAGATCAAAGTTGTCCCAGTTCAAGTCTCTCTGCTGGAAGAAATGATTTTGCACTAGCAAATTATTTTACTGTTTTTGTAGCGATTCTCATGAGACACGTTTTTGTGTTCTCTCGATGCAGTAGGCGATTACTGAAGACCGAGGAAGCATTTTGGCTGAGTCAAAGCTAGATCAGAAGTTTGCTTCTCCTTGAACAGAGGTAAAAGAGCACTTACTATTCTTACCCATTATAAACACTAATGATACTTCCAGTAGCTAAGGAAGGAGAAGGCAGGATGTCCCTGGTGACCTGTCACAAGAGTTGAGCCAGTGCTGCAAAAGATGACCTATGAATATTCATTTGAATTTTAAAAGACATTTGCTTTGACTTCAATTTTGCATCCCTTTTGTGTTTGCTTTTGGCATGTTCCAGTAAATTAATTACTAGCAGAAATGTTTGCTGAAGCTGTGGATTTTAAGCAAATACTACAAAATATTTACTGAACTTGCCCTTTGAATTTATAGCTGTGGTTCTCGCCAGCAGCAGTTTGATTCTTGAGGTTAATTTAGACCTGTCAGCGGAGAAGAAAACAGCAGGTAACCCACATCTTTAAATCCGCACTATTAAAATCAGCAAGAAGCTATTCATGAGTCATAGTGACTTAATTGCATAGACACAGTAAATAATTTTGGATGATAAGTACTTGAGAACACGCAAACAGTCCAAAAATGTGCTGCGAGGTAAAGACGACACAACCTTTGTCACTTCAGCAGTTCTGCACGAGGCTTTACAACACCCCTCCTGCTGCTGGAATCGCTGCAGCAAAGGCAGCTTCTGCCACATCTAAACAGACACTTTGCTGCTGGCAATGTTTTGTGACTCACTCCTCTCCAAAATCAGAAGTTTGCATCTTCAGCTCTCACATTAACACAGTCTTCACCAGGCCCACGTTTGAGAAGCCTTTACACAGTAACTCTCTCCGGTCAAACTCTCCCAAACTCCCTCATGGGTAGACCTAGGTTAAAAAAGCATCCCTTCCTCTCTCTCCAAAATGCTATAAAGTACATAAAGGTAATCAAACATAGATGCACTTTACATATATTTGTGCCTATGATGACGATGCAGAGTGGACAGCAAATCCAGCCACGCTAACATGCCTCATCTCAGCACCATCAGATGCTCCAAACCACTGCTTCTGCTGCAGCCACAAAATGCCTTGACCTGGCAACGTGACTATTGTCAGAGCACGAGAGCAAAGCTCCGCAGGAGAGAGTCAAGTTGGCAGAAAGTCAGCCTCACCCAGCCCAAGTTAAAGAACACCAGCACAAGTTTGTGTCGGAGTATCCAGGAACTGGAAGTGAAGAAGTGGCCTTCAAAGACTCAATCTTTGATCAGCATAAAAGCCACATGTTGGCAAGAGATCGAGAATGAAAACTCTATGACTGGGAACAAGCAACTATTAAGAAACCACAGAAAGACTCCCTCCAGAAAAACACCAAGTTGTAAGGAAATAGTTGGAAAATAATAAAGACATGTTTGCCTTACTTATTTCTCAGGTAAAGAAGGTCAGAAATTTGAAGCATCGAAGGGCATATAGCTGAAAAGTTCAGCAAATGGAGAAAGTGTTCTGCTATATCTGCCTGCAGGGACACGTAAGGCTAAAGAAAAATCACGACACAAGTAACGAACCTTCTTGGGACTACATACGAGATTATTCCTACTTTGTGAGTTACGGCACTTCAGTTTTTGGTTTCCCTTGTCTAAAGCTATTTTATGACTCTGAATGAAAATTTATATTTTCATTGGGATGGTTGCAAAAGTTAAAAATTAAGCTCTCTTCATCTCTGGTGAATAAGCCTCACAGGAACTCTTCAAAATCTTGCAGATTTCTCTCTACCAAAAGGTCGTGACAAACACCAGAAACAAGAGTAACTGAAAAAGTAATAAAGCTAATTCAGAGAAAGAACCACACTTGACAAAGACATCTTTAAGATGTTCAGGTTTTGAATATTGAAAAACATAACTACGGATTTCCATGGAAAAAAAGAATAAAAATAGTCTACATTTTCATTTGCGTTTAAAGGCATGAGAAAATATTTGAGCCTTACTGTCCTGATGTAGTTTTTTACGTGGAACAAAGCAAATCGTATTTAAAACTCAGCATGAACAGCTGAAGGAGTCAAAGATATTTTGCAACCTCCAACCACAAAGAGTTTTACTGGAGCAGTCAAGTACTGCACTCGCTTTCAGATATAAAAAAAAAAACCCAGCTCAACTTATAATCATAGTAACATTTTTTTTCTATATTTCAAAATGTTATGGGGGAAAACTATGGTTCAGTTTTAAGATCTTGTATAATTTTCTATTAGTCATACTACATGTATTTCGTAGCTTCTTCCAAGAAAGCATTTTTAAAAATAATTAGCTACTAATAAGAAATTACTCCTCCATTTCCTGTGGTATAAGTTAGTTTTTAAAAAAATAAGAGTAATAATTGCTCTAAAACTAATTTTTCAAACTTATTTGATATGATCTGAGGTTAATAGGCTTTAGGTCTTCCAAGTGATTTGCTTTACCTGCCCATTTTAACGCAGTGCAGTGTACCGATGGATTTAATTTAAATCTGCATATTTTTTCAAGTTTACATTTCCACCAGCACAACAGCACTTAAAGCACATCAGTACAGCATGACCTGGCAGAGCAGAAACAAGGTCTTGTGCTGTGACACTGTTCAGCCCAGATTGACGGGGTTTTTGGAACTCAGACCTTATTTCTCACAAGGCATCACCAAGCACAGGGCAGAGACAGCACACAGAGGAGAGCCCCCCAGTTCATAATGCAAGAGATCTACCATCCAGTCCTCCCGTGCCTCTGTCTCTCTCCCTGACGTGCAAATATTTTCATTCAGGTCCCTAAAAACAGGCATGTGAACCCATTCAGAGAAGAAAGGAGAAAAAAAGCCTCAGGGTTTTGTGTTGGGGTTTTTTTGGCATCCTTTTTCATTTTCAGAAAAGCTGAGCATGTGAGGAATGCACAATCTGGAACTTGTATTTCTGAAGGAAGAGAGGTGGATGCACGTATTTCAGAGCTCTTTTGAATCCAAGTGGATAAAATAATATATAAAAGTATCAGCTGTGGATCTGCTGTGAAAACCACTAAAAGGATTTAAAACCTGTATTTTCAAGTTCCTTGTGTTTTAGCTGAAGTTCATTCACTCATGTCTTTTCAACTAGCCTGGACAACCTCAAGAGCCTTATCTCTTCAAGAATAAATCAGCCATATACATTTCCTTAGATGGACTTGATGATCTCAAATATCTTTTTCAATCAAAACAATTCTATGATTAAATATCAGACATTTATTTCTAGTTCCTGAAAAACCTTCAGATCCAAGTTACTCTGCAGAAAAGCTGAAATCAAGCTCCTACATGTTAATCTATTCCTATATATTAATATATAAGAATGTATATCTGACGTTTACTTTAAACAATCACTCTTAGTGCTGATGAGCTTTTGCTGAACTAGGAAACAGTTTTCCACCCACCCACTTTCTGATGTAATTTCAGTACCAGAAGGGAAAGGCTGGATGTAAAGTTCTCTTTACAGATGTTCCGTGCTTTTAGAGGAGATTCTTCTCCAAACTGCAACTTGAAGGCAGAGACATCATTCCCTTGGGAATATCAGAAATAAGAACGAAGAGAGTGGTAACCTGGATCAGTGAAGAGGTATAAGAAAGAAGCAACTGTAAGGAGACATTGGGCCTTCCCCACCTGCCCTCAGTGCGAAAGTACAACTCCAGGTATCTACACACAGCTTAAAAACACTTGTTTCTGATTCAGTTTTCCAATAAATTTAACAGCATTTGAGAGCAGCTATATCCTTGACTTTAATATTCTTTTATTTTGCACCAAGTTCCCCAAAATAGATCTATTAACCGTCACTCAAAGACATTTTGAAGCACTGCCATTTTCATCTCAGACTCTGAGAAACAGTTTAAACATTAGTTTAATAAACTTTCCAAACTCTTGCTGTAATTCTCTACTCCACATAAAAACCTTTCTGAATACACTATTGAATATGTAAAAGACTTAACTATCTATAACAAATGAGGGTGGATTTACCACCAGGCATTAAAAATAACATGTGACTCAACTCAGAAGAATTAGATACGCTACAATGAGAAAATAAAAGTTTCCAAAGATATCTCCAGATATAGGAGAATTCACAAGCGATCGACAAAAACACAGTGAGAATATGGAGTTTCGTAACATCTCCTGTTCACCTGCACTTCTAATCTCACAACCAAAAATCAGCACTAGCTCAATAAACACACACAACGCTTTGGTAAACAGTTTTGTTCAAGCAGTTATATTTTGCTTTCAGAAGTCCTCTAGAGCTACAACATAGAAACAAGTCAAGGAAACCAACAACTTTGTAAGGAGGAGGAGAATTTAAAGGAGAATTTACAATTCTTGACTAAGAACCTGAAGGAAGGGCTTGTTATTTTCTAAGCATACAAGACAGTGTTGAAAACTCTCATGGAAATTTATGGCAAGGTGAACGTACGCTCAACCATTTCCAACTGCATGAGAGATAAGGGGTCCTTTCGCAAAGATATTCCTCATCTCAAGAACTAGAGTTCACATTTGGATTGTTGTCTTGATCTATAAAAGGAAGATAATTCCCTACAGCTAACACACTGTGTAACGACAACTCTAGAGCTGCCTGAGGACTGGGATTTCTGCCTGTTTAGAGGATGTAGGATGTCAAGCAAAGGCGGCACAACCGGTCATGGAAAACTATAAAGCTTAAAGTTTGGAACAAACAGGACAACGCAGGCAACGAGGGCACTGGTCTTGTGTTCCATTTTTGCAGAACAGTAAAACTGAGCTCAAATCAGGAAAGTAAACTTTGTGACAACAAACTAAACCAGAATGCTAAATCATAGTAAATCAATGTAGGAATTACAATATAAAGACAAACCACCCCCCAGCTTACTGAATATTTTAAATGAACATCCTCAAGTATCGACATATTTCTTAAATATAACTTGCCTTGGCAAAATATGGAAAATTGTCCTCCTTCCTTTCCTCGTAAAATTGCTGTGCAGCCCACATTGAAAGAGCAACTCTCTGTGCAAGATACTCTGTGAAGAGATCTGAAGTAAATTAAATACTCCCCAGAGCAAGCCTTGCTGGGGGATGCAGCTGTGCGCACACAAAGATGGGAAAAAAATTACAAACTAGCTCAAATACATTTCAAGTATTTCTTACTGTCAGGAGAATATTGACAAGTCTTGAGATTGATCAGGACAGCAGAGCCTGGACAATGCCAATTCCTCCTGAGTGTATGTTTAAGTTAGAAATGCCAGGTATTGGTATCGAGTGCCAACAGCTCGTCCCCATGACAGCACCAGGTCTTGGGTACAGCTTCCCATCTGCAAGTGCAGAATTTCCTTTTCAGAGTTATCTCTGATTCTATGCAATCCTTAACATCTAACCAAAAATGCACTGAGGGCACTGGACTAAACCTGTAACATACGCTAGTATTTGACCAAAAGGTACATAAATGTATTTCTCCCTAACAAGGAATGAAGTTAATCCATAGAGATATATTGGCAGGGACAAAACTCCTGCAGGACAAGCAGAGGTTTGCTGAATTGAAGCTTTTTCTCAAATGCTAAAGCAAATTACCACTCTAATTCATGTCCTTTAAGCTCAGTGATGTGTAAGAGCTTCCACGAGACTCAGCTATAGCAATTCAGGTTTTCTTCAGTAATGAAAACACACCACCACCACCACAACTCCACCCCAAAAAATAAAACCAATAAACAACAAAAAAAGCCAAACCGAAGAAACAAAAAGCTCCAATCGATAAAAAATTTAATCTTTCCAAGTGGATTCCCATCTGCATAGAAAGTACTTTCTACACCACTTGTGTCTCGTTTGTCTTATTCATATACCACAAATAATTTATCGCAGTAAGATCTCCCTCTGCATCAAAACTATACGCAGTTATCAGAACTTGTAAATCTTCCAAGCTTAGTTACTTTTCCTCACAGACTTTCTAGAAGCTGAAGATCTACAGCACAATCTTTTAAAATATAATACAATAATTTTGAAATTCCAGAATTTACTTCTACATCTCAGCTTATATCCCAATTCCAACAGCACTGTAAACCAAATAACCTCACTGAGAAGCAATGCACTGCACCTGCCCAAGTTTTTAATGTGAATAATAATATTCATTTATGTGATATTATTCATCAGAAACAGAGCACTTTTTTTTTAATCCCATGGTTAGAAATACAGATTCACAAATATTCATAATGGAAAAAAAGATAGTGGAGACAAGTCGATCAGCTCAGAGATTTTACCTGTGAGATTACGTTTGTATGTTGTGAATACAAAAGAAAACTACCCATAAGTAGTAAGAAAATGAAAGCACCTCACTAAAAGATGAAATTGTGGAAATAAATCTTTTTCCAGCAGTAAAAGGGAGAGTCCTGGCATTGTCTAACTACAGCCACCACAGTGGCCAGCCTTATCAGTATTGGGGTGAGACTTACCAGCACACTTCACTTACTTTCGCCTCACAATTTATGCCGAGTGCTGAAGTGCAGCTTATGCACAGAGTAACTTATTTCTAATTTGAATTAAACTGCAGATTCTCCACTGACTGACTGCATACAGGTCCCAGGGAGACTAAGACTCCTGCTACTCCATTTTTTTTCCTTGGCCACAGCATGGGTAAAACTTGCGTCTACAAAAGAAAAGTCTTTGTGCTGACTCATTTTTTCATTAGATCGAAGAGAAACATATACATAAAAATAACAAGAAAAGGGACAACAAAACAAAATACTACAAAGATAATACAATTATCACCTTGGAATAGGAGAAAGAACGAGCCAGACGTGACAGATGCGAGATGCATCACTTAGTGTCGAGCTGCCAGGCTCCTGGATACTAAAACAGTGGAAAGAACTTAGCCGAATATGACTGGAAAGGTAATGGAAAGCAGACATGAACCTCTGATTGATGGTTAGCTAAAACACTGGATTCAGACTTCAGAAAGGATGAAGAATATTTAACTCTTCATTAAAGCAGTGCTGAAAGAACAGTGTCAAACTCAATTTACAGTTAGCATTTTAGCTAATTACAGTCACACATTTAAAATTACTACAACTGTGGGGGGAAAAATTGAAATTAAATTTGTGTAGGAAAGCATGGCAGTTAAACAGTGATTATCGAGGAAAATTATGTGGCTTCTGGGAAGCACTGAAAGCATTGATCCCAAATAACTTGCCATTCACGGGTAAAAGACTCAGGCATTTTATAGTTCTGTAGACGATTACTTAGTTTTCAGTGAGAGAAGAGGTACAGCCCTGAACGTACCACACTGAGACTCACACATAAAATAAGCAGACTACAAAGAGTGACTGCGACAGAGCTTGAGCCTTTCCGGCAGCGGACCAGGTGTTTATGCGAAATTATTTAGAGTGACTCTTACTACCTCTAGTAAGACAAGCGGAATCTTCTTTTCCTGTAGAGATGACAGCAACTGTGTCTACCCAGGCAGGCAGGGCCGGGCAGCAGGAGCAGAACTACAGAGGAAAACGCTGGGTGCTGAGGGCTCAATACTGGCACACGTTCTGAGAGATTTTACTTCAAATTGTCCACTCAGTGCAACTGACTGACTGCTCAGCGGTGGCTGGATGCACAAGATGGACTCACGGAACAGTTCTCTTAGTTTAAGCCTCTTTGCATTTCAGTCCAGGTCAGAAGTGAGCCTCTTCCAATTTCCTCCTCTTACCCGGCTTCAGTTCACACTGCCAAGAGCCACGGGGCACGCAGAGTGGATTCCTATCAAGTTCAGCTAATCAAACATGCGGTCCAGGACGGTGTGTGATGAGCCCCAAACACCAACAGATACTCAGTCTGCAGGAGCCGACGAGAGCTAATGACTGAAACATTCAGTTAAGCTGGATGCTCACTACACACTGTCCTGCTATGAAGATCTACTGCTGCCACTGGGTCAGGCTACTTGGTTAATACGGTCCCAGTCAACATGCTTGCCTTGGGCGAGCAGTTTCTCTAAACAGTGCTAAGAGTTATAAAAGAAAAGATGAAATCAAGAGGAATGAAACTGAACTGCAGCGGGCATCAAGCAACCCTCCCCGTTTCCAGATGGAAGCATCGGATCCGATGTTTAAAGCAACGCTACGCAACGCGCAAGAGAGGCACAGCCTGTGGACAAGAATGTGGACGTAATTAGAAGCTTACTAAAACCAGAAAGAGTAACTTTTTTAGTTCATAACTTGTGGGGAGGAAAGACATTTTTCAGCTGCACTGTTTAATTGCAGAACCAAGTTGATGGCAAAGGTTTTCACGGGGAAAATATAATTAGCACTGACTCAAAAGGCAAATAGCTTCTGTTTCCCTCCCACCAAGCAGGCAATAGCTTTAAAGTTATATTTAGGCTTTAATAAAGCCATTTCCCAATCTGAATTTTATAGTGGAAAACATGCCAATTAAGTTAGGGAATAACACATTCTTGAACACAAGCTGAAAAGCTGGTTGGATCTCACAAGCTCCTTCTAAGAGATGTTCAATTGTCTTTCCATAGCGGCTCCTCCCATTCGTCAGGTTCCTCCCTGACTTGCATTTGGTCTCTTCTCCCAAGCAACCAGCAACAGGACAAGAGGAAATCGCCTCAGGTTGCACCACGGGAGGTTTAGAGTGGACATTAGGAATGTTTTCTTCACCAAAAGAGTTGCCAAGGCTGGCACAGGCTGCCCAGGGCAGGGGTGGAGTCCCCATCCCTGAAGGGATTTAAAACCCTTTTAGATGTGGAGCTCAGGGACACAGGTTAGTGGTGGGCCTGGCAGTGCTGGGTTAACAGTTGGACTCTGACCTTAAAGGTCTTTTCCAACCCAAGTAAACCACAGAAGCAAAGGGCCTTCCTCACTAATTACGATGCTGGTGTGTCCTCTGTCAGCTACAATTTGTAAATTGTATTTGCAAGCCAAAGCCATGATGCAAGGATTAAAATCACTGCCTACTTAGAATCAAGTCTTTCTGAAAACACAAGATCTTACACAATCATTGAAGTTACTTTAGTACCCCCATCCTACTTCTTCCTCTGCTCAGGTTTTCAAGAAAATGTAAGGGTATTTGAATATTGGCAAGAAGCATGCGGATAAAAGGAATATATTAATATAAGTGAGAAGGTTTTGATGGCCAAAATGAATCACTGTGAGGCACAAAAGTAAGTATTTTTCAGTTCTTTTACTACCCTTCAGTTATATTCACATCCTGATGCTGTTAAAATGATAACAAAGAACTACCTTTGGCCGTTAATAAAGCAGATACCTCAACATTCACAGATCTTAAGAAATACCTGCTAGGAAAAGGGAATCCTCTGGGGAACGGTTGCTTTCCTTCTTTTCAGTAAAATGCAGAAACAGAACTGCTTTTGCTCAGTTTGTGAGGGGGTTATTTTGGTTTTTTTGTTTGCATTTTGGTGGGGTTTGTTGGGTTTTTGTTTTCTGGGGTTTTTGCTTAGGTAAATTCAAATGTCACTGGTTAATTCTTGGAAGACAGTGCAAGTACATTTTTAGTGACATTCTGAAGTACTTAAGTGAAAATTTCAAGCATCCATAATTCAGAAACCTCAATTCCCTAGACATGCACTTCAGCACCAAAAATAAAAATATTTACCTTATGTTATTCTGAAATAACTTGAGAACTCTAGGGTTTTTATTCTATCAAAAAAATATTGCACATAAGCCACTTTATTATTGTATTTTCTTAACTTTGTAACTAGAAGAATACAGAATGCAGAATGATGCAAGCTCATGGAAAGACTTGCCTGAGATTACACAGCATCCGACACTGTTACTGGCAACCTGGGAGGTTTTTTTACTTTTAAAATAAATGTACTGGGTTTAGAAAAAAAAGATTCTGCAGTTCCCAGTCCCTTGGCACCCTGCAATAATAACTGGACTGAGCAAATTAAGCTTGACCACCACTGAGAAAAGATGTGCAGCTTTTAATTAGATAGCGTGGGGGTGATGGCTACAGGCCTTCTGGATAGATGATATTCATCGTGCCACTCAACCTCTAGAATACTGAGCAGTTCTGTGAAACAGAAGAAGGTCTGAAAGCACTTTACTGGTATAAACCCCATCTTATCCTAAAGGCTCCTATAGCATTTTAAGAGACTTCACAGGGAGAGTAAATAATCATCAGAAAGAGAAGAACCAGTGGACTCATCAAAATGCAAATAACAAATGAGAGGAAGGTACAAAGTAAAGGCAGTTCTGCTTCTACATTTCCTGAAAGCATACCAGATGGCCTCATGCTTGCCTTTCATTAACTAGTGGGCTGGGATAAAGCTGTGTTAATTAAATCACTAAACTACCACTAATTCTCTGTTATTTACTAATTCTACAAATTTAATTTTATCTCTTTTTTTTGTTTCATTCAATACAGCAAATTCTAATTAAGTCATGGAAAGTTGAAAGGATCGATAATTAAATAAAAATAGATGAATAATGATAACGTGGTTGTCTGTTACAACATTAGCAAGAAAACAAGTTCAAGGCACAAACCAGCTTACACAGAAGGAACGGTTTGGACTAGGAAGACCCCACCACAGAACCAGGTATTCAAAGCACGACCTTTATGAGCTGCCTGCTAGAGCATTACAAGTGCCGCCAACACACTCATCGAGGTGTCAGCTGTTTACCACCGAGCTGTGTGGTTCTTCCCCGAGATAACCTCACAACCAGCACAGTCTTTCCAGAACCCAACGTCACTGCCCCCCAAGTTACAGAGCTCCAGCTGCCTTGTACCAGCCCGAGGGGAACACAGAGTCGTACTCCAGGCTATCCAGAGCAGATCTCTGCGCACGTTCCCCTCACCACAAAGCCAAAGCCTTGTCAGGAAAGCAGATAAGAGTACCAGGCAGTCTCGTTACCCTCTCCTCCCGTGTGGCCTTTTGGGGAAAACAGCCAGCTGAGCAAGGCACCGACTGTCCTAATTGTTCCCAGCAGGACCATCAATTCAAAAGTCTGATCCGAGTGGTTCCCTTCAGGTCTCTCTCTGCAAGAAGCAATCCTGGGAGTGCAGAACATGATTTCTTAGCGGCTGAGCGGAGAAACAGCTCCAGGCCATCAAGAAGTCCTTTCTTCACCTAACATGCTAAAAGTTTGAGAACCAGCAGAATATCAGTCCATAAAATAATAGCATCTGTTGTTCTTTCCACACAAGGCCTCGAGCAGCCTTCTGGGTCCCTGCTGAGGATGTACACCAGCACCGGGACAACAAGGTCCCTGCCCAGCAGCACACAAAGTCCTGGAGGCTAGAAGAGCGAGGTGCAGGATGCACATGAGGACTGGTCCTGCCGCAGAGGGGCGAATTCACGTTGCCTCAAGAGTAACACAGCAGAGCTCAGGTCCCATGCTTAAGGCACATATTAGAATTCCTCAAACAAACATCTTCCTCTAGTTGGAGTGCCAGCCATAGAATATGGAAACATCCTGCAAAAATAATCACAAATTCACAAGAAACACTATGAAATTTTTTTATCATTCCATACTAATTTTTGAAGCAAGAAAACCAATGCTAAAAACAGGGTGATAAAAAGAATAACAATTGCAGCTTAGTGTTTGCATTCCAGCTCCACCCACAGTCAGTAGCCTTTCCCAACTTCCAGCATGCAGGGGAAAACATCCCACTGCTGAAACATCTTTAAGACCGACAGATGCATGAACCAGTAGAGACCAGAACAAATTTACTACCAGTACAAGAGAAATCCTGGGTCAGGGGACGGAAAATACTGTTGAGCAAAGAAGCCTACTTAAGAACCTATTTTTCTGAAAGACTGGACTGTACTGGAGACTATGAATGGATAGTGGGAATACTACCCAGGGTTAATTACCAACACTTCTCTAGAGAAGAGAGATTACGAGCAGCACAGAGAATAGATAACTACTTCCTTACGTAACAGCTGTGGCACTAATACTCTTAGAAGTTTGGCAAACAAGCCTCCATCGGATATTCACGCCAAGCGCTCAACTGTATGACAGGTGTGACTAACCTGTCCAGTTTTTAATCTGTTCCATATTTGTGTTTATGATTCTTAATTGTGTTGATTCCTGACATACCCATGAATTAAGCCAGCACCAAAGAGCTGGAAGGTAGGCTTGTTCATTTGCATCCTCTGAGCAAATTACCATTTAACTTCTAAGAATGGTGAGGTTGTAGGAGATGTATTTCCTCAGATTTGTTACTGGAGGTTTTCTTAAACAGCTACACGTGTATAGGACATGTCAGAACCATTTTCTCCTGAGGCATTAGTAAAAAGAAATGCAAGAGTGAGCACCTGCATTACATACAAGGATGGTATCTTTGGACAGTTTCCCAGGTGACTGGTTTAAGAATTTGAGTTATCAGAGAAACCTGAGGCACAGAGCCTGCTTATGCAGATGGGCACACTGCAAACCCATGGTGTGGCCACCCCTTGCATAAAGCTCGTGGCATTTCTTCCTCCATCCTTTTGAAAGGATGATTAGAAAGCACAGCTCTAAACTCCAGGTGCAGCCGTGGAAATGCCTCAAGGCTAAAACACTATTAATTCTCTAATCTCACCCCCACTGCCTTTGAGGGCAACCCATCAGCCCATCTTCCCCTGCCAGCTCTGCCTCAGCAGCAGCCGG
This sequence comes from Trogon surrucura, assembly GCA_020746105.1. Taxonomy (NCBI): domain Eukaryota; kingdom Metazoa; phylum Chordata; class Aves; order Trogoniformes; family Trogonidae; genus Trogon; species Trogon surrucura. Next base: position 43,050,542 of record CM036621.1, read on the forward strand.
GGGTCAGTCGGGCTCAACAAAACTCTCAGAACTACACAGAAGTTACTTTTGGTCTGCGTGCGGTGCAGGAGTAAACACCACAGAGTATCCGTCCTCAGAGTTGATGCATAAACCTCCTTTAACACACGGACTCTTTGAGAATGATTGAGAGGCAAAAACACCACAAAATATGAACCCGGACAGCTTTTAGATTGGATTTAACAGAGAGAATGTAAGTTGTAGCTAGTTTTATTTATATAAACTAGCATTTCCCAAACGTTTCTTTTTATTTATTTTTTTTTTTAATTTACCTAATTAAGCATCAAATCTTCATCAGAAGTTCCCTTTTTTCTTAGTCATTCTGTTTTATGGCAGGATTACTTCCACATACATCAGGTAAAGTGAGAAATTAGAGGTCAAAATCCACAGAGGGTCAGCTAGCTAGCTTTTAGGAAGGGCCAGCTGGCAGAGGAGGCTCTACATACAGGATCCACACATGTGCAGACAGGCAAAACCAGAGAACCTCTCCTGCAGCCTCCGTTCCAAACAGAGTGCCCGACCCAAGAGCAGTTTAAATGTGCTACTGGTTCATCAGCCAACTACCAGTACTGAAACATGATTGATTTACATCGCCTTCTGACTAGCAACACTTTTGTTCAGCTCTTCCTCTGAAAAATTACTAGCTTGGATGTGTTCCTCTCCTGGGAAGAAATTGTGGAAGGAGGTGAAGTGTATATAATTATAGTTTCTTCCAATTGTTTGTGATGCTCCAGCTGAACTGCACCTCTATTAACTAAGGAGCTTAGGAAGGTCACAGTCTTCAAGGGATTATGCTCTACTGAATATTGAATAGTAGGTCTAAAATATTCCTCACCTAACCAATGCCTCACAAGTCAAGCCTAAAACATTTCAAGCCTTATTTTTAAAATGTAGGTTGTTTTTCCCATTTATCTTTGAGGTTTTCTTAGCACAAGAAAGAAGACAGTATTTGATGTATTTATTTCTCATTTTAAAGACAAAACAAAAAATAGGTACCTCAAGATACAAAGCTCATCAGTGGAAACATACCAGGACCAAGAATACTTTGATATTTTCAAGATCTGATCTGTATTACCCTTCAGGTTAAGAATTACATCTTCCCTTTATCGGGGAAACAGAGAGCTGAAAGCAGAGCAGTGCAGTGCTCTTGCCTCTTGCACACATTTGCAAGCAGAACTACCATCCGTGGAAACCTCCTCTTACCCACTGGGGAAGAGAGTTTCGGCTGAGCTTAAGAGTTCCAACATAAAGCTGACTTTTCATTAATTCTTATTTTGCTAAGTCTGTCACAGTTGCTACTAAGAAATCTGTTTCCCTGAGAAATTGTAAATTCCTGCAAATGAAACAACTTCCCAGTCTAGTAAAACCACATTCATTGTGGAAAGACAATTTGGTGATTACGGTTGATCAAAACCTTCACTCTTTCCCCCCACCTCCAGCTTCTTTTAAGAATTACAGAAAAACTTTGCATTTGCTGAAGTTCCATATGATACAATGCCTTCCAAATAACTCTATTTTTCAGAGGAAAGGAAACACAATCTCATACTAAAAGCACAGCTCTGCAAATAATCAGTAGTAAAAATTAATAGTAGGCATTAGAGGATAGATTACTCAATTCTTTTTTTCTTCAAAGAAAAATATGATAGGACAAGCATTTGAAAGTCTAATTCAAGCCTAAATCCATAACTCTAGCCAAACTATTTTTTTTTCTAACTAAACTATCCCCTCATGAACTCTACTGCTACAAAGAAATGGTTATTTTAACTCCAAAGCACTGGTTTTAAGAAAAGAATATGTTGTTTTTATTTCTGCTTCACAGGTGGAAGCAACCACTGAATCGTGCTGCTAGCTGTTTGTAAACCGATTTTGTTAAAAACAAGCTAGAGCTGCAAATATTTTAATTGCAGGTTGTAAAAGCAGAGAGAAAAGCAAGCTTTATGGCAAACAAAACAGCCTGTCACCCTATTGTGCCCTGAGGGCGAACGGAATGCTACATGTTTTATCAAACAAAATAAAAACAGCCTGTACCTTTCTTACATTAATTGGTTCATGACTGAACTTTAATAAACCCGCAAACTGTCTTTAAAAGTTCCCTTCCATTTTTAAGCCTTATCTTTTCATTTAAAATTTCCCTAGTTAATGGGGTTTCTGAACAAATTCAGCGCAGTGACAGGGTTTTATTGCTGTGGAGTGTTTTGTTCTGCTTCAAAGTATTTCAAGCCAGCATATGCATCCTTGCTAAAAATATTATGTTTCTACTTTTACAGCTCATTCAAAGGTGCATTATTTAAATGTCCCCTAAGACAACACTAACGCTTTTGAACACATCAAAAAGGAAAATAAATAAGGAACCAATGGAAAGTAGACACCCGTATTCTAAACTTGCCTATTTCTTGTCACCAGCAAGTACATTAAGACAACAATTACGCAAATTCTTCAGATGAAACTATTAAAAATAGTTTCTCCAGTGGAAGAGGTAAAATTGCATCTCCTATGCAGAACAAATCTATTCTAAACTACACAAGTTATATGCCTCCTTCCAACTTTTTTTTTTTTTAATTTTTTTTTTAGAAGAATTTCAGAAGACTCACCAGTAGTAAGGCGGGAATATGGCAGAGGCTGGACTGCTCCCCACTCAAAAGATTCATGACCCCACCCATTCTCTGTCTTATCAATGGATCTGCTCTTCCATGCAACTTTGCTACTACCCATTTCATAAGGCACTCAACAGTTGGGTGAACTAACTCTTTATTTCAACAACGTTGATAGGCAAATTAGACATCATCAGGTCTCTAATGCTCAATATACTCATTCTGGAGATTGTAACTCTTACTATTGATTTAAACGGACACTGAAAACAAGTTTTCTTGGAGGTCCCGCATTTTAGTTTTCCTTAGCTTAAAAATTCTAAGAGTGTACTAGAAGTCCGATCACCTTTTAAAAGCAGTAGCGATGGCCAGAATTTAAAACTCAGTCTCACGAGATCTCAAGTCTCTGTGAAGCGAAAGCTAGTCTGGGATGTGTAGCTGCTGCACAATCAAATCCAGCAGGCCCATACAGCCTTGCCTTACGTTAAGACGGAGATGGGACGATGTTGCTATGTCCTAAACAAATAAATGAATTCATCAAAACACCAAAGAAAATATTAGTTGTGGTATTTGTTGCACAATGTTTTTAAAAGTTAGACAACATTGGCACCATTCAATTATGTATTCGGGACATTTCCCTACCTACTTGAGTGCTGATTTTTGAGTTCACTGTATGAAGCCATTATTTCTGTATGGCTTTACCTTAAGAGAAAAACATGCACTTCTCAAACTATTTTTATGTATCTTGCTTGTACTTTGGAGAAAAAAACCAACACATTTTCTGAAGGTAGCATTTAATGTCAGGAATCAGCAACAACTGAGGGCCGGTTTAGCTCAGTGGGTTGAACGTGGTGCTTGAAACACCAGAGGTCACGGGTTCGATTCCCATTCGGTTCTCACGTGTTGCCTAACCTAGTCGAGAGGTGGTGTCCCTGCCCACAAGAGGGAGGTTGGATTGAAATGATCTCTAAGGTCCCTTCCAGCCCAGGCCATTCTATGAACTGTTGATTCGAAGACTAACAATTCAAACTATGCTGAAATAAAACAGCTCTAATGCAGAAAAACTTCAAGTAGCTTTTTCTCTAATTTCATACCAATGGAAGACTTCCATGAGTTTGTAGCCAATTACATAGTGAACATACTCACTTCATCCGTACTCCACATTTACGGGACAGACAATCAAGGCAAAGATGTAAGAAGTAAACAGAAAGAAAAAAAAAAAAAAAGAAAATTCACAAAACCAAGAGAACTGCTTTTTAAACACCATGGCATCTGTAAAAAAAAAAATCCACACCTTCATACACACTTTGTCTAAAAATATATGCAGTGACAATACTTCATTCTAAATTTATTGTAGCCACCAAAGGAGGCGCTATTGTATCACAGTTACCCTTGGCAGAATCACTTGTTGACTAACCCCAACACTACGCCAGCAAGTTTATAAGAACTCCATCCAAAACAGTGTGATTTTTAAATAACGATCAAAAGACAGCTGGCCATATGTTCAGTTGTGCTCGTTCTCCTCAATTTCATATTTATTCTCTCAATTTTCTTTGAATTTCCCTATTGTTTAAATGAAGTCCTTCTAAAATTTGCCATTTTAATCCCCAGCTCAACAGTGGCTGGAAGATCTGGCACGCTGAGACTCTAGAGAACGACTTGATGAGGTGACATAACTTCCATGTTCCACTTTTGGCTAAAACCACTGTGGAGAGAATTTTATGTGCATAAAAACATTTCCATGTTAGTTTTCTCTAATGAAGTTCAGGTCATCTTGTTCGTAAAATGACTGTTCTATCAAAAAGCTTGCTGGCATTAGTTCATTTCTCCCTCCATTAGAATCACTTCCAAACCTCATTGGGGTGATAGCTCTTGTGCACATCAATGGCATTGTGTATTATTTTATTAAGCCAGTTAAAATTCCGCATTGTCTGTCTAACTTCTTCAATACTTCCTCAATATTGAAGAAAAAAAAAATAAAGGATTCAATGCTGTTATTTCTCCATCCATCCCAAAATAGTATTTGAACACTTTGTCAGCCCAGAGACAGATTTACTGAGCTGAGCTAAACTGGAGACTATTAAATCCCCAAACATTAATCCTCTTGATTCAACAAGAGCTTTAGAATTAAACATAAATACTCTGGTTCAAAAAATGGTGTATGGAATCCAAGTACAACAGAGTACATCGAAGATCATTAGAGTAATTATTTAAAAGAAAAAAAGTAAAAAGAAGATTCGATGGTGAAGCTTTATTTGCAAATGCCACTGCACATCATCGAAGAACAGAGTGATTTCAGTTTGGAAATATGCCCAATGGGCTTCTAGATCAAGATCCAACTAGACTGCTGAGAACCATGTCCAGTGAAACATCTCCAAGAGTCGAAACTCCATCTCTCTGGACATCTTGTCCCAGTGTTGACCACTCCCGAGGTGAAAAGAATTTTTAGTATATTCTGTTGGAATTTCCTATTTTCTGACTTGTGTGTCACCTGCATACCTCTAGGGAGAGCCCAGTTCTATCCTCTCTCCATCTTCCAATGTTTGTCTTTCTCAGAATTAAAGAGCTGTATGAGGTACTGCAGAGGTGGGTAGCTTGAAGAAGCCCACACAGAAATGTCAGTGTTATTTCCAACAGTAAATGCCTACTTAATGCTAATATTGGACAATAATTCCACCACCCCACAATGTTCCTAATAAAGTGTCCTAGTCTTTACAGGCTGAAGCAGAAGATTCTTGCTCATGTATCAGTGTAAGAATATTACAATATAAGAATATTACAGAACTTATTCATTGTTCAATTAAAAACAACAGAATGCTTTAGTTATTCAATAAACGGTTATTCAAGAAAAAACATCAAATTAAAGGTTCACTAACATGCAAAACTAGGAATACATGAAAGTATACCCCGGCATACAAACCCAGAGTAAAAGGCAAGTGAAGTTACATTTGATCCAGAGCAACTTACAGCAACAGACATACAGACACAAATCTGGGAAAGGGAGGAAGCAGTTTAGCAGACTGAACTATGATAGCAACTGGTGATAAACCTCTACCTGGAACTGACAGAAAATCACTTCAGTACCCCTGAAGGCAGCAGAGCTGCCCTGACACCTTCCTCCGGAGGATCAGATTCCCACCATCATCCCCCCTCCAGCTCCTCAACACACTCCTGACTCCAATCATTATGCCCAGAAATTATTCAGTGCTCTTGGCCACTCTCACCCTAACTCCTTTGTTACCCTTTGCTCTATCCAAACTTATCAAGAATTCTTTCAAGAGCTTGACAACTGAACCCATAGTCTCCACTAATTAACAGAACCAGAGCAGAGTCTTATTTTGTCTGATCAATACCAGTTTGGAACAATTAAGGCTTAGTGAACCACAGCACTACAGACCTCGCCTACTACTGTATCATTGTCTGGCAAACCTTTAAGATTACGCTTAATGCATTTTAAGCATATACTTAACACAGATATTCTATAATAACTGTATAATGTCACTGGAACCACATAGTAGAAAACAAACATAAGACCTTGTGAGAAAGTATTCAGGCAGATATACAAGTCTAAATGCATCACTCTAAGTAAAAGGTATGCTTTACCCCGGCCACTTGGCCCTCAAAATAGAAAGTTTGGTGGTTGAAAGCACATAATATGACACTTATTGTTACCATTCTCTCCTGCATCATTGAAATTCATCCCATAAACATATAATTTTTCTAAACATCACTATTCAACTTCTAAATACTAAGAAGATAAAGCAGCAGCAACAGTCTTGTGTTACCAAAAAAAAAAAATCTATTTGAAACTGAAGCATCTTGTTGGCTGTAAAACTTATATCTGGGTCACAAACTCAACTTTTTCAAAATGGAAAGTATTTTGCTGCTGGTAGGGCAAGTTGACAGTCACCTGAAGCTGAGAAACTAGAAGCTAAATGGTTTGTCCCCCCAAAACAGTAACTCAGTAGCTCTCTTGTTGTATTTGTGTAAAAATGCAGTAAATTATTGGATTATGTTGCTGAGTTTCCCTTCCAACTCCTCTCGGGGAAAAAGCCAGGCCTTTTTGAAAAGATGGACAAAGAATGACAGTGCAGAATACTTTACTAAGCAACATCCCTGCCACTTACTAGACTACGAAGATGTTTGCATGTATGAAAGAAACATCCTTAAATATGTGTGGCTCACACTCAGAAGAGTACCCAGGGGTTTGATTATAGAGAGTAATAGGGGAAAGAAATCAAATGTCCTGTTGTGGGGCTGCCATTCATTTTACAATTTCCCAGTGAGAACTACTTCAATCTGGACACGTGTATCACAATACTCAGATGGTGGAATCAAAAAATAAAGCAAAAAAATGAGAGGGAGCAAGCTGACCATTCTGAAAACCCACTGGGTAGAAGACAAATTCTGCACAGGAGTTTAAATTTGATCTAAACTGAATGCAAGTTTGTAAAAATACAACATAATGTTTAGTAAGACTAGACACGTAATTTTAGCTATTGTCCACTTGCATAACATTTAAATTGTGCTTGTGCTATACTCCAAATTCACAAGCCAAGAGCCCACAGTTTATCAGTTTGGCAAAACTAGTAGAATTCGAGTTACTATTGAAGACAATTTTTGAACACTCCTACTTCTTTAACTCAGCTCCTAAAACACCTTCTAACTTGCTCTTTGGACATGAGCTTCCATTCCCTTGTTTCTAAGTCAGCTTTTTTTTTTTCATTCTATCTTTCCCCTTTGAACTCAAAGTTCTGAGTTTGTTTGACAGATGGTATTATCATTGTTTGAATATGAATATACTGCTCATGAAAGAGAGACAGCTGACAGCATTTGAAACCAAACCTCCCAGTCATAGGATGGAGCAACTGGGCAATGGTTGTACCCCTGTCCATGCCAATTCCCTTTCCAGGCCTCTTCAGCGTACACAGTTTGTTTTCTATCTATTCTCTGAGCTTTTCCCAGATGCTGTTCTGCATGCTTTTATTCCACAGGAATAATTTATTAACTTCAAAGATAGCTCAAATGAATAATCCTACAGAAGCTAGTGAAAACATTCGTGCATACAAAAACTCACAAATTTCAATTCTTTGGGGTTTCTTTCTGAGATTTTTAGCAAGACATCGCCACAGCCAATATATTTTTTCTTAGATCAGCATTTCTGGCAAATGGAGATACCAGTTCTATTCCCACAGAGTATCAGACTCCAAGTCATTGGCACCTGCTTTTCTCCAATGCATTTGAAACTGAAAAGCTACTTCTGGGGTATTCTAGGTCAAAATCTCCTCTATAACTCAGCTATTGTTTCCCATGGTACTACTGCTACTTTTACAATGCATTAACTCTAGAAATAACTACTGTGCAGCCAAACTATCACCTATTCCATTTAATCACCAGTTCCCCATCTTTATCCCATTAGGATTCAGGAAACAATCAAATTTCCTAAAGCAGATGGGATTAATATTCAGTCTCCTAACTCTTTCAATCCAGGACCTTTTCCTCAAAGAAATATCGCAAACTTGAGGAATTAACAAGAAGTACCTACTACCAATCATCAAGAGGTTTTAGCTGAAATGGTTTTGTCCACCTGGTTGTCCTTCAGTAGTAACGGAAAGCCATTACACATCCTGTTTTTAAGAAGAAAGAGAATTACATGTTTTCATAAATAACATGACGCTCTTAAGATCAAGGTGTGATGCCAAAGGATAAAAAAAGCCCCACAGACTGTGCCAGAGGGGCACAGAGTTATTAGAGCTGTACAAATCACCGCTACTTACAGTGCAGGAACACGGAGCACTGACCCACCACATTAAACTCCTGTTTCAGAGCAGCATGGTGAAAACATCTCGCTGAAATACAAACATTTGCTCCTAATCTGTCTGGGATTTTGGGTTGTTTGTTGGGGTTTTTTTATAAGAGAAGCATAAACTCAACACCAAACACCTGCTTCATCATATCCTTCAGGCTTTTTATTCAGCATTCCGTCCTTATGGCCTTTGTTTTCCGCAGGATTTCTCCTACAATACGTCATCTCCATTTCTCATACATCCTCTACGACAATTTACAGGCATCACTTTTGCAGTCACATCACCACACAACGCTTCTACTTACAATTTCAAACAAAAATAAGGTTTGATCCAGGCTGCCCTTAAGACAAGCTGCAAGCATCTTCCTCCCTTTATTATTTGTGACTATCACAGAACAGCTATGCACAGCGAGATGCATTGGCTCTAGAAGACAAGTATAAAAATAATTGATTGCTCCTCCTTAGCAAAGCTACTCAGAGAAGTCTTGGGCTTGAAATAAAACGCCTGAGATTTCTCCTCTTTTGTGTTTATTCCCACTACAGCTAACAGTCTAAGTTATGATAATACACAGTGGTACAGAATAAAAGCAACCAGTCAAACAGACAAAGCCCACTGATGGCTTGAGTAATAGCTCAAGAAATCTTCCCCACATCAAGTTTGAGATAAGGAAGTTGGTCACCGGCAGTGCAGACACAAATAAGGGGGCTACAGCCAGACAGCTGCTTATTTTCCTGTATGCACTGAGTAAAAAAGCAGACAGCTGCAGAGCTGTTTGAAATCTAATGTTTCCCAAAGCAAAGTACCTCTTTGTGGGGAGGGAAAAAAAAAACACCACACATCACCACACACACAAACAAGAAAGTAAAAACTGTCTATAAAGGAAACTAGGGACCTGCTGAGGCAATTAGCTGGTGAGAAACCTGGGTATATTTGACAGGAAAGATTGTTTGTATAGCTAGAGAGGAGACATACCAAAGGAGGCAACCTCAATGGGGCCAAACCCAAAGCAAAAAAAAAAAAAAAAAACACAACACACACACACTAAAACTGAACAGACAAAGAATAAAGCATTCACTAACCCTTGACGAGCAGATATTAGTTAGACAAGTGACCAGCAAGAGTTCTCACACAAGAAAAGGAGCACACCAAAAGGTACTGGAACTGGAGGAGGAGGTAGCAGAGCCACCCATGCAGCAGTTGCTCAGAAACCGTAGGCTACACACCACAGAAATAGTGCTGTTCACCATGGAATGGAAGCGAATGAGCTTTTACCACAACACCCAACAGGTGAATATAAAATATGATAAGAAGTGGCACAACCCTGAAACCTTTCACATTATAAGAGGAGCAGGAGGTGATATTGCATGTAGTACAAAAAAAACTAGCCAGGCTCTGGCTACGTACTCGTTTTTTTTAATGGCACTGCCTAAATCAGAGAATTGCTCCTATCAGTGCATTCATGCCTGATGAAAACACAGCCTGTGACACATAAAGCAAGACAATGCCTGCAATTCGAAGGAATCCTTCAAGCCACAGCTTGTCTGCAAGAAATCTGCACGCCCGTCAGAGCCCGAACAAGTGCAGCTATCAAAAGAAATGGCTGTACCTGTAATCACAGCAGCCATATCCTCCAAATCCAGGAGAGAAACAAATTCAAAAGAGGGGGAGGAAAAAAAAAATCCACTGTACAATACCATTATTAAGCAGGAGTCTTACTAGCATCAATCCCAAACATTTCTTTTTATTAGCAGTTAATGGAACAGTGCTTTGGTCAGGCACCAGAAGGGACGAATACATTCTCCAGGACACTGCTCTTCGATCACTTTTTATGGGGGCGCTGATCTGTGGCACTGATAGCAAGATCTGACTTTGAAAAGCCTTTTTAATAATGATAATGGCAATGAAAAGCAGCTTCATTTACTTTATCCCACGTGAAGCTCCGTTACTGTGAGCAACCTAAGCCACGACAATGCTCGTGGTGAGTAGCCAAGCAAAAGCACCAGGCACATTCTAACAAACCTATTAAGAAAGGAAAATTAATAAGATCACATCTCAGCACCGCGGTACTCACTCATTTCATGCGGCTATGCAATATATACATATCAGCTTCCGCGCGCCTGTGTTAATAAAGAAGCTGCAGGTTTAACCTGGTTCCCCTTATCTCTGCTCACATCTGCAGTGCTGCTCCTCTGCCCCGCTGTTTGCTCTTAAAGCATGCCAAGAAAGCAGCATTTAAGTCTTTTGTCTTCTCTTCTGCAAATCCTGCACTGTTATCAGTTCCTGAGCAGAGAGAGGCTCCTTCCAGGCACCATGCCCAAAGCCTTGGCAGTCAGAAAGGTTTTAACTCGTTCCAGGGCAGATCTGAGCATTTGGCACTGAACAGAAATGAGAACCCAACAACTTGAGAAGTTTGGGAGAACTTGCTGAGAGAAATCTCAAACCCAGCCCCAACAGATCCGTGTTGGCTTGTGTGCTGCTGCAGTTATCCCACCACAGGGGTAACTCACTTAATGCCCCTCCCCTTCAAACTAAAGCCACCTTGGATAATTCAACCATAATTCACACCTAATCTGAATCAGCACATGCTGTGAAACACGCGTTTGGCTACAGCTTGAATGGTTTCCTTAAAAAAAAAAAACCCAACATAAAAATAAAGCAAACATACAGTGTGGATTCAGATTTAAATGGTGTAAATAGAAGTTAATGAATATTATTATTCGAGTTATTAGAACTTTCTGCTTGAAAAAATTTAATCTAATATTGCCATTTTTAGCATTGCCAGCAGCACCGGGGCATGAAGTTCAGTAGTTCAAAGTTACCAGCTTTATAATTGCTTTCTACAGACCTTAAAAAGGCATTTATATTTCAGGATATAACTGAATGGAATGAATTAACCATCGTCACTTCAAATGCAAGCAAAAAAAACGTTATTACTGTGCTTAGGTACCTATACACCTTTTCTTTTGAGGAACACGAAGAACTAAAAAGTGTGGTAAACAAATGAGAGAAAATCATGTAATCAAGGAGTTAGGAAGCCCTGGGCATTTTCAGCTCAAATGTTGGTTTAAGGGTCAGCAACACAAGCAGTATTTTGAAATAAAAAAACATTGAATTGAAATTGTTAACTGATATAACAGATTCTTGTTGAAATAGAACATAAACATAGATTTGGGAAAAAACAAACAAAACAGGAGACAAATGGAATTTGAAATAATCTTTAAGGAAAAGCTCAGGTTTTTCAAAGTTAACTATGAAATTTGGAAGAAAGTAATATCTGGGAGACACACAACTCCTTTTTGTAGTTTTGAAGGGTGACCAGTAGAGACTGGATCAACATTTGAACATTATCAGCCAGTCCTGAGAAACTGCTTTAAGGGGTTGGTTTATAGCGAAATACCCAAGTATTTCTCTTTTCCTCTTAAACCACTGTGCAACACAAAAGGAGAACACGCACATCTGCCTTTCTATCAAGAGACCTGGGATTAGGCTAGGAAAAAAAGAAAAGCCTTTTCTGTTTGGGTACACTTCTGCCATCGGCAGGTGGTAGCTTGCCTCAACACACTGAAACCCAGGGCACTGAGAGGAGCCCAGAATCTAATTGCGTGCTCAATAGTCACCGAGTGCTCATTTCCAATATCAAAGCCTTCCAGATCTTTCATTCCGCCTGCATCAGTGCAAAACTCAGGCATACACAGTGTATTTATTTACTGGTTGTTTCTAAATTGCACTGGTATAACCGACAGCAAATGCAGCTGAATATTTCTGAAGTGGTGCACCTGAACAGCACGGCCATTGAAGACAGTCCAGTCAAAGAAATAGGAATGGTTCTCTTTCAGGAGCAATACCGAAAACATCCCTCACACTTGGAAACACCGACTTTTAACCAAAAGACTGCTGCCAAATGTACATTTCAAAGAATAATTAAATACCATTTGGAAAAGCTAAGGATAATCTACTTATTAAAAAAACTTTATATTTTATATCTTTTAATATAGGAAATTCTCCATTTTTTCCTTTTCAACCAAACTTGTTCTACAGTATTCTTCTATTAACTTACATATATTTTAACTGACTTTATTGCTTATGCAGGGTGTGAGAACAAACATAAATTACCATTTAATATATTAAAACATTCCTCCAATGGATAATTACAAAGATGACACTGGCAAAAGATGCATTTTATGCTCCCAGGTTGAACTGTAGCACCAGGAAGTACCTGCTCGAGTTACAGATGTCCCTGCTCACTGCAGCGGGGTTGGACTAGAGGACCTCTAAAGGTGCTTCCAGCCCAACGCACCCTCTGATTCCATGAACAAAGCTGTTTGGGGTTGCTCAAACTGCACAGAAGGTCCCATATTTCAGAGGTTTTCTACAGACAAAATGCTCCAGAGCATGGAAGATTCAAGTGCAAAAGTGCAGAAAGGGAGCCGGGGAACTCCAGAACCTCCAAGGGACCAGGCGTTGCTGCAAACACCAACGCAGGCTCCTCTATCCTTCCAGCTGGATTAATGTTAGGGGGGAAAATTCCCCTTACATCACGTAGCGCTGTATCAGCATCAGAAAAGCCTGAGGCTAAGCTTCCCAAGGGAGAGAGCTCTAAAGTGAATAGACTGGAAAAGAATGTAATCCCAACTAAGCTTCCTGTGCCTCATGTACAACAGCAGCAGTTCTTTAAGGAGAGCTGTTGAGGGTTCTTTTTTTTCCTAAGCAGAGTGAAATACAAAAAAAAAAATCTGGTACTTTCCCAAAATTATGGGGAAAAAAAAAAAGGGAACAAAACCCTGACAAAAGCTCAAAAGCAGTAAAATAGACACTACAGTCAAATACAGATAATATTGGATTTCCTTATCCTAATGAGGAATTTCTCTTAAATTCTTGTCTGAGTAATTTCAGAAAGGTTCGACATTCACACCAGACTTAAATGTTACCATCTTTTCCTCTTACTGCCCTGCAGAAATACTGAAGTGACCAGTCTGGGAAGGTTCATCGTCAGAGATGTTCCTCATGCCAGATGATACGCGCACACAAACTATTTTCAGGGCCAGTAATCAAACTGGGAGAAGGTGCCTGTAGTAATAAGGTGTCAGGTAGAGTACTTGGAACGCACGGGCTTTGAGCTCTATTCAGTTTTGATATTGCATTATGGTTTGCCTCTCCCTGGGGAGGAAAAGAAAGTTGCAGTGTATTAATGAACCTTTGGAAAGTCCGGTATTTCCACGGCTGCTCTGTCTCAAGTTCTATCTACAGTGGCCTTTATTCTGCCCGTTTCAATTGAAGAAAATTCCGTATTTGAAAAGAAATGTTATAGTTATCAATGTGATTCAACAACACAGCTTAGAAACACTCTAGGTGGTTGTTCTACAGTAATTCTATAGAAGAAACAAAAAAACCTACAGGAAAAAAACATTATAGGAGTCCCTCTACTACATAGTTGAAGTACGAATAAAACACAGAGCATAAACTGAATGCTAGAAGACTGTGACAAATGAACATTTTAATTAAAAAAAAACCTGCAGGAGTAGTTGCATCTCTATAGGAGATGAAGTACTAAGTAATGGGTAAACTATATATACACACTTGGTATTTATCTATTTGATTAGATAGATACAATTTCAGGGCAGGGGAGGGAAAAAAACACCACGAACAAAAGAAGTCTTTGCCATCGCTCAGGTTAAGAGAAGATGGCAAAGGGTACATTTAGTCTAGTCATCCTAAGAATAGCAGCTCATAATCCATCTTCACTGCCAGATATTTTCATGGCCTGCAGAATATATCTAACTACATAGAACAGAAGCCTTAAAGGAAATTAAACACTCAGGGGAAAATATGATCTAATTAAAACGTCCACAAACACGTTTCAGAAATGGGAGAGCATATTTAAATTTTGTCAGCAACATCTGCAAAATGTTTTAATATATGTATAACCCTTTCGACTTCCAGATTTTCAGAGTATGACAGAACATTTTACAAAATATATTAATTGGTACAGCAACGGTTTGAAGCAATGCTCACCATTTCACTGGGGGGGGGGGGGGGATATTTAAAAAAATAATAATCATCAAGAAATTGTGATTGTTTTTACTTTGCATCAATGTCCCTGGCTCTGCCTTATCCCACTGCTACTTTATACTTGAAATTAAGATAATGTAAATTGTTAAAGAGGTTATAGAAGTATACAGATTTCAGTTTTTCAGATGAAATTTTGGCAGGTTTAGAAGTGGTCTCTTGCTTTTCTGGTTTGTTTTTTTTTTTTTTTCCTTCAATGAAAGGCATTTCTTTTGCTTGAGACTTTCACTGTTATTTATGTTCTTTTTCCTGAGGGCAGTATATCAGCTTAAAGCAAATACTAGGCTACAAGTATACATGCAGTCAAAATCTCTCCCTTCTTCACCATTAATTGCTAGAAGTTTGGACAACACCAGAGGTAACGAAGCAGATGAGAACACAAATGTACAGCTCCACACCAGCAGCATGAAGAGAGTGTAGGGTTTATTAATTGCTCTAGTACAAATCCACGCTGAGCACACTTTGGAAGAAAGAAAATACTGCTTTAGCTACAGGTAAAATTTCAGCAAGACCATTTTCTCAAATATTTCGCTCTGGAAACATGCAAAATTTAAGTTTCACCACCTCTGTATAATCTTCTGGTGTTAAAGAGTAATTTGGGGCACTTCTAACTCCCTGGGAGAGCTGGGACCTGGGTGGGGGTCACCGTGTTGCCCGCAGCCATGGGCAGCCAGTCCTGCAGAAGCAAATGGAAAATGTTCCGAGAGATTAAGCAGCAAACACAGAGGCCAGGGCCACCCGCTTGAAGCGACTCATGGTCTCCTCCGGGGAGGTCAAAGATAGGGGTCAAAAGCTCTTCTGGCAACTGGTTTGCAACTCCTCTACCTACCTGCAGAGATTTCAGAGCAAAGGATTGTGCTCAGGCTGTAGCAGGATTTATGGCTGCAGGATTGCTATGAATTCCTTCAGAAAAAAATATTTTGCTACTGGCTCAACTTCAATTACAAGTTCACTTCAGTGATTGCCTTACTGTTTACATATGCTGGTAATTCAGGGTATTTGGTAGTGATTCACTCTCATACTAAGTATTCCTACAGTTTCTTCTTTTTCCAAACACTTAAGTATACTTGAGTAAACATTTAGATATCTTACCAAACACTTCTCACTCAGTGTGGAAGCTACAGACTTGTTTTTTCCCCATCTATTTGAGAAAAAGTATGATTTCTTAAGGTACAAAGCTACATAAATCATTCTGAAATGACTATGAACTCCATCTAGACTAATCTAGAATGACCCAAAGAATAGCAGACAAAAGTTGAACTTGCAATGTGTCTGAAAACAATGATTCAAACCTAAATCGGCTCAAATAAATACCATATAAATGCATGGGAGCATTGGCAGATGAACTTTCAGATTCACTCTTTCTAATCCCAATAAGCCAAAAAAGAGACCAGAAGGGCATACCCAAAGTGCTCTCCTGGCTGGTCATAAACAGAAATCACCGAGGAGAAAAAGAAGTCATGGATAAAACCTGCTTCCCACAGATGGGATCTTCTGCACTCTGCAAATGAGGAACAGTAAGACTCTTGACAAAACAGAAGGGATGTTTTCAGAGCTGTCAGCCTGGTATCCCCTACGATCATTAAATCGACTACCATTTCACATTCAAAAAGAGGAAAAACAAATAAAATCCACCTGGAATGAATCAAAGTAAAATGTAAATCTGTCCTGCTTCCTGCAAGGTGACCACTCATCACATGTCCCACTGAGATTCCCTACAAGCCTGAAAATAAGCTGTATTGCAAGGCTGGGAGCTTAACACATGAGCAGCTCTTCCGGTAGTTATGCCATTTAAAGCACGATGCCATTCCCAAACCACAGCGCCTGTGTCCTGTGCCACCAGCCTTATCAAGGAGCTTCCTGCGCATAGAAATATTTTCTTTCTCCTGTTACTTTTAATTACACTGAAGAAAATATTGATTTCTAAGATTTATGAGGCCCAAAGTAATAAGGCAGTTGGTAACGCAACTTACTATATTCTATCTCATCTTCTACGGCAATTTTAGAAGCTTAACACCGTTAGCTCCCGGCACACGAATACAGACGTTGGGGGAGCGATGCTTTTGGTCTAGCTACCGGCAGAGGCCACTAGATTCTTTACAGGCCTGGTTGCAATTCAAGGGGATAGCCACAAGTGCCACACCCTCTGTGCTAGGGCAATATTTTAACCAGGCATATTAAGTCATGCTATGAAAATTAATTTTTGTTTTAAAGCCTGCAAAGATGTATAACTTCTAGTCTTCTTCCCTATCTTTTGAATAGCTCAGGCTTGCATTCAGCTCAAGCACACCTCAGTACTCCTGGTAGTATCCCTTTTGTATCACAGTTTCACTTCCTTCTTAACCATTCTTTCTAATTTAGATTCCCATTACTCTCATCCCTCCTAAGTATTAACAAGAAGGTAGAAATAATAACCTGAACCACTTGTCTTACCCTCGTGATTTGACATCAAGTGTGTTTGCCCAGACAGAAGCCTGTGGAGCACGTCCCACTTTAATATTGGTCATCCTTCTTTGGGTAATTTTAAACAAATTTTCTGGTTCACTCTGAATCTGTGAAGTCACCATGCAGATGTTATTGTGGGCAAAAAGACAATTTTGAAAATTCTAATTTAAAAAAAATCAACCTTCAAAGACTTTGACTTGATCGGATGGTTTTAGGAATGTCAAGAGTCAGGTCTAAGCTGGCCACAGAACAGAACTGGTTCAGTTTAGCTCAAAACAGACCATTGAACCAATTGCAAGCGTCAGTTCACATCATCCTTCCCCCAGTGTTTTATAGAAATACATACACTTCTCTATTTCTGCATCTATATATATATCTCAATACATTTCTATATATATTTGGCCAAAAGAATGAAATAAAATATATCACTTCATATTTTTCTCCACTTGCCAATTTTAGTTTGACAAGTCCTGACAGGTGATGAGAAATCTTCTCTCGTGGCTTTCCCACATTCCTTTGGGCCTGACTGCACATCCACAAACAAAGCTGTCAGTGGAGTCACCTGCTCACTGACAAAACAATGTCTGGGGGGAAAAAAAAAAAGGCAGCTAAGTGGTTGTTCGAAGAACTACACACAATCCTACACCATAAACCAGTACTTGCTTCAAATCAGAGAGGCACAAACTTTGTTAGCAGAAATGCTATTGCAAAAGATGCATCTTAAAGATTAATTAAAAAAAAACTCCATAAGAAAAAAAAATTGCCAAAGCTATCTAGTATTCTTCCTTGATGAAATAAGAGATTGTATTTTCATGTTATATCATCGCAAGGTGACTATAAGTAAATACTCGTGTCCAAAACTGTAAGTACCTTGGCACTTAATTTCAAAGCTTATGATGTATAACAAAGAAAAAACTCCAGGTGGTCAGTTTGTATAATCAAGAGCACAAGGTATTTTAAATGGCTATACAGATAAATCACAAGTGATTATGAGAAAAGTAGATGAGGCATACTGCATCTATTAAAAACAAAAAGAGGGGGTCTGCTATCATAAATTATTAGGAATGAGAATGAGCTTTACTCTGTAACAGTTTGCACTAATATTTAATTGTAACTATAACAGTGTATCATCTGAAAAACAAGGGAGAACTTGCAGTAGATACACAGGACTGGCAAGCTGCCTATATTTGATTTTGTAGATATTTTCAACATTTCATTTAAAATAAATATTAAAATTGGTTTTAAAAATGTCATATAAATTTACTTGGATAGACTCTTAGCAGATATTTAACAGAGACCTTATGGAAAACTTTATGTAAAATTCTCAATTATGCAGTGCCATGAAGAAATACAAAAATAAATGATTAAAAAAAAAACAATCTCAAACTCTCACCAACAAGATTCTGGCCATCCCGCTTCATGCATTTCACTCCAGAAGCATGTTTGCTCTTATATATCTACAAAATCTACTTAAAATTACCCACCCATGGAAACTTTCATCTCAGATTACTACAGGACTGGAGCCGACTCTCATTCCCTACTGGAATCACAAGTAGCAGATGCCTCAGCTCCTCCCAACACCTGGGAGTTGTCAAGGCTCACAGTGCATGAAATTCAGTCAGGTGAGGGAAAGGCACTCAAACAGTTCATTAAAGACTCCAAAGATAACAAGCATCTTAAGCTAAAAGCCAGATTTAGACTTGAAGCTGGGCAACACGTCTAACAGTGCAGATCTGGAGCAATTGTACCAACACCACTCCATCCCCCCTCACCCCCAGCTCCCTTTGGGGATCTAAGTTATCAGTTAAAGAGAAAAGCTTCATGTTGCCAGGGGATCCGAGCGTACCGAGTATCTACACAACTCTAGTTCTCTCCAGTCACCTTCAACTTTTGGAGCTGAAAATACTCCATCTCCATCTCAAGAACTTGTAAACTTTGTTTATGATACTAGTTAAGAAATCACTAGGGGGTCTCAGCTGTTAACTGAATGTAACATTCTCTAAACAGTTGATATGAGCATTCCTCATCCCCATCCTCTGTTAGCTCACGAATGTCAACTGTACTAAACACATCCAAGCCCAAAATCTGTAAAAGCTTTTACATATCACTGCAGAGTGACTTCTCTCCACTTAGAGAAAGAAGACAGAAACATGACATCACTCAACACTGCAGAAAGTGATGCTGCTATGACAGCCCAGCAAAAGGCTCCTCTTCAAATTTAAAGGAAAACATGACTATCACAAAAGTTTTAGTGACATAATGTAGGAGAGTCAAAAGAAATGAGAATCGGAATGAATATTCACATCTTTTGAGGTCCCTTCCAACCCCTAACATTCTGTGATTGTGTGATCTTGCCAACTAAAGGCATTAACCCATGATACGCATTTTTAAATTGCTGTGCAATGTCATAATACTTTCATCCAGGAATTAGATAAAATTATCCTTGACCCTTTAGCACATCACAAATAGTTCCTAGAAAAGTTTTCAAAAAAAAAAAATCGTTAACAGGCAATACAGCACAGTTCATAGTTTCAGTAACTGAGCTGTGCTCTCCGTGTTGCATGTCCAGTATTAGTCTCATCCCATGTAATAACTGTGGAGATTTCAGAAATTGAGCAGAACTCACTGAACCCTATGGTACCCCTGACAGCAGTCACCTACAAGTTGCTGTTAGAGCTCCAAAAGGATCTCTCAAAAGTAGTTTCCCATTCAGAAAGCAGGAAGGAGAATGAGGAAAAACCTGCCCAGTGAGCTGAGCTGACTTGCTGTTACAACAGTGTGGCAGAAGCAGGGCTTCGCAGCACATTCCAAAGGACAACACCTTCTGTATCAGGGGTTAAAAGCAAGTACATGGATTGACTTTTTCCTCTAACATGTCAAGTAGTTTAGACCAGCTGGTGCGGAAGAACTCTTTCTTATGTTGTAGTTTAAATGCACAGGAGACATAACTATGGAGTTACAGTTAGAACTAAAAATAACTGGCATGTTATCTTACCTTATGCAAGACTACTAATTTACACAGTCTCAAGACAGCCATTACTCTCTCCTGTCCTCAAAACACGATATTGCCATTCCCTAAAGAGAACTTCCCCCTCTTCTACAGTATCTGAGAAATTAGTTATGCTTTTCAACCGATGTGAAATTCATTGCTAGCAGACTTTTTTTTCCTGTTTGGGAAGAGAAAAGGGGTGGTGAGCATGGACATTCATATGAGTATTCCAAAACTAACCGTGGAGCTACCTTCCTTCTGCAAAGAACATCTGCTCCTCACTAGCCAACATCTTGCACCGATAGAAAGTCACCAGGGAGGGAGTGCGGGCAACATCCACTTTGCCATGAAACCCTCCAGCCCAGCTTCGTAGGAAGTATTTGATACTGAGAAGTGCTACGGACCTGCTGTTAACATCTAGCAATTAACAGCTAGAACGATTTTATGGTTCTTGTCTCTGTCAGCTCTCCTGACAGGTGCTTACAAAGCCACTTCACTGGTTTAGGTTCCAGTTTCCTTGCCATTCGGTAACATTTAGCTCTACGAGATGCAAAATATCATTCCCATTGGAGACTGTTTTATTTTACGAGCTTAAAGTAAAAAGTAGCTTTGTGACTGTAAGCAAATTTCCATCAAAAAAATTCAACAAGTTACACAAACTGAATTTTTCTTACTCTTATTGTCTTTGCTACTGAAAAATAGGAAATACAGTCAAATATTACAAGCTCCAAAGTGGGAGTTTTCAGTTTTAAGCCTTTATAAAAAGACTTAGGGCACACAATACCTGTTTTAAAGTGTTATGTGGAAAGGGCCTTGAATTATCTCCACCGATTTTTCTATCCACTTACCTATTGCAACTTACCACAGCACTTGACCCTCCCTAAAACAGGAAAATAGCATCACCTTTCTCCCAGGCTGAGCCACAGCCTGGCCACTACCTATAAAAACCCCCATCTACAGTATCTCTCCCTTGTCACAGACTTGAGTGTCATTGCTCAAAAAATTAGATTTCTGTTCTTCCTTTGCTTTCACCCTTGGAAAAAGTGTTTAATTTGCTTCTTTGGAAAATTGGGTGTTACACAGAGCAACACCAGGAATATTTCCTCCTCTGCCCAACAGGCATGTTAATAAAGAGATAATCCTCTCATGTTTCTTTCAAGACTGAGGCAATACATAGTAATAACGCCAAATTCCTCACTCTTATTCTTCGCTTTATGTCCTGTTAATCATCTAACATTATTACAAACAATACAGGAAATTAATTACTGCTCACACACTTTTTTTCCTCACACACTATAAGCTGAGTCAGCTGACTCCTGAACATATTCACTCAGTGCTGTTGTTTATTTTCCGCAAAATGTTCAACTGACAGAACGAATATATCACACAACAACACAAAAACACAGGGAAGAAAGATACACAATTAAAGAAAAACTTGCTTAATAAAATGCTCCATTCCTCAAACTTAGAAAAGGCAAGAGAATAAAAGGCTGATGGAATAAGACTTGCTAGAGCTCACGCATCATTCCTTTTAGGAAGAAAAACTATACATGGAGTGGTGCTCTGAATAGAGTTTTGGTGAGCCAGGTTTTCTACTATTCAAGTGTCTCCCCAGGCTTAGGGATCTGAGCAGTGGAGGACTGCGCGTTACCCCTGAGTTGCCACTAGGAAGTTCCTCATCACCTGGAATTTATAATCTACACTCACAGAAATTATCCGTGGGGGACGTAACCACAATGCAAGCCCTACAGCCACCACGTTCCTCAGAAGCAAGATCCTCCAAGAAAGGAGTGACCTGCAGGAGGTGACCGTTAGGTTTTACACCAAAAAAAAAAATTAAATTCAAAATTAAAATAAAATTTTTTGAAACAAATCAAACACAGCATGTCCATATTCTGCTAAACTATTATAACTAAAGTGTCATGAATTCTGTATATTTGAGGCACAGCATAAAGCAGAAGGTTTTAGCTTATGAAAACAAAAGTAGACTTGCAGGGAAATATTTTTAAAATGGTTCTCTGCAGGGTAATGAGAAAATAGAATCAACATAAGCTTTCAAAATAGACAGCAGGGTAAAACCATGCTAGCTCTTTATGTTTTAGATTACTGAATACTGAATATTGAGTTTGGAATATTAGAATAAATATTGAATACATTTCAAAATATTGGTGTGTTGAAAAAGCTGTATACAAGCCACCACATACAATGCAATTTATGAAAGCAAACCCAAATGTGTTCTGAAAAGGGTTATATTCTGAAACTGAACTTGCAGATATGTATTCATGCATTATTCTTCTATTTGACAGGTGAGTACAAAAGGCATTAATATATGAAACCCTGTACCACTATCATTTTTCATAGCATGATACTGAATCTTGCCATCCATTTTTGAGAATAGAAAATATACTTGGAAAGTAAGACCAAGTATCAAATCAGCTCCAAGCTTGTAAGATCATTAAAAACATCATTGATGTGTTTTGAAATGGAAATACAAAGCCATATTGTTTTGAAAGGGAAGTACTTAAAAAAATCTTTTGGTACTATAAATACCATTTTCAGCAAACTTCATTGATTTATGAATTAAAAATTTGGTAACTGCAACTCTGCACCGTATTTGCACACGCAACTTGTGTTTCAATGAAACGCTGCAGATCCTTTCAGCAGAGTGACTAAGAGACCTTTTAAAGAGAGCAACAAAATAAATTCACCTCAGATACATTTCATTCACTTCAACGAAAACTAACAGGACTGAAATAAAGCTCAAGATGTAGGAGAAAAAAACCCTCAAAATTGAATTGCGGATCACAAGGAAGCTATTTGTGAGGTGGTTTGTTTTTTTTTCCTCACCTAGACAAGAAGTTTTCAGCATCTGGGGGAGAAGTGCTCCAGGTGAGTGCATGAAACATGGGGTCATGGCTGAAATTCCAAAGACAAATTTATCTTTAACATTCCTGCTTAATGTGCCATGTTTAAATGAAAAAATTTTTTAAAAAATCAAAAAACAGTGCTCTAACATAAGC
Organism: Trogon surrucura; assembly: GCA_020746105.1. NCBI lineage: Eukaryota > Metazoa > Chordata > Aves > Trogoniformes > Trogonidae > Trogon > Trogon surrucura. Next base: position 43,073,475 of record CM036621.1, read on the forward strand.
TGTCTTCCACCTTAAACTTAAGGCACATCTAAAGTTAGGCTTATATGCAATATGATTAGAAAATATGACTGTAAATGGAGAAAAAAAAAAAGAGTGTAAAGCCCAGGAAAATTTAGTAGCATTTCCTGCAATGTTTTTCCTTTAATTGTGTAGATTAATCCTGATAATTGTGCTTGAAGTAAAAGGCTCATCACTTTCCAGGTGTATGCTTTTTTGATAAATTGATTAAAATAGAATTAATAACGATAAGTAGCTTTTTTCCTTTTATTTTTAACTGAATTATTTCAATGAAGGAAGTTCACAAATTATCTAAATCTAGTGGTTAGAACTATAACTAAAGAAAATTCTGACATTTCTCAGGGACTTGCACCCAAGTTTTGACCACTAGGGGAGTATATCCCTCTGTGCTGCTGTGCTGCAGTGAAAGAAAATACATTTTCCTGGAAAACACGAGTTTTGTTGTGTTTTTTTTTATTATTATTTTCAGTTTTTAAGTATAATCTGTTGCCTATTTAAAAACAAATGCAAAAAGATTTTCAGAAAAAAAATAATTTAAAAAAACATGACAATATTTCTTTGCAAAAACTTTCTCAAACATAGAGTTGCTTCCTTTGAAGAAGAATTAGGCCAAGATGTAGGAAAGAACTGTTTGAGTTAATCTTGTTTTGCCAGGTTAAATTTATTTTTGAAACATGTCCTGGGCATTGCCTAAGGTATCACCCACACAACAGCAGAAGTCAGTGTAAGGATGGGATGTATAAACCTAAGAGAACCATGGTCATTTTTAATGTGAAAGAAAAATAAATGCATGATACCAAATAAAAATCAGATGTCACTAATGACTAGAAGAAATCTGTTCATGTGTAACTGTCAGAACTAGCTGTTGGTTTAAGATGTATTTTTAGAAGCCATTCAGAGAAAGAACTGACCCAGAATTTCCCCAAACCAGGTTGAGTTGAAAATGTTCCACACTCTGCACAATTAGATCTCCAGTTGTTACATGTGCTACAGATTCAGCATAATTTAATGTTACCCATAAATAGTTTATTTCCTCTTCTGCCTAGTTCATTAGTTGGTGCCATAACACCTTTTGAGGCCACTTTTCTGGTTCCTCGTCCGATTTTAATTTCTGTTCTAAGGTCATTGATGTCCTCTAAAATTCATGGCTTTTAAGTCAGATTCACCCTTTTCCCTGTTAAAGTTTCATATTATTTTTTTTTGTAACAGCACACAACAGTATTTCAAAATTTCAGTGCTCACACAGAAAAAAAAAGAATCAATTTCCTTCCTGCTTCTTACTTCAGGTTCTTGCCTCTTTTATAATAGGACTCAACCCTGTATCACAAATCTTCTAGCATCATTTCTGGAAATTGACTCTTTTAAAAGGAAGCAAGTGAAGCCCATCATTTGGCAGAATGAGAATTAGATATTGACCTATGCAGAAGTCACTGCAAAATCAAACTATTTGCTTCCTTGCAAAATGGAACAAATTGCATTCAAGCTTTCAACTTGCTTAAAAATACCAAGATCACACTTTGCTGTTTCTACATGCCAAGGAGGCACTACCCATCACTTCACATTAGCTTTTACACCAATTGAGAAGAGTGTATTACTCGCTCTTGAAGCACTAAAAGCTTCTCTCTTCCTACTACCATGATTTACTCACTCCCTCAATCTTAAAATCGAGGTTGAACTTCGAGATGTTTTCTACCTCTCGATATTCACGTCTTGTTTTTGTCTTAAGGCTTTGGAAGAAATGGCCTTTCGTAGGAGCTCTGCTCTTTCCAAGTCCATCAGTACTTCTGCTGCTGAGGTCAGGGTCTGGTAATCAAAAAGCACTGTTCTATCTGCTCTGCAGAAGCTTGGCTTACTAAAGAGTGGGTGTGCATTTTTTCCACTAGTAAAAAAACCCAGAAGAAAAAAATTTTGTTTCAAATATCAAATCGAAATACCATACACTCCGCTGTGACAAGAAGCTCAAGAAACCTTTGAAATTTTGTTTGGTTGGTTTTTAATAATTATCAGATATTTGTCCTTGAATAATCAAAAAATCTTTTCAGATAGTATGCATAAAAAGAGCTAAAAGGCACAAAAACACCCCACAGAGAACTCGCTCCCAGACAAGTGAAATCAGTAAGACTCCTATCACTTTGGCTAGGTGAATGCAAAGCACTTGGATTTAAATTTCTTTTATGGAAATCTCACTTATTATTCGATTGATTCCTATTTTTTTTCCCATCACCAGACTGTATTGCAGTAAGTATTTGTATACATATTTGAAGGATACTAAATTGCATTAACCTTCAGAGTAGCTGGAATAAATTAATGGAATTACACCCAGTTGAGAAGCTTTCCCTGGCAATCGAGAGCTGATTTATCATTAGCCTCAAGAACACAGGAGAGTGTTTCCCACATCACTGGCGTGCCCAGCAGGTCACGTTCCCAATAACTGAGGATTCCTCTTCCCCAAGATTTCTTGCTTTCTTCCCTACTTAGTGCCCCCTCAGTTCATTAAAATTACATTTATAGTAATGAGCAGTCAGTAAATTTTTGTTTTCTTAATCAGCCTAATGTTGCTATACTACTTGTTATTCAAAAAAAATTTTACTTGAGCTTTTAAATCAGTGGAGCAAGAGTCTTAAATATCACACTTCTACCTTCCTTCCCTTCTGCTATATATCTTAACCAATCATATCTTTAAAAAAAAATCTCATTAAAACTGAAAATATAGAATATAAATAGCTTATGGTATGCATGGAAAAGCTATTTTTTTCTGCTACTATGATTATTTGCAAGAGTTAAGCTCTATTTCTTTTATTTTTTCCTCAAGAAGATATCAAGCCAAAATAAAAACAAACTTGCATGTTAATAATTGAACTTTAGCACTATACTCTATCCCGCCTGGGGAAATATCCATAAAGGCTTGGCTTTGTTTCCTTTTTATACCAATACTGAATCACAAATGCTGCATATAGACTTGAATTTTAAAAATATGTAAATTTTGCAAAGTAAGTAGTCATCACCTCCCTACATTTGGGTCTGATGACTTATTCCCAAAATACTAAATTGCAATTCCAGGTGGAAAAAGTTTGGAAAATACTGTGTACTCTGACAGCCATGCCTTTAGCAGAAAAAAAAGATAATAATCCTATAGGAACATCACATTGTAACAGTGTAAATCATCATTTTTCAAGGTGCTGCTTGGAGTTGCAAATCCTTGAAGGACTAAATAAGCCTCGGTCCTATTCCTGAAGTTGCGGTCAGCTGATCTGCTCTCACCAACGACCCCACAGACATATGTTTTCCTGCCCAATGGCAAGGTTCTCCCAAATTCCCCAACTTCACCAGCCTGGCAGAGTCCACCTTCACAAGCTTTCAGGGCACGCTGCAGGGCTTATCTATTTATTCAGGCTTTCGCCCAAGGGACTGGCTCTGCAGAAGCAAAGAGAGGGTTGGCAACTCCTATTTGACGACAAGGTCATTTTTATGTATTAATTTATGTACATGTGCCTAGAGATTACAATAGGCACGTTTCATAAACTAACAAACGACTTTAGTCACATTCTAATTAACTTTGACTAAATAAGAAAAGAATTCTCCAGGTCTCCATTACAGATAAAGTCCTGTGAAAAGTAGCCATGAGCACAGATGCTACAAAATGAAATAGTCCAACTCAAAATTAAAAAGGAAAACCCACGGCTTTTCCCAGATTGAGATATACAGGCGCAAATCTAAAGCCAATACATAAACTCCATGTTAGCAAGTACATGATCCTCCATTTGGTACTATCAAAGCTTTCCCTTCAAAGTCCTTTGAATTATTATTGAGTAACACAAGAGAAATTCTTCTACCCTCTAAGTGTAACTCCAGGCATAACTTGGCAAGTGTTCAGAAGTTAGGAAAAAAAAAACCAACTCTCAAAGTCACTAGACTTAGAATAAAAAGATCTTCCAAGAATAAAAGAGTACCCTGAAATGGAGCACAAAATGGTACATTCATGGTGTTATATGGAAATAATACAATCAATACAAGAAATCAACCAGAAAGTGAAGCTGATTGCTGAATGCTTTCTGACAAATCTAAAGAGACTTCCCTGCAGGTGTTGGTTTGACCTATTCCCTGAAGAAACAAGAGAAGTGTATTAGATCGCCAAGTCCAGGGCATAGATTAGATATAACATTATTTTAAGGTAGGGGGGAGAAAAAACACATTTAATGTGACACACATCAGTTCTCCAAATGGATTTGAATGAAAAGCAGCAAATCTCACAGCACCCATTTTCTATTGTGTTAAATGATTTAGATTCCAACTTGTAGCAGTAAAAGAGACATTGCTTCAGTGATAAAGTCTCCCCACCCTGAGACTGTTCATGTCCCGAGCCAATGTATTGAACTACAGCAGAACAGCAGTATTCAGCAGAGCCAATAAAACAGTCAGTGAAGACTTTAGGGAGGCCAAGAGAAGTTTCAACCCCATTAAAAAAAAAAATCTGACATTTGTAGTTTGTCAGGAGGAATTTAAACGAGTCATTCTGGTTTGGGTGGCTGGATAGACCAGTTCAGTAATTGCTTTGCACTGATAGAGATGCAAATAGAGAGAAGTGCTACTGAAAATCCTACCAAAGTCTATGAAGTGATCAAGTACCAAGAGCTTATTAAAAAAAAAAAAAAGAACATGGAGTTGCATACTGTGTTTAGAAACTTGAACCAGCAGAATGGCTCATCTACAAGCGATATCATTACTAAAGGGAACGCACGGCAGGGCAGCATTTCTGTTGAAGAAATGAGATAGAAGACTGATTTTCACATGTATTCCAAGTATGAAATCACACATATGCCTCAATGATGAGCATGTTCCAAATACCTTCAAAAAATATCCACGGCAAGTAAACGGAAAACAGCGTGTACCAAGAGTAATGCGAGTAGGGCAGACCTCAGGAACAGAACTCGTGTTATAAGGTGGGGAATAAATGCTGCGCTGACACAAACATGAATGTGAAATGAAAGCGGGTAACACACTCAGCATGTCACACCTGCAAGCTTTGTCTTCCAATACCTAGAGTACAGTCACATTTCTCAATGTGACCTATCCTTTTTACAGAATACAGTAAATATCGAGAGATAAACTAATGCAAATTTTTAAGCTTTACTAATCTGCAGCTAGCTGACAAATTTGTGGTGTGTACCATAATATCAATTCATGTGTTCTATAACACAGAAACCATTCAGTAATTTTCTCCAGTTTCAGGCATCATCTCCCCTTCCCATGACACATGGAAGGTGTTTCCGAAGAGGCAGAGTAATTGGAACCAGTAAATGGAAGACTTGGAATGAAAACCTGCAGGGATTTTCCCCATTTGTCACCCTTGGGCTCTGGTAGTGACTTATGGAGGATGCATTTCTCTACAGACTACTTCTTAAGGCACAAACAAACTCAGAGTGAAGAATTTAAATTTCAAACTTATCTTCTACCTCCATGGCAAGATGAAGCAACCCACAGCTCAGCCACACAGCCTGCTGGGGGCTGCTTCTCCACGTAAGTACAGGAACATGTGGTTTAAAGCTGTTGTTCCCAGGTTGGCTACAAGCTGTGGGGAAATGCCACACAAGGTTTCCCTTCCAAGAAGAATCATCCTGTCAGGTTTGGGGTCATCTGCCCCCGTATGTAATGATTCTGAGGAGGTTAATGCTGTAAACTCAACTTTTCAAAATGAACTTGGGAGCCTGTCACAGCAATTTCAAAGGATATCAACTTCTCTTTTTGACAAACGCAAGCTTTTTATTTTTGTCCTATCACTAAGTATAAATTTAATAGCTTTCATTTACCTTGTTGGCTAAAGCCTTACTTAACAATAATGACAGACTGAAATATGAAATCCCTTGGATTTCATTTGCATAGATAACAAATTATTGTTTTCTTATATTAATTGAAAAGTACACCTAACTCTTGGGTATAATTGATGAAGTTCCTAAAAACATAAAGCTGGTTGCAGAAGAGATGTTTACCATGAAAACTTCCCTGCTCCGCTTCAAAGACCATTCACTTTACACAGAAAAGCCACTAAACCACTAGGACTCAAACTGCAAGTATCTAAGGTTGAGGTGAGTAAATAAAATAGGTGATCAAAAAACGACTTGTGACAAAACTGTCACCAATACTGAAAGCTAGAAGTGATTATGTTATCCAGCAAACATGGTTGGAATGGAAAGAAAGGAAAAAGCTGTTTTTTCCCCCCAAGGTTTAGGAACATCAAGTCCTTAATCTGTCTGCTTGTTTATCATGAGGCCACTCCGTCTTTGTCGGGGATGTGATACCACACATAACAGATGGTCCGCCAAAACCCTATCACGTTCGCTTCAATTATTTGTGAAAGACTGCAGAGGGGGAGGGAAGAACTACAGTTATACAAGAAAATTCGAAAGGAACACAAAGCCAAGTACTAAAGCACAGCAAGGAACAATACGCTGAAGGAAACGTTCACGCGCAAGTTGCCCTGAAATTGCTCCAGGATATTTCTCTTCAACAGAAATGAGGAAAGTGCCGAGCCAAGCAAGCATGATGCCAACACAGATAGTTTTATTGTTCATTCCGCATTCTTAATTTTTTCAGCACTCCAAAGGCACATACACCTGACTTTGCACAGCTTGTCCATAGAATTACTGATTTAATATTATGAGAACATATGTAAGAGATAATTACTACACTTAGTGGTGTTTCTTTAAGTGTAATTGCAAGCAGTTCTAAAGGGCAAACTTTTAACATGAAGGGACCAATCAGCCTTTTCCATACATGGCAATGCTCAGCACAAGCACCAGGTGTGCTTTTTGATTCTCCTAAGCCCTTTTGAATATTTTTCCGTGTGCCAAACAGTCAAGAGCCTACCACGCAGGAGAATGCATAGAACAGGCTTAGAAATCCTCCTGTGTACCGTAGGAATTTGCCAGCACCACTGCTCCACCAAAGCACAAATGCCAACAACATGGCACTTCTTCAAACATTTAGATGTTCACGACAAAGAAAATACATTAAAGAATGTGTGGCAGAGATTTACTAACGGATGTTTTACATTATACTCTACTTTTCTCCGAGCTAAGAGGGTTTGACCTCAAAGCTGCACAACTTTAAAGCATCTGAGGTGAGGTGATTTGATTATTTACTCTGACCTCCTGAGTATTACAAACCACTGCTTTTAGCCAGTTACCTCTCCCTCACTAGATCCAGTAAATTACATTTATCAAGATTATCTTCCTCAAGCTGCCAATACTTCTTGTAAAGACACCAAAAAAACAGAAAAGCAGCCAATTGCTTTTGACAGCATGTTTCTAAGACTACTCTGTGATGTATCAAAAAAAGTCCAAACACCCATTTGCTCCAGTTTCTTCCTTGCTGCTGCCCATAGGCAAACATTCCTCCCAAAATCCCTCACTACTGAGTGATTCCCTTGTCAGGATAAACTGGAAAAATCACCAGTGATTTTTCATATATTAGATAAATGATATACACACTAATGTTCACATTAGGTAACAGGCATGCAAGAGCTTAAATCTCACTCTATAGGAATATTTGCTCAACTCAGAACTTCCAGAAGAACTTCTTGCTCCACCTTACTGTTCATTCTGAAGTACAGACACGAAAATTTCCATTAGCTTTATTATCACCAGTGTCACACAGGTAAGCTACCTCTATATTTGTACTCATATTTGATTGTATGTTAAAGGGCAGTAGCAAATTTTGGGTGACAGTCAAACCAAGATGATGATGAGCAACGAAGCTCAGAGCCTTCCACCATTCATAAGAAGTAGTTGCATATGTTTGGTGTGTGCTGTGGAGTTCTACATCTGTAACCTCATGCTGGGTTCATCTGGGTCCAACTGGGTCCATTTTCTCAGAGCAATCTAAACTGTACAACCTGGCTGGCTCTTCAGAATTATTTACACCTCACCACTCACTCACGTTAACCTCGTATCTCCTTCACCTTTGCTTTATTTTCATATTATTGCTAGATATATTCAGTGACACTAGACATAAAACCAGTCTTCACCAAAATTCCCCGCAATTATTCCTTCTTCAGATAAGATTCAGTAGTTGTCTTGAATTATAACTACTATATCTTCTCAGGAGTCCTTAAGTGATACCAGGCAGAAGTAGATTTCCTCCCCAGAAGGCTGCATGAGATAAAAACATACCACATACCTTTGCGATTAGAAATACTTTGTCTCAAAGTGTCAGAGACTAAAACCAGCTTATTTTTGAGAGCATTTTCCCAAAATCCACACAAACCATTAATCCATACTGCCTTCTCTATTAATTTACTTAATCCTAGTGCCAACTGACCAGACTACAGCTGCCCTGGGCATCCAGCTTGCTTGTTTTAAACATCCAAATGGCAGTAGTGCTTCAAGCCTTCTGGATTCCCATTCTTAATTGTATCTCAAAGGAAACATTCCAGTCAGAAAAAGACATTGCTCACTCCAGTCTGAAGGTGGTGGGTTGTTTTTTTTTCCAGTAAGTTTCTTATATACATATCCAGATCAGTACACTTGGAACAGTATTCACAGAATCTGAAGTGCAACTCTGCAGGTGGTACTACATAAACTACAGACACTATTCGGAGGAGAAAAAATTATGTCCATCATTGTGTTAAATCCACACTATCACCCCAGATTTACAGTCTTACAGTAACTGGAGAGAAAAGCTAAGTCCTTTTCATTACATTTCAGTACTCCTTGAAGCAGTTGACTACTCAGATTCTCCAAATTTGCTGGGGTAAACAAAAGAGATGCAAGAGTGAGCTTCTGGTGCTCCACCTCTACCTTCACATTAGATCTACTGTACTGAGTCCTTCCTTTCATGTACAAAGGAGATCAAGTACATGACTAAAAGACAAAGTTATTAGAAAGACGTGGAGCATTTATTATTGACACTAGCAAAACCCAAATGTCTGTGCTAACTGAATTATTTTCCTGGATATTTCAGAATTTGTTTCACAAGTATTTGAGTTCTTCCTAAGTGAACTGGAAGCTCTGACTGAAGCCTTAGGCCCATGTTTACAGATAATGAGATCTTGTATTTTGGGGTGAAATGAATCTGAAGTTCATTTTAACAATTCATTCTCCAAGCTACACATAGTAGCAGCTCTCAGAAGTTACCACCAGGCAGTGCACGCCTGCTCTGTATGGCATGGCTCACACAAACAAAGTTTTCACTTCTAGTAGTGGAAAGGTCACTTTAAAGTCAGGCTACCATGTGGAGACCTCCCTTAGAGTAGGTGCTCTTTCAGTCTGCAAAAACCCTTACCCCAAATGAATCACAGCTTTCAGGTTCTGAACCAATTGTTTCACATTAAGCCTGAGAGCAACCTGCCCTCTTCACTGCGCACACACCTCGTTGAGGTGTAACACTCATTAGTACGACACCATGGAAGGCAAAACCCCACAATGTCTAAGAGTGCTTGAGAGCACACACTAATTGTCACCACCTTAAGATACCTCAGACAGGTAACGATAAGCTCGGTGTCCAGTACTCTACTGCAGCCCCTTCAGATCATACTTTCCCCTAGCAAAGACATTTGAGTTTCACTTTATCAGAATAATGACACTGACAGAAGGCGATGGAGCTGGAGTAGGTGTAGAGTTCCTTAGAAATGATTCTGGAAAGCACCTGTACAAGGCAGAGTAGGAATCACAGACTAAGACGAAAACTATCTAAACCACCACATGATATACAAATAACTCAAATGTCTGTCTGTGACTGTTCAAGAGTTGAGGAGTAACTTCAGCTTTTACCAATACGCATGCTCGGTAAGAAAATGTCAGGGAATATTGTTTCCTGCTCACCTGCCTGGCAGCGAGATCCCTCTTTGACTATTAAAGACAATTCCTTTGGAAGAGCCAGTCCAGTTCAGCTGAGCAACCACTTGGTTTCTCAATAAAAAGCAAACGAGTCTGAGCTACCTGTGAAAAGGATGGAGGCAACATCTCTGCAATTACCACTTGTCGCAATTGTCACTCTTGTAAATTCCATCAGTCTTTTCATCGTCTTGTTCAAAACAAGTGGTGCCATCACATGTGTCACTGCAGATGATAATTACATTCAATCCTATTTTTAAGTCTTCATTGTAGGAGGAAAACAAAATGGCATCTGCACATCGGTTATTTTTTACTTGTATATGTGAACAGTTAACTGCAGAGAGTGTTAATGCTCAAGTATGTGTAAGTCACATCTAAGTTTAATACTCTGCAAAGAGAGCGTTCAGCATTTTCCACTCCATTTCAGGGGAAAAAGAACGAAAGTAAATATGAGAGATGTAATTTCAGAATTTTTTATAGTTGCCCTATTTCAATTGTAGATGTGCACTCTTCCTGTCTTTCTAGCCTTATGGAGGCTATTCCTACTTTAAACAGAAAAGTTCAATAATTTCAAAGAAAATTTAACTATAACAGTGGCAGCAAGCCATTATGTTACATCAATCCATCAGTTTTATAGAAAAAGCATATTTTCTTCAAAACGTGCAATTTATAGATTCAGAGAGCACATCTGGGATTTATATTTGTAGCCTATTATTTCACAAAAGGTAGTTCTACTAAGAGTAAGGCTAGATAAATATTGGAAGAGGTTGACATTTTGTGCAGATTATTTCAAAGATCTGAAAATATTGTGGTAAGCATTGCACCAAACAGCAAAGACGAAAAAGCTGCAGCTGGTAAATCGTTGTATATGTTTTGAAAGAACCTATATCCTCCCACGAAAAAAAAAACAAAGAAAACCACCACAACAAACTTCAAAGTAGATTATTTGCACCGTTTGCTCACCTTTAGCTCCAAGAGTACAACCTGTTACAACCATTAAACGGGTAGGACAGTTTCCTGGTGATTCTCAAGTGGAATCTGGTGGCACAAAATCAATAGCTAGCAGTAGAACGTGGAGGGATAACTATTGATTTTGCCTGCACTACCAGAGATTAATTGATCCTTCCCCTTAACCTTCCTGTCACAGAAGACCACACCTGCTCTTGGTAGCCACTTCCAGAGAAGCTGTGCTCCAGAGAGAAGACGAGCAGCCAGCGAAAGATTCTCTGTACACACCATGAGGAACAAACCTGAATTCCAGGATTTCCTCCGAAGGACAGATTTTTGACTCCTGTGCTCCCTTAGCAGTTAAATGAGGTTCTGGAGGGTGGGGTGGATTTTTTTTTTATAGTAATGGGAATCTTCAAAGATAAATCATGTGTTGTCCATGCAGGAAATTCTACATATTCATTCAATGCTTTTAAGGAAATGCTAAGTCAAATAGTAGCTACAGCCCAAATTATAGAAGAATCAAATGCTAAAAACATTAAAAGCAGTCTTTCCATGCTTTAAAAATATAATAATTTCTAACGCAGTTGGACACCAATTAACCAATCTGGCAGAATGCATTGCCTCTTCTCAGAGGCAGTCTTCTCACAACAAGACTTTCTCCTCCCGATCTGAACCCAGATTCTTGTTTTTGGGGAGGAACTAGCATATTGCAACAAGATACCGAAGGCAAATCTAACTACTCCCAGAAAACAATAAATAAAAAGTTGTCTTCAGGATCTCGCAATCTATTATTAGAAGATGTTTGCTGTTACGTCTTCCTTAATGTATAAAGAAAAGCTAAAGGGGCAAAGAGTTGGTCTTTGTTTCAAGTGGTTTTGGTGGCTGTTTTGTTGTAGTTAGCGGGTGTTTTTTGTTTGGGGTTTTGTTTGTTTTCTTTGTCTCTTTTTTTTTAAATACATAGATTACCCTAGGTGGAAGGGTGCTGAATATAATTTATTATCTTTATTAACATAATTTTAAATGAATGTATAATCAATATAGTAACTTATACAATAAATTATGGGATTCATTTCCTCTTTCCTTAATAATTGGTTGATAAATGAAAAAACGGGTTTTATTGATATTCAATTCCTTCATCCTTCTTTTAAACAATAGCTTGAGAGTTTCACATCTTGAAATGCTCAGGCAAGTGCTACTAATAAGAATATATTCAAGGAAAGCTGTAAGTACCACTTCCAACTGACCAATCTTGGACCACTGTAACACACAGTAAAGCGCTAAAGCAATCCGGAGTATTAAAGCAAGCTCACTCTAAAGGCTGGAGAATGACCAAATGATGAAAACTTTCACATACTGAATTTTCCCTCCATGCCCCATACAAATACTAGAGATCTAATGGAGTGTTCTAGAAATTCTGAAAGAAGAGAGGAGGACAATTCCCAAAGGACAAAAAAGACTGAGAAAGCAACTTATTAGTCCTTGACTAGAAACATTAAGATTTTAATAACAACTCACCCCAACAAATAAAGAAAAAAAAATATCAGTTTCCCAGAGCCTGCTGATTAGATCGCTAAGCTTGAAATAATTTTATTTATTTTATGCATTATTAAAAGATAATTTTTATTAAACCACAATTATTTCATATGTATTTGTCTAGGTCACTAAACTCACTAACTATAGGTTCCAAAAAATCAATAGCTGAGCTTGGTTGGACCAGCCAAGGAGCAATGAAAGGGGTAAGAATTCTGTAACACTGAGCCTAGAATAACAGAGCCAGAGCTGCCTAATTCTGGGACAGATGGCAAAAGAAAGTCGGTGAATGGGCATGAATTTTTAGAATTCCAATATTGGCAATTTAGGGAAAGCCTCCTAAGCTTGGATGCATGCAGCATACATCCCTCTAAGCCTGGTCTGTCAGGCAAACCAGGACACAAGGGCTAAAAATAAAATAGAAATTGTGGCTCACTTGCACTCTACAAGTAGCAGAGTAAACAGAATGATTGCCAAGGCTTTTCCTCTCTCAGTTTTAGGCATATGCAGCTGGCACCAATGTGTTGTTCTCCTGCACCAAAGGCAGCAGATGGAATGAGTTACATATTTCAACAGCCCTTGACATCACATCAAACACCTTGGCTTTTAGTTTTAGAAGAGTAACTCTTGGGACTTTTTTTCCCCCTCAGCTTTCACCATCCAAATAAGTAATACACAGTTATTTCCTTCTTTATAGGACAATATAGCCACGCCATATGTTGAAGACTTGCAAGTCTTGCATAGTAAAACAGTGCAACAGCAGCAAAAGAAAATGTTTGGGTTGAGGCTTTGTAGCTAAGACGCTGCTCACTGAGCAAGGTTTTAGAGGAAACCTCTCCAACAAAGAGCTTTACAACGCCCATCACATGATAGAAATTATGGGGTGTTCAGCATTTTTCTAAAAAAAAGAAATGCCAAGTCTCTAATGTTGGCAACCTGGCCAGATTGATCTGCTGTACTTATGAAATGTTACCAATTGCTTTTAATTCATTCCTTACATGTCATATTTATAGCTACCCCAAGCAAGCAACCACCTGAGCAGACAGGCTGAGAGCAGTCTGGCACAGCTGCACACACCCTACATTGTCTTCATCCATGAATTGGGAGGGAAAAAAAAATAAAAATCAGAGATACAATCTCTTTTTAGGCACTAAACTCAGCCAAACATCTGTCCGCAAATAAAATTCTAGGAAGTCTGTGTGCTCACACCTGCAACTGCACTGTTAAACACAGGCTGGACAACAAGCCTGCTCAGCACCCAACTTCATCGCTTGCCTGCTCTCCTCTCCCAGAGCAGTCAGACTTCTGCTGAAAAACCTCAAAGTGACTCAGGCAACTGGAGTTTTCCTATCCTTAGGAGCTTGCAGGCCTTCTGTCTCTCTGGAGCAAGTTACCAGGAGACTCTTGCTTTTAAGTTACCAATCATTTCTTCCAGTCTCAGGTTTTCAGCAGATCAAGCGAACGTGCTTCATTACAACCTTGATTCCCTTTGCTTCTGCTCAAGTGTGATCAATTGTGGCTATTCTGCTGCTTTCAGATAACAAACAGCTGCTGAGACTTTCAGACTGTCTCAGACCCATATCCTCCCATAGCTTTTTAGCTGGAAAGTCTGGAGCTACAAGTGACTTTGATCCTAGCCAGGCTCGATATTTCTTTGAAATACACTACCTAGGAGCAACTAACACTGATGTCTATCTCTATCATACTCTGTATTCTCTTTCCTCCTCTTAAATACAAATACCACCATTTCCCCCACCCTACAGCAGTTTGCTTGTACTTCACTATTGGTATTTTTATAGTTCCAAAGTTAAACCTTTCTTTTTCTCCAGCTTAACAAAATTTGAGTTACAATACAGATTTTTCTCTTTGCACATTTTCACTCTCAAAATTTTATTATTATTTTTCCTTATCAATTGAAAAAACAAGTTTAAATATCTAGTCTTCGGAAAACTTATCTCTGAGAATTTTCTCTTGTTCAAGATCTGCTATCCGTCTCTAGGACTCAGAGTAAACTGATAGTCTGCTCAGACCCGTAAAGAATTAGGTGCTTCCATGTACCTAACTTCAGCCTGAAGGGCATCTATTTTTTCCAGCTTTTTTTTCAAGATACTTTCTCACTTTGCTTCTTCCCTATTATTCTTTACTCCTCAAGTTTAGCACTCTGCCCAGTTTCTCCTCTTCCTTGCAAGAGGGACAGCTGCAAGAGACAGGATTTTACTGACTAAGATTAACTACTTCAATTCATCTCAGTTGTCCACTATCCCATTCTCTCAATCTCCTTATATCAGCTACTCAAAGTGAATAGACTGAAAGAGCTTCCAGAAAGAAAACAAGAAAAAAAAAATACCACACACAAACCCAAAGCCCAGCACACATATATTACAAAGGTGCAAAAAAAAAAAAAAAAAGGATTACTAAGTAAAAAAAAACAGGCCAGAATTAGCAGGTTGTGGGCAAAATACAGAAGTGAAATGATGAGACAGAGTGAGATGGAGTTCTCAATCTGTATATTCAAAGTTCCAAGGAAAGTACTTAGTTGACATCATCACTGCATCAAGATAAACTGATGTTAGCCTTCGTGTTCAGTACCAGTTAATCTATTTGCTAATTTCTGTGTGGTTCATAACACGTGATGCAGTTTAAGATGCAATTGAAATAGAAAAATCAACTGTCACGCACAGTTCTTAATTTAAATAGTAGCTGTGACAGTGTATCCTGTTCCTTTTCCACAAGTCAAGCACAGACATACATTTTTCTCTTTGCCATTGATCAACTAAATCACCAGCTGTTTATGCAGGATTGCTGGCAACCTTCGAAGTGTCATTTGTCTTCTTAAGCTCCATGAACTTGACTCACCCATTTGTTTAAGAGCACAACAAGCTAACAACGGGAATGTTTTCATTATTAGTACATAAAAAGGCTCAAGAAACAGCTCCTACTCATGCAAAACTTCCACTGGAGAAAATGATGCCTGCTGAAGAATTGCAGCACCAAGCTCCACATGCTATGTGGAGTATAAATCTATGTGAAAGTCTTTAATTGCTAGAATAATCTTTCAGCCTACTAATTAGCTCAAAGCATATTACCTAAGGTCTTAGACCCAGAGCTTTATTATAAGCGAACTTTAAAGCTGTATCAGGTCTGTACAGATGTGCACACAAGCAGTAGAACTGCAGTGTTTTCCCCTACGCTCAAGAAATCCTTTTTTTAGCACCTTTTTTTGGTACTCGCATTCAATCCTTAGGAGCAAGGGCAAGCCTTCTGCATTAACCGCAACTTTCCAGGGGTGCCGAAGTACACGCGTGTCATTGTCAGGTGTGTAAAGCACTCCGATTCATAGTTAAAAACATCAGCACTATCTCACTGACGGAACGGGGAGAACTGCAATGTGACTGAGGTCAAACAACAACCCGTGCAGACCGGTGTACTCATACACAACCTGTATATTCTAATTTTTAAAACTGTTTTGGTTTGGCCTGGCCGGATTTCGGCGGTGGGGGGGGAGCTGCAGGGTGGCTTCTGTAAGAAGCTGCCAGAAGCTCCCCAAGATTGATAGAGCCAATGCCAGCCGGCTGCAAAGAGGGACCCGCCGCTGGCCAAGGCTGAGCCTATCGGTAAGGTGATAGCAGAGGAACGCCTCTGTGAAAACATATTTAAGAACGGGAAAAAGAACTGTGCCTTAACAGCTGGCACAGAGATGGAGGAGTGAGAATCTGTGCAGACACCAAGGTCAGTGAAGGAGGGGGGGGAGAGGATGAGCTCCAGGCGCCGGAGCAGAAGGAGTCCCCCGGGTCCGTGGTGAAGACCATGGTGAAGCGGGTTGTCCCCCTGCAGCCCATGGGCGAGGTGCAGATGTCCACCGTGAGGATCACCGCGTAGATGTCCACCGAGGACTCCATGCTGTGTGGGTGGATGCCTGAAGGGGGCTGTAGCCCGTGGGAAGCCCACATCAGAGCAAGTCGCTGCCGGAACCTGTAGCCCGTGGATGAGAGGAATGCCCACGCTGGAGCAGGTTGGCCGGTGGGACTTTTGTGACGCTGCGGGTGGCTCACGCTGGAGCAGTTTCCCCTGAAGGACTGTGCCTCAGACTCACGAGGGGTGGGCTGCCCCTCGTGAGGTGTCTCACGTTGGGCAGTTTGTGATGAATTGCCCTTCGTGGGACGACTCACATGGAGAAGAGAGAGCGTGAAGCTTGTTTCCCGTGAGAGGGACCCCACAATGGCCCTGGGGAAGAGTGAAGAGTCCTCCCCCGGAGTGAAGAAGCAGCGGTGGAACCAACGTCGGATGAACTGACCGCAGCCCCCATTCCCTGTCCCCCTGCGCCGCTCGGGGGGAGGAGGTGGAGAAACCGGGATTGGTGTTAAGCCCCAGGAAGAAGGGAGGGATGGGGGGAAGGTGTTCTGTTTAAGATCTGTTTGCTCTTTCTTACTTCTCACTACTCCTCTCTGATTAGTTCTCTTAATAAATGTACCTAATTCCCCCAAAACTGAGTCTGTTTTGCCCGGGACAGTAAATGAGTGTGATCTCCCTGTCCTTATCTCAAACCCTGAACCCTTGGAAATATTTTCTCCCCCTGTTCAGCAGTGAAGGGGGGAGTGAGTGAGCAGCTGTGTGGGTACCTGGCGGCCGGCCAGGGTCAACCCACAACAAAAACTTAAGACAAGCACACATGATCTGTTTAAGAAGTGCCTCATCCTTCCTCTTTCACAGGTGAACCTTTGATCCTACATGAATAGTCCCTGGTATTTACTCCTTCTTTCTTCTCTTAACCTTGCATTACAAATATAAAAGTGTTTTAAGGGGATATTTTAGAATATTTCACAATAGTCACTTTCCCATTTTAATATGCCTTGCAATCCACGCTGTTGTTCACTAAGTTTAAGGAAACAACAACATCACTTCAAAGATACTTAAAATTGATGTAGTTTGCAGTTGTGGTCTATAGGAGCCAAGCATGCCCACTGATTCCTTATCTTCCTTTCACAGGCTGGTGTGCAACAACCTATGACACTGGCATCACATTTACTACTTGCCTCATAAGAATTACTTTGCTTTTTGAAACACATCAATTTAGTTCCCTAAGTCACCTTGGAAATATCGTCTGCTATCTCCCACTAACTTTTGGTAACAGTCCATTCTCACGTCTTTCGCTTTGAGACTTAAAAAGTCTCAACACATGCTGGCTATACACTTGGTACTTGCTGTCAGAGCTTATCTGGAAGCTGGTTTCATTCCATCCAAAACAGAAAAAAGTTCAGCTTAAACATCTCGCATTCCCATACTAGACCTTCACTAGCAACAGTTTCACATGCACAAGCAGATCACATTCGCTAACGTGGCTGCATGAAGTTGAACAGTCATGACCCACACATTACGTTCAAAGCCCTCACATTTTACAGATACGGATCCATCCTCCTGTCTTATGGAATGTCACAAACATTCCAACTGTGCAGACCTCCAGCAAGGTATTTCATAGTAGAGGAGATCACAGGCTCAGCAGTAACATGTATGCAGGAGAGAGAATGCATATGCACAAAGAGTTGAGCACATGGTACCTGTCGTTCTCAAAGCTGATTATTCTGATGCGGTCTGACAGAAGCTACATCTCAGCTGTATCCCTCTCTCAGTGCGTGAAAGTAACAGATGTGGCAATGGAACAACATTTGGAAATACCAAAAAGCCAGGCATTAGCCCATTTTTCTCCCTCTGCTCTGACATACAAACAAGTTGTCACCAAGTGGAGCCTCCTATAAACCCAGTTCTCTGGAGCAGGGATGGGAGCAGCAGCAGAAGACAGAAAGGGAGCGGCAGGAACATGTCATTCCGTCTGAAATAAACTAGGAAGGCAGCATATGCCAGTGCCAGCAACCTATCATGAACCAGCTGATGGAAAACAGACAACAGTGGGAAAAGACAACATGTTAAAAGCATTTTCAAAGATAATTTACAGTTGCAAGAAGGATCCACAGCACTGAGAAATTATCCCTGTCAAATGACTAATTGGTGAGGAACACCACATGATGGAGTGAGGCTGTTTGACAAAGACTGTCAGCAGGATCACAAACAAAACCACCAGCTACATCCACAGCAGTCCCACCCAGCATCTTAATAAGAGCTGGGACAATCGTTCAAGAAAGCCTGCCACCCTCATGTCAGGTGACAAGTGATTTCATTTCAGGTTAAAAATCTTTGTAATCATTTATTAGCTGGTACCTTTTTGCTGCAGCACTTGCAGATAAAAAACAAATCAGCTTCTTACCGAAAAACAAAATATCTAGCCTAACCGTACACGGCACTTCGCTCTGAACCTGGACAAATAGAATCATAGAATGTTCCTCAGATAATAAAGGAGCATAAATGGATTTTTTTTTTGGCTTATCTGCAAAGTCCTTTTTAAAAATCTACTGTTATTATTTTAATCAACTTCATTCACCTACAAATACTGCAATGTGAATCCAATCACCCGCTTTGCAAGTTCGGTACCCAGAGACACTACAGACATTCTAACAGCTGTTGGAAAAACGTTGCACCCTCTGACTTTTCTTACTAAAGTTGCTGCAGCCAGGGTTTACTGTAAATTGATGATTTAGCTGGATTAGATGTTAATATGCAGCTTGATATATTATTCATGAGAATGAGTCAGAGACCTAATTAGAAACATGACATGAAAAGCTTTTGAGTCCACAATCTGGATTCTCCATGACATGAAAGATTTGACATGTGAATACATTTTCACTTACCAAGAGGAAAGAGATAAATGACCTTTTACATCTAAATGTAAAAATGTCATGTTGGAGATGCATCACTTGCCTTTCTGAGAGTTTTTTGGGGAAAAAAAAGAAGTATCCAATTTGATTCAATAGATGCCCTTCAGAAACATAGAAATATGTGCCCCTCCATCCCCTTCTATCTGCTTGGAAAACATCCATTCCCTATACCTGTCCAGTCCTAGACAGTAAATAAAGAGGGTTTATAATCCTCTGCCAGGTGAGCATTTCCAGAGCTTCAGAAAAGTGGGCCCAGGACAGGTCTCACTCACACGGCTAAGCAAATCCACATCACAGCTACACAGCCCTCAACACCTGTGTATACCAGTGGCACAGTGTCTCAGCTTTCCAGGCTTAATTGACAAACTAGTCTTAAAGCATCATTATTTAACTGTTTTGGCTGGAAGTACAGCCTTAGCTAAATGAGTAACAACAGGTTCAGACAACAGCAGAAGGGGGCTGCCATTCAATTAATGATAATGACTAGCAGTGGTCAATAAGTGTACCTGGGAAAGCATTAGCAGAGCACTGTATTAAGGAACTACTTGGTATAGTAGATTTATTCACTAATTATTTATTTCTTGGGGCATAGGCCAAAACCCAGCTTGTTACAGGTACCAAATGAAGTCAGTTTGGCCTATCTGCCTTCCTGAAGGCTTTTTTGCTTACTCAGGATTGATTGAGAGCCCAGTTCCCCACACATTTAATTGTCCATCAAGGCATTTAGGTCTGCCAAGTATTATTCTGAGAAAGACTATTGCTGTTAAATTCTTCCCCCCCCCCCCAAGTCCAAGTTACTTCTTCCTTATCTTAATATAAAGAAATTGAATTATTGAATTTCTTCAATAATTATTTAAATCCTGCAGTCATATGCTAGGTATTATCCTATGCAAAAATAAGACCGAAGTCCCAGATATGAAAAGATGAAGGTATCACTGGATACATTTGAAATGAACATGGTCTGCCAGGCAGAGAAAATACAATGAGAAACATTCTCTTCAGTTTACAGAACAAACAACCACTATATACTAATTAGCTGTCAAAATGGAAGAAAGCTTTTAAAAAAAACAATTTGAAGTTAAATGGGAATTAATGTGAACCTTATGGTAGATATTAAAAAAAATTTAAAAAATAAAATCACTATTCCTAAACAGTATTGATCCAACCCTGGTAAAAATCAAAGGCTAACCTAATGTAAGTAAGGCTTCCGAGTCCAGGGAAGCAATCTGAAGTGGCATATAAGCAACTGAAAGCTTTTTCCAGACTTGATAACATTGAGAGGTAGAACAGCACAGAGCAAGTAAAGTCATTACTAATAAACAGCCACCAAATTGCAGTCAGATGTCTTTGTACCAGGGCAGTAGTGAAGGAGATAGGAAGGAAGAGGCCAGGATGTACTAGTTTCCAAAATTAATAATTCATTGCAAATTTTACTTGAGAGCTATTACAAAAGAAATCTTGAGGAGAACAGAGTAAAGCCTCAGCATTGTTGATCTAAGTGTCCTTCCCTGTAGAGGCTCGGCTCCTGAGCTATCTGTAAGATAAGCATTCGCACGCACATTTCACCTCAAGCTGCTTTTGTGTCCTGCAAGCTGGAAAACCATAAACACTGTGACAAGGATAAAGGGCTACGTCATTCTGTGATATTTTTAAACTGTACTTTTTGTCAGTAAGTCAAAAATATAACACCTCTTGGTGATGCCATCCACTCCACTCAATGTGCCAAGAAGCAAACAAGCGCTAACTGGAGAGAAGCTACGAGCAAGTAGGCATTGCCTCAAACTACAGCTGCGACAAACAGCCTTGACATATTTTTAGCTGTTTCAAATAAACCAGTCATTACATCCTTTTATAACCTACCATTGATCAGAGATGTGCTTACTTTTATCCCTAGTGAAAACAGGAGAGGTTTTTATCAATGAAATTTATATTTCAAAAAGAAAACATGGAAAAGATTATAAAACATAGAAAATCATCAACCTCTAAATCAACAGATTTTAAATCTTCAGCCATCATTGTAGAATTACTGGTATGGTCGTGGTCCAGAGGTAGAGTTAAACAGATTGAAAACCCATATTTATAATGATAAAAGGCTTAACTAAAGAAAGATCACGAAACCAAAACAAAAAAACCACCACAAAACAAATCAGAGAAGTACATCAGACTTGACAACTTAAGCCCTTTGAGCTGAGTTTCAAAGCCTTTGTCATCCAGCCGTAACATCCACCAAATGTAACCTCCCCCCCCCCAACGGATATAACTCTTCACAGGTCTTACTGAAGATAAAAGGAGCAACTCACACCCCTGACACTGTCAGCACTAGAAACCAGACCTCAATCTGCCACCGCTCAGATGTGCATTTAGCCTAGAGAGGGAGCTCTTTTCTTACCGTACATGAAGGAGCTGCTGCTTTATATTCTTCTCAGCCGAGTTGAGACTCCAGTGGTTAAGAGCTGGGGAAAAACCAGAAAACAAAAAACCATCATTCTAGAAAAGGGATTCTTACAAGCTTGCTTAGCTTTTCTGGTACATTTCTGTACTTTGCCTCAAGGAATCCTAAGATAAATGTAAATTTTCCATGTGGTGCAGGTGATGGCAAAACCAAGTAGGAATGTTTCACATGTGTTTAGTCTGTGGCCGAGTAACCCATTAATATAGTTTCTACAGCTTTGCACCCCCACGGGGTGAAGCTTTTCAGATACCTAAAGTGAACTCCACAAACTGCCTTATTCAAGTTCCACCTTCCACCCCACTCTAATTTCATTCCCCACACAGTGACCTCTCTTTCATAAACTGGTGACATACTCGAGGCAATAGGACTGCTCATGCCCTAAAAGGAAGGAAGGCTAATGTTGAAAAGCACCCATTCAGTAAACCAAGGAGAGATGCTTGAGTGCAGACACCAGTTCTAATGGAGACACATTAACTTAAATTAGCAGTGAGAGGAATAACTGTTATCAAATAGCATTGAGTGTTTGCCACAATGAAAACGTCATTTATTTACAAAACAAACCAAACAGCTCAGTGTTTAAGAAGTGAATAGTGTCAATGTTTGGACTGAATCTCTCTTCCCTGGTAACAATAATATTGATAAAGGTGGAATCACAGTTCAGGCTTTCTAGTTCTCAATTTCTGCTAGCTATTCACAGCCAGCTCTAACAGTCAGCCAATTACTATGAAAATCTCAAGACAGAAAGCAACCCCAGCACAGAGAGATACAGAAGTTATTGAGCACATTCACTGTCTCTGTCCCCAACATTCTTCCTGTGAGGAAGCAGAAAGTTACAGGTAAGATTTTAGTAATGCAGCTAATTTAACAGTTGAATTCTGAGCGCTTTGTGATGTTTCAGATAGAAAATCATAAAATGACCATGCTACAGAGAAAATTCAGACTTTTAGAACCAGTTTCAACATTAAGACCCTTTGATGATGCATTTTGTCCCAAAGCAAACCATTATAGTAAGTGGTTTTCAATTCCAGCTCTTCCAAATTTCTATTGCACTTAAATCATAATATTAAACAGGCATAATCTTCTTTAACCGCTTAGTGAAAAAGGTTTCTACATCGAATCATTCTAAACCTCTTGTTAATACAGTTTGCTTTTATTCAAGTACACCATTTCCCTGATTATCAGATATAACCAACATTCCCAAGTGCTCAAATCTAGGAAGAGTTCCTCGGCTATCAGTCAGCATCACAGTGTCTGCTGCAGAACACATCCTAGGCATTCCAATAGAATGTCACCCCAGACTGTATTTGCTCTTAATTTATTCAAATCAGTTTGATCCCAAGGCTTTTATGTAGCAGAATATGCTCCCTTGCATGTGGTTAAATGATGCTGTTATATTTGACTTTAGAGTGCTATACAAACACTTGTATGTCACAATACAGGGCTTGCATTTGTGATCATTCTCTTCTCATGTTAACATTTCTTTCAATATCCAGCAGCATTCACGTACAGCCAAGCTCCCATGAGACCAGAGGCTGGCAGGGGCTGGGGGTTCCTATAGCGCAGTCACATCCATCAGCTGGCATAACTAGCCATAAATTAAAAAAAAAAAAAATCACAAAAGAAACCAAACAAACAACTAGAGGCCACTGCTCTTGTTACTAGTAATACTAGAAGATGACCACTATTAAAAATGACACCCAGGAAACAAGTTTGCCAAGGCCAGTTTCTTGTTCTCCTGTAACTTGCCTTTCAGAGCAAGCTCTGGGTTTGGAGTTGTCGACCTTTCCAAGACTGGAGGCCGCCAGAGATCAGGCTGGACATTCACCAGTGTCTCCTCAAATTCTCTATAAAGTTTCCATCCGTATAACCAAGTTTGTGGAACGTGATACTTGATGATATTTCTTACGATCGAAATTGATAATTCAAATATACTCATGAGGACGGTTTTAAGATTTGCTGGTGACATGGACTGGTTTGGAAAGCATGCTAAAGAACTAAACAGAAAAACAAATTTGACAGGAACAGTGGGAATAGGTCAAGAGGAAAAAGAGCAATTGCATTTGTGTTTTTATTGCACCCTTATTAGCTATTCCATGGTTATTACAAAATAGTCTGTTTAGGTTGACAACCTAAGTCCAAAGTTTATTTTTTCATTCCTGTCATTGAATATTTGACATTCTTCAAGTTGATGTATCCCAGATGGATCTTGTATGCATAATATTTGAAAATGCATCAGAAAAATATATTGAAGCATAATTGCAAGCATTTCATAAACAGGTACAATTCTCAGACTATTAGGTTAATTCCTGAGTCTATTTTCATCTTTTGCTCTTGTGCTTATTGTTGTCTTATTTCATATTCTGTTACTACTTGTAGCTTACATTAATCCTATCTCACTACAGAGCAATAATAAAGCAAATAATTATCTAAGGGATGAAAAGAGCGTATCCCTCAGTATCTTGCATAAGGATGAAAACTAAACATTTCAAGGACTTCAGCAACTCATTTCTCTTAATTAAAAAAAAAAAAAAAGGAAGCTCTGAAGACTTCACAGGATTCACAAGAGGTGCAAAAAACACTGAAGTTGAGCTATTCTGTACAGCAGGTCCTTCAGACTGCTAACTTCCGTGGTCCTGGCTGTAGAGAAGTGGCCGCTGTGTAAAATCCAAGATTTACTGAAGCAAAAGGGTCTCGAGTTCTCGGTTTTGTCTCACTTAAATACCTATGCTTCTCTTTTTCTCCAAGACATACCATGTGAGGGACAGACAGCACCCAGCACCTCGAGGCAGCATCCAGTTGCAACCATTTCCCACAACAAGCTTATTGTACAAGCTAAATGTTTACATTATGTACTTGGGAGATTTAAAAACTAAACCTCTAAATTGTACTTTTCCAGTTAAAAATGCCTGCCACTGGATTATACTCACTCCCCAAAGAATACCCTCTTCATCCTAGAGTACCATCCAAACACACTCTGATTTGTATACACCTATAGCACCGCTTCAGCATCTTGGGTACAGATAATGCCTGTATCACTTGTGGGGTATTTTTCCCCTCCACCAGTGTCCATTCTCCATTTCAGGGAGCCCGTTAGCATGATTTAGGATTTTGCAGGCTTAAATAGAAAGGGCTGCAATTTAAGGGGACTACGAGAAAATAAACCGTATCAGACCTCTTTTTCAAGGGCCCAGTGTTAAGTACAAAATGCAGTTACTAGGGAATTTTTTTAAGTCTAATTTTAGAAAAAATGAAATATCAGCATAAGATTCAAATAACGAGATTTTTTTTTTTTTGCCAGAACAGATGTTTACTGTGTGTCCCTTTCAAAGGGAAAGGGAGACAGTAACAGCAGGGAAATGCTCCTGCAAATGTTTTCTAGCCTGAAGTAAAGAGAGAAGCTAGCCATGAAAAGGAGAGAATCACTTCTTTTACAGAAGTAACAACTTCTTACTACTTCTATTACTGAGTGCAAGATCCATTAGCCTCTGCAGCATCCTCAGGCTTTTTTTTTTTTTAAACCCACGAGCAGCAACATATTAACTTGTACTCATGAAGATTGTAATTAGTATTCCAGGGTTTTCAGACAGCTTCTGAGCAGAACACGGGGAGACTGCATTACACGCACTTGATCACATGATTTATGAATATCTGAACGTTTAACTATGAAATAGGACTACTTATTTGCTGTACTAAATGCAGCATTTAACAATGGAAGAGGCATGTAACCTCTCCATCAGAGATTTGATCTCAAAGGGACACCAATTTCAGCCTGAAAAGGACACCATATTTCTTAAAATCAAGTTGTTGCTAGCTAGCTTCGACATTAAAAATCAGATGATATTTTTCTTAAAGAAGTAGGTGCGTTTTCAAAGACAAAAGAGAAAAATACAACAGGAATGAATTTTAATTGGAAGAAGCCATGCATTCTGTAGCACAGGATGCTCAAATGAAGAGAAATATTACAACCTCTCTAAATTATTTGAGACTAGGAAACAGCATAAAGAGAGAGAGGCTTGTTTGCTCCCTTTAGGCTACTTAGAAAAAAATATAATATACCCTTCTCAACAAAGGGCAGACAGTTTTTGTGCTGCTCTTGCCCAGCAGATTAAGCAGGAGCTACAGTGTGCTGTTAGTTAGCTCAGCCTCCTTCAGGGCTTTTCCCTGCTTCCGCAGGACACCACCCACTATGTATATAAATATCTGTGTTTGAAAACACGTCTACATGAGTGCATGACTTGCACTGGAGCAGTTTAAAGCACAGGTTTAATTGCATGACAATGCAGAAATCTGTTCTAGAACATGCACATTTATGTAGCTGGAAGTACCCTGCCAGCACACCTGCTGCAATTCCAGCTCTGCAGCACCTGAGGTCTGCTGAGATGGAATCATCACTTAATGCATAAACAACAACCAACTATTCATGAAAAGGCTTTTTTTTCCAAAGTCTGACTGTAGGTGTGGGCAGGCAGGAGCATGCCACAGTTGCTTACTGTGCACCTACAACTGCAACATGACCATTATCACTACTTGGACAACTGAGCAAGCTGACAAGAATATATGAAGAGTTATCAGGTATAGAAAGTCATAAACATAGGAAGAGGGAAAGAGATAGAGAGGATTACAACGGGAAACAGGCTTAAGGAGCGTGGCAAGGATAGAGGATTCAGAGACAAAAAAAAAAGGGGGGGTGTTGCATGCTTTGACTGTAAACTGCTGAGGGAGAGCTGCAAGTACTTGCACATAGAGCTCACCACCCTGACTCGCACACCTTTGTCCTTATAACAGGGATTCAAATAACATTCACATTCTGGCAGACCCTCCAGGACTCCAGTACCAGTCCGTCCTCCTCTCCAGCGGTCCCCACCTTGGCAGAGAGCTGCACAGACAGCAGGGATTGCCTTCACCACCACAAGCATTCAAGGCAGCCATAGAGCTTCGAGACAGAGGCAGCACAGAGCATCCAGAGGGGGAAAAAAAAAAAAAGTTTTTAAGAGATGAAAAAAGGAAATATTGATTAAGGGTCACAAATATGCTGGGTTTCAGCCCTTCAGCTGCACATTGCTTTCTTACAAAAGCAGCAGGTGAGAAAGTCCAGGCAGAAAAAGGAGGGGGGACAGAAGCCATATAAACAATAGGATGGTTCTACAAAGAGAGGGAAGCAAATACCATCCTCACCAGGCTAAGGACATTGGTTTCATTATCAAAAGAACAAGATATATATGCCCACTACACTAAGCCACTATAATAATAAATAGGCACTATAAAAACACTGCAATAAATTAGGGAGTTAGAAAAACAGGGCAGGTTAAGAATGTTTAGAAACATTTTGGGGAAGATAAGCAATTACAATTTGCATCTCAGCACCTGCCCGGTATTTGTTATAACCTTAAACAACAATAAATTCAACTACCTTCTACTTCCCATACACGGCAAAGGGCGGCAGCAACTCCTGGGGCTGCCCACGCCGCACCGCGGTCACTCCGGCCGCACCAGCGAGAGAGGACCGGTTCAGGTTGTGCAGCAAGAGCTCGTCTGGGCCAGGGCAGCTCGGGGCTCTGCCTCAAATTCTTTACCTTCTCGAGGAGAGAAGCAAGCAGGTAGCTCTAGCCACCGCCACTAAAAGTCTCTGCCTATCAAAACTTTCTTGCATCCGGTTAGAAGAGTCAACTTGCACGGGCTCCTCAGAAAACTTGTTGCCGGGGCACAGCCAGCCCCCTCTCCTCCCATCACCTCCGGCTGCCAACCCCCACTCTGGGCATCGCACCCGTTTAAAAGGGCAGCTCCCAGCGTGAGAGTGGCCCAGGTTTAAGTAATCACGAGCAATTAAAAACCAACCGAGCTACAGCTGAGGTGGTTTAGCTCCAGGCCATCTGGGCTGTAAGGGGCAGCGCTTGGGGCCGGAGCTGGAGGAGATGGAGGGTGTGAGCTCCCACCAGGCTTCAGCTCCGGAGCTTGAGCAGGAGCTGGGGGTCGTGTCTTCTGCTGAACCTGCTATGGCGACGGGGAGTCGCAGAGCCTTTGAGCTGGTGCCTCTGTTGTTTTTGGGGTTGGTTTTTTTTTTGCAGCTCTGCCGTCTTAAGTCGGAGATCACAAAACGGACTTTTAACCCCTTTTTCAGTAGGGCAGAGACTGGAACTGTGTCAGGAAGGTGCTCTGATAGCCCAGAGCATGTGGTGGGACAGATGGAATTTTGATGGGGATTTGCCTGCACCTTTTCTGTCAAAAAGGACATCAAAACCACAGAAAACAATTTTATATTGCAGAACCAAGGTTTTATTAGAATATAAACTATATATATTTAGCATCAAAAGCCTATGTGTGCTAGGCAATGCAAAATATAAATGGAAAAATCTTAGAAATAACTCTCCATTCTGTTTGCTGTGAACCTCGGTCCAGAGCCCTTCTGTAAAGATACTTCCCACTCACTGCTTAGGCCACACGTTTCTTAAAATCCTGCCCTTCTCAGATACCTGCAAGATGTGTAATTGTTATTCAAAGGAGACTTATTTGTGTGTATGTGTGTGTTAACAGCCTTTCCATACAGATAGGACTGGACTGGTTTGTTTCCTAACAAGCTCACACGCATACTTAAGATTTCTTTCTAAATTCTTTCACGGACATCTTTACTGTGAAGTAATTCTGGTGAAATTTACCTGCCTTATTCATCTGCACCAAGACAACCCACCTGCCTACTTCCGGAATAGCCATGAACGTAGCAAAAAGCTTCATGAAAACTCATCCCACTTGCCCAGGATGACTAGCCAGATCCCCTCTTAACCAGCTGAAGCCTGTGACCTTGAGTCTGTGCATTTGTCACACAGGGACACTTACACAGGTTGTAAACATTTTCTTCCACCAGTTCTGCTTCTCTGTTGTAGTACCCACACTTTTAAAACAATGCTTCTTGCCGCAAGACGCAGAGCTGCACCTAAGCAACTTACAAACATGACTGTTTGCTAGAGGATATAACTGATATTCTGCCTGTAGGCAGCTTGCTACCAAGATTTTTATCTATAAAAATGATATGTGGTTCCTATACACTCTGGTAAGATTAAAAAAAAAAAAAGCCAAATTCCCCATGAAGATCCTTGATGAGCTAGATAAACACTGTTGACTACCATCATAAAATTTACCCCTTGCATTTTATTGGAGATGGTGTGATTACGAGACAACAGGGACACAATGAGATGCGTGGTACATGTATGCAGATTTCTTCACAGTCTGCATTCAATTTGGCATTTTCCATTGTGAAAGACTGGAATAAAGTGACACTTCTGTGCAGATGGGTGAATAAATTTTTCGTTAGTTCAAGAGAAGCACAATATTCCTGCCCCAAGAGCAAGAAGATACTGGCCAGAAATATGCAAATCTAGTTGTAACATTGCGGAGCAAAGCTGCACTTTTTAAAATACCTAGCGGTTTGAGTAAAGGCTGAACAGAATGTAGACCAGGCTGTGCCCTTATTTGCTCATATTTGTGTTGCATGGAAATCTTGGATTGTTTAGTCTATTTGTAATTCTGGCATTTTCTGATGAGAAAATGAGAGGAGAAATAGGCAGAGTTCAGTCACCTGAAGTTACGTGTTGAGGTTTGCAGAGGTCAGTCAAAGACACAAGGAAAGTTTGTCCGTGTGAATAATGTCAGAGCAAATTAAAAGAGATATTGACAAGAATAATCAAGCCATGAGAAATGAAGAGTAGCTGCACCATAATAGAGGCTATATGAAATCAGGCTCTGCCCCAAGAGAACATAATTCATATTTCTGCAGGTAGCTATCATTTATTCAGATCTTATTAAAATACCTAATATGGCATTTCAGACTACATTCTCAGCTGGACTCAAAAGGAGGTGGGGGCACCAGATGAAGACAGATGGAGTTGCAAAAATATAATTGATATATGACTGAAGATAGTAACCCTGTATTTAGGAAACGTTTTGTTATGGTACCTCTATGGCCCTGAAAGAGGTCAGCAGTGAGTGGGTCAGGCAGTAAGATCCAAATCTGGGTCCATCCTTGTTCCTGGCGGAGGTGCCCGGGGCTGGCGGGGTGGCCATGGCCATGAGGTTGCCCTTGCTGCTCCCTGATCCGGAGCAGTGCCTTCAGAAACACCCCGCTGGTTTGGGTCTGTAAGAGTGGTGAGAAGGGCTACGGTTCTGTTCCAGAAATAAAAAAAGCAGAAGAAATGAGGGCAGTAACAATGAAAAAGTACGCTGCAATTTTGGCTGCCACGCTGAAGGGAAGAATGGGAACGGAGAAACAAAGAGTAGTGTAACCCAGCAGTGTGTGACAGGGCAGTCTGGAGAGTAAACCGAGGCCTGAATAGCCTGAAAACATACTGTCTCACAGCTTCTCAAGCAGAAATTCTGAAAAGATGGGCTTGGAATCAATTACTTGATTGATTGTTTAATTTTAATTTTCTGGTCTCCTGATAACTAAAAGATCCAGACCATTTTTTTTTTCTGCTTCTCTATGAAAATCTAGAACTTAAATATTTTTTTGTGGTCCACATTGTGCTTGCAATAATACGTTACTCACCACACAACAAAGGTCCACATACACTTTATGTTTGCTGTTACACGCCTGTAAAAGCCCTCAGCCAGTTTGACAAGGAAGGGCTGTCGCCAACTTCGAAGGACTGGTAGTAATGAGGGGTGGAAGAATCAATTCTTCGTCGCTCAGTGAGAAGGCAAATAGAAGCACTGAGCTGGGTTTAGACTACCTGGGCCTCTATGGATTTACTACATATCATTATACAATTATCTACAAGCAAGAATTCAGCATGCTGATGAAAAATGGCAGCAAAGGACTGGCTAAGCTGCATCTAGTGCTGAAGGACAACGGATTAAACGTGGTAAGGGTTCCGTTCTGTGATAGGGTAGATAAACAAATTACAGGTAAAATAAATCTACACACACCCGTGTTCAGAGACTCTGACTGACTAGGTGTCTGGATGTTGTGTGCATAAGAATCTCTAACCAAATACTGAATTCTAATTGACTTTCACAAGTCAATTCACACTGGATTTCACAAAGGCAGTTGTCAATGCTCTATGGTTGAACAGCTTATTGAATTAGGAGAAAGTCACTCACTATTCTGAGCAGATGACATTCTGCAAGTGCTGGTGAAACAGCTAAAAATCCCATCAAATATGACTTAGCAGGGAAGGGATTTATAAAAATTCCACTGTAAACAGGAGCACATTGTGCTGATTTTACCACCATTGTTCTGTTAAATTAGGATGACTCTCATAAATAACAAGCAAATGAATTTTTGTTTATTGGAAGTAAGAAATGATTTTTTCTTTACAAATGGTCTCATGGATTAAACACTGTTATATATTTCAGAGAGCTGTGGAGAGTTCTGTTTAAATCACCCTGAGTGATATATAAATCACCTTTAACTTGTTTAAATCACCTCCAGCTCATAAGATAGCAAACTCTTTCTGTGAGAAGCAGCTAACCATGAATTTTCAAACTTGGAATATTCTGATGCTTTGAATAACGCATGACCATTCGAATGCTTATTTTCCACTTGGGACCCAGCTCACCTAATAGTGTTTAGGGATAGTGGGGCTTGACATCCAGCTCAGCAGCTTGCTCTACACAGTAGCTGGTTCCAAACACTTTGAAGATGATCAGCTGTGAGGGTCACTTCGTAATCTTGCTGCCTCCAAAGTTAAATTATTTAAACAAATAATATAGGCTTGAGAGAAGATGAGGAATAGATGCTTAAAGAAGCTATCAAAATGGCTTAGCGAAACCTAAATGGTTTGTGGTAAGAGTGGAAGCCAAACTAGATGCTGCAATGGCACATTTTGGCTCTGGAAGTGTGTTTGTTGTTGTTGAAAAAAGACATACTTCCTTGTTAGGGAAGAAGCAGATTCCACCAAGGAAAGAAGAACTCGAAACAGCACGATCCAGCACCATTCGTTCTGCAAGTCAGCACAGCCTTCAATCATTTTTCCTGGTTTCGTATCAGATGCTCTCATTTATGTTTTCACCAACTCAGCTACAAAATGTGGAGATTTTGTAACAGTTTACATCAACTAATCCCTCAGGCTGAGGAATACTACAGAAAACGTACACGTCACAGACACCTTTATCCTTTTTGATATACATCCTTACTATGCATTATTATGGCACACGATAAACCTAACTTCAGTGTAGTCATGCATACAGAGCACATGTCGCTGAAAAGTGGGCCTGTGGGTATTTAAGGCTGAGAGGGTGGGTGTTTTATTTATGACATGACATGAATAAGACAACTCTTTAATGCAGTAGCTGAGTGCAGTAAATGCTGTTCCACCACTAACAATTGTACACATTTGTTTAATGTAGTCAAAGCAAAAAAAAAAAATACACTTTCAACATTATTTTTTTTTTAAAATAAACCTACATATTCTACTGAGTAACGTGGTGGATACTGAAAGCTGTGGTGACCTTTTCAATAATTTTCTTTGAGGAGGTCTATTAGCATAGTTAACATAGTTGAACTTTTTCACCATGTAAGAAATTTTGCTCTATTTTTTTTGCTTTTCACTTTCCTTCAA
The DNA here is from genome assembly GCA_020746105.1 of Trogon surrucura. NCBI lineage: Eukaryota > Metazoa > Chordata > Aves > Trogoniformes > Trogonidae > Trogon > Trogon surrucura. The sequence goes on from CM036621.1 coordinate 43,105,573, forward strand.
TTTGTTTTCATCAGGTACTAGCTTGCTGTCCAGCAAGCCAATCTCATTTCACGTTGATTTGTGGTGAAACAAGAGGACAGAAGAAAGCAAAACAAAAAGGAAAAAGGTAGGCAAAAAAAGAGAAGCCCTTGACCTCTATTCCTCTATTCCTTCCCCTCTTTGGCAGCCTGGCTTGGCTGAGAGATAAGTGTTGTGATATATATGCAAGGAATTCCTCCGACACGAGTGGTATAAATTTACTTCTAGCCCCCCTCAGTATGTTATTTATCTACTAAATTTGGCTAGTTAACATTATGTGACAGCAGGTATGATTCAGCAGAAAATATGTTCTGTCAGACACTCAAAAATCCCACGTGATCAATAGCTGGGGAAGAACAAACATAGGCAGCACGTTTGCCCATCCTCTCCGAAGGGTCGTGTTACCGATGTCCTCCCAGCTCAAACACTCAGACCAGGCTTGTCTCCAGAGTGGCTCAAGCCTGTGCTGTGCCTGTTTAAGCGCTGTTAGAGCGATGCTCTCGCTCAGCTAAGGATGAGTGATTTTCAATGCTGCTCATACTGCAGCACCGTTCAAAATAAAGGTTCTGATCACACGAGCTACCGAAATGCTCAGATTGTCACAGCTCTGGAGGGTGGCCGCGTTAGAACAGGGCAGAAACACGTTTAACGCGCTTGACGGCTTGCAACAGGCAGCGTTTGGAATCGATGTAAGTATGTAATGTGATAACAGTTCACTGTGGTATAAGAACTAAAATTGCCAGATATCCTCATGATAATTGCAGGTAACTTATGTGCAGAGTCTAATGTGGAGAGCAATTGAAGCAATATTCTTGTGAATGGTTCGGTTTAGCAGAAAGCCACATGACGAGCAGTCAGCTATTTGCTTGCTCGCTTCCTGCGCATGTGCTTGTGCCTGTCCTATCTTGAAATGCCATCCACCCAAAGAGGTTTCCAGACAGAGCTTCCTAAGGTGGTGATCTATAAATCAGGTAGGGATTTGCACAAGGTTACTCTGATTTAGCTTTGAATCTGACCTAAAAATATTTGTTCTCATAGGGAGGCAAATTACAGTGCAGCAGTAGAACAGGAACACTGCTGAGAAACATGGGTGCCGTTCTTGCCAGTGCGATGCTGCTGAGCATCAGAAAAAAATGACAGACCAGAAACTAAGGACTACAGGAAGATAGGAAAACAACAGCTTAGATTGTCTTTATTTCTTCAAAGGCATCTAAACATCCTGCTGACAGGCTTAATACACTCTCTCTTGATGGTGAAAAATCAGGGTAGTTTTGGCCACCTTTTTTTCACACAGAAGCATGGCTGCTATTACAAACTCCCCCATATTAAAAGCTTGAAAACTGCTTTTGCATGCCATAATCTAAAAGTTTAGTTTACCTCGTTTCTTAATTGTATTGCACTACTAACCAGGAAGTACGCACGTACAGCAAACTTTTGTTATTGGATAACAGGCTGTCAACTAAAAATGGAAAGTTTGATGACTACTGAGACATTTCTTCTCCCTTGGCACACAAGGCAGAAACTGTGATATCATATTGAAGTAGAATTCTTCACGTTAAGAAAATAGAAAATATTTTAAAAGTAAGATTTGAAAGTTAATATTTGCTTCCATTCTGAATCATCATCTGGAAATTTCAGCTGTCTTTTCTTTTTTTTTATATATGTACATTCTTTTTATTTTTAATCTTCATAGACAAGAAAGGTGAAGGGTGGGAGTGGGGACATCATCCTAGAATTGGAAATGCTTTGCATTGCCTACATAATCTCATATTCATTGTATGCAAACACTTTAGCAATCCATCAACTCTGAAATATCTGCAAACATTTAAAAGATGACAGCTATAATTCCAGTACAATAAATTCCAAAATATGTTCTCAGATGCAACTCATGTCTATAAGATATCAGGAAAATAAGTTTTGTGGTTTGAGGTTTTTTCTTTTTTTTTTTTTTTAATAATACATTACATTATTCATAGACCAGACGAATGTTTTTATTTGGGGAGGAGACACTGGTGTGTTTTTTTTTTCTCCCAGGGACTGAATAAAATCTCTGAGGATGGCTGAGAACAACAGTAGCAGCAAATAATTTGATGTGATTCAAACTGGAAAGTATTCTTTCTATATCCTCTCGCTTTTGGCACAGGTTTGGTACAACTGCTGGCAGAGAATGTTACCACCTATGCCAAGAAGCAGGTATCTTGAAATATGTGGCCTAAGCAGGCAGAAAAACGAAGAACCATCCTTCTACAGTTTTCTACCCTCGTTACCTTCATTTTAAGTGAGCAAAGCCCAAACACCTCTGTCACTGAACAGTACATCTGCCTCAAACCCACAGCAAATATACAATGTTCTCATTCATTAAACTGGAATACAAAGAGTGTCTTTCAGATATACCAGACCAGTTTATCTATTAAAAAAAATACATTTTTTTTAGATCCACGTTACACCTTCTGGAATGCTCAGAGCACCATCTGTTTTTAAGCAAACAATTGCAATTCATAAAGTAATATCCTTACAGCGATTTACAGAGAATGGTTCAGACCTTTATCCCCAAGTATGATGACAGAAAATTACATACTTTTTCAAATCAATGCTTCCTGGAGATTCAGAATCAATGCAGATGTCCTTTTCTTTCTTTAGCATTGTATCTATTCCCAAATTGGATTAGATTAAATAATATTAGATTGACAAATAATGCAACGCATGTCTTTTATCTCAATGTGACTAAACGACATTTACAATGCTCCTAAAGGAATGCTATTTCCTTTGGATCTTCATGTACAAAGCTTGGGATTCAACTGAAATTCTATTTCCTCTTTGTCCTGCTACTGCCTTTGATGAAATTTATTTGGACGTGTGAAAATGGAAGAAGGTGACACGGAACTCATTCAGATCAGAAGTAAGGAGAGAACTGGGGAATAACAAGTAGAGGATCCCCATTAGCCCTTTCTCCCCTTGGTGCAGGAAAAGGAAGAAGTTCTGATACACAGAAAGTAAGGGAAGGCTCCTCCTAATGCAAGGTGCCGGTTCTGAAAGACAGAGTGTCTGCAGATGGGCTTCAGAATTAAAAGCGTTGATCTAATAGTACTGCGAAATGAATTCTTTGAACTTGCATCTCAGTTCTGGCAAGCAAGGAATGACATCATCATCTACAATGCAGAGAATGGTTAAATAGAAATACTTGCAACATTTTGGATGTTACACAGGTGCTTTGCCAGTTCTAAATCTGAAAATGATTGGATTTCAGGGAATGAAAATTGTGTGATAAGGTGAGTTAAGAAGCAGTTTCATTTATGGTGTAGTTAAACTGATATGTCAGGATTTATGAATGGTTTTGAAAAGGTCTGAAAAGTTTCCACAGAAACTAAAGAGTATTAGTGTGCCTTTTAAAGTTCAGGCCACTGTCAATCTTTCATTCTATCTTTTAATGTAATAGTCAATGCTATAATGACTGACACCAAATAAAAATCAATTATTTAGGACCAGACCTTTGTTAGTGTGGTTGTGACTGCAGGAAAAAAAAATTAAAGTATCCCATTCTTCACAGGTTGCCAGTATGATTTAAAGGGAAAAGGGTAAAATCATGGGAGGCAAGAAAGTCTGCAAGTTTTTTCTTTACGGCTCTTTCCAATGGAGGTCTGAGAAGCCTCAGATGAAATGTTTTGGAGAATTATGCCATGGTCAGAGATATGTTGGTCAGATATACTGGTTTCTATCCTGTTCACAAACAGATTTAGTTCCTATCTCTGCATCTTTCTCTGGACCTCTTTAAATGCTAACGCTTGCCCTTCAAAGAATTGCACAAATTTTCACAGGTAGTTCGAAGTGACACCCAGGGTTGTGGCCAAGAGGCCAAGGCGGCAGAAGCCATGCTTGATTAGGTGTGCCTTCACCGTAAATTAGCGAAGCCTGTGTCCTCTAATGAATCTTTGGTATATCCCTTGATATCAGCCAGCTTTGGGATACCACAGCTACTGTTTTCTCTCCTGCAGGCAGGATTTCTTCTGCAAGGAGTTGGGGAAATGGTAAAGTGCTCTTATTTCTCTACATTATTTCAATACTAACCTACAAAAGAGAATGTACCAGTAACAGGCTAAACAGAGTTTAGATCCATTCAGGCTACTATGATACGTAAATTATTTGTAGCCCTAGACACTAAAGTGTGTCTGTAAATCTCGCAATATGTTTTTAAAGATCCTTATGATATTTGCAAGATATGCAGGATAATTTAATGGCAGTTTTAGATGATAATTGCGATCTTGTAGTCAAGGTAAAAATGCTACAAGAACAGATGTTCTAAGCGTGTAACAGAGTTTTGATTCTGGTCTGATCTGGAAAAGGGTAAAGGTATGAAACTAAGAGACAGCTGGGGAAGTTTGGGAGGGAAAGCAGGGAGACAATCACTGATCACTGCTGAACCTTTTAAGCGAGAATTAGCAAGAATTCAAATACCAGCCCCTCCCAAATGATTTGTTCATTCCTTGCCACAGAGGTTTCGACCGATACCAACAACTGTTGCGATGGTTCTCGACATGTGGTTTCCAACAGTATTTTTGTACTGTCAGATTTCTAACATCAGCCAGCGAGCAGATTCATCTGAGACAGAGCTGGAAAGAGAAACTTTCCCCTGGTGAAGAGTTCAACACTTTTATACCAAAGTGTTTAAAGCTGAAAGGTAAAGGGTAGCTAAGGTTGTTTAAGAAACCTGCTGTCTTTTTCCCAACAGGGTAGCATTCAAACATGGCAACATAAAGCAACAGCTCCCAGTTAAAATCTTTTGGGAGGTGGCATTTGCTCGAAACTTGAAGGAGTAGAGAATCCTAACAAAATAAACCTGCAACGTGGCAACTTTAAATTGAAAGACTCATAAAGTTAAAAATAAAATGTTTTACTGCACACACCTACTACAGATAAAATACCTTGAGCAATTTAACAGGTAGATTTCGACATTTAGATTTTATTTGAGTTGTTTCTTATCGTTAATGTTAAAATATTTTTACAAAAAAAAATACACAGGCATCCATTCATTTCTGTGTTGAGTTCCCCAGAGTTGGGAGCATCTCTGAGCTGCATTTCATCATTGCAAGTAAGACGTTATGCACAAACTAGGAGCGCTGAAAAATATGGCCTTAAGTATGCTTTTACAGGCACTAGCTTGAGAAATAAAACAAATATCCAGATTTCAAAGCAAGCAAGGACTCAAAATAGCAAGAAAAAAAAAGTATATTACTTCATTCAGCTTTCACCATTATGTTTGTTTACCACAACAGCACTGGTCTGCTGGGGCATAATGTGCATTTTTCTGAAAGGGTGACTGAACAGGTATAAATCAGCAAAGCTGCTCTGATTTCAGTGTCTAAAGTTGAGGAAGAATCTGAGAAAAATCAGTTAGAAACTCGCTCTCCAATGATACTCTGGGGATAAAGCTACAAATAAGAAATGGCCTGGCTTGAACTATAATAGTCACCTGATGATTTGAAAATGGAAGCATCACAAATTGTTGGGGTTTTTGTTTAAGTCAGCCATATTGACCAGGTTTCATTAAAAGCTATATTGTCCTAAAGAGAACCCTGGTCGTGCATAAAAGCATTTCTGTAATGGTATAAGCCCATTAAAAAAAAAGAAAAAAAGAAAAAAAGAAAAAAAAGAGGTATGCTTCTATGGTTTGGAGCTAATTGAACTTTTCCAGGGGGAAATTCAGAGCAGGACATTATAGAGTGATTAAAGATACCTGAATTCTCTTTGCTTACTTCCTGTGGAAGCTCTAGGGATTCATAAGAAATTAAATGTTAGGCAATGCCCATAGAGCTGGGTGAAGTCTCCATCAGTGTCTTCGATGGAGAGTGACTACATCACTAACCCATTTTGGTAGAAAAATTTAAATCTTTATTTGGGGGTGGAGGTGTGTGTTGTTGAAAACACTTTTTGCATCCTATTTTTCAAGAACTGTTGTAATCAGTATTTTTAACTTCCTAAAACAAAATACTTCTTGGCTCTCAATAAAAATTGTTAAAATTTTGAATTACAATTTTCCTCCTGTTTTTTTTTTCTAGATTCTTTTGTCGTAGTTGAATACCTCATTTCTTGATAGAGTAATTCAAATGCTACAGAGTAAGACAACTAAACCAGAACTCCTTCTGCTTGCTCCCATCACACAACTCTGTTGATGTTTCTACTGGCTCAGCAGCCCTTAGGCTCTTCTTCCTCCCTCTTGGCACTCTACAAAGCTGCAGAAGCCCCATGTTGTGGCCAGTGCACAAACTAATGCTCTGAGTTTCTTCCTTCACCAAAATACACATGCTTTGCACAGAGCTTATGTTTTCCTATTTACCTAGTGTCTTTTAATTACAGAGAAACTTATTAAATTACGTGGATTACTTTGGTCACGACTTCTCTTCTGTGACATTTATTCTTGCAAATCACGCCAAAGTTTTTGGAGCAAGAGTTGTGTTTTGCTGATTCCGGTTCTAGATCTTTTCATAAAAGGCAGAAGCAGTAGCAGTGAGCAGCATTCATTACAGGACTAACTACCTTTAAAGGAAACATTTTTAAAGGATTCTAAAAGTAAATTTAATTGAGGGTATTTGTGAGAGCACTAAACAAATTAGAAAAATTTAATAGAAAAATTTAAGCACTTTAAGAGGAAGAAAACACATTTTTCCCCTTGTATAGTAATCTTGAAAAGCCGTTTAAATAAATAATGCTATGACATTTGATATAATTAGGTTCAAAACCTATCATGAAATGCCATCCATTTAAGAGTTTCTATTTAACAAATTATCAGGGCTTTGGATGAGGGAGAAAAGAGTCCTGATGAACAATTAAACAAATGCCATCTCTTTACTCGATTCACTTTTATTTATTTAGCAAAGAAAACATTAATAGAAATTCAGATACATTAGAACATTATGATAACTCCAGTACATTAATAATGCAAATAGCATAAGAAGGTTAATTACTACTCAAATGAGCACTTATTGTATAACGTTTTTCCTTTGCAAAATACACCAGCTCATTTGAAGACAAAAGCAATTCTTTTTTTATTTTTTTTTTGCCTGCAGCTACTATCGAAATACACGTAAGTGTTTTGACCTGTTGAGTTTGAAAATAATTAGCCCTCGACTACCATAGGCTCCAGCATTCAGAGATCAGGAGTACATTATCAATGACAAAACTCCAGCCTTTATGCAGCATCAAATCAGACGATTACTTCTGCGCAAAAGAGTCACGTGACTGCTAAAATGCCCCTTTCCCCAAAAGGCCAAAGCGTAGGCACCACGTTTGACTTTCAGATGATCACGCTGCTCTTGAAGACAGTTAAAACACAACAACGGCTCTCTTGATTTGGCATTAATACATTTTCCCTATTGTTTTAACGCTGTATCAGCTCCAGCATAGGAAGCCAACTGTCTATGTCACATTCAGATAACTATAGGAGTTCATTTTTCTGGTTTAAACTGAAGCAGAATTGTTTGAGAACTGGGATTTCAACATCTCTAGTATTTTTTTAATTACTCGTAATAAGAAAAAAGTTTCAATGTGTCCTGCCACAAAGCAAAAGTCAAGTCCTGTTGCAGTGAGATCAGTATTTCAGCCGCTGTCACACAGCTAAGAGTCACAGACATGGGGATGGGATAAAATCTCAAATGACAGCTTTTACTTACAATCCTCTCTCTGACTAAACATTTATTACTCTCTGCTCTGGAAGTGGTCTGCAGGCCTTAATTGCACTCAGGGCATAGGTACATGATTTCTGTTTGTCCCATGGCAGCAAAAACACGTGCAGACTGCTCTTTGTAGGTAAGAACAGCCTTGGATAAAGTGTTAGAAGACAATTCTTTTTGTAAGTCTTGGTTCTGAATTTTTTTTTAAAAAAAAAAAAGAAAAAAAAAAGAAAAAATCCCATCTAAAGTTTGCTTGTTCTGCCCAATGGATCTGATTCATGTCCCTTCACTAAAACCTCACTTTTATAAAAGACATTGTTCCCCCTCCATGCACATTATAACTTAAAATGCCTGGGCTCTTAAGTTATCTTAATAAGACGCATATTTCAGTTTTAGTAATATTGCAAAGAATTTACCAAAGAGTGGACTAGAATAGGATGATATTCTTTCTCTACTACAGACATTGTGAGGAAATTACTCTGACTGGACACTTACCTTAAAACAACATGAAAGTATTAACCAGGTAATTTAATTCAAAATCTTGTAGTGACTTAAGGCATTTCAGAGTTATCACAGAAATTCAAGAGGCAATAAATAATGTGTTGTATCATTAAGGACTGAATTTTAATGCATTTTGCATTAGGAGGAAAGGTGCTAAATAAATGTGGGGAATCTATTATTATTACTGGAATATTTATAGACTGATATGTGTAAAACTCGAGTTTTACGAGATAGCAAACTAATAAATATTTTTAAACATTTATAGTGTCATAAAAATATAGATCTACCTGCTGCTGCCCACGTGGGTGTGAGTGGTAGAAATAGACCTCTGAACACTTGGCACTGTAGAACAAGGATGATTTCACTTATGGTCTTTAAAATTCTTTCTTCAAGCAAATGTCTGGGCAATGACACAGGCTGGAGTTTGTCCTTAGATCTGGAAACTGAGAGAAAGGTAAAATTATTGGGCAAATAATTATAAGTGATGAAGCATTCCTCAAAATTCATTTTTAAGTCCCACAAATTGTATGATTCAGAGTATTAGAAGAGAATAAAGCAATTTTGTGGTAGTAATATATGTAATTATAGTATTTAGGTTAACCTACAAATATTTTTTAAATATGTAGTATAAAATACAGAACATTGCATGATATCTGTATTAAAAATGCTAAAGTAATAACCATATTACCACAGATAGATTACATTTTTTACATATGCATATACAGACACATATACATATATACACATACACATGCACTTATTTGTAAGATTTTAACCTAATTTTAAAGTCTTTGTGTCTGTCTCTGGTAAAGAAGCTGCATGAAAGTAATCAGAGAGCAGTAATCAAAACATTCCCCCTCAAATGCTGCACATGCCTGGCCTTGAGCCCTGGCAGCTGAACCCCCCGGTGTGGGAAAAGATGCTCATGACCGATTGAAACTACAAGTGAAAGAGAACCAAAAAAAAAGAAACAACCAAAGGTCACGGCGGGAGAATTATATTAATTATTTGCATTGTTTTCTCTGAAGAGGCAATTAGGAAGGTTCCCACACTGGAGGCAGCCTTTCAATATCAGACTATCAGATTAAAAAAGACAAACCCTCAGAATGGAAAAATTCCCTGTAGACCCATATTATGTAGTAAAACAGTTTAGATTACTTTCTTCCCTCTTCTCCAAGTCAGAGCTGGCAATTTTTAAAGGAGTTTACAAGGATGTGAATCATAGAACCATAGAATCATAGAATCATAGAATGTTAGGGATTGGAAGGGACCTCGAAAGATCATAAAGTCCAATCCCCCTGCCAGAGCAGGAATGCCTGGATTATGCTACACAGGAACGTGTCCGGGCAGGTCTTGAATGTCTCCAGAGAAGGAGACTCCACAACCTCTCTGGGTAGCCTGTTCCAGTGTTCCGTCACCCTCACTGAGAAGAAGTTTCTTCTCGAGTTTAAGCGGAACCTCTTATGTTCCAGTTTCAGCCCATTACCCCTTGTCCTATCATTGGTTGTCACCGAGAAGAGCCTGGCTCCATCCTCGTGACACTCACCCTTGATATATTTGTAAACATTAATGAGGTCACCCCTCAGTCTCCTCTTCTCCAAACTAAAGAGCCCCAGCTCCCTCAGCCTTTCCTCATAAGGGAGATGCTTCACTCCCTTAATCATCCTAGTTGCCCTGCGCTGGACTCTCTCCAGCAGTTCCCTGTCTTTCTTGAACTGAGGGGCCCAGAACTGGACACAGTATTCCAGATGTGGCCTCACCAGGGCAGAGCAGAGGGGCAGGAGGACCTCTCTCGACCTACCACCCCCCTTCTGATACACCCCAGGATGCCATTGGCCCTCCTGGCCACAAGGGCACAGTGCTGGCTCATGGTCATCCTGCTGTCCACCAAGACTCCCAGGTCCCTTTCCCCTACACTGCTCTCTAATAAGTCATTCCCCAACTTATACTGGAACCCGAGGTTGTTCCTACCCTGATGCAAGACCCTACATTTACCCTTGTTATATTTCATTAAATTTTTCCCCGCCCAACTCTCCAGCCTGTCCAGGTCTCGCTGGATGGCAGCACAGCCTTCTGGAGTGTCAGCCACTCCTCCCAGCTTGGTGTCATCAGCAAACTTGCTGATAGTACTCTCTAGTCCCTCATCCAAGTCATCGATGAATATATTGAATAATACTGGTCCCAGTACCGACCCTTGAGGCACTCCACTGGATACAGGTCTCCAACCAGACTCCGCCCCATTGACCACAACTCTTTGTCTTCTTCCCCTTAGCCAGTTCGCAGTCCACCTCACTACCCGAGAGTCTAGACCACACTTCTGCAGTTTAGCAGCAAGGATGCTGTGGGAGACTGTGTCAAATGCTTTACTGAAGTCAAGGTAGACCACATCCACCGCTCTGCCATCATCTATCCACTTTGTTATATCCTCGTAAAAGGCTATGAGGTTAGTCAAGCACGACTTCCCCTTGGTGAAGCCATGTTGACTGTCTCTAATGACCCTCTTATCCCTGATATGCCTTGAGATGGTACCAAGGATAAGTCGTTCCATCACTTTCCCAGGGATGGAGGTGAGGCTGACCGGTCTATAGTTTCCCGGGTCCTCCTTCTTGCCCTTTTTGAAGACTGGAGTGACATTTGCTTCCCTCCAACCCTCAGGCACCTCTCTCGTCTCCCAAGACTTGGCAAAGATGATGGAGAGTGGTCTAGCAGTGACATCAGCCAGCTCCCTCAGCACCCGTGGATGCATCCCGTCTGGACCCATGGATTTATGGATGTCCAGATTGCTTAATTGGTCCCTAACCCAGTCCTCATCGACTAAAGCAAACTCCTCCACTGCCCTGACTTCCTCTGGGGCCTCAGGGGAACGGGGCTCCTCAGGACAGCCTCCGGCAGAGTAGACAGAGACAAAGAAGGCATTCAGTAACTCTGCCTTCTCTGTATCATGTGTCACCAAGGCACCCACCTCATTCATCAGTGGGCCTACATTGCCTCTGGTGTTAGTTTTATCTGCCACGTATTTGAAAAAGCTCTTCCTGTTGTCCTTGACCCCTCTCGCCAGGTTCAATTCTAGGGAGGCCTTTGCTTTCCTAGTTGCCTCCCTACATCCTCGGACAACAGCCTTATACTCTTCCCAAGTGGCCAGCCCCGCCTTCCAAGATCTGTAAATAAAGGTGAACCAGTCAATTCTTGAACTTTCTGGCAGGATTCCTCCTTCCAAAGAAGGTCTCTCGGGGGATATGATATTCAGTGAACTTCTGCTTCATGGTCAGCTGTTCATTACAAAAACTTGCTACAGCTGTGTGTCGCCATGACCACTGATAAAATAGGAACCATCACAGAGTTAAGAGACAAAGCAATAAAGGGGAACTTCATTGACTTTGCATCTCCAAAGAACTCTGCTCAAGAATATGTGAAGAGTTTCATTGATCGATTCTCTTTTTTGTGATGTAATTTTTCATCTATTACTACCATGAAAAAAAGAGAAACTGGTCTTCATATTTTATAATGTATTATCTCCCTCTCTTGTGTTCATTCTGAATATAAATATTTATAGTATTAGCTAGATGGCTAGAAAGTATTTCATGTTTTGCAGGCTACTTATGTAAAAGAAGCGACAAAGGACTCTGTTTTCAGGATGAGCAGTAGAAATAGTTCACACTGTACTGTAAGAAAGCCTTTTTTGCATTTAGCTCCTTAGGTTTTGGTCATTTCAACATGTTTTTGACCCAGTCTTGCAAAAGCATCGCTGTTGTCATTCACGTATCTGTTCGTGCTCTGACGTCGCTCTCTCTCTGCCCAGGCAGAGTCCCTTGTAAGTTCTGGGGCTTAGTTTGCTCTACTCTTTTCCTTTCTGATTATCGTCAATCTCTAGGATGATGTCCTGTGACAAATATCACCTTGTATTAACGTCTTCCATGTTATTTGATGGAACAAGTCATAAAATGAAATGATATGCTATTTTCCAAAGGAAGCTCACTGTCAGAATTATGATTTACTCTTGGGTTTGCAATCACTGCTTTTAGCTTCAACCGGTAATAAATTTTCCAGGCTTTCCTAAGCCACAAGCAGAAACAAGGTATCCAATACTTCAAACAAGAGAGGAGCTACCTTCTGTGAAAGGTTGTAGTAGGAACCACGGTCGCACAGCTCCTTGCAATTTCTAATCAAATGTAGGATGGAGAAATCTCCCATCCCAGCTAACGCCTGTCATTTTACAGATGGCAATATTCTTACAAATTCTTACTATATATTCCGAGTTATTTTCTCAATTGAAATCTCAATTTTCCTTATTTTGGTCCATCTCTCAGCTAAGCATACAAGCAATGCCAGTGAAGTGACATATTTAGATATTTTCCTAACGCAGTCTCACACTCGGTTAAATGGACAAGAGGTGGTCTCCTGATGAGCAGTGAGCTCATCAACTTTCACAAGACCTTTCACCGTGCAGGTCTGAAGACACGAGTAAATGAACAAACTCTTTGCTCAGAGGTGCAACCCTACATCACAAAAGGTGAAAGCTAAACACTTCCAAGTAATTGCAAATACTGCACTAGCTGAAGTTTGAGGTTACGATTTATTATTTCTTTTTAATATCTATAATTATTAATGTCTACTCAGGGTTGGAAATTCTCTACGTGCTTGTTCAGTACCTTGGAAAACAGGGTTCTGATTCCTTTTGGCGCTTCAGAAAAATGTGCACAAGGAATATCAATATTCAGCATTAACAACAACAACAAAAATAGCCCTGAGCATTGCTGTACTTTAATAGCAGTTGCTATTATAATCGCCTTCGAGGATCAGCTCCAGATTAAACATTCCTGTACACTTTTCTGTGATGATTTTCTTAATTTTTTTCACAAACACTTTTTCATGTATTTTCTGGATTCTTAGATATTATGCATTCTGCTTGCTCGCTGCACTCTGTGTATAAATACTAAGTTTGAAAGATCAAGATCTTTTTGAAAAGTGATGTTTCCTGCTTTGTTTCGCTAGGTACTGAGCATTAACATGAACCATACCGGAAAGATCAGATAATGATGACTCAAGAGGAAGATTTTTTTCATCCATTTCGTAGAAAAAATGCTGTAGAAGCACTCTTTCTGAAGTGAAACATACGGTTCTGTTTTCTATAACACAAGGTTTTCACAACATTGGGTGAGTTCGTTTTCATCTTAGGGTTCGGTTTTACACTCGCCCAATTTGGCGCAACATGAAGGGTGTATCAGCTCTTCTCTTCCCCTGTCTCGTCTATCCATCCAAAACCTACCATTTTTTCAAAAGGAAATATTTTTCCAACAGTTCAGCAAGCTGAACCCAACTGCTGCAGTGCTTGCATTTCTGAAGAGAAATGGCAGGAGCAGGAGCAAGCAGAGCAGGACTACATCTAGCGGTGGTGTCCCACGGTGGCACCGATGGAGCGTAACACTGATGCTGTACCTTTAGCCCTAACAAGAATAACATGTAAATTCTAAGCACCAGATACACACATACACAGAACGATTTTGTGACACTGGTATGAAATATGAGTACAGTCCCCTCTTTCTGTGACCACGTCTCCTTTTAGGATTTTCGAGTCACTGTTAAACAGTTAAGAAATGATCTTGCTACGTTTTCTCTCTTTTCAACAGAAAAAAAACAATGTAGTTACACCACAGACTGTTTTTGGGTGTAGTAGAAAATAATTTTAACGGGGGTAAATTCTACTCATACTTTTTTGGCGTTTTTTGAATATTAAATGAAAGGAAGATAGTTGTTATTAATATGACACGCTGGAAAGAAAATGAGTTCATAAATATATTTGCATTACTTAGTTATAGCATTCTATTTCTATCCTCCATGGAAGTCATATTAATATTAAGCATAATTTTTAAGCCACAGAATGTATGCAGCAGAGATAAAGGCTGCAATCCTAGAAGCTGCTGCAGAGCTGCACTGTACATCATCCTGATGTCCCCTAACCATTTATATCCTACTCTTACCGGTTACTGTAAGCAAGGGCAGTTAGTTTGGCCTTACTGGAACTGGACAAGAGACCCATCTTTCATATTATGGATTAACCTGCCTCACAATCCCATGATAAATATGCTGCCTTTTTTTTTCATATACATTATTTAGTTAGGATGCTCCTGCTCACTGGATCTAAAAAGTTGCTATTGAATTTCTGAACTTTTGTCTTAAACTTTATATACACGTATCTACCAGGAGATAAGTCAGAGTGTGTCTTAGGTGAAAAAGTAAAAACCTTGGGTTTTGTTTTCTCACACCTGAAAAAGTTAACTGAAGTGAACAACATACCTTGCACCTTTTTATTAGGATTCTTTCATTAAAAAAAATCTGCATTTTAAAAACTTTGTGAAATGTTACTGTATGTTTAAGAGGAAAACAAAACTCTCGGCTAAGCAGTTTATTCCCATCTGGTTTAGGTCATAGGAAGCTCAGGAACTACCGATTGGATCAGCTACTGCCTTCATTGCCCTTCATAGCCTGAGGATGGCCACCGAGGTCATATGATGCCACTTACATATCTTTCAGGAGAACACTCACAATTCGAGAGTTTCTGTGCATTTCTGGAGTGAAAACTCATTTGAAAACCGCACAAAGATTTCTAATTTTTTTTTTTTCCCAACACTAAGCATTTGGATCCTGTTTTAAACGCTATTATATTCAATCAAAACTCTCCACTGATTTCAGTGAGATTGTATCAAGTCAATCCCAGTTGCCATTTAAAAGCGTGACGGCTCAGAGGGGGCAAAAGGAGGCAGTCACAAGTACTTTCAAAGTGATTTTAGAAAAAAACCAAAAAGTCTTCATTAGACAGTTGTATCCATCCATTCCCATATACGCAGCTCACCGAGTCATTTTAGTTTATCGGCTGCAGGATGCAGAAAAGTATGCCTCTGTTTTAATCAGCACAACGCACTCCTCATTTCATGCATGTTTCCTAATAAGGGGTATATTCATCCTCGTAACATACATGTTTGGCAAAAGCAGAATGCAGCTTCAAGGGAGTAGAAATTACAGAGGAGCTTTAAGGTTTACATTCTAAAAAGAGCATGTGCTTATGGCCCTACACCCATCGAGCCTGCTTTTTAGCTGAACCTGCAAGCAACGCTGCTGGAACCAAGGGTCAGTTAGTCAGTCCATTGTAAAATTTGCTTTTCAGAGTTTATATGTAAGAATTCACCATGGGATGAAATTTGGCTTCAAAGGCCCTGGCATAAAGCACTCTTAGAATGACACTAGGTCAGAAGAAAATAATTTTGGATCTAATTTGATATTTCAATGGGAAACTGCAGAAAGTGTTCAAATCTGCTGAAAATCTGGCTTTTATACTATTGTCTCCAGGAAGGTGTCTGATAGAAAAGTTTCAGTGCCAAGCAAAAACAGAATTATCCTCCATTTAGAAGGGAGTAAATAGATCATTTCTCTCTGACCTCTGAAAAGGAAGACCTATTCTATCCACACCTCAGTGAAATGTAATAAAAAGAATTATACTCTTGGGATCCATTCCACCAACGAAAAGCCACTGAGCACACTAACAGCATAGATAATCAAGGTAGTTGCATGACAAATGAGGAATTCAAAGGATTGCTGGGAATGGGATTCTGGCCAGTAAGAAAAAAGGCTTGCAGACTAGCTGGGGGCAGTGGGTATAATTTAATATATTTCTGGCAGAAAACAAATAAGAAAATACTCATCTGCAATTACAGCAGATGTCATCCCTTTTGAACTACAGTTTGCAGAATCTATTTGTAAATACTGCTGTTTTCTCCTCATCCCCGCCCCTATCCCGGCACAAAGCCTGCCTTTGCTCTACAACAGCATTAATAACACGTGTACTGAAAAGTTCAGAAAAGATTAATACACTTTGAAGCAGGGTAATATTTCACGTTTCCACTACACTGCACATTATTTGCAAGTCCATTCAGAGAGATGTGCATAAAATAAGTATTTGCAATTTTGCAGTCGATGGGGCTTTTTCATAGTCCCGTGCAAGGGCATAATGGTTTTGCTCCAGGGAGATCCTGGTGGCTGTAGCTGGCTTCCAGGCTCTCCCTGCCTTTGGAAAATTGATCTATACTGGGCTGTTCCCCAGCACAGTTCATTTGTCTGGCTTAGCTGCCTGGATATAACACAGGTCCTACTTCACCCACACACGTGGCTGGCTGAACTGAGTTTTCCTCAGGCAGCAGCTGTCTTTCTGCCAGCTCAGATCAGGCTTCTGTCTGGGGATTGTTGGAAAGGCAACCGATCCATGTGAAGCAGGAGGAACGCTCACCTGAGTGTCATCTCTCTGTCCCACCCCAAGGGCCAGAGTGCTGGCCGGTGCCTGCCCACCAGACCCAACACAAGGTCCTCCCCTGCAGTATTGTACCCCACGTCTAGCGTTTGTAGCAGGCTTAGGTCCCACCTCAAGCCCTCCTGCCACTGTTTTGCTAGGAAGAAACACCTCTGGCTTAAGTGGTCCCAGCTGCTGATTTCTGTGGGTCCTGCCTAAGCAGATGTTGCATCCTTGCAACATTTATATAACTGGAAAAGATTCTGCTGATTTCTCTTAAAAGTGTAAGAGCTTACCTAGGCCCACAAAAAACCATTATACTACCTGAGCTAAGTAAATCAGTGCTTTCATATCCCACATCACATCCTATGTCTTTCGTATAACGTATCTGGTTTGTTTAATGCGAACCCTGGTGTTCCTTAGCCCACGTTAATTCATGCTGTGAATGGCTGCTTCACTGGGTGAGAGATGCTTTAGCAAGCCATTATTCAGCAGAAAAGTTTTCTCATGATTATAGCAAAAAGATAAAAGATGTAAACTCCAGCGTAAAGCACTGATACATTAAATTAATATCTCAAATTAAGAATCCCATCAAACATTGGTGTTGTATAAAATTGCTTAATATATGAAGGCCAGCTGCCATGGAGACGGCAAAGCTTCCAGAATGATTTTGTAGTAATGGCAACAACTTTAGAACCTGAATGCTTCCAATTAGGCAATAAAGCTGCATAAACAGAGAGAAAAAAAGCCAATTGCTCTACTTGATACAAGTTGGCTATCTGATATATTTCTGAGCAGGTGTTTCAAGAAGAAAACAAGCATTAACAGTTGCTGTGCATGTACCTGTGGTATAGATTGTTTATAGAGGCCTCAGCTTTTGCAGTGAGTAGTATAGTCCCTATTACTGTGAATTGAATTGAAGGTGTTCAATAACCGTAACATCTGCTTTTTTTTTGCAATTTTCTCTGTTCTACATAAACTCTTTTCTGCATTAAGAATGAAGAGAGTTGTCAACAAACTGCTTACCTGCAGTCTGAGTAAAATCTTACTTGGTGGCTCAGGAGGCATACGACATCACATCTGACCCTGGAAGCAGGTGTAATATCCTACCTAAACTGTGCTCCCTTTGACCAAAAATTAACTTGGTCCTCTTAGAGGAAGACGTTAATACGTTCTGTAAGGCTCTTGTGTTCCGTGGATCAGACTGAACATGTCAATTGCAACCAGTGATGATTAGAGGGAATTGGTAAGAGGCTGAGATAGCATTTTTTCTGTGCCCTGACTGGCGGAAGCTTCTCATGTCTGTTCATCCATATTCTGCATCTTTGTAAACTAAGTGACACGTAGGTGACTTTTAATGTAAATTAAGACTAAGTCCACCAAATTTGCTAGACCTGTATAACAATAACTCTGAAATGAGTGGGGAAATGATCATCCTTCTAATTTTTCAATGATTTTCCTTCCTGTCACCAGAAAATAAAAAAAAAAGCATAATATAAATCATGAAGGGAACAAGGAGGAATAGCAAATTAAATTATCTCAGTCCAACACCCGCAATTTGACTTTATATTATGAAAACCACACTGATATTCAGTGGCACTTTATGACAGAGAGTCTTCCTGGGGGCAGTTGAGACTGCCACACCATCCCAGATACTGTGGTAACCAAAAGGCTGAATGGCTGATGCACATTTTAATGGACAAAGACTTGCAGCAATTACTCCTTATGTAGGAGTGCATTATTATTATGTGTAAATATTAGTGAAAATTTTAATAAAGGTGAGCCAGGTTCTGCTTTTCTCTAGTAAAAGACTGACAAAATAACCAGTTCCATTAATATGAGCATTCCAGTGATACTTGAGAAAGTGCAGAATGAAGGAGCCTCGTTGCCTTCACCTGACTTTGTCTGAAAGGAGGCTTGGTCTTAAGAGGGTTTGAAAAACGTTGGCCTACGAGCACCAGAGGTTTTAAATTCAGTTCCTTTTGGGGAGGGGGGAAAGCATCTGTTCTCCTGCATCTGTTCTGGGATTGCAAACAAATGATTCTGTGTTTCTATAACTTCTGTGAGAGCAAAGGCAACGCACAGCCTCACGGAAGAGTTATGGCACACATCTTTTGTAAAAGCAGTTGATATTGTGATCTGAGATACATTTGTTTTGGGAGAGCACAATTACAAGAAGCAGACTCAGCAATAAAACACTAAACCATCTTATTTCACCAGAGAAAGTCAAATCAGAAGGGAACATTTCCGACATAAGTTAATGTCAGCGTTAACTGAAATAACCTGTGCATTTCAGCAGTCGCATATGTGTAGTCTGTGGGGAGTTTTCCAGCTACATGTGTTTTTTTCCCCCCCTGCATCTGTCAGATAAATCAAAGAGCCAAATGAAAATCTAGTACTCAGGAACATTATGTATTATAATATTATGTCACACCCCCTGGAAGGTTGCAGGTTTATAATAAAATGAATAAATTACAAGGAAGCAGTCTGAGATCCTGAAAGTTCAACCTGTCCTTTAGAACAAGCATGTCAAGATATATTCCATTTAATTACACTGAGCACAGGTTAAAAAAAAAAAAAAAAAAAGAAGTGAAAACCAAAATAAAAGCATTATCTTTCTGTCTGAGACTCCATGTGTGTAAAAGTGAATCGACCTCATTCGCTGCTGCATTACTTCATTACATTATCACTCCACAGAAGTGACATTGAAATGGATTTCAACTAGCGGAAAAAAATAGAGTGATGGTGTGTCACTAGACCCATATCTCGATATTTAAAAACAGTGTAAATGGACAAAACTATCTAAGTATGTATTATTATATTAATGTAAATGCAAAGAATTGCCAAGAGTTTTTTTCTCTTGATTGTATAGCCTTCTTCTACTGAAAGAAAAACACTCAGCAGTTCCTCGTAATCACTATTTTGAAATTTTAAAGCAATTAGCACAGCGGGAGAATGTACACAACAACCAATTTTTTCCCTCGTGTTAAAATTCTCATAAAGCAGATAGTACCTATCATCTCCTTCTTTTTGTTTAGCAGTAATAATTCAAACTAAATGCCAAGAAAAGATATGGTAGACCTTGTTTTGATTTAACCTGAGGCTCACAATGGAGTTACTTCACTGCTTTTCACTGAATTTCTTGCCGATTATTATTTCTCTTTAGGAAGAAAATGTTAGCTTTTCCAAAGGTGGGCTTTATTTGGAGCTCCGAAGTTACTCCATGCACCCTTTTAACTAGTGCTACAGTTGCTGTTAACTTATCAGAGGGGAAAAGACAGAAACGAGACACATGCTGTAGTATAAACTCCTCGTAGTATTACAAAATATTAAACCACCAGCAGCCAGGGTTCCTATTCTAAACAAGAAAATTATGCCGTGTCATCTTCAGCTCCATTTCTGAACAACATCCCTGCGTAATGCCAAAGACCAGTCATTGATGGCTCTTTAGCAAACATTAAAAAGAAAATCAGCTCACCACAGACTGATGTGTGTGGGAACCTGTCGTCCACACCACCCGCAGGGGTTTAAGGAAAGGATCTTCCAGACAGCTTGTATTTGGTTTTAATCAGTTCCCACTAAAAGCAGCAGTAAGATACCAAGTGACTTCAGTGGCAGCTGCTTGAAGTCACCAGACTGTTCTTCTGTCTTTCTGTCCTATTCTAACAAAAAAAAAGGGCTTTGGGAGAAGTGAGTGGCTTTGGGGGAAGTGAGTATTTGCCATGAACAATAAGAAAAAAAAATTTGTAAAACTACGACTTACAAGAGCTGTAGCATTTCCACTGAGGAAGAAGGGAACTGAAAAGAAAAAAGAAAAAAAAAAAAAAGAAAGCTGCATCTCTATGGGTTCAGCTTGCCCAGCTTGATTGCAGAGCCATCTTCTGGTTGCAAATAATAATTTCATACTTGCTGAAAGCTCTGTGTGTGTGTATATTTTACTTCAGGTATGCATTTTGAAGTGTTTCAACTCCCTGCTTTTAGTCACTTTAGAAAAATGACACAGAAAAGAAAGAGTGTGGATTCTGCTTTGTTCCAAACCCAAATAGCCCAGTGACATGCTTGGATTCTAAACAAAGTCTACCTTGTGCTCAGGACTATTTATGATTGTATAAGAAACTCGGCTGCAGACATGGACCTGAGAATTGGTGAAACCAGAATGATAAGAGTCAATAGAAACAGGGTGGGAAAAGTTCTTGATCGAGCCTATGTGCAGCCTCTTTCTGTAAAATTCATCTTCCCTGCTGTTTTGACTTCTGATAATGTTGCTTTCTGAGACAGAACCACCTCATTAATTTTCTTCTTCTTGATTTCTGAGCATTTTCTGTTTGGGGCTGATTGCTGTAAGTTTTAGCTAATACAGCGTTAAGTTTTGAACTGATTACAGTGGTAGAGGTGTCTGCCAAATGATTATAGCTCAGATACAGAAAACTAATCACACAGCATCTCAAGCAGAGCACGAGTGTTATAATGTCATTCTAGTTGGCAATAAGTTTTTCTTATAGTTCTGTGATTAGAAATGGCTGATCCGATTCCAATATTCTCGCCTCATGTATTTCAGAAAGGCCAAGGATTACAAAGGCACAGAGTTAGCAGTTTCTCAAGGGATCATTACAAGAGATGGGAGGGAAATACGAGAGAAAAACGTTCTCTCAAAAAAACCCTCGTCGTTTTCTGTTTTGGAATGAAAAGAGGCTTCTACCTTTTTGAAGCTGGGACAGCAAGAGATTGGTCTCCATCTGAGAACATCGGAGATGTGGCTCACTGTGGCTCAGGGGAAGGAACAAGCCGCTCGCACTCTCACAGTTTAAGCTGGGCCTTCCACATTCCAGGTAACTGCTCTAATCACAGACCACCTCATTTCTCGTGGAGCTGTTCCAGGCTCTGTAAGCAATTTCATTCCCATTAGAGCAATGATGTGAACCTCAATCTGCCTCTTACATGCCAGGTAAGTTTCTCAACCACAGGGCCCCCAAATCCTCTGTCTTTTATTCAGCATACGGAATTATTTATAGAAATTTAAACAGCTCCAACCGAAGCAAGTGCAAGAACAAGACTGACTCTTGAGCCTCTGGACAGAAGATTAGAGAAGATGCCAAGTAATGCACAAACCACTTGGTGCATTAGCCTCTTCTTCACAAACAGAACTGGAAATATGAAGAGTGGTTGAAGTCCTTCATTATTAAAATTAGTGTTTTCTTTTGATGGTATACTGGCAAAAAAAAACATTTACTCCTGAAATTTGTGGCCCATTGTAGATAAGGCCAGCTGATATGACGCAAGACAGGGCAAACGTAGGTAGGCAGGCAGCCCCCGTGCTCTCGGCGCAGAATCCTTCAGGTTCTGTGGCTGATCCCGAGGCAGCTCATAGTACAAAGTCAAACGCCTCTTTTTTAGCAACTCTGCAGCCACCAGGGAATTAAAGTTATTAAAGTCTGAATTTTATGAAAGACTTAAATCCTAAATTCAATAGTACCTAAGCCAGGTACTATTGAAATCAATGGTGGAACTTGCTCCAACTTAGCAGGGCTAGATTCTAACGGTAATAAAACATACATTTGTTGCATTGCAAGTGTTCTTTTTCTTTGCCTTATACACACACAGGCACGTTTGCTCGTAAAGAAGCAAATGTATTTAAACAAAAATATTTTTGGTATCTGATAAAGAGCAGATAGTTTCATAATTATTTTTACTTTAAAATTTCTTTATTGTTTTGATCCTTAGCTGCTGCTGTGAAACAAGCTTACAAATGGTGTCCTTTCATGTTCACAGGAGCACAGCTGAACTACTTAGTTCACATTACATTGCTGCTAAACAGAGGACTTTTGAAGTATCACTTTAAGTCTGTTTGATATTTTGAAAACAAGTTCTATATGTGTTATCTTCATAGCAGAGACTTTCAAATTATTTCCTGAGAATAATTAAAATACGTTACATTATTTATAACATTTAAAAAAAAAAAAAAAGTCATGCTAGGTCTTTTAAAACACTTCCTACCACAAATTGTTTGTTCTCTTGATGAGTCCTTCACACTGTTTGCTCTCAGTGTTTTAAAAGCATAGTATTTATGAGTAAAAATATCATTTTACTAGTAGGTTTGTTCAATGCCTCCTAAGTCTTTACCGGTATTTCTGCTAAGGAGGGAGGTTCACAAGCTGTATTAAAGGTTAGAAGAATATTTCTGAAAACAGACACCAGTTCCTTAACTGAGTAACACCCTGGTTCGGTAACTTCAGTTCAGCTACAGCAACTAGAGCTAGATAAGGGTATGGCTCAGCGCAGGCACAAATGGGGATCCTTTCAAATCCCATAGAGCTACTTGCTCCACGAGACTTTACTACACTCAACAACTAGTAAATTCGTGGGGAAAGGGCAGCGGGGAGCCAGCAGTGTGCAAGCCAGCCATGCTGCTGGTGCCAGGGCAAGTAATTCAGGGGCAACATGTCTGTGTCTGCTTTGGTGCAGATGTTCTGGGAGCAGCATTTCATGGCCTTGGTAGTCTTGACAGCTCTCCTGCCCGCCCTCTCACTGCCACACAACGTTGGTTGCAGATGTGAGCACTCAGAGCAGTTCTCAAACTAATGCTTCATTTCTAGATAGGAAAACCTTGAATACAGAAAGACATTAGATGTACATAATCTTTTTCATATGTATAACTGTATCGCATACTGGTATCGATATGCGTATCTCTATGTGTGTGTATATATATTTTTAAGATATGAAACCCCTGACACATATATGCAGGGTTTATACACGTACAATGCTTTTGGTTAGAGAAAGTTTTTCTCCCAAGTTCTAATAGCACAAGTCACAGAGAAGTTCAATTAAAACGAGGGCAGATTTTGAAGTGCTCTTTGTAAGCTCTTCATTCTTTTCCTGTCATACCCACTGGCTACTGCATTGGTAAAAAACACTTCAAAGTAATGTTTTGGATGCTCAGCTCATGCTCCTCTACAACTATTTTTAAAGGGATCATTATCAGTGCTATTGTGGTTTCTTACTTTTTTTTTCAGTTAGTTTTCCTAACACTTCAGGTGGAAAACAATATAGAAACAAGGAAGAAGAAAGAAAAAAGATATGCTCATGCACTAATAACAGACAAGTGCAAAAACATTATACGCTTGCATGTGAAAATGATAAAGAAAATAAAATCAAAAGCACCTTTATAATTACAAACTGATGGCTTTGTTTAGCTCTTCTGTATACAAGCAATATTTTCATACATTTCTATTCATTGTGGTGACTTTATTTACAAGCAGAGTATTTGTTACACACTTAAATAATCAATATTTACAATAGTAATTTAATTTTATGCTAGCTTGATTACTAATTTCAGTTTATTTTTCTTTTTCATCAGGGGTTGTTCCTTTGTCATTTCTACTTGGAGGATTGGAGAAGTGGAATCAGAAAGGAACCAAGTACGAGACGAATGAGTGAATCGGAATAATTTGTATAGACACAGATTTACAAAATATCTTCCAGGGAATTACATACAAATTACAGTAAGTTCTATTGGCATAGGAGAATATACTTCATGACTTTTCCTCTGATGTGATTTGTGATGTGATTTGAAAAGAAAAGAAATTATCAGTCTCTTGAAAGAAAACCGGCTCTGATTGGGGGCATGTTTTTGATTACCAGGTGCCTTATTCATTTAGGCAATTGTCTTCTCAAATGTTTTTCCAGGAAGGAAAAATGCAGTTACAGAAGAAAACTCTGATAGTAGTGGATAAAAGGAGAGCACCGCGACGTTCTGTGTTCACGGGAGCAAGGACCCATGGAAAGGACCTACGTTTGGAGCTATTTACTAGGGGCTTGCGAGCACATTTTATGCAGCGCTAAGAAACTAGACACTCCCTCAATGGACAACATCTCCACAAATAAACCTTCGTCAGTCCTTGGCAGTGATTTCTAAATAATATGTGTGGCTTATGCCTTCTTCTAGCCTTTCGGAGGAAGACATCTGACAAATGGAAGCAAAACTTTTGTCCCCTAACTGACACCTCAAAAACCCTATCTGGAATCATAAATTTTCTGCAAGACGTACCTTCAAAACTCATGTCAAAGTACAGTAAAGTTGTGTAGAGATTAACAGAAAAAGAAAAATAGAAAAAAGGGAATTTACCAATTTGCATGTTAATTCTTGCTCAGGAAATCATTGTTAATTCAACATAAAAGAAAATGCTCCTGAAATTTGTCCTCACTTGGGAAAACCTTCCTAGAAAAATTACTGTACATTTGCATACATACTTCAGTATTGTATTTAATTTGACTTTCAGCCCACATTTCAACTGAAGCATGTGTTTAAATGTCTTGTGTCAATATGGATGGACTTAAATATATGCTTAAGTGCTTTCTTGAGAAAGGATTTATGCCACAAATTATGCCTTAGATTATTACATTGAAACAAGTTTCTAATTATAATGTATTACCATTTATGTTGTCTATTTTCCTGCTCCATTTAATCAGGCTGGAAAGAAAGCTATTCTGGTAATTTTATCTTTTGTTGTAGATGGATGGGAATTAGAACAGAGGCTGTAAGCAGCTATACATCGGGGAAATCAGGATTTGGATCCAGAAGCATTTAATCTGTGTCTCTGAGATTTTTGTCACCTCTTGCAGTGTCTTTGTAGGTTCCAGCAATTACATAAAATCATATCGGCCACTTTTGGATGCCATCATCCTCATTCCCTTGGTTTTAGATTTACAACACTGCAACCCTTAAATGATGCTGTTTTCTTTTTTCCTACTTGCTTAATTTCATTTCTGCTAATAGATTTCTACCATAATACCGTGTGAGACTTCTTTCTACTTGGGTTTTCACCAGACAAGTTATTTACACTGAACTATTAATGTGAAGAAACAAAAGGAAATTACACTGCACAGATGACAACCTTGAAATTAAGGAATGGGAATAAGCAAAGCATTCAAATGAAAACCGTACATATTTTTCTTTCATACACAACGGATTCAGGCCACAGGGTAAATTCCATCAATCTAATTAGGAAGCATTAAGAGATCTTCCTCATTAATCAGCTCTTTAGGTATTTTCTGTGAAATTAGTATTGAATTTTTGTAAAAAAAGTGGTCGTTTTCTTCAATTTTTTTCACACCTGCCTTCCCAGTGAACAAGATGAATCATCTGCACACCCAAACATATGCATGTGTGTATACCTACTTTCCCACAGCTGAGTGAGGCAAAGCAAAGAGGTAAAAGGAGGCAGACCTTGAGGCTGGCCATGTCACAGGAGCCACATCGTGACACCGAGCACGTGGCCTCTACCAGACATAGCCACAGGATTCAAAATCTGGAATGGTTTCTCAAAGGAAAACAAGTCAGCTTGGAACAACTCCTTCTCTGGGCTCACTGAGTTGGAGGAGCAGAGGGGGTGAGGCGTGATTATCTGAAGGATTCTTCTCGTCTGGATTTGACTGAGGATGATTCCCCAGGCTGCACCTCAGAAAGCCTCAGGCAGAGGTTAGGCACAAACAAATACGCTTTTATGACTTTAGGAAAAAACAAATTCTCTACAGGTTGCTGAATAAACTTTATCGTCAGTTCTCTGCAGCTGTCATGTTTTCAAAGCTTACTTCAATTATCTGTGTTCATGCTATTTTTTTTCCAAACCGTGTATTCCCGTTTAAGTCAGATCTTTTAGTCAAATGAGCACTGCCACAGATCAATGCAGTTCATGTGCTTATGCTCATGCCTAAATGCCCCAGTAAATCAGATTTCAGGATCTGTAGAGGCCTTTTCATTTTTTATATCTCTCTTTCTCATAGTTTCCATATACTATGCCTGGAAAAAGCTTCTTTAGTTGAACCAGTAATAATTATCTAGAACTCACTAGTCAGAGCTAGTTAGCTATTCTAACTAAATAGCTTCCTGTAGCAAAATGCAGTTTCATCAATTTCTTGTACAAGATGACAGTGTTTAGCTCTGAACCTGAAAAATTCCTGTCAGAAAAATATCAAATTATTTTGTTTAATTTTCTTATTTTGACTCATTAACATTATGCATCTTCTTTCATGTGTCCATCAATGACATCTTAATAGGAAAACAATAAAACATTCTTTAACCCTACAGTTTAATAAACAGGATATGTTACATTATGTGATTTGGTCAGATGCTATTTTTTAATCAATACTGCATAGGAATCATGAGTTTTCATCTTTTGGTGTAAAGCTAGACCTGTCTAGCTTTACATCAATCTTAGGTCTAATTTCACTTAGGCAAATCCCTATATTTGGACTGGCAGAGAAAATCTGTGATTTTGACATTGGTTCCCATCTAGTTTGCAATGAGAATTTAAATGATTATTGTTTGAGAGAAATGAAAAAAAAAAAAAAGGATTTCATATAGATGCCAATACAGTTTTATAACACCAAGAACTCTTGGTATGGAACAGCCATTTCCAAGGGGGTGTTAGTCACCCGGCCTTTCTAGTTTGGGAAGGAAGGAACCAACACCACCTGCCATCCATCTGATAATGTGTTTGTTACAGTTTCGATTTTGTCGCCTTTACCAATGGTTTTACTGCTCAAATCCAATTAACTTTCTCAATAAAACGGATTGGATCGGGACTACAGCACTGAGGAAGAGGCCTCCAGCCTGACAGTCACCACTCCACGTGTTTTATGTGGGAAAAGGTTCACGAGTGCTCCTTATGCAGCTGGAGGGAGCAGTCAGCACGACGAATGCAAATGTGGCCAATGCCCAAACGCAGCGCTAAGCGAATCAATAAGCGCATCAGACGGACAAACACAAATTTGCTTATGAGGTGAAAACAAAGCCCCTCAGAGCTCAAACAAACAGCAGTTGGGCTTTGGAAAGATCTGCAGGCTCAATGGTATCTAGTGCATCCCAGCCAGCTGTGGCGAGGCCAACAAAATAACGTGAGAACACCTGAACGTCAGGCACTTGAGGTACGACCTCTGACAGACCAAACTATCTCAGGTAAGGCTAGCACAGTAGGAAGTTGTTTGAAATATCTGTAGCTTGTTGTGAGAGTTATTAGCACAGCAATTCAATTATCCTGAATCAGCTCGTAGAGCATTAAGTGTCCCAACAGCAACAGCAGTGAACATTTTCTCCTCCCTCTCTTCCCATGGCTCACATAGGTCACCTCCTTAACACAGTCTCATATTTTTATTTTTGGGTCAGCATACTGGAAGAGAATAGACTTGTATATATACCCGCCGAATGCAGCAATAATGTACCACGGCCATCCAAAAACACAAGGCCAGAACTGAAGAGGAGGGGCTTCTCTGTGCTCTCCTGTTGTTGGGCTAAGGAGAGAAGCTTCAGTGCACTTTACTACAGTAAAGCTGACCCAGTAGATTTGAGTTAGCATGGAACTGATGGAAAAAGGAGTTGGAATTAGGCCACTGAACTCAGTGTAAATTCCTGGATAGCAAAACTAACAAAAATACGTGGAAACACCATCAGCAACTTGGAGAAATACAGATTTTGCCTTTAATAAAAGAAGTGGATACAATAGCTTTAATCTGCATTTCACTTGAGCCAAACTCATTTATGCTAACAGCATGGAGAACTGCTTTCATTTAAGTCTTGCTGCAGAAAAAGCACATTTGTTTTTTTCCCCAAAGAAGTTTTTTCACCCCTAACAAGCCAGTAAATTTAGACAAAAAATGCAGCTTGTCAGTTTGACATTGTTTAATTTGCAACCAACTGTAAACAGAGTATAGAAAATGGAAACTCTAATAGACACAGGCAGAGACAAACCATATTTTTTTGTCACTGGAAAAATCTGTGTGGCAAGAAATGAATCACATATATTTGCATTTGTCCCTGTGACATAATCTTAAGTGTAATTGCTCGTGTGTGAAGCATCCTATTAGAAGGTAGGCACCTAAGAATAAATAAAGGTTAGCTTAGTTAATTGCAGTCTAAATTCTAGTCAATGAATGAGTATTCTGTACCCATTCATAGATTATTCCAATTTACTACTTCAAAAAGCGTATAACACTCTCATTTGCTTAAATGTCAAATGACAGAATTATCCTGACAAATACCACTGGAAAATCAAGAAATATTCAGAAACCCCCCAAGTTAGCTCAACAGTTTTTTGAACCGGAATGTCTAAGTCAATATGTAGGAGGAAAGCAAAGTCTCGTTTAAAACTCCACTGAGGAGCTGGTCCTAAATTTTATGCTAATTTGCTTCTACATGTTAGTGTTTCTCATTCACAGTTACATTTATTATAGCACCCAGTCTCTCCAATTGCTCTGTATCAAATGGTTTGTTAAGCAAAGCTAGCCGTGAGGGAAGCTGGATACCCATACTCCCTTAGGCTAGCAGTTTGCTGGGTGAGGAGCACTCCTATTTATCCTAAAGGCTTTTAGTATTTCTATGTGTTTTAAACATTAGCTTTCCTTGCTTGAGGTTGCTTTGTCGAGCACATAATACGTGTGAGAATTATGTGAACACAATACTTGAGGCCGTTGAAAGAGCTTGGAAAAAATTTCATACTACCAAAATTATTTCCATAACATAGCTACTGATCATAAATACAAATGACCTGCAAAAGATCCCTCAAGCACTTGTATGCAGAACTGTACATTTAAATATTTAATTATTCCTGTCTAAAGCATTAAGAATAAAGATCCAGAGCTACAGCTAGTCATAAGATAAAGTCAGAAAATGGATCTTTTGTCATTTCCAAGATCTCTGAGCGGTATCTGATTATGATACTGAGGCCTCAGAAGCTTTTAAAGATGTGAGTCAGACAAATGTAACAGTAAGACATTCAGGCAGGTAGTGATGACACCTCTGCTGGCACCTCGTTCAGAACCTTGTAACGCTGCAGGGATAGAGCACAAATACGCAGCCAAAGTCCATATTGTGCTACTTCTTGGCAATCCAGCATGTGGGAGATGGTACCATCAATAAGCTCCTAAAGTGCTGGATCAAATATTTAGCTGTTTCGGGTTTTTTGCTGGTTTTGATTGTCTGTGGGGTTTTTTGTTTGTTGGGGTTTTTTCCCCCTTTCCTTCCCATCCACTTACCCTTCCTAAGTGGGTGTTGCGACATTGAGCTGCTAACGTGCATTTTCAGTCGCGTGGGCTAGCTGTGTACTCTCCTGTCATTCATATTTTTCTTTTCCACTCAGCCACATGCCTAATACTACACCTGGCAACTTTTCCACTGTTGAAAATGAACCATTTATGGCGAACAACAATGTACTTAATTTGGAGAGCATAACAAAGTCCTTGTGTGAATCATTGTTGTCCCAATTCTTCAAGTAAATTAATAAGTTTAAGTATGTTGAATCAGTCAATGACTCAACACATGGTTAAGCCAGGCTTAAATAAGTGTTGATGATTCTTCTTTTCTAATTGGGGCCATTAAGAATAAATAAAGCGAAAAGTAATAGGCAAGAGAAGAACGTATTGAGAGAAAGCAAGCTGGGGAGTGAGAGAACTTATTAATAACATACTGAGAATGGAAGAAAAAGGTTTCCTGAATGGATCCACGCTTGTTAAGAAAACAAAGAAGGAAAGGGAAATGAAAAGCACCTCAGTGAGTCGGGCCATAAAGAATGAAGCTCAAAAACTGGGTAAATTGCAGAGCAGGATTAAAATCAAGCCATACTTCTGTAATTCCAGACAGTCTGTATTTAATCCAGCCAATTATCTATAATGTGATTCAAGAATACTTGACTTCAGTGAATTGTGCTCTGTAACACTCTTATATGTATCGTTCTCAAAAGTCAGGTGTGCACCGATTGCATTTCAGACAAACAGTTACATTTCCAGATCAGTGGAGGGAAAACCAATGAAAAAAACCCCAGATTTAAACCATCCGCTTAGCGTGAAGTTACCTGGAGCTTGGGAGTGTTTCCACATTCTCTGCTCTCAGCAGGTGTCCCCCTGTTCAAGGTCGCAAGCTCCAGCTGGCTGAGCCCAAGGGCACCTCCTCTGCTGATAAACGTCATTGCAAAGAGAACCAGAAGCAAGGGCTGGCCCAAATTTTCCCTTGTGAGCAGCTTTTAAGGACTGCTGGTCTCTTTCTGATCCCGACCTCTGGCTCCAGCCCTGATAGTGACCCAGGATTGCCACACTGCGTGGCTCCGTGCTCGAGAGGCCACAGCTCCCGCCTGCCGGTCACTCGCGTTCAGGTCCTGGCTCCCCGTCCCTTGCAGAGCCGGCAGCCTTGCTGAGCCCTGACAGCAAGGGAGCGCCCCGTGAGTTTTAGCAGCGGACCTGTACAAACAGGTCTTCTGGAGCCCAGGATCTGCATAAAAACACTGTGTGTAATTCTGATGTCCTGCAAAGCTTCTGGGGAAGTATTAGTTCAGAGGTCCTGGTTGCCATTAACCTCGTCCTTGATCCTCTTCTGACCTTCCAGGCATGACCAACCACCCGGACTACCTTGACAAGGGCAACAGCCAGAACCACACTTATGAATTACTCTGCCTTTTTGGCCGGGTCACCCCCTGGAGACGCTGTGAGGTGAATATTCATTCTGACAAACTGCTGTTTCGATGGTGGTTTTAAAATGTCACCAGATCAGGACATGAACATAACATTGGGGAGCCCCATGCAGTCTGCTTTTCTCAGTGCTTGGGTATGGCAGAAATCACTTTTCCTGTGCCGAGAGAGGAGCCAGGCACATAACCACCAGGCTTCTGAGGTGTGGCAGAAACTTCCCATCCATAGTCAGCACCTCATAAGCTGGAAACAGACCGTAGGTAAAGTACACGTTGTATGATGTATTGACGTAACAGCAAGGCCCTTGGGAATGGAAATCTGAGGATTAAACCAGGACACAGTGTAGCACTGGAAAATCTCAGCTGGTATGTCAGCAGGAGAGGAGGTTTCCTCCATCTTCAGTATTTTAGTAAGGTGAGCCTGGAAGAATTACCCCAGTTCCCCTAAACACTGTCTTTCTATGGTTGTTGGGAAGCTTTTCAGGCAAATTTGGTTGTGCTTTCATTCCAGCTGGTTTTGCCTCTGAAGACACCGCAGGTGGCCATCCATGGTGTCCTTTGATGAGAGAACAGACAGTGGTAGGTGTCCTGTTGCTGCCACTCATAGGAAGCGGCACAAAAACAACAAGCAACCTGCCTCTGCTGTGTAAAGCATTTGAAGATAAACTGCCAGCAGATGCATTTTGATCAGAAACAATGAGGGAGCACTTCCTAAGGCATTTTTCTTTGGGGATCTGTGAAGGAAATTGTCGAACACGGATGGATTTCCTACAAAGCTGCTTTCACTTTTTTTTTCCTCCCTCTTAACCAGTAGTCCTATGGGGTACCCTAGGGCTGGGAACGAAGCATGCATGTAATCCATTCTGTTCATAATCAATAGACGTACAGTATCAGGAAATTAAACTAATATTTCTAGCAAGGCAAATGACAACACGAATTCAGCATTTCGTTTGAAAGATTGATGTAAACTTCAATAAGAAAACATTGAAGATTTTTTGTAATGACTCCAGACCCCTCAAATTTGAGGTCCAGATTGGCGAAGATCTTAAGGCATTAGTTTTACAAAAAAGAAATCAAACTCCTACAGATCACCCCCACAAGTGCGTTGTGATACATGGATCTGAGAATAACTTCCTGGAGCTGCTGGAACTTTTCCTACCAGTTTCCCGTGGATGGCCCGTGGATGGCTGGATGATCAGCCTTGTAGGGTTATGTCACATTTTTCCTTCGGGTGACTTTACTTTCTCTTCTATGTCTGGAGTAAAACGTTGAATCATTTTTTTTTCCTATCTCAGTTTAATTTAGGTCAGAAGCATCTTTTCTGGCACTTAATTTGAATCTCAAAATGTCAATGATCAGTTTTTTCAGACTATGATCACCCTTTCTTGGGTGAAATTGTTAACAATTGTTAGCAACAATCCCTAACAATTAGGGGATTTACTTTTATGTCTCTCTGACAATGAAATCAAACTTAAGGTACTAAGATGAGTGTTCAGTTCTAGTGATTATGTCAACCATTTAATTCACAAAAATCTAATCACTTTCTCTAGGCCACTTTTCAATGCTCTCTGCAACGTCCTAGTTTCAGTGTTACTCACATGTTCTGACTTTGCATAGTTTGGTGTCTGCTCTTGAGAAACATACGAAATCATATGCTTTTCAGTCATTTTTCGGCCACACACTCCTGTAGCTTAAATATTTGACCAGGAAGGAGGAATTAATTTTTTCCCCAGAAGACCATTTCATTTGTTAATAAATCCACGTTGAGTAAGTTGGAATCCTTTTTCAGTTCTCGTATTTGCTGAATGATTTCCACTGAAGAAAAATGACAATTTTGGAAAAGTTGTAACAAAAGTCTACCTCTGTGTGAATCTTTGTCTCCCAGAAATGAAAACAATCCAATGCAGGTCACACTTGGTGTCACAAGGAGACTACCTTTAATTTTTCTTGTTTGTTTGATTCTTTGAAAGAAAAGGGAGCATTAATTTCTGGTTGGTCTGAATGTTTTTCAGGCAAGACATATGTTTAAATTCCACTAATTCAGCTAGTGTTACCTGGCACAGACTGTGGAACTGGAATACACTCTTTGGACTTTAAGCAGGAATATTTTGTCAGTCCAACACAGAGCAGTCCTCACTCTCTGGAGAAAAGATAAAATGACTCACAGTTGATCTTGCAAGCCTGCAGCAATGGAAAAAAAAGTCTTCCTGAATCAGAGGATGTTCTAGAGTGCCTCAGGCACATTGGGAGGCACAAACCCAATAAAACAATAGTGTATAAAATCAGAATGCTTGAAGCTGTGGGAGGAGGACAAGGAGAAGGTTTGCCTTGCTACCAGGTACTGAAATGTGCCATGTGCTCCAGCAGCCCAATTTACAAACCCCTTGGGGAGGATGAGAGAGCCACAGAGCAATTAGCAGGGTTCAGACCTGCCTGGAGAGGCTGTGAGAGACTCCCTGTCTGAAAACCACCCCGAAGACCTTGCAGGTTTTTCAAAAGTTTACTCTGGAAAGGTGGATAAGAGTTTAGTGAAAATAGGTAGGAGTTTATTTCTAGCACGGTTTACATCAGCATATCCTTTCCTACTCACTCCACTCTAACAGAGGTCGTTTGTTTTTCCTTCTGCAAACAGAGACAATGAGTCTTTTATTTCTCCCCTCTCGAGGGCAGTGATACCACCTCCTCATAGCAGTGGCTGAATGATGACACAGGAGCTGCATAAAAGCGATTATGTCATATGATACACTGAAAACAGGGGTCAAAGGAAAGCAGCATTTTTTAAAGGCAAGTATAGTACCTTTTCAGGATAGATTTGATTTTCAGATGAATTCTTTTCATTCAGAGTTGGAGCTGAGAAAACAAGCTGCCATTAGAGAGGTCCCAGCTGTGTCAAGGTTGAATAACAACTAAAAGTCATCCACAGCTGTGCCTCTGTAATCCACAGATGTGTCTCTGGGGGTTGCAGGTCAGCAATGAGATCAGAAAATCATAAAAAGGGCCCACCAAAAAGTGCTGTGGTCAGCAAATGCCTCAGGCTTTTGGTGTGGACAAAGCAGCTCCTGTCACCCATGGTCAGTGTGAATTTAGTTGCAAATTTTTTCATGGGCAGTCACCTGTGTGATGCAGCAGTGGGAACTCTTATTTGTGCATTCATTGGTATTAAAACAGCCATAGCAATGCAAAACGTTTGACTGGTAATGCCAATAAAAATAACATAAAACTCCCCAAAAGAAAACATTAAACAAGAGCGGTGTTACCAGGTAATATTCAAGCTAATGTACAGACCTCCTCTAATGGTGGAAAAATGAAAGGTTTGTTGTGAGAAGCCTTTCTAGCCTGTTGAAAATATCAATACCACATGCTGCGGCTGGCACTCTCCAAGAAATAAATATTGATTTCCCCTTTTCGTTCTGTACAAATGGCAGACAATGTCTTTCTGAACTCTGAATCTTTTCATTGTTTTAAGGCTGACAGATTCTGTTAGTATTGAATTTTTATTGTTTCATTGTCCTTTTCCTTTCTGCTGCCCCCCTTCCCCTTCCTCTTCAAAACACTCAGGGAGGGTGGGGTGTTTATTTTGCTTCCTTTTGTGGTCGACAGCAAAGAGCAGTTGAAATTAATGTAGCACTCTCCCTGTGCTGCAATTCTCTGTCTGGTTGGGTTCATCTAATTTTAGTAATACTATCAGAAACACTGTAACAATTTCTTCCAACACAAGGTGTTAGTGATGATAAAACATTCTTATTTAAAAAAACCCCATACTTTGCTGCAAATCAGGCTACAAGACATATGTTTGTTGTATAACAGCGAACTGTGGACATTCTATTCCACTCAGTTCAACTACTACAAACTCCAGTCTTGCTTTCTCTCCAGTACAATCCATAACATCACCAATTATCCAAAAAAAATGTGATCGCAGAATTGAAAAACAAGGTCAGGGGAATACATAAGCACATGTACTTCAAATGATCTAAATGCTAAGCAGAATTTGGAGTAAAATGCTAAAGATAACAGCAGAGTTTTGGGGTGGGCTTTTTTAATGGAATATCCACTATTCTTCAGTATTAGGTGTATGTCACAGTAAGCTTAAAAAAATAGTTGTTTTCCTGAAGGTCATCCAGACTTAGTAAGTTCGTTTCATTTTCTTGACAAGAGATCTAGGCTTGTTATGTACTCTATGAAAGATGACAGTGAGCGACTGTCCCTCCAAACCATTTCAAGCAAATATGATTTTACCTCTCAGGAACGAGGAGAGAGAGAGGAGGTAGCTAAATCTGCTCCAGCCGTACCTGTGCTCACCCAGGGACAACAGCTGGAGGGAATGCATTGCAGAAACATCCACGTGAGCTGGAAATAGGCCAGAGCGTGCTGGTGTCTGGATTTGACCTCGCCACACTCGCAAGGTGGGCGGCAGCCCTAAATTGCAGAACAGCTGGCACATCTGCCCCACACTTGTGTTCAAAGGCATCATGACGCCCACAGGCTTAAATCCTTCCATCTCCCTCAAGCGGGGTTGAAAAGCTGGCATGGCTCGGAGGGATGCGGCTTCTGCCCTGAGCTGCCCTCTGATGCTGGGGAGCTGGCTGGGCACTACGGTCATCATCCTGGCTAGGGAACGGGCCACAGAGCATGGTCCTGGGGATGGTGCTCAGCTCCTTGCCCCAGCCTTTCCCTGTGTCGGAATAAGGGCAGCTGGAGTGGGAAGGTGAGAAGGTACAGACCTGCGCTGTGCGCTCAGCTCGGGTTCTGCTAGCGCCAGGCACAGCGCTCTGACGCTCGATGCAGACACGCACGGAAACAAGGCGTGGACCTGAGCTTTACTGTGATGACAGTAGCTCATAATAGATATTAACAATAAATTATTTCGATATTTTATTTGAATGCTGTGGTTACTTATTTTTCTTTCATGCAACATCTTTGCTAATCGCGTTTTTTTTCTTAACGGCACTTTCATCCCAGCCAAATTATCCATGATCCTGTTCATTTTTCATTTATCTGGACACAACACCTTGTATTCTGCATGGATTTGAAAATGTGTCATTGGTGATTTGATTTTTCTTGTCACACATTTTTAATTACTGTCTACCTATCTTATGGCGTAGAATAGAATGAGATCTTTGGAAATAACGATGCAGTTCCCGTGTGGGAATTACACACGTGCAGACTGACAGTGTAACACAGGCACAATGCACAGGCTTTTAGCATCTTCTCTAGCGTTTGTGTTAATAATGTGAGGAGGATGCAGGCAGGTCCTTTCAGAGCAAAAAAATCTACAGAAGTACCATATTGAGATATGGGCAAATGCAGCAATTAAATGAAGTGTCAAGCATGTATGCTAAGGATAAACACACAGACAAAACTAATTAGTTAAAATTTGTCTGGGAATTGATGAATAATAAGAGCTATGAATTATGTGACAGCTGTTAAGCGTTGCCAAATTTTCTCCTGTCTATCTTGTCAGCAATGAAAGTTTATGAAGACACTGAGCTACAGTTGGTATTTATCCACGAAGACCTTTGAGAATGGAAACATTAAAGAAATGTAAGAACCTTTCTCACAGATGTTAAAAGACAGTATCCATATAAAACTATATAGACCATCTTTTTTGTAATATTATAATTGTAAATGTAATTGTATGGATATAGCAATAGTGTTGAGATGTCAAGTGGCAGAGAATTCGTTCTATATTGTTCCTGAAGAGATTGTGCTTGTAACCTCTCCAGAGTCAATGAGCCCCTCGTTATTTGTTACTTAATTTGCTAGACTTGCCTGGTTCCACACTGGTGATACTGCAATCTGCTGGATATCTTACCCAAAACACAGACAACTGAATTTCCTAGCTGCTGGATATTTAAAATTCAGTAGTGATATTTCGCCTAAGTGTATTTTGTGATGAAGGAAATTAAGAAAGTTTTTTATCATTAAATCAAATAGGGAGAGATTCCGCACTAAAGCCATTGTGGTGTTCAACTTAAGGAGACTAGAGACGTGAACCAGTGAAGTTCACCGACAAGCTAATGGAAAAATCTTACGGGATCATCCATAAGGCTTACGTGGAAAATCATGATCTTGCCTCAAATTCTGTAGACTTTTAAAAACATTCTAGTCAAATGTTACGGGTTTTTAATAAAGTAGTATTCTATAGTCTGATTTTTAAATGTGACATGCCTTTTGGTATGAGAAAAAAAGAAAATCAACATCTATGGCTTTTCATTTTTATGCTTTGGTAAAATTTTTCAAATTTGGCTGTCAAACTCCGATTTTCATTCTTGCCAGCAATGTTTTACTTCTTTCCCTTTCTTATTTTAAAAACCCTAGGACCTTCATGTCATTTTTTTGTAAGCTATTTAAAAATACCTTTGGAATTGTGCTATCAATTTGGATGAAATGTTCTAATATGATGCATTAAATAGAAAGAAGAAATCACGAAAACTCGCATGAATAATTGCAATCATTTTTTCTTGGCAAAGTCTGGGAGAGCTGCCAAGAAAACTCTTTCTCTCTGACAGAAGTTCCTAAGCACTACGTTTACAAAAAAAATATAAATATGTAAATATTAGTGCCAGTAATAAACCTTACAAAGAACATATTTATAGTGGAGGAAAAGGTGGTTGTTGAAACTTTGAATTTGCTCCACCATCACTGTGATCACCAATTTACTGTAACATTTTATGACAACACATATGTGCCAACTAAGAACAGGACAAAGACGTTATAAGTGTAATGCAGGAGGGTGAAGGACCAGCTAAAAACATTTCTGTCACTAACCCGGCCAAAATCCAGCATACAGCATTTCCACAGAAAGAAAGGTACAGACAAATTCTGCTAAACTTAGGATCAATAAACAACTCAGAGCAGGGAAAAGCAACAACAATTTCAAGCTGAATAAGACTGTAATGAAAATGTCTCCTAAACACTTGTCATTTGAATTATCCTGGAATAAAAATCGTGCTAAATGCAGTTCAGGATTGAAATGGGATAGAGAGAGGTCTGAAGGAGATAGGCTGCATCCAGATCTAAGCTTTCGTCAGACTCCCAATGTTTAAATCCAGATTTTCAGTTACTAGCTTGACTCCTTACTACTCAGTGATCTTTAAGAATATGCTTTGTCTGATACCATATAGAACAGGTTTGTAGAAATCAGTGAATATACAACCATTTACACCAGCTGAGGATCTGCTCCTTTATCCTTTAAAAGCCCAGATTGCAGAAATCTAATGTACCACTCTTGACCATAACCAGAAGCATCTGACTGATGAAGCTGGAGATTCCCGTGAGTATTCGTGAAGGGAACTGGGATTTACAACAGAAACATAGATATTATCTCCATATCACTCGGCAGTTTCAGACAACTTACAGTGCATTACCACACTCTCCTGCCATTTGGTGCTTGGATGTCATAAATTACATTGACACACCACTAACATAGGTAAGCAGAGTAAATAATTGATCTCCCCAGAGAAACATTAGAACCCACTGTAATAGCAGAAATCTGCAGCATATGTGAGCAAATCACTACTAAAAACATACAAACCTCAGTTGTTTTTCTTTTTTCCATACCTACAGCTAAGCCAAAATCACTTTCCTTTCAGTATCTTACTTTTGGGCTGTTAGTCTTACACTAATGACAACGCAATAGGCCTTTACTGTATAAAAGGAAAAATGTAGCTTACCAGAAGAAGTTTAAAAGGTATCCATGGAATTGCATGTGTAAGATTTTTTTAAGGCAAATAAAAAATAGATTATTAGTCTATGCTAATAGCAAGTGGGGTTTTTTTCCCTCAGTGAAAGAGCAGGAATGAACCTGTAATGTACACTACTTTATGTAGGACAGTAGGCAAATAGCACACCTGGTATGCACTTAAATTCCATGGAAGATGTTGCTACAGTAAAGAAACATTTTTTTCTAACTTACTCACCATTTCCCTTATTCCAGCACATGCCAGGAAAAATGGCATTGATGATTTAGAATACATTCACCTCTTAGAAAACCTAATTTGGCCATGACTTTCTTTGTGTGTAACACATCATTGCTTCATTTGTGGCCAGAACTGTTTGAAACAATGGATCAATACGGCACAGATTAAAAAATTTACAGAAGTCACACAGTCTCTGCTAAAGGGACTATTACAAAGTAATCCACAGAAGCTAAAATTTGCTGAAGAGAAATAAATAGGTGTAGAAATTAGTACTCTTGTGACATATGGCAAACCAAGAAAACAATAAAGCAGTAGGTTGTTTGACTATTTAGGAAAAGTAGAGGGGGAGAGAAGGAAAGAGAAGGAAGAGCAAGAGAAGGAAAGAGAGAAAAGGAAGAGAAGGAGAGCAAACGAAAGTCAGAGAATGTGAGAAAATGGGTGAGAAAGCAAGAGAAAGCAAGCAAGGGAGCAGGAAGCAATCCACCCCAAACATGCAAATACAAAGATGAGCATGGAAATGCTAGGCACAAATGAAGTCACATTTTGAAAGTTCTGACAGGTTTTATGGAATTATGATAGGATGTTATTCTTCATCAGATAAATCATATTGATCTGACAAGCAATGTAGCTGAACTTACACAAAGGTTTGAGGTAATAATATTAAAAGAAAGAAAGATTGGCCACTGAAAATGCAAAGTACAGTTTATATTTGTGGGTTTCACACCTTATTAAAAATATGCTGGTGGCATATGCTGTTTAAAGAACAGAAAATATTTTTAAAACTGGGTTATTAAACCAGCTCATAGACTCAGCCCAAGTGATGAAAGGTAGCCATGTGTTCAGATAGCTGAGGTATGAATCATTTCAGGGCTAGTAAGTCATCCCAGACATTCATAAGCCATCTGTTAAGTGAAAGAGCACTAGGTGTGTGCAGTGCTAATAATTCTCACATTTAATAATCATACTCAGCATGACACATGATTTCGAAGAGCAAAAAAGTACTTTTGGATACCCAAGAAACCACCATACCAGATTTTAAATATAGTAGGTGATGGTACATTTGAGAGGGCAGGGATAAGTAAGAGGAGCTTTGCACTAAAAGGGGCCGGCTTTGTGAACATGCCTATTTTATTTTCTCAGAAATTCCAGATATTAATTTTGTCCACAAGGTCACATGTTTTCTTTGGAGCTGGTCGAAAGCTTCTCAGAAATAAATATCTAAGAGAAAAGCAGAATGCCGAGAACACTAATATTTTGACAGAATCAGTGTGTTTTTACTCCAGATTCATGTATTGGGGTTTTCCCTCATACATCATATTCCATTATAAATTCTAGTGGACAAATTCCAAATCAACAGTCCTCAGCCTTGACTGATCCATGGCAATAACACCGAGCAAATAATATCCTGATGGCAACATTCTCTCACCCTGCCCTGATCACAGAAGAAATAGTGTCATCCTGAGCCTTAAATTTCCTGAAATAGTTCCAAAAAGTTTGACAACCCTCTGAACAGACTGTTGTGTCTGAGCTATGGCAGCAGCCTGCTTCCCTACATGAGCTACGATTGAGAACTACTCCAGTTAACCTATTCATGCCATTAGCGCAATCAAGGCACAAATCGTCATATTAAATTTAATACTTTGGGTCTTCAAATATGTAAATTAAGGTCATATTATTATTGGAAAACTAGGTTGTCGTAAACTCTAATTTCTTAAAGACAAAAAAAAGAAAAGGCACCATCTCAGGAAGGAACATGTTTCTGAGTCTGGGCTGTGTTGGGTCGCTATTTGGTAGAGATGTAATGACCTGGCTTCCAAGCCTGGCACTGCAACACGTTCCGAGGCAAAGTGATTCTGGTAATAATAAACGGGCAGCTCATGAGAAATGCAGGTAAACCATTGCAGCAGGACGGGAAAGTTGTTTCCCTCTTTGAGTGATGCGCTTGCTGCAACGTTGGCTTCAATACCCGTTCCAGTGTCTTTCATGGTATAGCTACCGGGTGTTCATGAATTCAGAAAGAACTAGGGAAGTTATTTATAAACGTGTAAATAAATATACACTTACCCAGAAGGATATTTTTTGTCTTTTCAAGTCCTAACAGAGATACGATGAATTGTATGTAAATGTTTAGTTTATGGAGGAAACTGGTGATATAATCCTCCTGGAAATCAAAACCAAAGTCTGATGAATTTAAGCATTTCAGTCCCTGTATTATTGTGTTCATGTGAAGTGTTCTGTGCTCAAATCTACTAGAAATAACCTAAACATATGACTTCTTAAACTGACCATTCAGTTCACATTTACCCAACACTAACAGTCATCAGCTCTCTCTTTATATTTCCTTTCTTCTGTCTGCTGTGCTGCAATACATTTCTATCTTATATTCTGGGAAACCTGAAAAGCCTTTAGGGGAGCCAAAGTCTTATTTCCAATCAAAAAAAAAAAGCTCTTGAGTTATATGGGTCCCACACTTCTGATATTGTACTTGTATGGTCAGGTGTAGAGTATAAAACTGTAGCAACCTAACATTTTTTCCATTCCATGACAAAATAAGTTGGTTCTTTCTTAAAACGATTTCTTCTGAACTCAGGGAAATTCAGAATATCCAAAGATGCAGTGAACTTTTCACCACACTTTGCTAAACAGGCAGCTTCAAATTCCTTCCACCTTTTCCCACCTCTTTGCAGGTGTGCAAAACCAGTGTTCTGGTTTCTGACACCCGTATCCCTTCCCTTTTCATCTTAACACGGAGCTGTAATTTCACAATATCAAAATCTATCTAGGCAAGAACAAAGAGGACTGGTCATATTATTTGGGAATATTTTATGAACTGAGACTGGAAATTAAATCAGGTGAAGTGGAATAAAATCAAAATGCAGTTTGACTTTCATCCTAACATGGGAAGGATTTAGGTTTAATTTTGTTCAGGTGTGAAAGTTCAGATTTTTGCTTACTTTTCTCCTTTTCATAGCTGCTGTATACAGAAGCAAGACATTATGTTTATGAAATCCTGTAATTCACCAGAATGGTGTTACTAAAATATTACGATTAAATACCAGTTTTGGTTTAATGCAACATTCATTACATTAAATTTAGTTTGCTATTTTTAGAACTTACGCTTTTTAATTTAATTGGTTTGGGAGGAGGGAGAAGCAAGGCTCAGAACTATGTTTGAATTATTAAAAATGGTGTAAAACCAAGAAAAAAAACTTTAGCGAGTGCTGTGTTGAGGTAAGGATGAAGAGAAAAATCATATACAGGAGAAAAACTTGCATTTATGTGAAATGTACTAGTTTAACTAATTTAACCCAGAAAGTTTTCTTAATATTTTGAAATATTTTTTAAAATATTTTTAAATATTTGGCTATTAGATACTATACTGAGGAACAAATAGTGTTGAGAATACATGTCTCTTGGTTTGGACTCCTAACCTAAAAGCTGTACTTCGTGACACTTCCTAGTGGCAGAGTTTCACAGGAGGAACGGAGACTACTTCTTTAGAGCCTCGCACTATGACTAAGCAATTGGTTTGTGTCTTGAAAATGAATATTTGAATCTCTTGTGTGTGGAAAGGGAACCCAAATGACTCTTTCTGCCTAGAGCACAAAGATATTGTTTAAAGAAAGCCACCACGCACCTCTTGTCTCTTGTGCTTTGGATTCCAGGCATGAAAAATCTGGCAGCTGGAAAGCTTTCAGACGCCCCTACACTTTGCATTTCATTAGGTACTAGATGCTTGCTGGAGAAATATGCTATACAAAGGCATTAAATAGCCCATCACGCACTGTACAAATTAGTGTTAATATTTTCTAAGCCTAAATCTCGAGCTTGAATGAACTTTTACGGTATCACAGCACATATTGTTAAATACCTTCTCATTTTGCTTATAGAACGTAGGTTTAATGAGGATTTGAACTGTGATCTTTTAATGTGATCACTTAGTTCATTGAAACACTCTATCACCTACACAAATCTCTTGTTCGTGAAGTTCACTGCAGTGAATCACAGCACAGCACACATGAGTAACTGCAAAGTAATACAGAGTTTCCTATATCTCTGTGGTACAGTCCCCACTGGGTTCTCACAGTGAGGGCTTTTCAGAGACTGATCTTCTGAAATAAGAATGAGAAAGCCCATTAAAAAGATCCATTTTTATTTTTAAGGACTGGAACTCATTTTGTGGTGAGCCATCACACTACAGCGTGTGAAGTTCATCATTCTGCTCTGAAGTTCCTGTTTGTTCAATATCGCGAACAAATAATGAATATTATTGCATCCGGTCAAAGTTTGGCGTGCTGAGATTTTTCTATTATCTTAAAAGAAGAGGATGGGGAGAATGGAAGGTGAGAAGACAGACATCACAAGATAGAGAGAAAACTTACATGAAATGGAACGTTAAACTGCTCTACTGGTCCATTCCAGGGCTCTCCAGGAATAAGCCATGTTTTTTTACCGTGGTTACACAACTAGTTCTACAATTCTACAAGTATTTTCAACACAGCTTTTCCTTTTCCAAATGTTTTCATGATTTTCAGCTGGCTATTAAGAAATTCAGGCTGTCCTGTTAATTTGTACAGTTGCCAAATGGAGGATGAGCATGCTAAGCACATAGCAGAGGCAGGACCCTTTAAGGTTTATTATTCATATGCACAAATAAACCTGACGCTGCAAATATTAATGATTAAGAATTTTTTCATAAAGTCTGTGCCATCTTTGCTGCCAGGGTCAGATGCTTTAGCCACATCCCACCCCAGTGCTGCTGGAAAAGGCCTGAGAGCAAATAATTACTAAATTACTCATTACTGCTTCTCCCTTTCTGCAGGAAAGCAAGCAAGGGGTGACAGGCTGCAGGGGATCCATGGGATCTCCCACACAAATTGCTGGGGCATTAATGTTCAGCTACATATTGAGACGACAACGAAGGCAAGCTGCAAAGCACCTTTGCAGTCTAGAAGAGAGGTCCCGGAGTTGATGCCTGTTTCTTGATTGAGTAACTTGTAACCTCCATCAACGACTTGACTGAAAATTATCCATATACTTTCCTATTTTGAATTTTGTGGAAGAATGCGTTCTTCTGCTAATAGGAAATCCATAGAAGTTTGTTGGGTTTTTTTTCCTATCCAGTCAAAAATCAATATTTATTTGCCTTTGAAATAATAAAATAATTTTTGACTAAAAATAGCAAAAGTTTAGTGACAATTCTCCTTGATTTCTGGTAAAGGCCAGACAAATTTTGGAAAAAAAAATGACTTTTGAATGAAAAATATATACAGATATGCACAAAATATGTGTATGGAAGGATGATTCTTTGTGTAATAACCTTTCATTACCTTTTCATTATTTGCATTTTGAAGCTAGATCTAACTTCATTTAGTATGGCACAGATACTGCACAGGATAAATGCAGTTTCTCAATATGCCCATCCAATTTGTCACCCAGACACTGCCAAATATGGAGCCTGTATAAATTTTATTAGCCTAATCTAAATTCCTCTGTGGAAAAATAAGTGAAAAAGAGAACTACTATTTACAAGCATGTGATCTTGCCATGAAAGCCATACTCTGGTACTTTATAGCAGCTGGTTGGTGGCTCATTGTTTTCCTTCTAACACGTGAGATAAGGCATCACTCTAGGTGATTAAATATGACAGAATCCTTCCTGGAGAACTATCAGCTTGTATAGACTCTTCAAGAAATCGTGGAATATATTTACCTAGACAATGTCACGTTATGCTGCACTGTTATCATAAAGTCAACAAGTAAAGTACTAAAAGTAAACAGCAACGGATAATATGAAAGGGAAGGGAAAACCAACAGGCAATAAGACATGGGGAAAAAAGGAAA
This sequence comes from Trogon surrucura, assembly GCA_020746105.1. Lineage (NCBI taxonomy): Eukaryota > Metazoa > Chordata > Aves > Trogoniformes > Trogonidae > Trogon > Trogon surrucura. Next base: position 43,150,246 of record CM036621.1, read on the forward strand.
GGATTTTGGTGGAGACTCCTTCATATGCTAAATCACTTTAAAGCATGCACCCGGAGAAAAAAAAAATATTCTCTTTTTTAACCACAGGATTGTTACAAACATTCACCTAAGTCAGGGTGCACTGAAAGAAGCATTTTAAAATCTGATAATCAGAGGTAGAGAGAATGCAGTAACAGAAGAAGGTATGTCCGAATAAATGACTTTTACAAAGACAGTCAAGGTCCTGATCTTTGGGACCCTGCAAGTTGCAGTTTCTGATTAAGTTGAACTGGGAGCCTCTGGGAGAAATAGAAGAAAGACTAAATTTTTCAGAATAGCTTGAATAATAATAAATTTTAAAAACCATTTATCCTGAAATAAATGACTAATTTATTCCCAGAATTCTTCATCATTTCTGAATAATATACGTGATGAAGTGTGAGAATGATGCTTGATTAAATGAGGTCCCTGGAGTGCATCAGAGGAGATTTAGTCTGGAAAACAGCATCTGCTGTCTCTTTCTTTTCTTTTCTCAATGCTGTGTTGTTTCCACGTTTACAGCATATTACCCTCTTTCATTTTCAACAGAATGGAACAATATTTATTCAGATTTTTTCTGTGGTGGCCATACAATGGGTCTTTCAGTGTGAGGGTCTGAAAAATATTGCTGAATACTTATTTATTTTTCCTGGCTGGAATAGTAATTATCCTCTCTTAGTCAGTCGCAGGTTATACAAATCTAAGTCATCATCTGACACAATCATGCCAGTCAATTTAATTCCACCGGCTTCTTCCCAGAATATATTTTTTTCCATATTTCTGTTCTTACCAAAGCATCCAACATTGAAGATCATGGCTTCAGTATACCAGTAATGAGAGCTAAACAGATATGTCAACGATCAACAGCTGGAGATGTTAGCACACTTATCTTTTGCCATTGCAACCAGTTTTATACTGGCAAAATGGGTATGCATCATTTGATACAGCTCTATTGTACATACCTAGCCTTACCCCGTTCTGGTAGCGAAACGAACTGAAGTGAAACCAGAAAAAGCAGCAGAGACATACCAAACGTTGCCTAGTCAGAGTTGCCTAAACCTTTCCATCAGACTTGTTCCTTGAAAGTAATTATTTATGTGACCCAGATGAAAATTAGGGCTGGGCTTCTTCATATCCTTTCCAGCAGCAAAGACACCCCTGCACAGCCCTCCCTGAACACAGGAGTGGTACTGCCACCTCCAGCACCCAGAGCAGGGGGCTGCTCTTCTGGGAACCAGATCCAACTATCTGATAGTAACATTCAACAATTTTGAAAAAAAGCAGCAAATAAGGATATTGTGGCAGAAAGCGCAGCGGTAAATGTTTGTGCGGATACCCACAGAACAGCTTTCGGTGAACAAAGGCGAGATGCAGGGAGGTGTTAATTCAGTTCAGCTCTGTCTTGCCTTAAGAGACCCTTTACTGTGATGACTCAAGGAGGAGTTGTTGAAAATGACCCGGCCCTGAGTCATCCCCAAATGACATAGCAAAGGACTGAAACCTGAACAGAACCAAAGCCCAGGTAACAAACATTTTGCCCCGAGTCTCATATTCAACCACTATCTACTCTTGAGATGTGTTAAATTTGGCTGAATAAATCATGTATGTGTGAGATATGTTCATCTGGCTAAGCATCATACGTTAATTTGGCTGAGCCACAGGTGTGCTAGTTATCAAACATTTAGTAGGGGGCATCCAGGAGACATAAGGTGAAATCTCCTCATACCACCAAAGATAAACATTCTAGATAGTCCAAGTCTCCCCAAGCATGCCTCTGCCCCCCTACTTCTCATCCGTACCGTATAAAAATTGTAAGATTTTGGGCAGAATTGGCTGGGAGACAAGTTTTACCAACCATATTGGACTGTAGGAGATTCTTTCCCCCTTACTTGAGACCCCCCAGCATTGAGAACGCTTACCTGAGAGAGGGTAAGTGACTAAGACATGCGTAGTGTACTTTAGGATTGCTAACTTGTGCACTTCTTAAATCTACATTGGTACATTTTTCCTGGGAATCACTTGAGTTCTGTAATAGTGTACCTTGTGCATTGTGCATTGCTGTGTTGCTTCCTTCTCTAACTGCAGTAATGCATTCTTCCACTGTATCCATAAAACCTGCATTGTGACATATTAGACCTGTAAGTGTAGTTCTAATTGTCGCGGATTAGCTAAACCCAGGACACTAATAAACTGGCAATTTGAACCTTGCAGTGAAGTCTGTGGATTGGATCTGTGAGTGAAGTTCAAATCGTTTGCTTGTTTGAACCTCACAGTGAAGTCGCTCCGTCACAATGTTGTGCCAGAGAATCTGGGTGGCATAGGAGAAAGGGACTGCCCAAAAGTCAACCAGTGAATACCTCTGGACAGCCCTCAGATCTCCTCTAAAATGTACAAGCCTGGTATTAGCCTTCAGCAGTGTCCAGCCCACTATCTGAACAGGAGTTTCATCCCCCTTTCTCTTGTTGTACTCACACCATCTGCTCGCAAGTCGTAGCCCTATGGGAACATTCAGTACCTGTGATATTAGTAGCTTGGATTAAAAAAAAAAAAATAAAATCCAACTAACAGTGTGCTTATTCTGCATCAGAAATAAATGTTGAAACATCACTGGTATGTAGGTGGCTAGATGCCTGTCCACAAATAGCTTTGGGTTAATAATCATCCGGTGGGTGTTTTTGGTTTGGGCTTTTTTGGTTCTGTTTTTTAAATTGAAAGTAAAATTGTTCAAAAACTTTCAGTATGCATTACTGCTTCATTAGCCCACATTTTCTCTCTACCATGTACTACTATATTTGATTAGAAAGACAACCATTTTTACAAGAAGATGTTATGCCAATATTAACTAGCGACAAAGATAATATCAAAGATAAAACTGCCATCAAGTTATTACAAGGCTGTAATTTGCTGGAGCATTTTTATGAAATTATAAAATTGGATATCATAGCTATATCTGATTATGAACAGCAACACGTCCCTGTGAGTTAATAATTACAGTCTTGTTTTTACTTGTTGACAGTCTATGACTAATTGCTGTCTGAAGAGAATTTAAACAGATCAATTCAAAGTCAACCATCTAAAGAAAGGTAACGCGCGTAACACATGTTTACGTGGGATTGCAAAGTTCCTGTACTTTATTTGGATATCTCCATTATGTGGCAGCTCCTTAAGAGAATAATCCCAGAGCGCATTATCTAAAAAGGGATAATTTACTAATTGTTAAATCTTTTAATTTTCTGGGGTTTGTAATGCTGCTCTGAATTTCCCTGTATGTAGAGCAAAGCAGAGAAGAATTTGTGACTTCCCAGCTAAGATCTTCCACAATCTAGTCAAGAGCAACAAATTGCTGACAAGCAGGCTCTGCCCCTGTGACAGTCTGTTTTCTTCTCAAAAGTTTGGATGACCTCTGATCCAGTCCCACAGACTGAATATCTTCTAGAGCCAGAGTGCATTAGGCATTCTCCCAGGGTGTGTATTCCAGTTTTGTTTCAGCTGAGAGCAATCCAGGTCATGCTCTGACAACGTTCTGTAATGTGGGCCTGGGAACAGCGAGTGGGGGTGAGGCAGAGATTTGCTTCAAAAGCATGACCATCATCCACATTAAGTCAGAAAGGCCCCTGTGGTGTTGCACTGTGTAATGTGCAGTAGTACTGAGCAGCAGAACTAAAGCCTGACTGGTTAGCTGGATAAATAGGAATGACAGAGTCTTATCTTAAACCTTTTATCATCCAGCTTTCAGAAAGGATATCTCTATTCGAAGAATAGGCATCTTTCTCACATCAGAAGGTTTTTATCATTTTTATCTGGAATGTCATTTGAAATTCAGGCTCGTGTGTGTTCTTTAACAAGGAACCATCACCACTGCTTCTCAAAGTCCCAAATACTGTGTGAAAGATAAAGAAAAGCCACACAAATATTTTTTCCCCTCTTATCAAGTGATTTCTCTTTACTAAAATGCCAGGTCTGATGTCTTTTAAATTTGTTGAAACTGTAGCTAATAGCCGACATATAATAAGCAAGCATAGTACCCGCTTTGGAGAAATTTGGTTCTACCTGAAAAGCATTAAGAGATTCCCTACTTGACAGTGTACGTGATCCGGTGAGAAAACTGTGTTCTCTTTTATATTTATCCAGTGTTGTAGGCTCTGTACCAAATTTGAGGAAAATACCAGTTGTCACGTACTGTTGCTTTGCTGTTTGTAGTTGCAAAATAAGACTCGTATGTAAGTGATTTAATACAGAACCAGCACACACATTTATACATTCACTCACCCAGTAACCAGCTCCCAAGTACATGAGGGACAGAGACATGCTGGAGCAAATCCAGTAAAAGGCAGCAAAGATGCTGAAGCAATGGAAGCGTCTGAGACACAAGGAAAGGCTGAGAGAGATGGCAGTGATCAGTTGGAGGAGAAAAGACTGGGGGCAGAATTCCATTGTGCATAAATACCAGCAAGAGCAAAGAGAGAATTACATTTTTTTAAAAAAGGAAGAAAGAAAGAAACCTGTTTTACTGTGAGAGTGGTCAAATATCAGCACAGGCTGCCCAGAGAAGTTGTGGAGTCTCCATCCTTGGGGATACCAAAAACCCATGGGGACCTGGGCAGCCCCAATATTCTACCTGACCCTGCTCTGAGCAGGTGTTTGCATTAGGTCATTTCCAAAGATTCCTTATATTCTAAGAATACTTTCCATATTAACAGCAGATTAATTTCTCTCGTATCAATGTGTTTCTGAGGGAGATTTTTTCAAAAACATTTTATCAGGAGACAGTAAATACATCCAAATATATATTGAGGGCCGGTTTAGCTCAGTGGGTTGAGCGTGGTGCTTGAAACACCAAAGGTCGCAGGTTCGATTCCCGTTCGGTTCTCACGTGTGTTGCCTGACCTAGTCGAGAGGTGGCGTCCCTGCCCACAACAGGGAGGTTGGATTAAAATGATCTCTGAGGTCCCTTCCAGCCCAGGCCATTCTATGATTCTAATATTCAAATAAGTATCTAATCTCTTCAGATTAACAGTAAGGCCTTCATATAATGGGACCTTGGAAAGGATTTAGTAAATTAGTGTGTAAAGTGACAGGTTAATTGCTTTGTGGATCATTAAGCAACACATTTATTTGGCAACAAATAATTTAACCAAAGAATTCAGCCTGTTAACAGGGCAAAAAAATAAATCTTTTTTTTAGGCATTTGCTCATCTTTTGGTGAATAAATTTAGTTAATGAACTTTTCCACGAGCAGCTTGCTTTCAGCTTTCATTCAATATTACTTGAAGCAAGTGATGGGTCTTTCCAATTGCATTTTAACTACCTACTTCTGAAGACGACTGCAACCTCAGCTGTCTTCTGCTGTGGGATGGTGGGGATTTGTTTTTTTTGGGGGGGGTTGCGTTGGTTTTTGGTGGCTTGGTTGGATTTTTCGTTTGATTTTGGGAGGTTTTTTTGTTTATTTGTTTTGTTTCTTCCACTTTCTCTGTAGGTAAGTCAAAGAACTATGAACACAAAGCACATAACAATGTGCAGCTGAAGAAATGCCATAAAAGTAAATTTGGGAAACAGTGCAAACAATTCTCCTCTAATGAAAAAGTATTCTCAGGATTCTTAGGAACATCAGACTGAAAAAGGCTACAAACCCGACCAACATTCAGCCCCCAATATTATCTGTGTTTTCCGCATTTTTAAAAACTATTAATCTGATTCTCTCCATATTTAATGTGCATGAATGTAATAAGAGATAAATGTAACAGAGATTAATGCATGCCATTTTTAGTAGACGTTATTTCAGTTCATTTATTCTCTTTCCCACAGAAAGCGTAAGAAAATAGAAATGAGTGTTCATCTTTAAGAGAGAAAAGAAAATTAACTGAGACATATACAGGTAAAAATTCAGTCTTAGGCAGACCAATCTTTCAGGAAGCCTCCGATTAACCTGTGAAAGGAACACCAACTACACAAAGAGTGGCATGTCCTAGGCAGGGGCGCATGAAGGCGGGGAGGAAGGTGTTTTCCAGGTCTTGCGCGGTACAGTAGCTTCTGTTTCCCACACTTGGTAAGTGGGGACCAAGAAATACAAGGGAAATTCATGACCGCACTGGGAACACACCAGTTCCGAGTCTCAAACCAGGCAACCATAATATTTGCCCAAAACCCTCTTATTCTCTCTTCCTAAGAAATCTTCATGAATTTTACCGAATTTGTTAGAACACATGAAGGCCAAGCATACAGTAACTTTTAAAGAGAAGAATATGGATACGTTCAGCTGATTTAATATTGTTGGCAAGTCTAAGTATGCTACGTATTCCACTTGGTAGTGTTGTTTTTTAGAAATTTAAGTAAGCCATGAACAGAAAATTCTTGGACACTCATTATTGGTTCCCCACATACACATAATTCCAACCAATTTCAATAAATAAATATTGATCTTAGTTTGGATATCTATTGAGATTTATTGAGTCAAGAACTAAGTATTGACCAAAACAAAGAGGAGGTCAATACTTACACTGAAGGAAAATATATCTTTATCTTCGCTGACAACACGAAGCCAATAGGCCAAATATTTACCCTAACTTATTTATCTTTGTAACTCCTGGAGACACCACTGGTGTAACCGAGCATTAAAAAAATAAATGAATGAATACATTATCTAGTATATATAGCTCACAGTGATTAGCTGAAATGAATTCTCTCTGTTTTGGCTGTTTCGGGGGAAGATAAGACTATTAAATTCATCCTACCCTACCACCACAGTAAAACTCAGCAGTTGGGATTAACTATTCTCCAAAAGAAGTGTAAGTTTCCTTTTTTTTCCTGGTGCCAATACATTATGGAGTATGAGAGCCACCCTAGGGCAACATATAATCTCAGTGTTATTAAGAAGATTCTGCAAATGCTACAAATGAGAAAAACTTTAAGGGATAAAGGCATGTGCTCCCTTCTATGCAGAGTCTTTTCCAGTAGAGCGTGTTGTTGAAGAGATTATATATGATTAAGGCTCCAACAGGTAAGTTGTGTAAAATGGACTGGATGAGCTCTAGATAACCCTTACAACCTACATTATTCTACAATTCTTTAGAGAAAGGATGGCATGACAAAAATTCCATTTTGTTACACACTCATAGGGAGGATCCAGTAGCTAAGTATATACTAACTCAGTGGCTCTGTGACAAGAATAGTTATTTTAAATAGAAACAAATCTCTAATAATTTTATTCTTAATTTTTTCTTTTGCATAATTGCAACTTCAACTTCTTCCTGTATTTCAAACCTTTCCTAGCTGGAACAGAAGTCTTTCATTTGGTATAGAACAAATCCTGTACTTACTGATATTTGAGTCATTATTTTCCTTGCAATTTAATCTGACCTAAATACATAGCCTGCAATGACAAACATTATAAATGAGCAATAGGTGACATTTTTATCACATCTTATCATTATCTGTTCTGGGTATTATATAAATTAAATATGCCTTCATCTAGCATATTGCACTGGAAAAACTTCATATGGTGCGTTTAAAAGGCAACCTTTAACATATTAATATTTCTAAAACGCATTTCCCAGAGAGAAAGTCTCTGCTGCAAAAAAGTGGATGTTGCACAGTAGGAGAAAGCAGACTACATTTTCTCAGACAAAAGTTAATTCGTTTCATTACAAATTAAAGTGTTCATACACTGGTAGAATGCAGCTTCACTGAAAAAGAAATGTATGTGCCTTTTAATGAAAACACCAATAAAATACGGGAAACTCCTAATTTATACAGAATAGGGAAGACTGGATTTTGAATACATTATTTTATTGTGGTCTTACTATGAAAGCAAGGATGTCTCATGCAAAGGATTCAATTTTACGTTAACAGCTTTATCTTTATTTTCAACCTTGTGTGATGAGGAAGGAACATGTCACTGTTTTAATATTTCCATTTTGCTTGTGGGTGGTAGTCCTACTGCCTTGGGCAAAGCCTGCTACAACACTGTTTCTGAGAAGAAAAAGTCCAGCAAAATAAGGGACCTAAACAATCTCATACCTTACTTGTTTAAAAAAAATCTCATCTTCTGAGCTATTTCTTTTCCCTTTGTTTCACTGAAAAAAAAAAAAAGAAAAAATCCCTTACATATTTAATTCAGATTGTGGTTAGCCTTCCATCTTTGTCACTTTTTTGGGGGAAGAGAAAAATAACTGTAGAGATTGACATTTTAATTTCTGTCTGTCAAGAATGAAATATCTGAATGAGCACAGGGCAGAGGGAATTTGACTGGGATCTTCACACTAGATTCAGGTAAGGAAAGAGAAATCAGAAAAAAAACATCTAATGGTCCACACTGAGGAAAAAATGTATTTTACTTAGTTTGTTAGTGGGCAACTTATTTTTGTATAAAATTAGTAATTTCAAAAATGTGTGAACAAAATAAATTATTCCTTTACTACTTAATGCTGATTATGCTAGAATCAAGGCAGTTTTTCCTAAGATCAGCTAAACTTTTATTTCCGCATTGATCTCCAATATCTCTCCTCAAAAATACTACTAAAAGAAGCATATTTACTAATAAAGTCAAGGAGACACTTCTTGCTGGGTTTACATGAAGTGAGACTGTACTTCAAGTATCCAGAATCTCTCTTATGGCTATAGAGAAAGAATGAGGTTATTAACTTCCATATGCTAGTATCATCTTTTACAAACACCTGTCTTTCTTTGGGGATTTGTTGAGCTCTTAATAAAATGTATTTCTCCCTTGCATATTGATCATACATACTTTTGAAATAAAAAAGGATGAATGAAAATAAAACATTATTTCTTTTTTTCATAAAAACTGAAGAAAAAAAAACAACTAGTATTGTTTTGAGGTAGACTAAGAGCTATAGATTTTCAGACTTACTGGATATTAATCAAAATTATGCCTATCATTGTGATCAAGTATTATTATTTTTAAAAAAATACCAAAAAACCAACACACCAAACCTACTAGCTGAAAGAACTGTTTGTGAGCCAATAACTAGCTCCAAATGTTTTAGCTCCAAGTTTGACAGAGTTCCAGAAGTATTTCATGATCAGGTGTGATCAGTAGAAAAAAAAGCCACAAGTGCGCATAGACAGACTGGACTAAGATGCCATAAATGTGCTTTATGTACTTCATCTACAGGTGAGCACCATATGAAACAGTTTTAAAAGAATTGGGGTTACCAGTGTCAGAAACAACTTGATGAGAAATGACTAATGGTGGAGATATTTAGGAAAGTCCTGTTTTGATACATCTGTTGCTTATATTTCACTTCTACAACAAATGTTTTCTATAAAACTTGGCAAAGAGAAGTAATTCTTAAACATGGTAATAGCTGATCTACCGTGTTTTGATTCCTCACGATCTGTGTAACAAGCTAGAGCCCTGAGATTATGTGCTAGCGACAATAAAAACTAACTGTAAATGCTATGAAAACAAGCCTTTCTCACCTTAAGCCTGTAGATTTCTATGGAGTATGATAATCAGTGCTTTTTTAAGGAAAGTCATTGAAATTTTGATTCTTTGAGGATGAGAAAGAAGTGCTCATGTCAATTATTTCTGGAGGAGTTAGTAATGACAATAGATGAGAAATGTAATCATGAATGCATTACATAAAATCACATTACTTGTTGTACATTTATAAATGTCAAGAGCTGTCTGCCCCAGATGTATTTCAACACAGGGAAATAGGAGAGATTTTGTATTAGTTTATTGGAAAAGTGTAGCAATTTAGTTAAGAAACTTAGTTAAGCCACAAATTTAGTTATTTGATGAAGAAGTTGCTTATTGATGTGGACATGGATAGGCAGACAAACAGTTATTCCTCCATAATGAAAGGTTTCCAAATCTTTGCTGAATTGTACTTCTGATTGCCAGAGGAGAGAAAGGCGTTATCATGGGCATGGCTCCAGCTCTGTAATCATAAAGTCGATTCTAACCGAATGGGTGCGGAAGTGAACAGTCCAGGACTCACACTGTAACTGGCACAAGTACCAAAAGGAAATTCCCTTCATAAGGGATGTACTCCAGACTTCAGTACTTTATTTTTCTACACTGGCAGAGAAGGTGGCAGAGCTCCACTTACCTCTATTCGTAGAGAAATATAATTTCAACACACTGGATGAAGTTTCTGTCTAAAACTTTCTTTAATGAAAGAGCCTTAAAAATAAGGGTTATATTTCTTTGAAGAATATCAATATTCTTCACTATAACAATATCCAACTATTTTTCCAAGTCAAACAGAGCTTTTCAAATTTTGTGACCCATCTGATAAGACAAAAAATCCCTGCACCTCACAAAAATGGATAAACCGCAATTCCAGATACTACATTACAGGATTTAAGATGTTCAACTCAAGCTAATCTACTCGTCGCTCACACTTCATTTACCCCTTAGTAATTACTCCAGTAACATTGATGAGGATGGTAATTTCCCTAAAATATTACAAGGTGCTTAGCCAGGTAATCAATTGTATCACTTGTGTGGTAACTGCTGCAAGTTATCCAAGAGAGCAGAATTGTGTTATTACGTCTGCCAGCAGCTGTAAAGTTTGGCAGAAGAGCCACACAGTGGCCTCTAAACATCTTTACAAATAAATCTTTGTGAAGCAGTTAGCATCCTCAAGTGATTAAAATGCTGTCCTGGTCTGTGAAACCTCACATAGGTCTCTGAAGCTCCTGAGGCTCAAATTGTGACTGTGGCTCAGGGTAGGAAATCATGAAGTCTGAAGTGACAGAAGCATGTTAACTAAAGGTAACTTGGTAGTAGTCTACTTTCTCTGGCCATTGGAGAGAGACACGTTCCTTAAACAGAAATTAAGAGCAGGAACCTAATTCAGCTGTTCTGATTAGTCTTGCACAGCAGTGCATCCTGAAGGAGGTTAGATTCACTACGTCAGAGTAGATTTTCCGAATAGCTCACTTCAGTGCATCTCATGATTTCATTTACAGCAGCAGGGAAATCATAAACAAACACATTTAGTCATGTTCTCTAGGTTCAAAGTACATCTTTGGACTTCCTACAGTTTTATGATACCTACAATTCCAGAAAATATGATGTATCAAAAATTGTCAAGCTAAAGTCACATTGACAAAATAATCACTGGTGTCACTCCATCAAGCTCAGAAAAGATGAACCACATATTTTCCCCTATTAGTATTCAAAGGATTCTAAATCAGCATTACATGGCAAAATTGGATGTACAAGTCATTCTATACAAACCTTCAGTAATGCACACCTTAGTCAAGAGGGTAATTACACAAGGACTGTCAGGGTGGAGATTCAGCATTCCTCAAAAGAAAAGACTTGTTTTCTTTAGGTCAAAAGTATCCATGGAGGCACAGCATTCAAGCTTATGGAATTACACCAGAAATTAATGTGGTCTTTGGCGTTCAAAGCATAAACAATGGCATTATAAGTGTGTTCAGACCTCTCTGGTCTTAATGAACTGATCAGATTATTCTATTCAGAGGCTTCACAATGATGAGGATCATTATGTATTGTCAAAAGATTCAGCACATAACATTCATAACACTGAAGCTTTGCTGAAGTATCCTAATGTTACAGGCTGATAAATTAAGCAGCCTCGGAATTCTCATTACGTATGTCAAGCTGAATTGCTGTGTGTTTTGCCTTAGCTAATGGGTTGGGTGACCAACAGCAATTCACAACTGAAGGCATAATAACATCATCTTATTAAGGTAGCTGAATGACTGTTTAGAAAAGTACCAGGTAGTAAAAACCTGTTAAAGCTCAGAGTGGGCTCCTCCATATTATAGAATGCAAATATTCCCCCCTCCCCCGCCCCCCCAAAAAAAAGGTTTTTTATCTGCTTACAAAGATACAGACAGAAGCAAGTGAGAATAACGTACTTCCAGTGACTAACAGAAGACTGACGCGAATTTTTTCTTAATTACGGCTAGGTGTGATTCACACTGCTTGTATCTACTGGTTTCAGGCACTCAATCCAGGCCCAAAAAACTCCCACTACTGATTTGTCCTTCCAGGTAAATGTTAAATGTCACCAAACACCATCTGTATTTACCTTCTTTTTCAAGGAAAGCTTCTCATCCTTTACCGGTTGTTAATGCTTTTGCTTATTTTTTTTTCTTTTGAAAGTAAAAGAACTTTATGGCTCACAAGTCCCATCTCTATAGACAACAGAAACAATTAAAACAGCAAAAATATAGAAACAGCCGTAACAACATTATTGCCCTCTGCTCTCCGTGCAAAAGGCCTAGACTGCTCTCCAGCCCTGCTAAGCTTCCTCTGAGCTACCCAGTCTGGTTTTATTGAGAATAGTTAAGAGGCTGATCTTTAACCCTCTCCATTAATGAAGCTTCACATAAATTTAGTCAAGATGAAGAGGGAGGATTCCATTATTCTTACATATTTATCTGCACACTATCACTGTCATAGTTTTAGGTCTTGTAAACCCTTCTCACTGCATTTAATGATATTACTAAAGATGTGAAACAGATGCTATTATAACCCCGCTTACGTTTGTAGATACTGAAAGCCATTATAATGTTTTAAGTGACAATTCATTTTCCTTTGAAGAACCCTTCCACAAAAGCAGAAACAACATTTTTAAGGTGTATACAAAATGAGGAAAACAAAGTACAGCAGCTTTCATGACAAGCTTGGTTTTTCTCTTTCCTGCACCTATGAATTTTCCCTGTAGTAATTAAACTGTGACAAGTTGCCAGTTATGGAACAGTGTAATTCAACAAATTTTAGACTGAGTTCTTCAATTACATGTATTCACCATCACAGACTTAGAGGTGCAAGGACTTCCTTCTTCTAAAGCAATTGCATACTAACTTCTACTCCCAAATTAATAAAGCAAAGATGGATTGCCTTTCTGATACAAATTTTGTGATTATTTTTCTGTCTCACAGCTGGTGAAATACATGCCTTTTTTCCTTATTCCGCCATTACAACCATACACTCCACAGCTTTTTTAAGTATTTCGAATGCTTGTCCTCATCACATATGTTTAAAAACGGAAATTAACTTTTTCACGAAGTTTTGCAAAGTATTTTTTAATGCAGGTTTTAGTTGTCACTGGTCAGGTCAGACCTTCCTTCTAATATTCTCCGTACTCTGATTTACGGCAACACACTTGCTTTGAAATTGGAGTGTGCTGGGTGGCTTTGATGTATTTTCTGTGTACTCCAGGAATGTTCAGTTAGTACTGTGGACCTAATCCAGGAACCACGATAATTTTGTGACTGATGCAGGCTGTAAGAATATTAACATTCACACGAATAAACAGGGTTCCTTGGGGCCACAAGTCCTTCCTTAAAGCATTCCTAAAGTACAGTCATTGCAGATGATGGGGTGGGTACCTACTTTGACTCTACATTACAATCCACTTTTTCAAAAGCTTTCAAAACTAGAGAAGGCACCAGCATTCAAGAACCTAGAATGGGACAGAATGTATCATTTGTAATATAATTTCCTTCTCCTCAACACATACACAGATATTGTCTTCTTCTAAACAAAAATAACACAAAGCAATTTACTAAATTACACATTCCTGTCATACAAAGTCTAATTAAAGGCCTTATTCACTATCTCTCAGAATAATTAAAGAACATTACTGCCAGTGACAATTGCTTTGAACTTTATTAAATCTTATGATGAACCCATCCCTATTAGTTTGTCATATGACCACTGGGAGGATTGCTCAATGCAATATCTTCCAACTATCATCTTAGGAGCACTGCAGACTGTCCCCTGTGGTGACCTTACTGACAGTAGTAAAAAAAAAAAAAAAAAAAAAAAAATCAGCCTATATGAAATACAAATTTTTCTGGCTAATGACATGGAATCATAGAACAGTTCAGGCTGGAAAAGACCATTGGGATCATCGAGTCCAACCATTAACCCTACACTACAACCATTAACCCTACACTACAAGTTCACCCCTAAACCGTCTCACCCAACACCACATCTAAGCGACACTTAAACACATCCAGGGATGGCGACTCAACCCCCTCCCCAGGCAGTCTGTTCCCGTGTCTGACCACTCTTCCCATGAAGAATTTCTTCCTAATGTCCAGCCTAAATTTGCCCTGTTGCAACTTGAACCCATTCCCCCTGGTTCTGTCCTTAATTACCTGTGAGAAGAGACCAGCACCAACCTCTCTACAACGTCCTTTCAAGTAATTGTAGAGCAGGATGACGCAACTCTTTGGGCTCGGCCATCCAGCCAGTGTTTCATCCAGCAGAGTATGTGCCCATCCAAGCCATGGGCAGCCAGCTTGGCCATAAGGATGCTGTGGGGGGCGGTATCAAAGGCTTGATCTTTAACTCTTAGTGCTAAGGATTTCCTGCATTCACCTTTTCCTGATTTGTTGCACATGTATCTCTGCTGAGTGTTAAAATTCAGCCTACAGAAATCTAAAGTCTTGTAGGAATAGGGTATAGGGGTCTCAAGCTGCAGGGACAGGACTCCCTTCAGAGGCTTTCAGCTGTATCCTGTCCTGGGCTCCTGGAAAGTTACTCTAATATTATAGAACCACTGAACTACAAGACACAGAGGTAAAGTCAAACTCTGAAAACATTTCTAATATTCAGCTCAAACTCTGAGACTAGTCTTCAAAAATACAAATAAAAAGTCTCCATAAGCTGCCAGGGTGTAAAGTAAAAACAAAATGAACCAACCAACAAGCAAAAAACCAAAAACCAACCAAACAAGAAAAAACACCAAAACACTTCAAATATATCGTTTAATTTAAGGCCAGCTGAAAAGAGTAGATGTCCTGGTACTAGACCTTGTATAATTCAAGAAAATGTCTCAAAGTTAGCTCAGCTGACTCAGCACTAAGAGACAAGATACTCTAGTAACATTCCTTAGGCATGGAGAGACAATTTCCAAGAGGGAATGGCAACAAATCTTTGATGGCGAATAACCTTTTATCCTCAAGGTATCCTCAAGAGCTTGCCTTTGTCATTAATAACATAGATATATTGTACAGAGATAGTAATCAAGGTTGAAACTTTTGAATTACAGAAATATCCCCAAACTGCACTTAAATTCAAATACTCAAATGCATAGAATATTGAAAATTAATTAACAGAGACTTTTCACGATTCTGCCTAAAATGTGACGTCTTTCTTTGGTAAAGTCTGTTATCATTTTTCTTGCTCTTTCATGAAACTGGTCCCAAGTTACCAATTATTTCACATAGATATCTTTTGATGCAAATTATGGAACACACTGGGCATTCTTCTTTCATCTTCTTAAACTAACATAGTCCCCAAATGCTCACCTCACTTGGGAAGAGACAACTTAAAAATCCGCAATGAGAAAGTCCATTGTTTAAGGATTGAGTGCATTTCCTGATTATGCTGCGGTTCAAGATTTGGATGAGTACCAAGTATTAAGACCTTTGTCTTCGGTACAGAATTGTGAAATCTCAATGAGTTTTTAAATCTGCAGATAGCAAAGCTTGTAGAGACTACAAATAAGCTGGAGGACAAGCTAGGAATTCAAATTAACTCGACAAATGGGAAAGCAGATGAAATGCATAGGATGTTTATTCAGCGGGGACAAAGGCAAGGTTCTGCACCTAAGCATGAATAATTAGCTATGCAAATGCGGGACGTGGATCAAGTAGTTAGCAGTTTCACAGAAAAAGTGGTGAGGTTTGTTATGCATCAATGATGAACATGAGTCAACAATGTTACGCTGTCAAGTAAAAGCCAAGTACCCCACCTCAGAGAGCTGAAAACGAAAGAGAGTCAAGATTCATCAGGCAATCTTTCCCCACAGAGAGCACTGATAAAGCTTTGGCTGGTGCGTGCTGTCCAGCTCTGTGCTTCGATTTCCAAGAAACATGGACAAACTGGATAGAACAAAACAAAGGCAGTGAAACTGCTGGGGTAAACAGGCAGGGTTTATCACCTGAGAAGACAGAAATATTTGGAATTGTTTAGTTCAAAGCAGAGAATAAGGAAAATTACGATGATAGTCTGCAAGTATGGAAGAGTATTTTGTGTGTCAGAAGAAATTAACATGCCTGTACCTGTGATCTATAGCATAAGAAAAACTTAAACTGTAATAATAAAGATTCAATTTCCTCTCCAGAAAATAAGCTTCCATTTTAGGCCTTCGCTCTCCTTACCAACAGGAGTGATGTGGCTATCATCTCTAACATTAAATCTTTAAGAACAGGTAAAAGAAATGGCTGTTAGGAATACAGAAGGTGTAACAGATGCTGCCATACTACTTCTTAAAGTCACTTCTGGAATTGTTTTTGTTAAGAAACCAGTACACATTAATACATGGACTGAGAAGTAGAGAGTAAGGGCAATGAAAACACACTGAGAAACCTTTGCTCCTCTGTTTTCCGGTTTTCCTTAATTGTGGCAGAAGCATATAGAACAGATAGAACTGGCTCGAGCTTCTAAATATTATCTGGTATTAGAGAAGGAACAGTGCCTGACTTTGCCAGTTTGAGTTGGCATACTAGTGCTGCTTTTTCCACCTTCAAAAGAATACTGAAATTTATATTTAACCATTTAGTCAAAGCAATAATTTGACACTGCTGATTCTCATGAGCAAGCTACTGTTTTTATTCCCATGAACCACGTTTATCTTGAATAAGGCAGGCACATGCCTTTGCAGCATGGAACAGAAGTAGTGCTTTTAAGGGACTGTTCATCCACTAAGGTAGCAACTTATAATTTCCAGTTATTAGTTAAGAGAAAGAGAAACCTTTGGTGAAACACTGCAATGACTCCAAACTGACAGAAGCAATCAGAATGGAGCAGGAAAGAGTTTCTCTAGACTTACTTTACAAAGAACACGTTCTCTAGACTGTGTCACATTCTTCTAAGGTCAGAAGTGAACATCACGACTGACAAGTGAAGTGAAACAGAAACGAGCCTTTAGAGTTTTAAACTTGGAGTTGCATTTATTTATAAAACAGAAATATACTGAGTTGCATTTCAATAGTAAGGGATTGCTGTGCACAGATGGTCTGTAGTGCTGCAGCGGTAGCTATGTTTGCTATCACAGTTTTAAAAAACCCAAACACCTGTGTTATTGTTTTGAATCTAATCTTTCCCACCATCTAAGTTCTCTTCCTTGATCTAAACACACTCAGGATCTTTTAAGAAGAAAAATCAACACCCAAACCATCAAAGGCCTCGTATAGCAAATGCTACAGGAAGAAGAAAACTTATCTATAACTCAACAAAAGATAACACCAGGCAGCCAGCTACTAAAATTCATATAATATTTTCTTGGCTATAATGTTTTGTAAAATAAATTTCTTAAATGAGTTTGTATGTGTAAACACAGCAAGCAATACTTAGTTAATCCCTAAATGTGTTGGCTTACGGAACAGTTCTACCACATGGTGTTATTTAAAAATCTGCGAGGCTTTTAGGAATTAAAAATTTTATTTTGCAAAAGAGCTTTAAATTCAATTGCCGCAAACTTTCACAGTATCAAATTTCAGGTTTCCTACTGTCAAAAATAGCAATATTGATTCATATAAAAGGTAATTTGTTGTTGAGAAACAGAGATTAGACTTCAGGACATATTCTCCCCCTGATACATATGTTTAATTACTCTCAGCACTATAGGGTATTATTTGTGTGTTTCAGAGCAGACTACATGTCTTTCATTTGAACTGTATGCAGGTTCCATTTAACAAAAACGAGTGAGCGTTAAATATAAGAGCATGGTACAGTACTTAAGATTACCTAATGATACAAATACCATGATCAAACCATTCCATGAGGGTTCGAAGCATGGCTGAAGGAAATTTAAGTCAGAAGCAGTCTCTGCCAGATGTCAGGTGTTTGGGAGCATCAACAGTGTCACAAAAAAGTGCAAACCATGCAACTGACGCACTACAGGTTAGATACAAAATTGTGCTGATATTGAACATGATGTAAAACACCAGACAGGGATACAGGAATGAGGCAAAATCTAGGATATAAGAATAGCTATTGTGTTTTCAAGGGCCTTGTCAGTTTTGGCTTCAACACTGACTGTGAGAGAGAATCCAGCAAAACGTTTTATTAACTTAAGTCCTAGTCATCTCGGATGTACCCTCAAGTATGTTTATACCCTCGGCACACAGTGCTGACCAACAGACATGTCTCAGAGTGACTCTGAAAGCATCTGAAGTAGATAAAAAAAAAATTACATTTGACTGTGGGTCCGCTAAAATGCCCGAGACCATACAAGTAATCAAACTTCTGAAGAGACCCCCTTAAAGTGAGAAAAATCTTCACACCTCCTTGTCTCTTACTGTATTAGCAAAGAAGCAATATGTTACACTTACCTGAGATTATCATCTCGTCCAGATGTGATAAAAATTTAGACAAACGTGAAATATTTGATAGAGCTGCACTTTTCTCAGAGATTTTACTGAGTTTAATGGCACACACTTTCATGAGGAAGAGTGAAAGGCAGAGCTAAACAGAAAGCTTTTCTGAATAGTTTTAAGATATCCAGCTACCCCCCCGACAGAGGAATCATTGCTGTTCTAGTTTTGCTTCCCACCTACATGTAGCGACAAATCAAAAAAAAAACCAAACCAAAACCCCTCAGGTGACGATTATATTTTGAAATGTAAGAGATGGTATCTGGGAGACAAAACACACAGAATATATATTTTTTTTTCCCATTTCAAAAAAGCGAAGAAGAAACCCCTGCCTCAGAACTTACACAAAACACACTACCTGTGCAGGAAAAGTCCTTAAAACAGTATTTGTGGCTCTCAGTTGGCAATGCCAGCCCCTTCCCTGAGGGAGTGACACCCCATCTCCTGACCAAACCTGGGATGGGTTGATCGTGGCTGGCTCCCAATAGGAAGAGGTTATGGGTGAAGATAAAGACAGGGAGACCCTCTACTGTCACAGGCAAAACATTCCCAACTTGGGAAAAATTAGCTGAACTCATTACCAATTAAAAGAGAGTTGGAAAGTAAGAAGCAGAGACTAAATCTAAAGCACCTTTCCCTCCCGGGCTCTGCTTCTGGCCCTCACTCCCAGCTCCTCTCCCTCCCTCAGCAGAGTCAGGGCAGCTCACAGCCCTACCTCTCCGCAGCTCCTTCCTCTTCATCACCTCCTCCTCCTCTCACCTTCATCCTCATATTATTTTTTTGTTTGTTTGTTTTTACATGCCCCCTCAAAGTCTTGTTGCCCTTCCAGGTTTCTCCTGAGGCGCCCCGCCCGGAGCAGCCCCGCCCTGCCCTGAGGGCTGCCTGGAACCGCCTGGAACCGGCTTTGTCCGGCCCTGCCCTCCCCTCCCAGCCCCACAGGCTCCCAGACGAGGAAGGACCCGTGGGTAGGGGTGCACAAGAGGTGCGCACCCCTCGGGCACGCCATCTCGCTGCTTTTTTCTTCCAAAAACTCAGCACCCCCTTGCTGCCTAACCAAACTAGCAGGGAGTTGTGAAGACGCAGCTCGAGCGGCAGAATAAAACCTGTAGATTTAATCAGCGTTTCCGCGGTAGCTGAAATTGTGCCGCTTAATGGCCGGCATGGGTTGCAATAAAAACGAGTTGACTGCGCGTCCCCAAAAATTGATTCCTGGAAGAACAGTCAAACACAATAGCTTCAGGAAATAACACTAAAAAATATTAAACCGTGGGTGTCTCAGTTGCCTTAAAACATGGGCATAAAATCTAAATCTCTTTAGGAGCATATGGAATTTAGCCATAGATGTAGCTGGAGAAAATAGTAGAGGAGGAGATTTTGTTTGGAATAAATCTTCAGAACAGCCTGGCTGATCCAATTTTCATAAAGACTATTTTGTCGGGGTGGGGGGGAAATCAACTCTCCTTGGTGCTTTGCATGTTTGGGCTTTTTTTGTGAAATATCCAATTGCTTTATTTTACAGCCACAGACAATCATGTTCTTTTGTCAGGAAAACGTGTACAAAAAAGAGATCCATTGCGAAGCTGAGCAAAAATGTCCTTGAGGTGGTGCCCTGAGGAACGCCAAAAATTTAGACATGATGTTAAAGCTCGACGGTTGCCTTCATTCCAGATATGACAGATTTAAATCAGACATAAAACATCCAACAAACCTTCGGAAGATAAAACTGTTTGATAAACAAGAGTCTTGTGTTGGGCTTACCACAGGTACCAGCTCCCCAACATCAAGAAGCACATGCAGATCATGTTTATAACTTTTTTTTTGCAGTGAAAATACCATGGTACCCATGTTCATTCTCAGAGACTTCTGCAGTTTGACGATTAAGCTTTTTATGTCTCAATATGTTGTGATTTCATACAAGGTATTTGGAAATAATAATGATGGAAATTGATATTCTTTTTGCAGTTCTGCTTGTGGATGACACAGAAAATACATCATGCAAATTAATCTTCTGGAGAGATGTGACAGACTGATGTTAACTGTCTTGCTGTCAATTTTTAATACAATACCTCATTTTTCTTTAACTGTTTAAAGTATTTAAATCTATTATTATGCTTAAAAAAAACCTCAAGTAAATCAAAAAAGCTTTTCCTATGCATTCATTTATGTTGATAATACCTGAACACAGCTTTCTTCACTAATTACAAGCTTGGTGGGCCAGACCCCCTTGCTCCAGGGTGTTCTGGCCCAGGGGCATTTGCCTTCAGGACTTCAGGAGGTTTCTGTGAGCCCACTCCTTTAAGTAAGTTTGATGACATCCTTGTGAGGTTCAGCCTTTGCCATTCATAGTGTAGGCCCCCCATTTCCATTTTCAAACCTTCTGCACACTTCACACGGGGGCATTTTATCCCAGTGCAAAGGCCACTAATGGATATGTATCTTAGGCAGCCAATTTGAGGGACAGAAGTTTGAATGCAGGATTTACGCAGGGTTCACTATTTATTTGGAGGAGTAAAGTTATAACAGTTTATCCAGCAAGGAACTGCGCCTTAAACTCATGATGCAGATAGGCAGCAACTGAACGGGATTACAGCAGATGAAACCATCACAGACAGTGATGTAAACATACAAAAAAATAACATTTCAACATGTTGCTTTAGGAAATATTAAACTTTTACAAAGCGTGATTCATTATTCACAATTCTGAGAAGCATTCTTAAAGGCTAGTGATAGAAAAATGTCTGGTGCTCAAAAACTGAAGCTCTAGGAGTAACAGGCTCACATTTTGTCATTGTCTGCATGATAAGAAAGGACAAGTACACTAACAATACAGCAGATATTAGGATTTTCAGTTAGCAGCCTGCCTGTCACACCCCTCATTGTCTTACTTGCATACAGATGGCTTTCACAAGTATCCTGCAATACTGAAATGCATCCGACAAAATGATTTACCATATGTTTATAAATACTATGTACATAATCATTACATCGCATCCAAGAGGGATATTTGCATATAGAAGCTGTCAGATCTCTCTCTAGTGGACAATATTATGTATATATATACACACGCACACACCTTACAATTAATTATATGTGAAGATTACTACTGGGAGAGGAATTAAAGACGGTTCAGCACAGTCCGACAGGCTTCAGAGATGTGTTGCACATACTGCACTTGAATTACCTGATTGCTGCTTTACAGAGAGTGTGGCTGGAAATTTGGCAACAGCTTGTTACACACCTTGTTTCTTTACATTTTCATGCCACTTTACATTTTCATACCGTTACTGTTGCATTTACTAGTGGCTCTCTCAGGAAATACGCATAGGTAGATCTGCGTTAGTATTTTTCCATCCTGCATGAAAACCTCCCTGCTCTTCTTTCAGGTAAATTTGCAAATCAAAGTTAGAAATACCCTCATTAGCAACCGATTTATATTTTGCAGATTTTTAATGATTGAAAGGATTGCCCAGAAAGGCACTGAACCTTGGTCTTAGACTAAAAAAGAGGTCATTGCCATATATTTTGCTGCTGCTCCTTCCAACGGTTAACTGCCTTCAGCTAAATATCCCTAAAAGGGCTGAATATGAATATTAATTTGTTTTCATCTTAGGTGTTATCTTTGGTTCTGCTTCTTCCCCCTTCCTCCTAACTCATGGAATTTTTCCATTGTAAACAGATCGCATCTTTGTTTTGATCTATGTGTAGGCAACTTTTTTCTCTGAAGGACTTTTGTTCTCCATCCACACAACATGCTGGTGCAACCCCCATTATTTTCTTTCCCTGTATGTGTTTTGTAGTAGCCATTAACTCTGCGCTGAGAGATGTCCCAGAATGGAGGTGCCGAATTACTGATGTACATGTAGGCAGTCAGAAAATGTACTATACAAATCTCAAATAGCATCTCATTTGACATTATGGCCTATTCAGCATGCAGTTAGCCTTAGGTAATAATCCCAGGGCACAGTGGTGGTATGCTAAGAATCATGCAATCCCTTTGTTAGATTCGCTTTCCAAAAAGCTGTTGTTCCATTCTAACACATAAGCTCGAAAGTAAAGTCATCAGGTTGGGAATTTCTTGGTAATAATAAATCCCCCGGAAATAAACTAATATATCCGTCATTTAACAAACAAGACCCTTTTAGATTAGTGAATGTCTCTAGACATCGAAATGGAATTATTATAGCCGTGTTCATCTAATATGGAAATGCAAGTACAAAGTCTTTCATCAATACATCCGTCCACATCTTGAGAATTGTTTCAGGGGAATTCACGCTAGAGATGTGCGTCCCGAAACTGGTTACAGCATCACTGTTAATCAGTCATTAAAAAAAGAGACATTTTGTGAACAGCAGAAGAAGCCAGACATTCTAGGATAAATTATTCAAAACTGCCATTTACTTCCTTGCACGTGTTCTGCAGAAACTTCCACAGCCTTTCAGATGAGGTGCCGTGAGAAAGGACACTGATTCCGTTCCTGAATTCTGTTTGAAGCCTGAGAGGTGCCTCTAGGAAGTGGTTTGGAAGCAGCTTTTACAGCCTGTACGTACTAAAATGCACGAGCACCTGTTTTACACTTGTAAGGACAGAAAAAAAGCAGGAAGAAACCACACCTACTTAATTAAAAATGAAATGTCTCACGAATGCAGCATCACTTTTTGTTTTTTTCCCTCTAATTTAGTAATTACAAGAATCATCACACCCCAGACTGACTCTTCCGAGCATCAGACTTCTCGTTGTGTGGAGTGGTTTGACATTAAAAAACGTTCAAAGCTGAGACACCACACACTATTCCCCACG
Organism: Trogon surrucura; assembly: GCA_020746105.1. Classification (NCBI taxonomy): domain Eukaryota; kingdom Metazoa; phylum Chordata; class Aves; order Trogoniformes; family Trogonidae; genus Trogon; species Trogon surrucura. The sequence goes on from CM036621.1 coordinate 43,173,400, forward strand.
TATCTTTGTTTAGTGGCTCTGCACAACAGATGGAATTTTATGTCATGCGGCATTAGGCTACTGTTAAATTTTAATTTCAATGAATGGTCTTTATGCTCTTTCTTCATGCACACCAGGGATATTTTAGGCATCCATTTCCCTTCTAATTAGCTTTTATTGCTGAATTCATTCTGAATCTCTGGAAGTCATTAGATTCTCAAACATTCACAGCTGAATTTACTTACTCTCTAATAAAATTAATTAGTTGCTCACAAAAAAAATTACTAAATGTTGTCTACCTCTATACGTAAAGGTAAGTACCAAATCATAGAATCATCATAGAATCATAGAATGTTAGGGATTGGAAGGGACCTCGAAAGATCATCAAGTCCAATCCCCCTGCCAGAGCAGGAATGCCTAGACTATGCCACACAGGAACGTGTCCAGGCAGGTCTTGAATGTCTCTAGAGAAGGAGACTCCACAACCTCTCTGGGCAACCTGTTCCAGGGCTCCGTCACCCTCACTGAGAAGAAGTTTCTTCTTGAGTTTAAGCGGAACCTCTTATGTTCCAGTTTCAGCCCATTACCCCTTGTCCTATCAGTGGTTGTCACCGAGAAGAGCCTGGCTCCATCCTCGTGACACTCACCCTTGATATATTTGTAAACATTAATGAGGTCACCCCTCAGCCTCCTCTTCTCCAAACTAAAGAGCCCCAGCTCCCTCAGCCTTTTCTCATAAGGGAGATGCTCCACTCCCTTAATCATCCTAGTTGCCCTGTGCTGGACTCTCTCCAGCAGTTCCCTGTCTTTCTTGAACTGAGGGGCCCAGAACTGGACACAGTATTCCAGATGGGGTCTCACCAGGGCAGAGTAGAGGGGAAGGAGAACCTCTCTCGACCTACTAACCACCCCCCTTCTAATACACCCCAGGATGCCATTGGCCTTCCTGGCCACAAGGGCACACTGCTGGCTCATGGTCATCCTGCTGTCCACCAAGACTCCCAGGTCCCTTTCCCCTACACTGCTCTCTAATAAGTCATTCCCCAACTTATACTGGAACCTGGGGTTGTTCCTACCCAGATGCAAGACCCTACATTTATCTATGTCTCCCTTTTTGGTACAGTCTCTTTTTTATATATTGACTTTTATCCTTGTTATGTTTTGCTTACTTGATGTTTTTGCTGATATTTTGCCTACTTGACCTAAAAGGAAACCTATTTCAAGGGCTCCATCTCCCAGATTATGGCACAACATCACTTACACACTAATCTCCATCAAAAAGCCATTATGTATTTTGAGTTTCCTTAAAATACTGTGTTCGCTGTAAAACTACACAGAGCCTTAGGCGCAGGTAATTTCCACAAATACTGCCTGAGAAACTCAGATGATGTAGGCTGATAAATTGTAATAAGTATAAAAAATTTTAATTGGTCTGTCTGAAAGAAGGTAAAACCAAGGTAATGCAAGGAAGAAATCAGTAATTTTTCTTTTTTTTCCAGTGACTTATTAGGATTTACTAGATACAGTGATTTACAAGCATTTTCGTACTTCTTGGAAAGGAAAAAAAATGTTGCAGTATGCACTAGTGTGACTGTTTTTTATATATTTTAACATTTGGATAGTTACTTATAAAAAGCCTTGGGTAGCTCAGTGGCACAACAGCATTAAGCTCTAATTTATCATTGTACTATAACTATAAAACCCGAAGAATATACCTTCAGGGGAGAGGCAATGAAAGATTTCGTATTGAGTGGATTACAGTGGAATATTTATGACGCTAGTTAAGAGTCTGCGACAACTTTTGTGTTAACGTCCCATTTTAAGAAGTGTAAATTATATGTGGTTATTATATGGCCACAACACAAGTCATTTGTAAAATATCAGAATATTTTTAAGACCCAGAATTGGACTTGGCCTATAATCAGTTCCATTTAATTATACTTTTCATACTATCAATGCACAAAGTGCATTACCTTTAGGAACTAATTATGAGCATGCTATGGATGCTTACATCTATTAATATATCTAAATAATGTACTGCAGAGACAGCATAGGTCACACATACATGGCTGTATGCATACCATTATCATTGTATTTATGGACATAGCAGCGCAGTGATAACAGGATGGTCGCTTTCTACAGTCAAGTGCACCTCGTGCAATTATTTATTTCACTCAAACCTGTCGTTTCAAAGGGTCTAGCTTCCTAGAGGCCACACCTCCCTCACAGACAACAGACATTCTTTGTAGCACATGAGCTTCTAAAGTCAGGAGACTTTAGTGTGCAGGCAAGGGTCTAAATACTGATCAGAAGCAATCGGGTAATACAGAGTAAATGGTGTCACTAGAAGCATATTTATCTATGTAAGCAAAGATGGTGGTTTATTTCCCTGTCTAATTTGACATTCCCATACTTAGAGTATTCTCACCGAATTAACTCCATAGTCCCTTGTTAGTAGAAGAGAGAGAAAAAGTTTCATCAAGAGAGGGAACTTCAGAAATTGCACATTAATTTAACATTTTCCTGCTTTGCTCCTGTAGTAATAACTGATTATTTTTTTTAATTGTCTGTAGGGTATTTTTTTTCCCTCATGAATTTTTTTCTAGAGTCCACGTTAGGCCCAAAAGCAACAGTACCTGGCTTCATTCTGTACAGTTGCCTTCCGCTCTTCCATGCCTCCCTGGGAAGCACATTGAATGTTTCAGAGTGCACCAAATAATTTCTTCTCTGTTGGATACTTTAGTAGGGTATTTCCTCCGAAAGGTAGAATGCCCAAGGCTCCTCACAATCTCATCAACACAAGACAGATAGAAGGAATATTCTCTAACATCTCAAAAATGATCAGTTACTTCATAAGGGGCAAAGACAGATGTGAGCACCACACAGCAAGGGTAAGGTGGCCGACCCACTGTGTATATTATTAACTAATTCAAACCAGATGCCAAATTAACTAGTTACCCAAGTATAGATTGATGTGTCCTGTTTTAAAGATTTTTTTTTTTTTTAAATCCCTTCAAGTTTTTTTCTGAAGAGGAGTTTTTATATTCTGGAGGATATCCCAGATTTTCATCCTTTTCAAACAGGAAAAAAATATACTGTTTTGTTCTATGGGTTCAAACTCTTTAATCATTCCATGAGAAATGAGGAAACAAAAATACTTCTTTCGTCAAAGTCTTCCTCTCTGCTTAGGGGAAACTTCAGCTCAAATACATAGTGGTCGAGACTGAAAAAAGACCTTGAAACTCACTTGATCATCGACTATGTTTTTTTCTGATGAATAATACTGTAATTCAATATAAAAAAAATCAGTACAGAAGTAGCTTAAAGAATTAGATTACTCAAGGAAATTAAAAGGCCAAATCTCCTTTGCCTTTATGGAACAGCTAGTAGAAACAAAACCAAGACTGATTCCAAATGGTATTTTCTTAGGTTTCTTCATTATCCTTTCCAGGCAGTGCTTTTTCAGAAGATTAAAACAAAACTAAGTAAATGTATTTATAGAAAATGTTTAAATATGCGTGGTCATGAAGCATGGCACAACCTCATTTTATATTATTCAGACTCAGAAAATGCGACATAAAATGGTATTTTCTCCCAATTCAACCTTTTTTAAAAGGAAATGCTGACTAAAACAAAAGAATCATGCAAAACAGATGATTAGAATAAAAGGATCATCTGAAGTATGGATGCTTATTGAAAAGCTTTCATTTTTTTTTCTCAAAAGCTATTATGTGTTTTCATCTAGAGTTTTTGTTTTGGTTGGGTTTTTGCATAAATAATTTTAAACAATGGGTAATACAGTTTTATTTATGAATTTGTTAGACTGGAATTTTAAATAGTCTCAAGAATTCAAGCCGGTCAAAAATGAAATAATAAAAATAAGCCACCTGCTCGAATTTAAAATACCTAATTTCCTCTCTGCTTTATGTAGCCATTTTTCCGATGAGCACATTCCACATGCAAAATTTGGAATGCCAGCATCCTTTCTTTGTTGTACTGTTTCAATACTAGTTACTTTTTCCAGATCTTCAGTTTTCACTGAATCCTCATTCAAGCAAAACATTTTAAAAAGTTCAAGATGGTTTAGATGTATTGGCTAGCAAAGTTACGTTTAATTTTATTTTCTAAAGCTGATGTATATCCCTGATGGACATGCAATTTTTGCTTTGATATATCGAGTTAACAGTTCCCTGAAAGTTTTGAGCACTTGTCTTTGAAGTAACACGTGACGGGGTTTCTTTTTGAAACACTCAAACCTCTTTCTACTACTAGTGGACTATGTAGTCACTTCACCACAGAAACCCACAAGCTGCGGCTCTGTGTACTTGGGACCTTTTCAACGTTTTTTCCTTCTGTAGCCTTTTTTTTTTGGATTATTTTAGTGTGTCAGTGACTAACAGGCCTCCTTGGATTGTCATCTTTTATTGCCTATTCCTGCCAGCTGCAAAAATACTGGCTTCCTTTTTTAATCACAAAATGAATTGTTGCATGGATGGGGAATGCTACAGTTTCCTCTACATAACATTCTCCAGTCAGAAAATTGTAATTTCTCAGATGCGTTAGCACAATATACTAGGAAACAGCTGCATAATTTAACTTAACTGTTAAGCAATACCTCATTATATCCAGACAGTAAATTCAGTTGCTCACACTTTTTGTGCACCTCTTGTCTTTTCAGTGCTCACATCATGTTCTTTTTCATCCGCCTTTCTACTCCCAAAGGTGCTAAAAAAAAACATATTTGCAATAAAAAATAATTTAATGTTCTTTAAGAAGCAGCTTAAATTCATGATAGATGCCAAAGATTCAAATTTATAGCAAAGTAAGTCCTTCTACATAACCCTGGAAAGTCTAGTAGCAAATATTCATTCATATTTTTTTGAACAAATCAGAAAGAAACATCCAAAGCCCAGGATTCCATTTCGAAATACATTTTAGCTTCCGAAGGCCTGTGACAGCAGTAAATATTGTTGAGCAGGCTAGAAGTGGAGAGCTGAAAAAAGAGCACAGCTCAATGCAAATGCGTGGTGAGCGCCTCGGGTACCACTTGTTTCAGGACACAATGAGACAAGAAAAGGTTTGCATTGCCCACTAGTCTGTCTTCGTCTCAGAAAATGTAATTGCATGAATTGAATAAGACAATGTAGGTGGGCTAACAGCATCTCTTCTTCAGACTTTCGGTGAACCTAGTCCTTTATTTTCTTTTGCCCTTCTTTAGCATGCTTTAATAAAGGCTTCACCCTAAACAAGTTTATTTAAAATTTTCTTCACTTCCAAGATTTGTTTTTTTTAATTCAGTGAATCAATTCTAATTTATTTATGCACTTATATTTGAGTTCAGTGGCCAGACTCAGCTATTTGCATAGTGTATTCATACTATATATAGGCTGATTCCTAACTCCCGTGCAGGTTACTAATTTACTAGATTCTCCAGATTTAAGAGAGGAAAAAAATCCCACTCACTTGCTATATCAGTTACATTCTGTGTTTTAACTGTTCCACACATGCATCACTTTTACTGCTGCCATTGTCTAACCACGTGTTCAGGTATCTCTGAAATATTTATGTTGTATCATAAAATAAAACCACACGAGTCTACTGGAGTTGCTATTAACTTACAGGTGTGTAACCAGGTCCTTCTGCTGATGGTGGTTTCTGCCTCTTTGAATGAGAAGTTGTCCCGTGTTCTGAGTGTGGATCGAGACTGTCTGTGCTAGCATGAATACAAATGACACACCTTACTCTGGTTTAATTGCTATACCTTCCTCTCCTATATTTTTAACCCAAAGGTTCATATGGGAAAAGGAAAAGATTTCCCTGGAATGGTGGTACTCACCCATTAGCCTCCCAGAAGAGATTGCCTGGAGCATGGCCTCTCCAATGCTGAAAATAAAGGAGAGAGCATCTTTACTTGCAAATCTACTTTCAATCATGCGAAAAGCATACAGAACTAATTTTAAGTGAGGTCAGAACAGTAAATATTAAGAACAACCCACTTACATTCCCCTCCATAAGTTAGGACTATTATAGAGAAGCACTCAAGAGAGAGTAGGAAAACTTCAGTGGCCTTTCTTCTTGCCAGTTCTGTGTTGTATGAACAATCAGTGATTAAAGCATTTCTATAGCTATAGACAAACATTAAAAAATTTAAAGCTTGCATGTTTAAAAGAAAGGTTTGAAATTTTTATTCCTTCATCATTGTTCCATCCTGTTCCATTTTTTTTTTGTTCAAGGAGACTAAAATAAAACCACTTGGGTACAAGAAACAGTAACACTAGGAATCTGAAAGTGTTTAGTCAGAACATGTAATTATCGAGAATAATCGGTCATTCCTGTAGCTTCTGCTCTGTACAATTCTCCACCTGCTGAAATTCAGCGAGTTGCTAATAAATGTTTCATTATCAAAAAAACTAAAGAAATATTTTTAGCATATTTATAACCATTTCATAATCAAATGTAGTCTTTTTTTTTTCCTTGATTACTGTGCATCTTAATCCTTTATTAGATCAATTTATGAAGCTCACAGTTGTGTAGGATGACTTTTGTGCTAAGCAATATCTGCATCATCTGGTCTCACCAATATCTGTGTACTGAAGGCAGAATTACTGACATAAAGCTGGCATTGGTAGAGAATCAAGACAGTTCTGTAAAGTTTTAGCTTAATTGCTTGTTTCCCATATTGTGGACTAATTCATAATCCTTGCTCTTTGTCCCTCATGAGGAAACAAAAGGGACCTAATCACCACACCTGGACTTTCATAACCTGGATCTGGTAAAACATGGTGAAAAACCTAGCTGTGTATTAATATGCTATTATAGAGTAAAGTTTCCTTGTAGTTATCACCAATGGGAGTGACTAACCTGGTCATCTAATTAAAATAAGGATTTCTATAGTCATTACATTCAGTTCTGAGGAGCACCAGTTACTTTGTGTTCATAATTACAGACGAAAAGTAGAGAAACAGGCTTGCCACTACTTGCGTAAGGGAAAGAGTATTTCATTTCTGCATTAGGCAAGGGAAAAGATCATCACAAATGTGTGGTGAGATTTAATTTTGAAGTGTATGGTTTTTGCCAGTACTATTTCTTTGCTCTTGCAGAAGTGCACTGTTTTATTTAGAAAAAGCATCAAAGTAAGAGGAGACCTGGGAGCAGCGAACACCTGCTATCAAGTATTGCTGAGACACAACAAAATAACCACACTGCAGCTAGTTCATGGACCACACGGGCTGGGAAGGCTGGAGGCTTGAGCAGGGTTCAAAAAGATCAGTCATTTGTAGGGATTTCATAAATGTCTGCAGCTATAGAATTAATGTTTTTAGTGTAAGATTCACCTTTGTGTTACCAACAGCAGCTGACCTCAGTGATGAGAATTAAGAAAAGCCCTCCTTTGGAGCAGATTATCTTGAAAGAAGCAGTTTCTTACTCCCTGTTTCCAACCTGTTGAAACAGGCTCTGTGGCTGTAGGAGTTTCCTTCACATGCAGTTACATACTATGTATTCTTAGACATATTTAAGGCATACCATACATTCCTCACCATACATTCTTACGATATTTGATGTATATTGAATGTCCTGGTCATGTTATGGACAATTTTTGATTGCCTGTTCCAAGAAGAAAGGTGGTTTTGACCAAGTCGGATACCCATTAAGAGTATTTGTCCGTATGATTCAGGATGTATGAACACGTAAGGAATCTGATTCTGAGTTCACTGTTCCTAGTTAAAATTCAAGAGGAGCTTAGACAAAGAAATTGCACCTGTTTAACTGGGAGATGAGTCAGGCCTGCTGATGAAAAGAAGTCAGAGAAGGACAACAACTAAGCAAACTGAGAAATGCAGAACAGTGGCAGCTTGTTTTTTAAACCAAGTGTCCTCCCCCGAAAACTGTTGGCAATCAGTTGTTATAAAACTATTCACAAATGGTTCTAATAAAATCCATGGCTCTGCTTACAACAGGAGAAAAACCTGCAGCCCTTCTATGGTCAGTGCAGCAGCTATGAAAAAAAAACACGTAAACCCCCAAATAAATCTGAAATGCAAAAGCTAAAAAACAATTATTCAGACGAGTGTAACTGCTGCCTAAGATGCCAAGGTAAACAATAACTGCATTAGCATATTTTGCAGTTCCCTGATACCCAGCCATAGTTATCAACAAGGAACCGAGTCTTCGTTCTGCATGAATTAACCTTCATCTTTATCTCTCCGAGTTTTTGAATGGCAAACACTGTAACAACCGTTGAGATTAAAATGTTAGCCTGAAGTCAGATACCTGATACAATGGATGAATCTTTAATTTACTTTAAAATTGCTTAAATAATGTTACATTCAAAATTTTCTGCAAGGATGAACATTAATTCATCCAGGAAGGAAATGTTGCGACGTTTAATTCAATACTTTAAAAATTTTAGTTATTAAAAGATTCTAATTTAGCATTTCTTTTGGTATTTTATGCCTTGCTTAGTAAGAAGATGCATCAACAGGCCATGACAATGAGGTTCAACAAAGCTGTAAAAATTCTGCCTAAACTGCTTTTATTACAACAGCTTTTTCCATAGATAACTATGACAAAAATGAGTGACATAAACAGACAGCAAATTAACACAATCCTGGCCTCTCCTCTGCAGCAGTTCACTCATGGGTAGGTGACGACTAATAAAGAGAGCTCTTGAAGCCTAGTGGGTTTAATTATCTTACTTATCACTAGTTTGGCACTTAGTCAGATGTTGTTCCTTGAAAAAAAATAGGGGATTGACCCTTGATAAGAAAAATGCTGATCAAAAGTCTTCTAAATCACAAGAAAGTCTCAATTCTGATCAATGATTCTTACAAATGTATTTTTGGATTTCAAAGATGGAGAATTTAAAAATTGCCTAAACTGCTTAAAAACCTGCCGCCTTTAATAAACTGGCAAGTGAATAGTTCCGTGAAATAAATCAGCATTAATCTGATTTAATAGGATATTTATCGTGGAAAAATACAGGAAAGCCCACACACCATGGGTAGAAACCTACTAGTATTATCGTGGACCTTTTTGCTTTATTTCTCAAACTCTTTAAAATTCCATGTTCTGTTAGAGATTGTAGAAGTAGTAGAAATAGATCCTTTCCTACAAAATGGGGAAGCCAACATTTTTATTCCTTCGTCTGTAACTTAATTTCATAAATTTTCGTACTCATTATAACAGATAACCCTCTAGCTCGCCACCTCCCTGCTGCACCCTCCTGTGAGAAGTCTTGAAGGGACTCTAGCAGCAATCTAAATTGAGGGGGGTTTAAGGTAATAGGCTATTCCAAGTGGTTTGGGTAATAAGGAGGGAACAATTTTCAATACAGTTCAAGAATTTTCTCTCTCGGCTTCAAATTAAGATATGTGATTTTCATCACTGATATATTCCTGCTGCTCTGCCAGTCAAGATTAAATATCCCAGCTTCCTTACAGACAGTTCTTAACTCAACTTTAGGGATCTTCTACCAAAACTAGGTTTTCAAGATGGGCAATTATAAAGAGCATTTGGCAAGAAAGATCTATCGGGTCCAAGCCTCAGGTCCACTTTTGCTCCTGACACCTTCTTGGCCCCAAAACACATGTCATTCATCTACCCACACCAGAAAATTGCGTTTTGAACAGAATATCCAGGACACTGGAAGAACTGGCTCACTCCTATTCCGGACAAAGCTTTTCGAGTGTCATAGGTTAAGTGCATGCTGATTTTTGGTGTTAGCTGGCGTTCATCACCCACTGCTCGCACCTCATTTCCATACTTCGTTTGAGCACGACACAAGAAGCAACCTGTGAGGGGGACAAAGATTCATGGGGACCTTCAGCTTACAGGCATTTCCCTGTGCTACTTCCAGTTGCTGTTGGTCTGCTGGGTCATACTGATGGCACAGACCCTCTGACTGTTGAGCACCCAGCTCCAAGGCAGCTTTTGTTATAGATTTACACAGATTAGCAACAACATCAGAGAAAAATCCATGCCGTATATAGCTTTTCTGTAGTTAATCATCTATATCCTGGCTCTAGGTAGATGGCCAGGGTATGCCTACGGAATCACAGCAGTTAACACACCAGTGAGTAAGTGCTTGTCTCACATCCCAGGGCTAGGAAGTCAAGGTAAAGATAAAGCAAATAAAACTGCACATTACAAGATGGCTTTAAGGTGCCATTTCTGTATGAGAACCCTGTCTGTGCAATCCCAAACCAGCCGCGTGAGGCGACAGCACCCCCACAAAGAACTGTCCTGTGTAGAAAGTGTTATGGTCCTAGAGAAGCGAAAAGGCAAACAAAACCTTATGCTTAGGCTATCTTTAGGAAAAATCTCTTCTGAAAATGGATTGGTTTATAGGGCAAAAATTTAGGACAGAATTTGGAACTGCTGGGGGACACACATTTTTTTTTGCTTTTCTAAGCCTAAACCAGTTCATATTGATCAGCTTCTAGAGAAAGAATGAAGACTAAAAAACTGTCCAAAGGTCATTCCTTAAACTTACTTTTTAGCCTACCATCAGCAACATAGAAACTTTCAGCTACTGTTAATTTGTTTTCCCCTAGAAAAAAATCTACAATAAGCTTCAAGCATACATTTAAGTGATGTTAAAGAGTTATAAAGCATACAGATTTTTTAGAAGTGTTGATATGAACTTTGTTTCTCAGTGTGGTAGAGTTAAGAGTCAAAATGAAATATACCAAATATGTCCGGAATCCTAAATATTCAATATAGTACTTTTCCCCTCTCAAGTTGTCCTATGCATCATCACCAAGCTCACTATAAAACAGCACTGGGAAATTTTATTCCAGTGCAATGTGTGCCCACAATTTAATCCTGAAACCTCAAGAACATCATCTTCGTTTATCTCCTCCCTGTGGACAGCATGCTCAAAATGTTGCTACGTGCTTCTGAACTCAGGCATAGGTTTGTGATCATGGAGAAATATCTCTCTCTATATATAGCTCCCTGTAAATGAAGTTTCTGTCCTCACCTGATTTTCAAACAGGTTTTTCTGGTGCAAACACAGTGTAAAGCAGGCACTCCTTAAAGACCCAAGCAATCCTTCTTTGTGTCATGTAAGTACATGTGTCCGTTCCATATTAACTTGAACTTTTTTATCCCACTACCCACTGAGGAGTACGCAGGTACATTCACAGTTACAAACACACGGGTACTCAGGGCAGCGCTGCTCAGTGTTCGCAGATCAGTGACCAGTCTGGTCCCGTTTAGCAGCGACACTGCTGAGCAGCAGCAAAGATTCTTTAAGGAGAAAGGCTTTGCTGAACAGGCGACCTGAACTCAGAAAGACGCATTAAGTGAGCCTTCATCAAAGCTATGAAATATTCCAGCTGACAAAACCAGCAATCCTCAATTGTCACTTTTTGCACTGAGAATCCAAGTTGAGGAAATTGTCTTGCAAAACAAAGGGAAAAAAATTCCTTAGTATCTACCGTACTTCTCTCACCCTTCAGAAAATGCAGCTGGTGAGTACAGAGTCATTCACCGTGCTGCTTCCTATCCCTGAAGCAGGAACTGCTGTCGACGTAGACAGAACATGGTCTAGGAGAAGGGGGCCCTCCCTGAAGTGGTTGCTGTTACTGATATGTGTTGCTGTATTATTTCATGTTACACAGCTCACTAAACTGGTACGACAAAGACACAAGTAGCATCACTACGGTCCCAGCCAGCAGGCTGTGAGAAAACCTGCCTCACCCACGTGGCCTCAGATGATTGACTCGGGCTGGAACAAATGAGCCAGCATCCCTCCAGTTTGTGTTAAAGCCGCTCAGTCACAACTGCTGAGAGGCTGCACAGGGGAATCTGGTCACAATGCATGAGGGAGAGGTAGAGCATGTACTCCAAACATCAGCATTTTCTCCATGAGGCTTTGGGTTTGTTTCTCTTTAAGTTCTGAAAGTCTTTTGGGAAAGATCTATTCATAGCTCTGCATCCATTACAGAGGAAGACCCACTTCAAGAAAAGTGGGGAGCAAGTATAGTATGTCAAGACCCTCTAGAGTATGTCAGACCTCACTAAAAAAATAGGTAAAGATACTAATGCATTAAAATCAAAAAAAGCAAAACCAAAACTGTTTACAGACCTGCAACATTGAGGAAAATTAACCAGCAGAAGCAAAATCATCTTGTTGTGCCATCTACATGATTAACCTAGCTTGCCTGAAGGCTTCCAACTTATAAATAAAATAAAAGGATATGTTGGACACATAGCCTGGTTTTCTAACTGACTCGTCCACAAAATTTGCAGGTCCATTTTGTACACACATTCACCCCAGGACTCTGCATATTTTCAGACATACAAGAATACCTGTGTATTATTTGCCCGAATAGTTAGAAAATTCTCTGCAACAAAGACTGAGAGTTCTAGGAAAAGGTGGCAGCAAGAAGAAACAACTGACCGATATTATTTTACATCGTAAGAGTAGTTTGAAATACCCTCTGCCATATGTAACCGTATGCATGAGAGGGCAATACGGGTAGGAAACACAAAGCCAGAGAAGGCAAAGAAAGTCCCAATTTGCTCTGACTTCCATCAACTCTATGTATGTGAAAGCACATTAAACCAGAGGAGTTCACCTTCAAGCAGCGTGTGGGAAACGCTGCATTTTGTTGCAACAAATGTTACTAATGTCACAAAGCAATTCTATGATTTTACATCTTTGCTATTTTAAACATTCCAGTTTACTGAATGTTTCTTCTGCTTATGGCTTCATTTTCAGACTTTGACAGTCCAAGCAATAATACCTGAATGTTAATCTACCAAAAATATAAATTTTCTGTATAAATAGCATGCATTGACACTCTAGGTATGAAAGTCTATATTCTCAGGTCCTAATTTCTCAAAGGCATGGACAGCAGAGCCCAGACAAAGCATGGCCCCAGACTCTCATTTCAGCACAAGGCCTTTCCACCCTAGTGCAATTCAATGCACATCAGAGGTTCACGCCGTGTCATGAATTTGAGTGCTGAAAGCACCTGATATGAAGGCATCTGAGGGAGAAGCCTCTGACAGCAGCTATGATTTGTTTTTCGCAGGTAGGTATCTCTTTATTCTTTGAATGGTAGAAATATGTCACCATTTAAGAGGAAAACATTGTTTAAGCAGGGAAAAAAAAAGTCTTTCTGCATCTCCGTGTATGCTAAAACTGTCACTTCTGAAATGAAATCTCTTCCAGAAGAAGGGTAACGACTTGTCACCTCCTCAGTTTGATCCTCTGCCCTTTCATCATGGCTTGCAATGGGAATGCAGCACTCCCAGCAGTACAACCATTCAGGGAAAGCCCTAAAGAATGGAGAAGGCAGACTAAAACTCAAAGAAAATTATTCTGACAAACCTGTGTTTCAGGGTCATTCATTGCTGAATCCCCTGCCTCTTTGCTTAAAAAGTTTCCTTCTGCTCCATCACCTCTTTGCAGCATCTCTTACATGGCAGAGCAGCCTCTCACTACACGCGATATCATTAAGGGTAGTTTCTCTAATGTTGCTATTGAGGCAAAACTTCTGCCTTGGAGGTATTTAATGTTGCAGATTCACCCGCATTTCTCATCTAGGGAGCCAGCACTTCCATAGCTTGCTGTAAAACAAAGCTGGTTTTCTTTTCTTTTTGTACTTCTACTTACCATCCTATAAAATAAATTATTTTGCTATTTTAGTGATCTTTTAATTTAAGGAAATGGATCCTTCTCTACATTCTCTTTTCCAGTGCTAACAAAGTGTGTGTCAGTAAGTTCCCAGGTAGGATTTATCCTTCTCATAAAACTGTAACAGGAGGATAACTGGTGTAGGAACAGCACAGGGAATTTTCTTCTGCGGAACCATGACTTTGGAACCAGGGACAAGATACTGATCTCATCACTCAACAAAAAGTGAAAGATGCCTCCCTTTGACTTTTAATACAGTAACACAGAATAATCTAAAGTGTCAATATACACTCTCCTTTCAAGGCTATGGAAGATCAGGACCAATTGTATTACAGAGAGAACCAACTTGGTTTAGGATAATACTTTAAGTACACAGTGATAAGCAGGATAAATAGGAAGCTATTTCCACTGGGGCACCACCACAAGACGTTTGCACAGGCTGCAGAATGTCGGCAAGAATAACGCGCCATCTCCCTCCTTACTTAACACAATGGCCCTGCCACCAGAATTACCTCCCAAACTGTATTCCTGTAACTCCAGGAACAACCACTTTGGGGTTTTACCCAATTTAATTAGTTGATTTTTTAATTAGTTTCTTTTTTGGAGCTCTTCTGTACTTCAGATCCACAAGGACCAAAGAGATGTCCTTTGAGTTTGCCATGGTTACCATTACAAGGGAGGCCATATATAATTGTTGGAAGGCAAATGCTTTGATCAAACCAGAACGTGTTGACTTTGATCCCTTACAAATATTCTGAACTGATCTATTAATCTGTACGACATTTTTATCTCTGAGACTTGTTGCTCCAATAAGATTGATTCATGTTCTGTATCCACAAAACTGAAGGGCTGGTGTTAAGAACAGCAATTTAATCAATTGCCCAGTGAGCGAGCCCATGTGTGCAGTTTCTGTACAATGAACTTAGTGCATCATTTTAATTGAAAACCATCTAATTAGGTAATTTGCGACCAACATTTATAAATTAGATGGCTGAATCTAAACTATGTGAAAGGTTTCTTCCTCACTCTAATTTGTACTTGTGTAAAGTGAAAGTTTTTCTCCTTTTTTTTTTTTTCCCCTCCGAGATATTGGTCTTCAAATAGCTGTAATTAAGGATGCAAGCAATATGCAGACTGAGAATGATTTACAGCACATCAGCTTTGCTCTCAAGCAAAGGCAGAAAACAACAACGTACCAGTGAGAAATGCATTTCTTTAGGACAACTAATTATTAGGCCCCGCACGCCAATAACAGTGAAATAATTCAAGTAAGAGAAGACGTTTATAAATTGCTAGATGACATGGTAAAAAGCTGATTATAATACAGTACATCATAACAAGTGATTGGTCTCCAGAAGGTCCTCGTCAGCCCTCTGCTGTTCTAAGAAGGTGCCTTTGGGTGTTTGGCACGTGACTGTGGAGGGTCGGACTAGATTAGTTTTAGGGGTCCCTTCCAACTCAAATTGCTACGTTCTGGTGTTGAAGGGATAAAACTGCTGTGAGCGTTGACTAGGGGAGAAAGCTTTAATATAGTTCTGCAGTTTTCTGCCTAAGTTCCTTTTCCACATACACCACCGCTCTTCCCAACAGAAACAAGTACAGTTAGAACCTCCAAAATATTTTCCCAAGACAGAAAGGATAGAAACAAAAGTTGTGGAAAATGTGGGCTATAACCATTTTGGAGATCAGGGCACTGCTTGCAGAGAAATTAAGAGATGTCACACACCCAGGAGATACTGTGTGATATCTCACTTTCAATTATAAAATTAACAGTCTATAGGAGGAAACAGATCTTGAGTTAATTATTGCTCTCTGGCTTTGAAAAACAAGACTATTTCGTGTGACAGATTGAGAAGCCAAACTTTGAGTATTCATTTCTTTTCCCAGAGTGCCTTAATAATCAGCTGGTTTATTGCTGTTGCCACAGAGACTTATCACCACCAAACAGCCAGGACAATTATAAACAGTAACACTAATTCATCAAGTTTTGCATTTCTGGACAAAAGAATCCCTTTGTTTCCCCTACAGCAATATTACCTAGACCAAACTTAACCACTTCTTCCGTCAAGCAAAATGGGAACTCTCAAAATAATTTTTTGTTGTTTTTTTCCCCCTCATCTCCCTCTCAAAATCAGCTTCTGGGGGAAAAAAAAAAAAAAAAGAAGAAAAAAACCAGAACTCACCAAAGGAGAAGGAGGAGAAAGTGCAGCATAACCAGAGGGTTGTTTTCAAATCACCATGAAGGGAAGTAGAAGATAAATATGTTCTTTATTGTTCAGAATAATGTTGGCTTTCCAGGTGCCATGAGCTTGATGCAATAAGTGTGATGTAAATATACAGAAAGACAGATAGATATAATTCAGATCATATTCAGGTACATTAAGTGCTTGAACACTGCATAGTTTTAAGAGCTTCCTAGCTTCAAAAGCATTAAACTTTCCCTAGAAAGGAGCCAGAGTAGCTGTTACTCTTAATATCCTCTCTTTGAATTCCTCCTTTGCCAGCTACGACTGAGCCAGAGTGAACTCGAGCGAGAGAGCTTTAATGTATAAATAGATAAAAAGCAATTTCGAGTGAGAAGGAAAAATATCGCTTCAGAGTAAAGGAAAAAGTTTGTGGCCAGAAAAAGGTTTTTAGAAATGCAAATGGAATCTTGGCGCTTTACATTTCCACACGTTTCCTGCAGCCAGGGTAAATCCCAGCAAGTTGTCCCGGATTCTTGAAGAACAAAGACAAAAGCAAAAAAAATTCTAAATCAAACTAAGCTGGAGCAAAAGATGCCTTTGCTGAAGGTATAGGGAAAATTTCAGAAGTGCAAACCCTGCAGCAGTCTGAATGTGTGAAAAAGGAAAAAAATATTAAAAATTAACAAAGTTCCTGAAAAAGACAGAAGGTATCTGGAATTCTTTTACCAATGCTCATTCAAAGCTATCAAAAAAGATGAGCCATGTTTTCCATATTTTGATACTATATAGGTTGATGTGGAGACATTTTGCTCTTTACTTCAAATGCTTCTAATATCCAGTCGAAGCAAAAAGCTAGAGAAAATTTAGTAATGCAGAAATTTCATCTTCTGCTCACAGTCTTTAATTTCCTTTAATGCGTTCAAGTTTTGCACCCAAAACTAGTAGTTGGGCAAACGTTACAGATGTCAACATACCAAGGCAAGTCACACGCCCTCTTCATGGATTCAAAATGAATTAGTTGTTAGACAGACCAAAATAACAGTAGAGCTGTTTGGAACATGTGTCCCAAAACTGAATCCATTTAGTAGGTTGCAGACGTAAATATTGTCCTTCTAAAGCAGCTTTTATAAGTCCTGGGACAAAGTCAAACAGGGGAAAGACGTTAGAGTAAGCAAAGTGACAAACAGTTTGCATTTAGTAGAATTTTAATCTCATATTCAAAAATTTAAATTAATATGCCTGCTTCTCGTCTTCTACATTTTCAGGTATAAGACTGTATTTAATGAAAGTCTTTTTAATGATTTTCCAATTCCTTTTAGTGTTTATATTCCCACATATTCATCCTCAAAGGCTATTGATGCCTACTACCGTTGCACCAATTTGCTGGTGTTTTTCTTAATCCCATTTAGGTGAATGAGTAATGCTCTATTGAAAGCTTCTGTACTGGACAGACCCGTCCTGATTTTCACCAACATATATTTTGCACAGATATACATTTTCTCTCACTGCTAACTTAAACGTCCAATTTCTCAAGCATCACCAACAGCACAAGCACCTTCTTCTAATCCTGTTTATACTGTTACCGTTTCAATACTGTATTTTCAGCTTTTGAAATCAAACATATCGAAATAGTTTTAACAGAACTAATAGATATAGATAATATAGA
Source organism: Trogon surrucura (assembly GCA_020746105.1). Classification (NCBI taxonomy): domain Eukaryota; kingdom Metazoa; phylum Chordata; class Aves; order Trogoniformes; family Trogonidae; genus Trogon; species Trogon surrucura. The sequence goes on from CM036621.1 coordinate 43,190,879, forward strand.
TAACATAGGCGTGAAAAAAGGTGTGGTGCCCAAGTTTAGACAGGGTGAGGAAACTGATTCTTGAAAATAACTTCCCCTTTCAAGCAAAATTTCTTATTACTTTTGGAAATTGTGGCTAAGCAGTAGAGTGTGTGTGACATTTATTCAGTTACTACATTACACCATCCTAAAAATACAAGTTTTAATATTTAACTATTATTTCCCAAATGTAGAGGGACCAATACCGAATCCTCTACTCCAGTGCTCCCTCTCCTGGCCAGTCTCGTCATTACAGATCATTTTATACCGGGCCCCAGGTGCCAATGAAAGAGGTGTCAAAGAAAGGACAAGAAATACCACTTTTCATACAGCGAAATCTTCCTTGCAGTACACCTGGCAAAGCTGTTTCATTACTATCATTCTAGATAAAAACATATGGCTTTATTTGGGGCAGGAAGGAAAAGATAAAGCAAGGGTCATAGTTGTGAGTTCTCATATTTATTAATGAGAAGACATTTACTTTTCTAAGGTAGTCACCAACAACTACAAGTGTAGATGAACATAACTTTTTATGTGGTGGCTATTCTTTATGCCATATTGACTATTTTCTCATTTATAGTCTTATTAGATTTATAAGGAGAATGTGATATTTTTTTATTTTTTTTTTTAGAAGTGTCAGCATGGAGTTTTACAGAAATTTGTCATATTGCAAATTTATTTCTGGCAAGTTACTTTTGAGTCTCTATCCTTTTCAGCCCAACATGCTGCCTCTTGTTTAATATTTTCAAATAGATATGCTAACGGGTACACATGACTTTATTAAAGACTCGAACATACAGTCCTGCCAACTCTTGACATTTTAATTCCACTTCAGCCCTACTGCAAGCTTAGTATCTCAAATAAAGGCAAAAGCTTTCCAATAGCAAATTCAACCGATTGCAAGCAAACAGGGAACGGGGCTGACCAACATATCAAATAACTGAACCCTGCAAAGGTCAAAATGGTCCGATTTACAGTACTGTCACATTGTGCAGGAGGTGTGAGGCATTTTAATGCTCATTTCCCATTCTACAATGACAACGTCTGTAACGAATAGGAAATGACATATTACGAATTCATTCTCATGCTGATAATTGTAATGAGAATAGTGAATGGTACAACAAATCTAATCCATCTTCACGACAGTTTAAAAACTGTAATCTGATTGCAATCCTGGAGTATTTTTCAGACACCTTCTAGAAAAAGCACTAAATGTGATTAAGCAGCAAACAAAAGCACTGCATTTTCCCAGGTATGTTAAACCCACATTTATCGGAAAGTTGTATGATCTGTGTAAATCTTATACAAAAAGCTTTTTTTTTTAATTCTATGGGAACTTTGATTTTCCTTTTATTTCAGCACAGTACGTTAAAACTTTATTAAGAGAACTTTAAAGGTCATCAACTCTAAATCATGCACTAACAGAGGATAAAGAAAGTAATCGGAAAAACCCGAGTTATTCCAATAATAATCAGATCTGTATATAAGATAATAGGACATAGTGATGTATTGCATTTAATAAACCCAAGTGTTTAGAAAATCAAACTCTCCACTGCAAAAAACAAGGCTCAGTCACTCTGCAGATTTCAGAAGCCTTTTCTTGAGACTGTGGGGGGAAAGAGGCTTTGTTCCAGTGAAAGACACAGCAGTGCGCTCTGTGCAAATTCCAAGGCAATGGTTTCTGTCTCCAGTTTAACTAGGAACAGGAACCACAGTATTTGCTTGTGCCAAGTTACTACAGTTTGTGCTAATAATTTAAGGCCCCCTCGCTCCCCCAAACACTCTACCACCTGATTTCAATGCTCGGAATTAAACATTGGCTCCACACAAATATCGTGTAAAAAATTAAACTGAATCACCTTGCTGGGACCAGGACATCATCATTGCTTGCTAATAGTTTCTGTCATTCTCTCTGGCTACCACTGATGACACTCGTGCAACATCCAAGGTCTAAAACTCACAGAAATCTGAGGTGAAGTCCAAGGGCCACTTCTCTCCGAGATATCCTGCCTTTGCTTGACCATAATTTCAACATTATCTCCTGTTTTATTGTTTTCTGGCTGGGTAATTGAATCAAGCCTGGCTTATAATGTTGCTCCTAACCCAGACTTGGAATCACGTACAGGAGGACTTATTTAATGGATCATTGCTTGCTAAGTTTAAACAGTATTGCTTGGCTTGCAAACCAGTTCTGTATGTACCTTGTTACACAGCTGATGTTCTTGTAACCATGCTGCTCTATCAACTGAAATTTATGGTTCTGCTTAAAATTTACTTTGGAAATGATTTATTTTATTTTCACGATTAATTTGTATTCTAACAGGGCCTGTTCCAGTAAATGCAGAAAGCATTCCCTAAAAGGTTTACCTAAGCAAAAATAAAAATTATAATGACAGTCTGTAATTTTCATGGATGAACTTTTAATAGAAGGACCTTGGTAAACAGCGGCAATTTGCGTTCACTTGTAGAATTAAAATCACTTGGTATGTTGATTGCATTGAATTAGTCACCCGTATAAGTCATGGGTGTTGACTATTGAATTTTTTTAAAAGGTCTTTATTGATTTTTAAGGAGAAAATGTATTTAAAAGGTGGCCCACCGGTGTAATTCTGCTCATTATAAAGTGCTAAATAGCTGAAGGGGACTAAAAGAGTATTTGGAAAAAGAGAATCTATTTTTAACTAATTAGCTTTGAATCATTTGTCTACCTAATCCATGTTTTCAATCTATGGCAGTATTTGGAAGGTAATTGAAAACCAGCCTTCTAATAAATGTGCAGACTGCCCTCAATAGGAAACATTCCAGCGCTGGGGAAAGGGGACAGAAAAGCTGCAAACAGGTATCGCAGGACCAGGGGCATAACCGACGGCCAAGCGCTCTCCGAGATGCCCTGACGGCATGCACATTCCAAATCAGACACCGATTTGTTAAAATCGTAACACACTGACAGCAAGATTACAGCAATTCAAGACCTTAAGCTGAAAAATTATTACAGTTTAGGTAAACTGTATCACTATGATTGGGATAGCTTTTTTTTTTTTCCACACATAGTAAAGATATACAACTTCAGTTTGGGAACAAAAACAAAACCCAAACAAAAATATCTGGGGAAGAACAAATCTTATTAAACTTCCGTTGTTTCAAATGTCTGTAATGATCTAAAAAGTTATTGGAGTTTCAACTCCTAAATGCCTTCTTTAGTTTGTCTATGTAATTGAGCAATATAAGAAAAGCAAAAGAGCTTCCTGGAGTTGTTTTTAAAGTTAAAACAATCGTATTGCGATCCAGGAAGAGGATGAATAAGGTACGGCTCTTTGAAACAGGGTGGTATAAAGAACATCTTGAGATGCACAAACTAGCACCAAACAAATACCGTCAACAAATAACAGAAAGCCTTGTATTCAGATAAAGCGACTAAATAGACAATGGTCAAAGGGGGTGGAAGAGTTATTTAGCAAAAAGCCAAGAATTGGCTAGAAATGTAGAAAGGTACCATGCTGTGCCAAACTTCACTTGGGTGAAGTCAAACTCATGAGATGAAGTACATCTTGCCTGTGGACAGAACTCTGAAAGTACCTACAAGGTTTATTAGTTTCTTTCAGATTCTACGGTATCAAACTACTTCTTGTAGACAACGCCTGAACTCTTCCGTCATTCCTCTGTTCCCTGGAAGTTCTTAGAAATGTACTGTTATAGTAGATATGCCTATGTTCTAACAATCTGTTGAGTTAATTGCTTTCTAAGACGGCTTTTTATCTCTCAAACTACTTGGAAATTGAGACTGTTGTAACTGCTAATGGGTAATTTCTGGAGGATTATGCAATCGCTACAGTTCCATCTCACTTTCCTTCTACACTTCCATTGTCTGAAACATGGTCTCGATGAAACCACGCAGTAAGGTGGGTTTACGAGAAGCTGCAGCTTAACTATCTTTTGTCTTAAGCGCCAGAGGATAGTCTTCAAACAAAGACAGCATCCAAAACTTCTGGTTCCACTTCACAGAGAAAAATGGCCTTTAACCTCCACGTCCCTTGGCATTCTTTTGTTCCCATGTGATGCAATGTATGCACTTGTTTTCCTCACCCTTTACAAAGGGGCAGGAACATAACAGCAAATTCTTTTGGAGCTTTGGATCTAGTAATTGTCCCTCTATTCACCAGAAAACTGCTGGGCTACTTCCTGACTTGGAAGCACTTTATAAAAGGTATATATTTCTTACTGTTTTCTCCCACAAAGAAGAAGAATACTGCATAGAAATGCTTCTACTTACCTGCTAGGATAAAAGCAAATGTTTTGAGAAAGATTAAGTATCAAAATAACTCTGAGAAAAAACCAATCAGGTAGCATTTACTAAATTTCATTTGTATTTCTAGACATTTTGCAGAATAATCAGTCATATTTTAAGTAATCTCACTTAAACATACAGTGCCTGTAAATAATACCCAAAGAGCAAGAAGCCCATTAAGATACAACTGAACATCGGTAAAGTAGACAATGCAAACACTCCAGTCCTTTAGTTCTCTCTCTAATTCTATGTTACAATTTCCACCTCAATTTTCAAATAGAACTTGGATGTTTACTTTTATCTACTGTTCTGTTAGTTCTCCATGAAAGAATGATGCACATACGATACCACCGAATCAAAGAGAAATCTGGTCAACAATAACAAAAATAGTACAGTACTGAAATGTTGTTTTGCCTCCTTCCTGTAACTTTCACTCAATACATACTTGTCTTTCTCATCCTTTAAAAGATGCTGATGCTTGGAAAATTAGCTCCTAAAATCCAAGCCACGATGAACAAGTCTGACAAATCCACGCTGTACATGATCTATTTTGTTGCATTCCAATACTTGGAAAGCAAAACTACTTTTTGCGAGGTATTAGTGTTGATATATTTAACCAATATCTTTTTCTTGGAGTATTACAGTATTTTGTGTACTCCACTGGGGTGCAAAAGCGTTACTTTTCCAATCCTATGGGATCCATTCACGTACAAAAAGCAAGCAGCACCGGGGATTTACATTCAATTCTAAACAAATGGGTTGTGAGCACAACCTGCCAAGCAGAGGCTGTAGAGAACCTTTCTTCTTTGGGCATGCTCTAGCTTGCTGCCACAACTCTGCTTTTCCCTCGAGAGCTATTTCTACTCCAATACCTGCAAGGACACAGTAAGGCAGGGAAATGCTGCTGCACTTCTAAAGATCAAATGTTACGTGAAGCTGCTCCAGCTGGAAGCTCAATCTTTGGGAGTGGAAAATGGGACATTTTTAGTGTCTTAGGAACTTCCAAAGTAGGGCTATACAGTTCCTGTTCCGCTATGAGGTTGATACAAATAATCTCCCTTTTCTTTCTGCCTCCCTGGTGAAATCACTCATAGTGGGAGTTTTATTTTGAGGTTGTTGTTTTGTTTTGTTCGTATTTTTTTTTCCCAAAAATGACTGTCAGTCATATCATTAGTCCTGTATTCTCAGGAGCCACTTGAATGATCAGAGCTTGTATTTTTTTTGCCACTTGCCTTGAACGAGATCTCTCAGCACACAGCAGGCAGTTTAGTGTCACTGGCCGTCGTTTAACTACCGATGCCCTCTTTGATTCATTCCCCAAAGTCAGAGAATTGATATTAACTTTTAAGAAATGGACAGTAAGACAAATTGTTGTGGTTTTGTTTTACCTTGAAATATGGGAAAGGTCAGGAATAATTTATCTTGGCACACCGCAGCCTGAGAGAACTTCCTGACAATTTGCTTAGGGAAAGCTCTCATTGCTACGACCGGCTGAAACATCCAGGTGTTGCACTTTAAAGCCCTCTCCCCAGCTCTATTTCTTTGAAAATTGTTTTCGGTGAATGCTTATTTAAAAGGAGTAAAAAAAAAAATAAAAATTCCTTTTGGATTTTTCTGCTTCTCCTTACAAATTTGCTTGAAAAATGATATGAATGAGGCTGGTTTTGCAAGATGAGTCACAGTGCACCACCACCATGTTAATGATTCCAATTATTTACTAGACAATAGTAGAACTAGGGTGAAAAAAACCTGACAGCCTGTCACAGACAATACGAGCTAAGTTGTTTAAATCATCTCTAGGCATGTTCTAATTTAGCTCATTATTAATTTCCTGCCAGGAAATCACTGCCCTAAACCTCTCTTTAATTCAGACATAAGTCATTCTAAACTCTCATGCAGACAGCTGATTGAACCCAAGACTTTTGTCTCATTACAAAACCCAGATGCTTTCAGGCAGAAGACTGTTCTAGGCATTTAATATTTTGAAACAAAATGTACTGTATAATTAATTGGCTATGAAATGCGTTGTTCATCACAGAATTAGTTTATCTTTTCAAGAGTTTTCTGGCTGTATGCAATCAATCATTCACATTTCACAAACTGCTGTAGGTTTATGAATTTTCACTTCTGATACAATTGAGCCCTAACCGTGTTGCAAAATGAATACAAAACGCTATTTGAAGGCAAGCTGAGTGAATCCTCTCTTGTTTTATCTGGTAAAATAAAATGTTAGGTTATTAATCACCCTCCTCTTCATCACTTCTCATTTTTTTTCCAGCAAGTGATTTGTATTCCAGCCATGTGGGGGATACTAGCAGAGAACAAATAAATCTGAACTGACAAAGCAGGAAATATTTCCTAATTACCAAGACTGCTGAAGAGGGCGAGAAAGCAGAGACAAAGAAAACCCATGAAAAGATGGTTTTGTGAATAAGGATTTGTTTGCTGGGCATGAGATATGCTTGTCCTGTTAACTTTGGCTGTTGAACTTCCTTCAAAAGATGAGGAACTGCAAACCGGGAGGCCACCAAGGAGGAGGTACCCAAATACTCGCTCAGTGCGCCGCAGAAGACGCAGCCTCAGCTTGCAGGTGCCAGGGAATTTATTTTGGCCTTACTTGAAATAGAAGTAAAGAGGCCAAATTCTCATTCATTTTCCACTAACAGTAATAGACTGAGCAAATCCTGCTTCACGATGTTGCTCCGTTTCAACCCTCTTTTCAAAATAATAGTGAAATGATTGGCCACAGTGAGAACCAGATTCTGCATTCTAGCCTTCAACCTGTCTGACAGAACACATGGAAGCCTGAGGTATTTGGGGACACCTTTTTTCCCCTCCCCTAAACCCTCCCTTTTTCCTTAAGACTGAAACCTGTGTCTCCTCATCGATACCAAACGAGGAGGCAACACCCAACACTGCAATAACAGTCCCAGCATGAATATTGTGTTCCCGGTCCAGTATTTGATATCATACATGTATTAAAAAACACCATTCGGAAGCTACTGAGGTATGACAACGGTAAAAATTTGTCTCTGCTGTTATTTTGCGCAAGAAGAACTTTCTTTGACCAGGACTCACATGCCCTAGAGAAATGACGCGCATTTCCTTTAGACAGAGTCTTTGCTACAAAGGGACTGATGGCTGTAGGAAAAATGCCTGCAGAATAAATAATATGTTATACTCCACTAGGTGCTATAATAACACCCTGTAGTCTTTCAGCAGATCTCGCGGGTGGATTTATGCTATTTTGATGATAGCTGTCGATTCGCAGCTCCTCAGACCATTTGACAATGGGGCCTCTGCTGCGTTATATAAAACACGCACTTTAGCTTTAAAAGCTCAAACCTTTAATCAAATTCAAAATGCCAGAGTGGAAATTGCAAAATTGCTGTCAGTATGACTTCACGCACGTCTTCAAGTCTGACAGACTCAAAAATACTTTCTTTGCTATACGGTATCGGATGGAATTAGCTTAAATGGAGTGGGAAGAGCTTATAATAAGGAACAAGTTTTATTGCTTTATTTCTCTGTTCTCACAGAGAGCAGGACGCTGAGCCATGTGTTCGTTGGTCTTGTTTTTTTCAGTGGAAGCCTTGAACTCTCTTAATCTCCACTAATTTGGTTTTCAATGACAGGACAGGTATTTTTAGGGTTTTAAAGTAAAACAGACTGAGTGATAAGCTGATATTAAAAAAAAAAAACCAAAAAGATCCTGAAAACTGTTATGTGACGTTCAGCTTCTGACATTTAAGCTGATTCAGTTACTCATGAATAACATTGCACTGTACCACACCATCTTCAACAGCCAGTCTGAAATACTCTAACAAATAAATACAAACCAGAATTCATCAGCCAAAAAAGAGCAGGTTTCAGAATTCCACATTTCTACTTCCCATTTGGGACCCAAACCCTATGAGATAAAATTAAGTTTCCTGTCATCACTCAGGGAGGAATCCAGCTAGGATCAAGATACATCACAAAGCTTGTTATTTTTTAAGTTATGTATCTCCTGAGCTGCCAGAGTCCAGCTAAGGTGATTCCACTGAAATACAGTTTTGAGCCAAAACGTAAGACCACTAGTCACCAAAACCTCTCATAATGGCATTATACGACAAACATAAACCTCTCAGTGCACTAATGCAATTCACAGGTGACACCGAATTAAAAATTCTGAACACCACAAGAGTAAAGAGGCAACACCATAGGTACCCAAGATTAAATTCTTCAGAAAATAATTAAAGGAAGAGCATCAAAGAATGCAAACAAAGCACGAGAGGAAAGCAACTGAAAGATGAAAAGCTGAGATGTGATATTGAAAGATAGAAAGGAATAATATATACTGATATGAACTAATGGTATAAGTCAGAAAAAACAAAAGGTGCTTTAGACACCTTTTAAGGTGCAGAAGAGACAAAGCCAAGATACCGAAATGTCACAGTGAAATCCTCTTTTCATTTTAGAACATTACATTTCCAGAGAGAAAGTCACAAAATGAGTTTAACAAATATTTTTCTAAAAAGCCAAACAAGAAAACGATGAAAGAACCACGATGTGCAATTCACCCAAAGTATTAAATCAAGCAATTATCAGGCAAAAGCATGACAACAACCCACAAAATAGCCCAAGAATATTAATGGAGGGAATAGCAATTATTTACAGTGGTACACGAGAAATAATAACAAAAATGAGAATCAGGAAGACTGGGTTTCAAGAAACAACTCTTGAAAGTGAGTTTACCGGAATGATTAGCAACGTTGCAAAGGACAAACTGAAATCAGCCAGTCGACTGGGACTTGAACCTGAAATGTGTAAGTGGCTTTTCTAGTGCAATTCTCAATCTATTGTGACGGGTGTATGTAAATACCTGGTGAACAAGTGAATCCATATCCCGTTTGATGAGTTTTACCTTCATGTGAATAGCCACACAACCAGTTATTTCTGAACTATTTGTAGGTAAAGATAACTTAATGAGTGCTCATACAAATATATAGCAGCACAAACGCTGATAAATATGCAACACACATGAAGTGTTCACAGGAATTTCCTGAAAACTTCTAATTAGGGACTCATCCAATCAAAGAACAGAAGTATCTCTCAGCTATGTTCACAAAGCAAATGGCAAACTGCAAATCACTGACACGATATGTAATAGTCTTGCACCCTTTCTGCAGGCTGAAATAAAACAATTCAAATAAAAACAACACCAAACTAAGACTCGTTTACAGATAACTCTGAAATTCAGACAGATCGATAGTTTCCAAAAATTTATATTTGCTTTTTTTTTTCTTTATTGGCAAAACCCCTCCTTTTATCAAATCTACTTAGTTTTCACTGAGCCTAGCTACATAATTACACAGAGGTCCCTCACCAGAAAGCCAGGCACCAACCCAAGCTCATCCTGCGTAGACAGGTATTATCTTGCATTTATTTCTGTGACCAGAAAACACTGGCTCAAAACTCTTCTCTACCAGCACTCAGGAGACAGCACGTCTAGAGGGTCTTAGGAAGGTTATGCTCTGACTGCCACTTGAGTAAATTTGAGGCAGATTATGTCACTTGGTCTGTTATTGAAGAGTACAATCAACTTAAAACTTTTATTTCAGCTGACAAACTAATAAATCACAGTGGCTTCGGATGACCGTTAAGCCTGTCAAGATTTCATTTTCCTGCTTACATTTCTTGTGACTTGACTCACCGTGGGAATTTTAATGATGGCCATGTAATGTAATGCCAGGCTGACCTTCCTGGCCTGGAGGGCTGAGCAGTAAGCCTTCCGGTGACCCGACCTTCAGAGAGGACACCAAAAATAAAATGAATGAGAGCTTGGGCTACCCAATGGATGCCGTGGAACAGCATCGCAGCAATACTGCATGCTCTGAGCATCCTGGGAATCTGACTGAAAACTAGAACTGCGGCTTATTGGCATTTTACATAAAATTACATAGCTTATGCATGCATCATGCCTGACATGGGTTCAGAGGGCTGAGCAAGGAGTACAAAGATAACCTTTTAATGAGCAACACAAGCATTATTGTTACTGAAATCCGGTCAATGAAGAACTCTCTAACACTCAATTTTAGTATTAGAAAGCAGGCAATTCCCTACTGCGGCCAGATGCATAGGGGACTAATTCCACCTACCATGCATACCGTGTCTGTTACCCCTCCAAGCTTATATCCACCTGTCACATACATAGGCATCAGTTTTCCTGGAAAGATTATACATATTCATTCTATTTCCAGGAACTAATTATGATATATACATAGTTATTACTTGTGTGGCCTGGATCTCTGAAAGGCTTCTCTGGAGGTCTTTGGTGGTCTTCTGGTGATCCCTTGTGGCTGCTGCAGAGGTATCTTTTCGTGAATTGCCCATAGAAAGTCTTATCTTTAGCCCATCTCTCTTCTTTGTGGAGTCCTTCTTGACTGGAGTCTGCTAACCTCCGCATTCCTCCAGGGAACAGCCACAGTTTCTTGTCCTTGAAGACCCAGTTGATAGTCCTTGACTGCCAAGGGCCCAGATAACAATTGCCTCCTCTAAGGTGCCAGCCCCAGTTGATATCTTTGCTCACGTTCCTGCCCGAGGCCCATTTTACACATTTCTGTCTATAGTATGTAACATTGTGAAGAGAGTGATGGAAGTAAACCTTTGTAATTGCTAGTTTAATGGCATGTAAGACATTAAACATGAAATTAGAAGTGTAACAGCGACCTTTATGTAAACAGTAGCACAGGTAAGGATGAGAAGCTTCCCAAACCTTTAAAAAGAACTGGACACACCCACCCCAGAGCTTTGGTTGAACTTTTCCACAAAAGCTGGGCTTACACATGACCTACCAAAGCAACTATGCTACTGCTGAAAAGAATGAAGCAGTAAAAAATAATGATTAAAAAAAAAAATTAGGTGTTCCCAACAGCAGGACCAGAGCGAACACCTCCCCAGACACTCTCAAGGTGACCCTTCTTTCTCAGCACACCACCTGGGTAACGGCTAGGTGTGCTCTAGGAAATGTAAAATCTGACATTTGTCAGAGACTTCATGCCCAAATAGGTAAATTGCGGTGAAGTTTGCTGTGTGAAGATGATGCATGAGGAAAGAACACGGTATTCTTTCTAAGCGGGGGTTTTAGGGCCAGTCCTGGTACGCTGTGTTCGGAGATACGTCCTAGTAAGGTTCAAAATAAGAGCAAAAATGAAGGCCTGTAGCGCCTGAAGCCTTCCCGCACCATGCGAAGTTCTCGCCTGCTCCTTCCACCCCTTCTTCCACCTCCTGAGCTACAAAAGGCAGCATGAAGCCACCAAAATGGCCAAATGAGACACAAAAACCTAATTTTTCTCACGAACCCCAGGCCTTTCTATGGTTTACATACAACAGCAATAAATCATTGATGTTGTTTTCTCTCTTAGAGAAATATTTCCCTTAATGATTATCTTAGTTGTGCTGTTCATTTGTATTAAAACTAATTTTTTGTTATCACTTAATTATCTTTCTGTTGTCTGAAAAAACCCAAAAACTCAAACTGAAGTGATTGAGTTTGGCTTCAGTTGTTGTTGTTTCTATTTACATAGGATTGAGGCAGTTGCCAAGCAGGGCGTAATAAATCTAAATTCTGACATAATAAATAGATAATGTTTTGTAATTGGATTATTTGTAGACTGTCTCACTCAGCAGAAATTTGCATAACAGAAAGCCTGCTGCAAATACAGAAAATAAGTGCTGGAGCTAATTAAAGCTTTTGTTTACATGCGTCTTCCTGAAAATGCAGTAAAGAAGAAATTAAAAGCATCCTTAGGAAAGCTTACTCTAGACCTCGATTTAAAATGGCCACTTCTTCCCTGACTATAATGTGTGTGACAGGTGATGGAAAGGAGAAGATAACTAATACGTGATCCGTGAGAGCAGAGATTACTACCTGAGCTTCTAGAATTGATGACTCTCATAACTACGCTTCCCCATCAAACCCAAAATTTGAAGCTCCCTCACTAGCACGGAAAGGATGATGTAACCAATTCCAGCAGCACGTACTAAAACATTTTTAAATAGACATGTATCAACGAATCGATAGACATCTGTGTTTGTGTGGATAATCACTGAGTTCAAGCAGAGATGCCTGTTCAGTTATCATCCTGACGCGTGCAAGAGAGGGATTGGCCTTTGTGGCTTCAAATGCTCCTGATCTGTAACCTAAAATATCATTTCTGAGACCGTTTTTTTCTGGTTTGGAAGTCTGGCTTCGAGGATCAATGCTGCACTGAACACGCAGGCCTGGGAAAGGCCTCAGATACCCCTGTAACGCCGTTTGGGCCTTCAAATAGAACAGTGCCTCTGGTTTACTTTCATTTTTTACTAAAAAACAGGTATAAAACCCACAATAAAGCAAACTAAAAATGGTGGCGACAACATAATTATGAACTTTGGTGCAGATCGCCAGATTACCCGAAGGGGTTAAGCGGTGAATAAATGTCTGCTGGTGGTTTGGAGCCTGCCTTGAGCTCCCTTGTTGGGAAATCCTTCGTAACTCCTAAAGAATCCAGCCCAAATGGGCGAGCTGCCCCCTGAGAAGCACTGGATGTGGGTTGTTGTTCAGACTTCCAGGGAGAATAAAAGCGTAGAGACATATTTTTAAAAAAAATTCACTGTCTTAAGGGTGACCATTTGCTTTTAGGTTACTGTCCGCAACTGCAGCTAGGGTTTCAGGTTTCTTTTACATGTGATTTATTTTTCTTAGACCAGACAACAATTTCTTTTCTATTTAGAGCTCATTTTCATTTTATATAAATATATATACATGAATTTAAAATATATATACATGAATTTGAAATAATATATATTGTGTATTTAGCATAAAAATGTTGGATTGAGCTCAGCAATAAACGTTTTTGCACAACACTTCCATGAAAGACAGATTGAATCATAGATAGAATCATAGAAAGACAGATATAGAATCATAGAAGGTTGGGCTGGAAGGGACCTTTGATGGTCATCTTGTCCAGCCCCCTGCAGTGAGTAGGGACATCTGTAACTAGAGCAGGTTGCTCAGAGCTCCATCAAGCCTGACCTTGGATGTCTCCAGGGATGGAGCCTCCACCACCTCCCTGGGCAACCTGTGTCCATGTCTCACCAAGAAGTGTTTCACGTAGGAGAGATGTTGCGGGAGACAGCACCAGCTGCATTTTCTCTTTGACTGGAGAAAATGGAGATGTTAACCTGCCTCCTACAGAGCCCTCTAAGAGGGATCACACAAATAGCGCTACCTGGGCTTGTATATGGCATCGTTTATAACTGGGATTACAGTGTTCTTCTGTGATGGTAATGTTTTTCTTCACAAAGAGACGCTCCATGCCAGCACGTTAAGAAGACTTGCACCAGTTGCAGAACTGGATTGCAGTTCTGGTAACAGAAGAATTTTAACCTACCACTGTTGCTGTGATTTATATAAAGCTTTGAAAAACCAACATTCGAGCTGGGAGAAGCTGCTTTAGTGTGTGTCACTGTGTGCACCATAATCTTATCCTGTATTGATTAGGGCAATGTGTCTTTTCTGTTCTCTTAAAACCACACCGAGTTGGAAGTGATTAGGCTACCTACAGCAGCCCTGAATTATTTTACCTACCCTATGGTTGTCTGTTTGATTGGGACTTTTGTTTAGGTGTAAGGAAAGCCCTCACTGGGACTAAGTGAAGGTTTTCTTAACTCTCCCTATGAAACACTGTATGTTTAAAGCTCTTGAGAAGTATCAGCAGCTGGAGCGAGGGTCTAAATAGCAGCGCAGTGAGGTTTTTGGAGACCTCAGGAATATCCTCCTTGCCCTCCTGCTGCTGCGGATCTCTCCTGTGATCCTTCACATCACCAGCACCTTGTGTGATGTCTGCTGGAATGGCGCTATAAACTTATGTTTTCGAAACTGCATCCAATCCAAAGTCTTTTTCTGTCCATTTTTCTAATACTTCATGAGAAACAAATGTATAAAATTTTAAAATCTCTCATCAAAATTGCGTCTCGTGAGTATCCGAAGTTTCGGTATAGTCTCAAGAGGGAGGAACGGTGTTAAATAGGATTAAAAGTTAATGAAATATTTTATGACAGTGTTTTACCATAGCAACTGAAGTTAGATCTGAGCATTGTATAGATATTAATATTACTCTTCTCAGCCACTAAAGGACTTGGGGAAGGTGTATGGGCTGTGTGGGGGGAAGTATCTCCTTTTTATTGTTCTGAAATTCAAATGTGAAAGAGGAAGAGAGATTAGGTTATAAAAATAAGGTGCTGCATAACTCGCCTAATGGTCTGTAATCTTCTGGAAGTACATCTGCAGCGGGCTTTTAAACAGGTGCTCTGATTATAGAGCATAACAAACATGTTAGGCTTTGCAGTGCATTTAATACCTTATAAACAGCTGGGCTAATTTAGTCGAGGCTAATGGATCAGCTCAAATGGCACTCGCGTAAAATGTCTGCGATTATATCTGTGCACGTTAAAGCTAAAATTCGGTGCTCTGAGCTCCCCGACCTGCGCTTCTCAGAGCAGAGCCTGCGGCACATTCGCAGCGCCCGCCGGGGCGATGCCACGGGGAGATTGAGTTGCTCTTGCCTCTGATCACTTGGTTTATTTTTTGATCCTGTAGCTGTATAGTCTTTCATAACGGGGAAGAAGTTGAAAATGAGCTTGGTGTTTTGAGGTATGACTCTGCTGTCATTTATACGTGCCTCCTCTTCAGAAATCCGTGACTGTGGGTTTGTTTCAAGTGCAAACCTAGCAAGTATTCAATCCAGCTCTTCCCACGTTTTGTATTTTCTGAGGTTTGCTTTATCAGGATACTGCAAGCCTCTGCTACCTTGGGACTAAGCGGGCTCTACTTCCAAACCAGACATAAAAAAAATCTTTAAAAAAGTGAATGAAGACTTAATTCCGCTGCGACTTAAGATGGTTTTTAACGGTGTCAGGATGAACAGGTGGAAAGAATCACGACTGTTTTTGTGAGTGTGAAAAAACAGAGCGAAGAACCTATGTGGTGCCCTCTCCCCAGCAGCTTTGGTCTTGTTGGGGAGGGCTGCTCCTTGTGTTGTTGATACCTTGAATGGTGCCCACAGGGGTGCAGGCTCGGGCATTGGTACTCACCTGCGGCAGGACAACAGCTGGCACATCTGGGAAAGAGCCTGCAGGTGAGCCCGCTCATCTGTCTCTTTTGTTCTGTCCAAGTAACACTTAAGCCTGTGATTAAAATCACGCTCCCCATGGGCATTAAAATGAGGTCTTTAAATATTTTATTAACTAGATCGTAAAGCCAACATCCGAAGGGGTGAGCCGAGGCGAGGCAGTGAGATATACAGCCCGTGGCTCTGCTCTGCTGCTGCACCTCAGCTAATTAATCCTGCTGAGAGGTCACAAGAAGAGAAAGGATGTGTTGGTTTAGGACGGACCATAAGGTAGAAGCAGCTTTTGTGGATTTAGAGGGGATAGGGCAGAAGAAGCAAATGTTTCATAGGAAATGACAGTGGTATCTCAGAGGCTCAAGATGGAGCCGAGGCCCCATGTCAGCTACAGTGCCTGCACGTATCTGTACAGTACATGGTTGTGGCTTTAGGATTTGTAAAGAACAATATATTTTAAAAAGTCACTTTTCTAGTGAGATTTTTTGTTTTTCCCGGCAGAATGAATATGTATACCATAGATGAAAACCAATTCAAATACACTAAGAATGTTCATGAATACCGTAGTTCGTTGCTTAGCCAGAAATGGTTAAGCAACTCAGATATTTTTGCAGGTTCCGGGAGTTTTTCTAACAGCTGACACATAGAAGTTTTAATATTTATGCTCAGCTGAATTTTGACACCTAAAATACCAGGAAGTGAGGTGACCTTTTAAGATTCCTGTGTTGTTTTTATTTGAATCTCTGCTGTTCTTTCAAGCATCTGTTTGGTGGCATACTGTGGAGGAACACATTATTAGATTGTTTTTCAAGAACAGTGATATAGATATGTCATCATTAGTTGAAATACAAAATATGAAAAATAGGATATAAAGCTGGCAACTTAAGTATGTGTTTCTGGAGGCATCTTAGACTGTGAATCCATTTCTTACTCTGCAAAAGAAGAGAAGTAGGTTCTTTCATAGCCACACTAATGCCACCTGAGCCGTTTTGATTCAGAAATGTAGAATTTCGGATCCGATGCTGAAATCCAAAAGAACAATGAGATTAAAAGTGTGCCGCATCTTCAATACGGCATTTCCCATTTAAGGAAGAATATTAGAAGGGAAAGAGATTAACCTTCTCGTGCTGTAAAAATTCAAAGGTTAAGCCCAAAGGATTTAGAGCTAGCACACGTGGTGGCTTAACCCAGAGAACAGTTTCTAGTGGTGAATCCCAGAGATGCAAAGACACTTATCTCAGCCCAATTAAGTTCCTTGAACTCTAGATGTCTGTGGATGTCTATAAATCTCCCTGAAATCCTATAGTAAACCAACAGCAAAGTATTTGCTATTCAAATGACCGAATGATTTAAGTCGTGCTGCTTTTTCACAGTGCGACGTGGTAGTGGCGCAGTGCTCAGTCCTGGTGCCGTATCACTTTTTGCCAAATTGCATCACGGCTGTGCTCCTCAAGATCGCTTTAGATTTTATGTGTGCTTCTTCATTATGTGATATTAAAAGCCTAAAATGTGATACAACGGAACGTTTAACTCAAAGATAAGGAAAACAGCGCACTGCACTTTGTAGCCATTTGATATCCTGACAGGAAAGGGAACTGACATATGAAAAAGAAATAAATAGCACTAGCGGTGAATTATGGCTAGCACGGATCCATTCATGCATTATTTAACTGGTATCACGACACAGTTCACTTCAGAATTGGCCGGGACACCATCTTGCATTCCTTCGAATAGACTTGTTTCCTGTGTAAAGAACTGACAGGAGCAAATAAAATGAAAATATACATGGAAGTGGTAGGCAGGAGTATGAAATAACAAACCCAAGGGCAAATGTGCACATCCTGTCAATTGCCGAACCACGAGGGAAATAAAGTATTCAAACATTATGGTGATTCATAATGTATAAAGGGCGGATAATGTGAAGCAGTTGTGATGATCTTCTAGTGCACAGGATGTGGAACTTACCCGATGTATCTTTTCCTTCTTTCTGGCAGACTTTTAAGGAAAGCGTTTTTTTTAAAATTAATATTGAGGGAAAATCCAATGCTGCCAGTGTCAAATACTGTATGGTCGGTATCCTTGCTGTCATGTTCATAATGTAACTGTAACAGCCCCCTTGATTAACCAAACCACTCGAGCACCTTGATTCTTTCTGTTAAATGTATTTTCTGTTTCTTCCATCGTTCCTGTAGCTGCAGAATTGCCTTCGATTTATTAACACCTAAAAGTTAAGAGAAAGCAACAAGTTGATTAACGGTGTGTAACGACGGAACTCAAGAACATAAATCCAAGAGGTCCTTCCTGGTGCAAAGAAGGGATCTTCCATAGGCTCAGAGCTAAAGTCAGAGGTGAAAAATTAAAACAAACCACAACACGAGTATTTTCTTGTATGTGTAGCTGTTCAAAATACAGAACACTAATAATTGGAAACTCTTCTTGATTAATTTGTCAAGGATGGGTCTTTGCACAGAGTGTCTGAGTTTTTGTAGCATTACTCTGAGTTGCTGTTGATAAAATGAGAATATGCGAGGTTTCACAACGAGAACATAAATTCCAATTAACAACCAAAGAGAAGAAAGAATTACTTCAGTAGACTCTGTACACCAAAAGAATTTTGCAGTTGTAGCTGTTGAAGTAATAAATATAATAAATGTTTCTTACATTTTCATAGTCACCACATGCCAGTAGCAAAACAAGGTTGAGAAAAAAAATCAATAATAAATTACACTCTTTGCAAACATGAATAAATATTCCTGTTACTTCAACAGCCCCTATACAAGAGTCCAAAATAAAAAAATAATAAAGCTTGTTGCATTTTTCCATTTGGCCACCACCCAGACAAAAGCAGGTGGAGAGATTAAAAAGGGCTGTTGGAGAATTTTTCTTCATTCAGTTATCTGTCTGTCCCTTCATTGTTTCCTTGATAGCGATACTATTTTTATTTTCATACACAACACAATTGTTCGTGTCCAATTAGAGTTCTATAATTTATGGAATATTAGCTCTGGTATCAGAGTATGATTATTTTGATGACAGTAACTCCTTGGGATAAACAAATACAGTTAAAAAAGGGTAGCACTCCTGACTAGAGGACTTTATCCAGCGTAGAAATTGGGTCTGTGGTATCATATATGCAATTTATTTCAGACAAAGCCACAGAAGTTCATGATACTCTCCAGGGCACATGAAGGAAAGAGAAGAAGTAGTGGAAAGGAGGTGAAGAGAATTCTAAATTTTGATTGTGTTTTATGGGGAAGTTTTGTTAGAGGAAAAGAGAAAAGGAAATTGTGTAGTGGAAGATTAACATAAATACTACAGCTTTGTTCAAACCCACTCTCAGCCTCTATCCTTAGTAGTACGAAGAATGTGAAAAATCAGCAGGATGGCTCACATGATTGAGTCTGGAAGTTGGGTTTGTCTAAAATACCTGGAACATTGTAAGGTTAAAAAAAGAGTTGCTGTAAATTGATATACATTTACTGATGTAAATGTATGTAATTTACTTACTTTTTTTAATGTGAGGAAAGCAGAAACGAGACAATTTTTTTTCAGTATCTACTTAAATAAAGTCTTCCCAGGGAGCTGGTAGTTTAAGGGTTAAACAGGAACCCTTTTCACTGGTGCTTAAATGGTTGAATGATGCTTATGGCAAAAAATCTTTAAAGCCTTACCTGCTAGGTAGCTCCTGTGCTGTTTTGCTTAGCCTGTTTTCTCAGCCTAATGGGACAACCATTAGTGCTTGTATTCCACCATAACTGGCAGACCTTTTCTCATGCCACTTTCTCTTTGCTTTCTTACAATCCTTAGTGGAGGGCGGGAGAGGTTTTAGGAAATAGAACTTGGAATCTCAAAGAGTGTTCTGCAGAACATAAGCATTATGTGGGATATGTGAATCTGTGAAGAGACAGTTAATATTGTGGTTCTTTGCAACAAATACTGTTCTTAAAGGTCATTAGTGACAGGGGCTTTGAGAGCATCTGTTGCTAGGAACAGGCAGGCTGAATCTCATTACTGAAAACTACTTGAGTGACAATCATCACTGTTTCACTAGTCATTATCTTTTCTGCTTGACAAGAGATCTGTACCCTCTTTCCATCGTTCCCGCTGCCCAACAAATATGTCAGGCGCTTTTCAGTTTGACAACTGTGACCTCAAAATCACCCGTTCCAGGTTTTATTTTATTTCCATTTTACACTGCGAAGTGGAATATTTATTTTCTTGAAGCAAATGATTAAGGAGACGTTACCCCACGAATACTTGAGCTGCTGAGCATGACGAAGAGGTGAATACAGTTCAAACAGTGCAGCCATCTAGTTCATTTAAGCAAAATACAGTTTGAATGTTTCCTCAATGGCTTGAGAATAACAGTAGTAGTATTCACATTTGAATCTTCACTTGAAGTTCTCCTCCCATTCTATTTAGAAACCCCCCACTGCAGTCTGGAAATACTGGCTGGGGGGAGGAAGGCTGCACCAGCCCTCTCAGAAGCCTGTCTTGTCTTCATCTGTAGGAAGAAGGAATTTAGTGTCTTCACAATCTGTTTGAAGATTTTCTGAAGAAAAAATTTAAATCAGTGATTGTCAGCAGCCTGATTCATATTGTTTCGGTAGATTAAGCATGCCCATATTTAACTGTAAACATACATTACGTTTTAATTCGTTAGCATATTTAGCAATATACACGCTAATTTAAAAGCCTTTAAATTCTCCATACCAAAATACGGCTTCCAGAAAAACGTGGTGCAATATCATCAACTTAGCAGCTCCACCGGTTCGAAAGATTTTGCTAGTTCTGTTGCTATTCTTCCATTAAAAGCACTGGAAATGTCATCTGTTCACCTACCGATGAAAACATTTTTCCTGGTTGAAAAAAATTCACTTTTCTTAGTCCAGTGTGAAAGCAGGGGAGTCAATCAAATCTGCCATTCGTTGGGAAATTTCAAGTCTAGGGACCGCTCTGTTGAACGCTCAGCTGGACATGAGAAAAAGCACCGGCAGTGAATCCCTGCCGCTGGCCAATACAACTGACCTTGTGGAGGAGGTGTCTGCAGTGTCTGAACACCACACAACAGCAGCCTGAGCCATGGAAGCTCTCTCTTCCCCTCAGAAATAATTCCCCTACTGCTCAGGGCACAGCCCCCTGCTTGTCCAGCCCCACCGCATTCTCTCCTGCAGAAAAGATGCTGAAGTAATCTGTCTGGGTTGCAAAAGAGCTGCCATGAAGCTCCTTGAGAAGTAAGAAAGATAAAAATATGGGGAGATGCAGATGTTTGGGTCATTGCTTGCTTGAGGATTCATGAGGAAGATGTGGAAAAATATAAAGTCCTAAAGGCAAAAAAAACCCCTGATTTTGAGCCATCCATTGGTTAGGTCACTGGTATAACTAGTATGTTCAGTAAGGCCTCACCTGGAGTATGGAGTCCAGTTCTCTGCTCCCCAGTTCAAGAAGGACAAGGAACTACTGGAGAGGGTCTAGCGAAGAGCCACTGACATGATGAGAGGACTGGAGCATCTGCCATGCTAGGAAAGGCTGAGAGAGCTGGGGCTGCTTAGCTTGGAGGAGGCTAAGGGAGGACCTCATCAATGCCTATAAATATCAAAAGGGCAGGTGTCAGGGCCAGGCTCTTCCTCAGTGGCAGGACAAGGGGCAAATGGTCACAAACTGGAAAACAGGAGGTTCAGCCCAAACACAAGGAAATGCTTCTTTACTGTGAGTGTAACGGAGCTCTGGAATAGGCTGCACAAAAAGGTTGTGGATTCTCTGTCTGTGGAGACTCAAGACCCACCTGGACATGTTCCTGTGGGATCTTGGTGACCCTGCTCTGGCAAGGAGGTTGGACTGGGTGATCTTCAGCGGTACCTTCCAACCCCAAACATTCTGTGATTCTGGCTAATTCTAAGTCAGCTGGTTAGAATGTAGCTGTCTCTTGAGTGTGTTGGCCAGCAAACAATAACTTTTTCTGCTTTTTACATTCCTGCTTGCAGAGGCCCTTCGTGCACACTTGATGATGCCCGGACTCACCCAGGAGAGGGGGCAGCACTGCACGGTCAACAGCAGTTTATGAATCTGTGAGCAGGATTGTTAAGAATTTGTCTCATCTCATAGCAGCTGGCAGCTCTCTCGGAGTACAAAGGCACTGAGTGTATTGAATCGTAAATATTATGAACCACAACAACCCCCTGAAACCTAGAATGCATTTCAATGCTGGTGTCTTACAGTCTGGCTTACAGTGTGACTCACAGCTACAAGTGAAACACACTGCTGTGCCTCAAAACAAATTACCAATAGACTCCACAAATCCTGTTTGACACTGACACGTCTGTCGCGTTTGGTTTTGTGTACCAATGCAGGGATGACATTTAATGACTTAAATTTGCAGCAGCTGAAATGGTAATATCTGTTTCCAGCAGCTAACATATACTCAATATTGGGAATTTGAACATTCTGTCATCTGTTGTAGCTAATATAGATTATTTTTTTTCTCTCCCATAAACACTTAAGGTATGCATTCACATATAGAACTTTTGAAAAATTGAGGATAAGGATCCAGTGGTGTCAGTGGTATTCTTTATCTATTAATCTACACAGTGCAAAATTTTGTTACCTCCGTGTTCGTAACTCTTTAGTTTTCTACCACATTGCCTCTACACATCACTGAAAATCTCGTTTATTGATTTTTTTTTCCTGACAAGGGCAGCAAATACAGATTTCCTATTCTATATATTCTCTGTATATTCTCATGTGTATATGAGAACAGGATAGCCATCCTAAATTATTTAGTTTCCCAGTATATGGCATATTTTTGCAAACACGAATCAGCACATGCCAACACAGAATTGTTAAATAATGTATTGTTTTCCCTCACACTGTGCATAAAGTGTTTTCTCTGAGCGTCGTTCTGTCCAAAGAGAAACACATGAGTGCTCAAAAAACCTAATGCATAACAGTACAAGCATAAATCCCCGTGGGCATATTCCCCGTTGTCTTCCTGCCTGTGTCATCCTTCATCTTTTTGTAAAGTGGGTATGTAGCACAATCAGATCTGAAAGGCAGCTGATTCATTCCTCTCTTCACAGTGGTAAAGGAAGATACAGGATGCAGAACAGCAAGAAATTTGTTCCTTGGCCCTTCATAAGCCTCTTTGAATTGCTCTGAAGTACCAGCTGTATTTCAGGCCAGTAGAGATTGAAGTGTATTGGAGCAGTTGCCATAAAATGGCTTTCATTTCCCAGCAGTCACTAAAGTGCTCTTCTATCACCAAGTTTTTTATGTTACCCTCGGGAGATCTCTCACATATGAAACTAAATAGTTGGCAAACACTGATCCTATGCGTTGGGCAACTGGCACGTGCACATCACCTTCCCACTTTTACATACAGTCTGTGTGATTCTTTTCCTTAGTGTTAAAAGGTATATTCTCCAAGCTGGTCACCACTAAATTCCTAAATGCATACAATTCCTAATTAGGCCTAGATTTTCAAGAATACTTGGTGTGTGCAGAGCTCTCTCGGAAATGAGGTAGTTGTTCAGGTGAGCTACTCTACAGCTGCCAGAAACAAACGTTAACAGGAGTAGCAACATCTAGTGAAGAAGAAAAACTAACTTGAACCAACATAATCTTCCATTTGTGTAATCTTCAAAGACTGATTGTTTTATCTGCTTCTATTCTATACACTAATAAGATAATTTTAAATTACTGTGGAGTGGTTATTGGAAGCACTGCTTTGCGATCATCTGAATACATCTTGATTTATATCCCATTTATGAAGGTAGTGATGGTGTCAGACCTATGGCTATCACAATGCTGGGTCCCTGGCTGCTACCCAAACCACCTATGATTTATTTTATTTATGGTTTCTGCAAACAGAAATATTTGCTTCTGTATTCAATATAGATTGCGTGCCACTCACGCACATACCTTCCTCCCGTTGTCATTGTTTGCAGATGTCTTTCCTAGAATGTCCTCTCCTTTGCAATGTAAATACTTCTAGTGGGCTACAATTTCTTCTGGTTTTGAAAGCACTGTAGGAAAGGGAAAATACTTCCTGAAAAAAAATCATGCTTCTTACTTTTCATTAAATCATTCAAGATCCTAATAAAAATCATTTGTCTTTGCTCCTGCTTGGAACTGCACAAATCAGACAGTTTTGATTTGGGATATTATATATCAGAGATCTACTAAATCATGAAGGCAGTGGATAGTGTGCTAGGAGAATGGAGGATTGCACCTCCTTGGTAGTCCTGGTACAGCCTTGGGGGTGCAGGTAACACCTTCTACCACCTCCAAACCTTCTGTTGGGTTCCCAGTTGCGATGGAGGAGCCTCCTCTAGAAGATGGGAGCAGCTGTGCTATGACCCGTGAGAGAAACATAGGCAGACGTTTTAGTCAAGCCTTCTAGCGTATTTTCTAAAATGAGATTTCGTTTCGCAGTTAAATATTGTGTCTCCTGCTTGCCCACAGCACATTTTTAATACGTGTTACCTGGGTGGGAGTTTGACATGTGCTTGAAGATCGCAAAACAAGATGGTTTTCCTTATGGTACAACATTTACTTCAGCAACATTCAGGAGAAAGAATTTCAGGTTAGTCTTTAAGCCAAGCTCCCTGAGTATATTCTTTCTCTAAGTGCCTTTGCTTGTGTTTCTTATTATGCACAATTTGATACCTTTCAGTTCAAATGTTAACTTGCACACCAAGTTGTGGAAAAATCATTCCTCACTGATACTGATATATGAAAAGACAGACTTTTGCCAGATTATTTCTGGGTTTGAGTCATTGTTCTCTATGTAATTAAGGTAAAGGGGCTTTGATTCGAAAACATTATAACAGAGTTCTTCAGGAAATGCCTCATTTTTAACGAACTGCCTGGCACAGAGAAGGAAATCACATTACTGATTAAAACTAGCACATATAATGAGAACCTAGTTTTCATGAAAATAATGCAAGCTGTGAGAGCTGAATGAGAGAATTACATTTTTTGTTGTTTATTTGTGACTAGAGCTACACATTAAAATATGAAATATTAATAAGGACTATAATAGTTAATGATATCTCACATTTTGCCACATCAGTCTAATTCAAATAAATACCAATGAACTGTATTAAAAATAAATCTTCTGTAAATGGAACAGCATGTACCTTTTTCTTGGAATTACTCTACTTAAAAAGATTATTCTTACTTGCAAGTGTTCCACTTCGATTTCTGCAAATAGTGTTGTTGTTAAAGGGTCACAGATATAATCAATAAAACTATCTCAATTGACCCAGAAAACATAAAATAGCTGGTTTTATGCAGAGAAGAGTAGAGCATTTTGTTATTCAGCACATAAAGATGACAGAGTCGCAGAAAGAAGAACTTAGAAAAGGCAATCCTAAGCAGCCAGTGCTAAGGGCTAAGCAGCCACTTTTGGTGGTTTCTTGTTCTTACTTTGCTGCAGACCTCTTGGCTTGAAAGTCTTCACCTATGAGGAGGCAAAGGCCTCGAGAAATGGCTTAGCTCGATTCCAGGTGGGATTTGCCAGATAGCAGCAGGAGCACAGCAGTATCCTGCCCGCACCGCTGCTCCTCCGCACAGGAATCCCACTGGGGCTGAGCTGATGAGCGGTTCCGCAGGAGCCCATGTTTGTTGTACGCAAGGAAATACTCCCGCATCAGATATAAAGATTAAATTGTAGGTGAAGGAAAAGGTCGCTGTTGCCTATCGGAAAAAAAATACAACAAGTTACCTATATCAGCCTGTACCGTGCAACACAGTTTAAAGCAACGCAAGTAAAAAGACAGTGGCCTTCCTGGCCATTCTGTGCACCGGCTGTAGAAGATCCTGTGGGGTGATTTTTGCTTTAGCTATGACACCCACAGCTCGCTTCTGTTGCTTCTCACTGAACAGAGAAGCCCAGCTGATGTGCAAAGAAGCAGAAGCTGTCAAAACACCCGCTAACACTCGTGCTCTCCGATGAACTGCGCCTCTGCAGTCTTATATCCAGGCATGGGCAGGCAAATTTCCTTGGCCGAGTTCCAATACTTGACAGCACCTTAGAACACAGCACAGAAAGGAAAATATATGCTTCATCCATTGTTTATTCTGCATTTCAGTTTACGTCCGTTACACACTATTTTATTTCTGTAACTGTACTACCTTATTTTGCAAAGTACTTCACAGATGAAGAGTCAAGAAAGACAAAAAGAGAAAAACATATCTCTTGAGTTAGATGGATTTGACAGAGATAGGAGATGCTTCAGATATTTATTAATGTCACTTGTCACAATGGTCCAAAGTGACTTCTGGGTCACAAAGAATGGCTTAGTTACAGCAAATTAAAGTTCATTAAATAGTCTGGTTCACAAAGTAATCAGTAATCAACAGTAATCCTTGAATTAAAACCCTTATTTTCCTAACGGCCAATGTAATGTTCGCTTCAGGTTAAAAGAGCATTTGTTTCTAGTTTGTCTGTCACAACAGATGATGGTATATTTGCAATAGACTGACACGCCTCCTGTACTTGGAGAAAATCACTAGCCCTAGTGATAAGCAGGTACTTGAACCTAGAGCTGACACATGGTTGCCTATTACAAGAGGAAGCCTACTTCTTAAAACATTCAGCAGAGGAATTTTGCCCTGTGAAAAGGAAAGTGATGGTTATGGGCGTCTTAATGGTGAAAAGCCAGTAGGTTGCACTGACCGTTGCACCACCATTTCTGTGTGAGTCGCGGGGAACGCTTCCGTGTTATCACAGGAGTTTGTAGAACAAGGATCCAGATATACTGGTAAAACAAAATAAAATCCTACTTGTATTCACTTCATTTCTTCTCTTTCCTCCACACTCAGTAGTGCCTCTTAAGGGGCTTGTCACCTTTAGGTATTCTTTGGTCTGTGAGCTGTGTGTTTGTACATGTGCGTGTATGTGTAAACATATATTTGCATTTATATCTGCACACAGATAAATAAACCAGTTACGGATGAGCTCTGTAATGACTGGACTGCAACTGGTTACAGTACAAGAGCGCTACAGCAAACAGGATGCAGAGGTGGGCAGGAGATCTTGGTTTTCTTTTGTGACAACTCTTCTGCTTAAACTTAGATGAAACTTGCACTGCCGAACTGTGTCTTCTGTTGCTCCCTATGTCCTGTATACCCCATGGCCTAGATTTACACCAGCTGTGACAAAGTGTAGCAGAAATCTCCACTTAGCACTATTTTCTGACAAAACAGTCTGTTTACTCCAGCTATGCATTCTTTGTCAGGATTTGGCCCTTTGTATAAAGCTGAGTGCCTCTTTGGCTGTGGTCCCGGTGGGGTGTTTGATAACTTTGTCAGAAAAAATCAAGAGAATGTAATGACTGAACAAATAATAGGCTGTCAAGGAGACTTGAGTTACAGGAGCTGATAGATAGTCCAAAACGTTTTGCTCTTCAAAGAAACCTAGGAAAACTTTGTCTTAATTTGGCCTTCAGAACTTCGACATCAGCCTTTGCTTGTCTGCAAGCATCAAACTCAAGCAAGAGAATTTATATGGGTAGTTAGTCCTCACGAGAGGTTTCTGGCAAGCTGCTTCCCCTCAGGTCAGTTACTGCTTAAGAAGCTACCACAACTGCTTTTTCACTTCCATTGCTTTATGAAAAGTCTTACGGATTGTACTAGAAAATAGTTCCTCTGTAGCTTTTTTAAACTAGATTTATTCTAAACAATCTATTTCATGGGGTTTTAATGTATTTTTAGTAGCTCCTTGAAGCACATTTCAATCAGCAAATTCATCGACTCTAAAGTCAATGGATATTCTTGCAGAAATAATCTATAGTTTTTATTTTATAGGCAGACGTACATGCAGCAAGAAGCAAACAGAGCAAAGTTCAGTGCTCAATATGTTTTGCCAACACCAGCTTTTGACTTTGAAAGGGGCTTCGAAGGGCAAATACACTTTGAAGAATGCAAATAAATCCCCTCGGGCTCCTGGGTGGCCTGGTTGTCACCTTCCACGGGGACAGGCAGGGAGATGATGTTCTGGGGAGGGCAGGGGGAAGCCCGCTTGGTCTTAGAGAACGCTCTTCTGGAGCTGCAGAAAGCAATCCCTCTCCCTTCATACCATGATTCAGCTCAGCTCGAGGAGTTAGGTGTGCAAAGTATCTCCCACTTCTGCATTCAGTACAATGAACAAACGAGGAACAGGAACAACGTGCGGTACGAAGATTAAGAAATTGCATTTCTGCGCAGGCCTTTTTCCTCACCACTTAAGGCAACAAATCATTTCAATTAGACATAATTAAAACAGCTTGCATTTGAAATGTAAATTAAAATTGAAATCAACATTATCCAGTTTCCTCCTTTCACATGCATCTCAACTGTCAGGAGGATACTACGTATCTATCCACTCTTGGCAAGATTAAGTCATAACTTGCATTTTTTTATATAATCTCTGGTTGTAATCAAGCACTGGTATGTGGACTTTTATCATCATTTCCACAGTTACACAATTATTTTCCAAGTTCCTGTCCAGGTACCTCTGGGCTTTAAATTCTTTATTGCCTTTTCTAATTTCCTCTTTTCATCTAAAATTAATTAGAGTATAGACTCTCTTGTCTTTTTGTTATCCTATTCAGCTTTCAGAGTGGTTTTTTTTCTGCACCTAAACGGTGGTTCTGCGATAATATGCCTCCTGTCTGTGAGTGTGAACTCAACAAAAAGAGTGCCACAGCAGATATGGGCCAAAAATTATATGAAGAGTAATCAACAAAACTTTTGTACTCCATTATGCAAAAAAACCCAACCCCGGCATTATGGTATTAGAGTGGATGGCAGTGGACTGATTAATTAGGATAATAAAACCGATGCAACTAAACACAACTTGGATTCCTTTTATTAGCCCTTCTCGTCAAACCTTTCAGACTGCAAATAAGCAAGCCAAGTGACGGTTTCAATTGGCATGCAGGGGATTTCAGTTACTTAATGTTGCAATTTTTTCCTGATTTCCACTTTTTTAGAGCATCGGGACTAGAGCTTGGAATAAACACATTGATTTGGTTGTATTGTCAGTGGGTCACTAATCAGAGAAATCATTGATTAGACAGTAATCTGACAATTAAGTCTGACATTGTCTCCGGTGCCTTGGTGATGGGAAGCTGTGTTTTTCTTTAAATTCAGACCTTCACCTTGTTGTTTTTGCCGTCTAGAGACTGCAATGAGGATTCACAATAAGCACAACGCTCTTAGTCTTTGTTTTCTTCCCTGGTGTTTTTCCAGCTCGGGACTAACTGTCATGTGTTCTTCTGCATTTATCTCTTTCTAAAATGAACACATGCCATTCCTGCACAGAAGTGACATTTTGACAGGATGTTAAAGCACTTGAGCAGTTTCCTCCTTTTCATTTCCTGAAAACTGATTTTTAGGATTCGTTCATCCAAGTGATGAAGTAAGAGTTTATGAACCTTCATTTTGGGGAGGTCATTCTGGTTGCCTCTGGAGGAATTCAGAGCATCATTCAGTGGCAAGTCTGACCCTACGTCGATATTTCAGAGCTCCTCCAGCCCATGGGCTCAGCCCATCCGATGCGTACCAGCAGCATTTGTGGAGAAAGGGAAGTGAAAT
Source organism: Trogon surrucura (assembly GCA_020746105.1). Classification (NCBI taxonomy): domain Eukaryota; kingdom Metazoa; phylum Chordata; class Aves; order Trogoniformes; family Trogonidae; genus Trogon; species Trogon surrucura. Next base: position 43,219,910 of record CM036621.1, read on the forward strand.
GTGATGTTAATCTCCCCGGATAGTACTGGAAGGAGTAATTCTTCCAATCTAGCAAGAAGACACAACGTTAGTCTTGAAATTAGACACTTGGGCTACAGTCCATCATTAATCAGAAAAGCACTTGAGCATGCCTGTACCTTTAGGCATGTGCTTAAGTGTTTTGCTGCAGTGGGACAGGCTAAAGTAAATGCTTAAATGATTTGTTGAGCTTGTGTTTGAACGTGTCATTGCTAACATTTGTATATAGCGGCAGGAACGCTTATTGTTTTCTGCACGGAGACCGACGACGGTTATCAGACTCTTATTTCAATGAATTAAATCAACATCACTTCCAATTAGCTCAGCTCCGTGAAGCTGTCAGTGCTGTCATAAGAGCAGATTCATTGTCACTCCGGGATGCGAGGGAAGTCAGAGATACCCCAGCAGCTAACCAGAAACAAGATTTGGCCGAGCACCACAGGATGCTCACACCGCTCGTTTTCAGAGGGCGATTTCAGACCCAGCTGTATTTTAAGTATCTTAGAAACATGAGTGGAAAAGAGAATTTAGTAGCCAGATTATGGAAGGCATTTACTTTTACCTTAGAACAAAGCTGCTGAAAATTAAAATCAGCACTTTGAGTGTTACTTTTCTTTTTCCTGTCTCATAGGCCTGCATGATATATATCAAAGAGGTGCCTCATTATATTACACTGGTGGATCTGAAACCCAGCAGTAGAGTATAGGGTTAAACTGACATTTAAAGCTTTATTTCAAAGGGCTTGGTCTTTTTTTCACCTTTATCTTGAAAAGTTTTTCCCACTAAAACAAGCCTAAGAAGCTGAACAAGCTTTAGGGAGAAGAAGAAAATTCTTGAGGCATGCAGCAAACACTCAGCCTGTGCTTAGCTTAGAAAATCTTCTGATATTAGTAGAGCAAGGATTTAATAAAATAGTGCTTATATCCTAAGAAGCCTGTACAAGCATTAAGCAGTCTGTGTGAGGGATGGATCACGCGTGGTATGTTCTCAGTTTGCTTGCTCTGTTCTTTTAAAAAGAGAATGACTGGAAGAAGAGAAGAAGGTGGTTTGGGTGCTGCTGCCAAAGGCTTCTTCAGGGTGAGGGGAGAGATGAGGGAGTCAGAGCAGGACACAGTGTCCTCAGGCAACCAAGTGTCCTCTAATTACAAAGAGACGAGCTCTAGTTCATTTGCTAATAAAACCAGGCTATTGAGTCGGTGTTTTAAGGCCACTTTGGGCGCTTCACTTTTAGGTGGAGGTCTAAGGCAGATCCACCTTGACTGATTGATTTGGCTTCTGCAACAGCTGATGTACATGCTGAAGCTGTGCTGGGTTTCCCCACCAGAACGTAAACCACATCAGTACAGGATTATTGCTTAAAATACAGAGTAGAACTTTGGCACGCATCCAGTTTCTTCACTGCTCGTTGTCATTAATGCAAGCTATGTGTACAGACCTAAATATTTGTGTTCAAAAGGAATATGTAAGCTTGTTCATTACTGTAACAAAATTCTAGCTTTCTTTAAAAGATGCCCTACAATATCCTGGCGCCTTTCCTTTTCCTCCTTTTCTTCTTTTACATTCTCTCTCCACTTCTCTCAGCCAGCATCTCGTTGAAATTGTTGACGAGACTGACACCAGAACAGTGGTCAGATGAGGAGCTCTGAAATACTTGCGTACACATTTCTCCAGTGGGGAAAAAACAGTATCCAACATATTCTGCTTACTTAACCTCGCTTTTTATCAGGTGTCCCTCAACGGAAAGCCATCAGATTTCTGATCTTTTTCTTCAATGGTGTGTCGGTGGCCTTCAGCGCGTTTCTGTCTCCCACAACGAGTATCTGATTGTAGAAATGTAACACATTCAGCACTATCAATTTCAAACACAATACACAAGGGTAATAGATTTTAAAAATTGCCTCAGCCATACAGTATGTTGTCAAAAAATAGATTTCTTAGAGCAAACTCTGGCTTTAAATAAAAGGTGACATTGTTAACGAATGTCGTCAGAGTGATAAAGTGATAGAAGCCCAGCCATTCCTCTCTGTGGACCTTCCTGAACAGAGAGGCTGTACAAAAGGAAAGGATATTTGTAAGGGAAAATTGGATGGAAAACTAAAGTTTTATGGCATTCGTTGTCTTTTTTTCAGCTCCTGTCTACTACAGTGATATAGCTCAATATTTGTATAACTTCTGTTTTGGCTATAATTGTCAAGTAGATAGTGATGAAAGGTATAAGCACACCTTAGAAAATTCTCACCCTCTCAAATTCATTTCACCTGTATTACCCTATCTCTGTCAATGAGATGAAAAAAAAATAAACCACAGTATTTAGAAAGGCTAGACATTTGCATTACTCCTCCAAAAACTAATTTCTGGAATGAAATAAAGTTCCCATGCAAAAAGACGTCTTCCAGAAAACAGTGTTTACAACATAATAGTTTAGATAAGAGATTATTTTAGTACATTCACTATATCACTATACAATTGATAACAATACAGTGGCAAAAAAAAAGAAAGTATTTAATTCAATGAAATTTTGTGAAATATCTCCCTTCCTGCACACTTTTGAGGACAGAACATGACAATAATCACCACCCGTCACTGCAAGATGCTGGATACTGCAGTCTTGTCTGGCTATTTCTGACTAAGGTCCTTTTTAAAAAAGAAAATCTCAGTCATTTTCTTTTGCTGTCCCAGGGCAGAATCAATACAGCAGTTCCTCTCTCAGAGGGCTGCAGAACATGCTGGTAAAGGCAGTGGTTCCACGCTGGTTTTTCTTGTACTGGAGGTACATTAAAACTGCAGAAGTGTTTCTTACAGAAATACATGAACTAGTAACAGCTCATCTGTAACACTCACCAACATGCAGCATTGGCAAATACCCATTTCTTTGCTACATGTAATCATTTTGATATCGCTCGCTCTTCTAATTCACAAGCCAAAACGCTTAAAATTCCATTTGACAGGCCCTTGTTATTATTATTCATTATACTTTGTTAAAACCATTTAATCACATGCAGGCCCTACAAAGGATTTCTTCCTCTTTCTCTTTTTAACAAACATGCTTTTGAAGGTAAAGCTTGCATGGCAAATAACTTATCTGATAGAAATAATTACAGACAGCAATGGGGGGGGGGGGGGGGGGGGGGGAATCTAATCTGCTGGGAATTGTCCTTTGCTTTCGTTGTCCTACAGCACTGTTTTACCAGATAGTGCTCTGAATAATTTAGGGGCTGCTAATATGATTGCAATGTCTTCTGATGTTCCCCACAATTGCCTGAGGTCACTTGTGCCATCTGGTTATATTTGATGCCGGAGAAGAAGGGGAGCTCTAAAACTAAAGGCAACCTATCAAGTAAAAACCTGGTTTTGGTGGGATTTTATAAGCAACTTGAAGTGGACAGTAAGGAGAGGCAGATATTTTGAAATACAGTGGTTGCAGAGGCTCATTTTAGTAAAAACCCCAAATGAGAAAACTGATTATTAGGTTCTCCTTACCCATGCTTCAATGTTAGTGAACAAAGAGTTGTTGCTTAAATCAATATACATAAGATATTAGGAATATTAAAGTGAGTGTAATTACTGCGAGCACTGGCCTGGGTTATTTCAAAGGTTCCTGGGTTGCCCTGAGCTGGATTCAACTGCTTCCAGCTGGTTCCGGCCAGTTCCAGCTGGTTCCATCTGGTTCCAGGGGCACTTGGGGCAGGGAGGGGCACCTCAGGAGAAACCTATTTAAGGAAGGACAGAAAGGGCTTGAGAGGGGAAGCTGGAGAGAAAAAGCAAGAAAGCAAAAAGCTGAAGAAATGAGTAGTGAGAGGAAGAGGAAGTGTCCGAGGAGGAAGGACCTGCGGAGAGGTACGGCTGTGAGCTGCCCCAAGACCCCGGAGGGAGGGAAGAAGAGCCCGGGAAAATCCTGGGAGTCCTCATCCAGAGTGAGACCACTACAAACATGAGCTGTGCATGTGATAGCTTCTCTCTTAGATGTTGCAGGAGGTATGTGAATCGCCTCCTGAGTTGATTCATCTAACAGTTCTGTGCAATTGATAAATCTGGGAAAAAAAAACCAAACCACCCTACCCCTTGTGAGTGTGCAAAAAATCTAACAGGATAAAACATGCAACTAAACCATTCACTCTGAACCATTCCCTCAACTGAATGAGGTACTGACAGGTGGTTGGAGCTGTAAATATTGTTACAGAGACTGTCTGGAAGTGAAAGATTGTTATTTTGTTATGTAATGTGATGTGTTCAGAGCTAGTAACTATTCCTGAGTCCTGGATGTTGGGCGTCTTGGAGCCATCCAAGAACGAAATGCGAATCTTTCTATTTGACGTCTTGTTACAGGTTGATATACGTAGTGTTGGAGATGTGGAGAGAAAGGGTTCCTTCGAGATTACTGTTGGTGTTTCATAAGGTCTTCTCTGACTACAAAAGACCCAAAGTTGGTTTATTTGGTGGAATCATCCAGAATGTTTCAGTATGGAACTCAAGTCATCCAAACAACTAAGGTGTTTGCAAACATTATGTATCAGTGCTCCCAACAACTTCTTCCAGATAAATTGGTCCATTTTACCATTATTATTTTCTGGCTTTGTTTTTTTATGATATGTATGTATATATAAAGAGGATTGAGATGTGAAGCAAAAACCCAAGAGGAAGTGCAAGAGATGTGTGCAGTCCCAAGGGCAAAACCTGAACCTTACAAAGATGTTGCAATGCACAATTTAACACTGCCATCAAATGACCAAATATATTTATTATTGTGCAATGGCATCTCGGCTGACTATCTGTTATAAGCACTGTGAATTCTAGACAGCTCAGATGAGTCACACAAACTAAAAGCAAAGCAACAATGGCTTTCATTTTTCAGAGTTTGGTGGAAATATAGGCCTGATCCTGCAGCTGGTTTTGAGGGAAGGGGGTCACGTCTTAGGAGATTCCTCGCTGATGCCTCCAGGACTCAGTGCGGGCATGGATGTTCATGCAGTTGGAGTCAGTTGTAGGATACAAATTCCTCTATAACAAAAACCTTAGTCATGGGAAAATCGCGTTTGTTCTTGATGTATCGGTTGTTTGCGACTTCCATACTGTTCTCCCCGAAAGGAGATATTACAAAAGAGTTTCGCATTCTGTCCCCAAAATTCTGTAATGAACATGCAAAGTGGATGTAGGATCAAGTAGTCCAAGTTAATCGTGGTCTGTCACAACCCAGGCAAATGAGGAAGAAGCTCTATACCAGAGTGAAACGCAATAAGGAGAGACCGGCCAACTTTGTTGGTGTTAACTGTGAGGCAGTTCTTAGCAAAAAGCTTTGTGGCAGCACAAGGTGGGCTTCCAGATGAGTTAGACATCTCAAAGTGTCCAGCAATGAGCATAGCGAGAAACTGCGTTCATCTTTTCCTATGCTACGGGTCTCTGCTGAGCAGCATCTCGCCAGTGCTTTTTGCTACTTTGCTGCCTCTTGCTTCCACTCACTTTACCAGTGAAATTGCCATATGGGCACATTTTGTGCTCTCAGTACAGAGCTATGTATGCGGTGTATCTAAATAAGTACATCTACATACACAGAACATAAAAATTATCCAACACATGCAGAACATGTAGCTCAGTCATCACCCAGAGCCAAGACGTATCAAAGCTCTCTTTTTTTTCACTGAGTGTTAACTATGCTGATTGGTGGTGTGCTGTAAAACTCTGGGCATGGCAACATTAGTTTTCTTTCTAGCTAATTGCTTAAGAGTCTCTTGGAAAGCCTCACAGAGTTACAACCACCCCTACTTTTCTTCCTTGGCCAGTTATAACATTGCTCCCTAATGCCCAAATTTAAAAACAACTCTACATAACTTCAGATATAGGGGTGCTGAGAGAATTACTATTTCTTCAAATTTTTTTTGTTAAAAAATATCAGCAAGTACCATCATTGTTACTGTCTTTAACTCAGTATACAATAAACATCATTGGCATTGCCTTCAAACTTAAAAGCATATCTTGAGATTTGGTGTATGCATCTCCTTTCAAAATGTTCTTTGAAAGCAGTTTTCTATGTCCAGGGACAAAGGAGATGGATGACATGATGCACAACGTATCTAATCTATACTGAATTGCAAAAGTAGTTTCACACTAGATGATAAACACCGGTTGATTGTCAGTCATTACTGGTAGGTGTAACATGCCAGTTAAAATCTACTTGATGAGTATGATGGAATTAGTTGTTGATAGTGTCCACTACTAAAGCAATTTCAGTAAACTAAGGCATTAAAAGTACCTTTTTTCTTTTTTTTTTTTTTTTCCTGCTTAAACTTACTGCTGTAATACAGAGATTTTTTGTGGAACCAGTAGGAATTCCTTCAACTTACACGGGTCTATTTTACTTCTGTTTATGCATGCAATGAATGTAACAACCACCTCAGTGTTACTGTTCATTTGAGTTCAACATTAAAAAAAAATCCCTGAAGTTTTTGTGGGTGATTTGACTTCATACATTCTCCCTCTTCAGTCACTTTAGAAGTAATCATCCTGCAGTCTTAAAATAAGACTGCAATTAATACTGAAATCCCCAATTAAATTTCTAACAGTACTCCTTGCTGCCTTAATTTTGTTCTGAAGAGCCTCATCTTGGGCAGATGCTCTCACAATCCTCATTTTTCTGGTTTTGGAGAAATCTTTCACACCAAATTCATATGAATATAGTGTAGATTTAGACTTTTTTTTCCACTACATTTCTTTCAGATACTCTAGAGGATTTCTGCTAAGACTATTTTCCCTAGTCTTTGCTTTCAATACATAAATTGTCCGGGGACAAAAAAAAAACCCAACTATTTATAATCTGTCTGCCACATGGATTTTATCAAAGGCTGGATGGTTTCCATTCAGCTTTACTAACTACTCCCACATTTTTCAATGCATCTGGTTACACTGAGGGAAGAGGCTTAGTTACCTTTTTTAAGTTCCATGTTGCATTCCATCTTCTTCCCAGTCTGAGTAAAGTGGCCATCTCCCCAGTGTTTTGTCTGATAGTATCTCTTGCTGATGTACTACTGGTTTTAGACTTACTAATGTAAAATCTCATCTCCTAGTTCTAGTTAGTGCTCAAGCTGCGAAGGACTAGTATTCACTATCTGTTAGACATCTGTGTGTCTGGGCTTCTTTGTGCGGTTGCACACATACAAGCAGGATTTTTTCCTGTATTGTTCATAGTTCAAAAGTGCATTTTTATTCACTCCTCATGGTCTGGAGAAAGCATGCTGGCAAGCATGAGGCTAAGAGTTTTCTGGGAGCCACTGGTTACACCCTGCTTTGTTACCTTTTCTCTCGAGCACATTATGGTATACAGAAATTAGATTTTAAACTGTAACTTCACAGATTTACTTCCTCCAGTACTTATGGCGTTGCTCCTTTCACAGACCAAAACATCACCTTTCTACGATGGATGCCCTGAAATAAATCCAGATGGTAGCATGGGGAAACAACTGTCTTACACATCTAGTCCACATAATGAGATTCCTTTGTTTCTGTAAGTTGTGAATCTTACCAGCTCACCTCTTTCCCACAGCTAACCTTTCAGTGCTGGTTTCACTAAAGATGCGCTTTAGTTTGGATGCCCCTACCCAGCTCATTGCTTCTCATTTAAAAAAAAATAAAACTAGTGTTTAAGTATCTTGTTCTCCCTTTTTCTCTACTCTCTGAGTGGACTCCAAATTTCATGTAGAAGTTCATAGCAAATTCTTAGGACTTTTATACTTTTTAAATGGTCCTTTTGAGTTCTTTAAATGATGATGATGTCACAGTTTTCAAACTAGACGCATTGATAGAGAAGCAATAACGAGCATATCCAAGTTGATAATGAACAGCATTGTATAATATTAACCCTCTCATTTATTGATAGAGATGACTTAAAGTATTTTTTTCCTAAAGAAATGTTTTTCAAACTGAAGCTAGTAACAAACGGGCCATGAACATAACTTCCACACCTACCCAGTAGAAAGGAACCCTTCCCTTTCTCAGTGCCAGTGGGTTAAGGTTAGTTTTTGCTCCTGGTGAGTGTGGTGCTGCCTAGCGCTTCGCTGTAGGTAAGAGCTCACATCAGCTCACTGCTATATATCTCGAGCTTCTGAGTATTTGGTTTCGAGTCATCACCTTGCACATTGCGCAGAGCTCATGGGAAACTAAGTTAATTGCCTTTGTCCATCTTTGTCCTTGTCATCTATTTATGAAAATGATGGCAGGTCCTCTGCAGAGCTGGCAAAGAAGTGTAGATTAATCTGTGGGCTGAGACTGCCCAATACATTATACTTCTGTCTTTAAGGTCTCTCTCTTCCTGACTTACAATAATAAAGCAAAAGTCACAGGAAAGTCTTCCTAATATTCCTTAAAGGAGTGGTTAACTGGTTTTACCTTTACAATTTATATGCTTTTGAGAGAGTAACCTTTCCCTGCACATTCTGAATTTCTCTTGTCCTTTGGCCAGGGTGCCCTCTGTGTCCAAGTAATGACCGTGCAGGTGATTCATTTCTACTCTGCTCTCTTCTGAGTACTGACAAGTGACATGATCTTCAGGAATAATTACAAAGGATAGCTCTGTCTAGTTTGCATTACGTAAAAAATGCAATGTCTTTAAAAGTACAATAGGCAAATCCCATAAATATAGCTATACAGATGTCAAAGAGGCTGCAGAAAGCTCTTTGCAATGCTACCAGTGTTGTTGGCTTGTTCAGTCAGAGGGAAGGGGCCCTGCCCTTAGTGCAAGGTAGCCTCATTCTGTACAAATCGATAGTGCTGCTCCCCTCTCGTGTCAGCAGAGGACCTTTTATTTTCCCCTTTGGCGTTTGGCACGCATCAGTCTGACTCTTTTGCGAGCCACAGACGTGAGAAGGGGCACTCTGCTTCCTCTGATGGCGTGGAGCCCTTCCCCACGGGCCTGAGCTGCCTTTCAGGAGCTGGACCTTCCAACCCGAGCACTTCAGCACCTGGGCCCCAGCTCAGCACACGGGGGACTCATTTGTTGGTAATGCTGCTCCATCGATTCAGTGGCGTTACAGGAGCTGATTTAGGCCCATTATGCCCTGCTCAAGTGACAGAAGAAACTGCAGCTATAACTCATATTTCCCCTTTATCCCTGAGCTCTTCTAACTACTTAACCTACTTGCCTTCCAGGCACCCCCTTCGCTGCCCTCCCAGGCTGTTGTAAGCTGAGCAGCACATAAAGGTGCAATGCCATTTTCTTCATAAATGAGAGCTGCAGTTCGGATCTGTGAGGGGAGTGCATGTTGCATATCCAAGCGTAGAGTAACATAACAGAGCACCCGTGAGAGCTGAGAATGGCTTCAGAAAACAATCTATAAATCTCCGGTGTTATCTTTCTGACAGCCTCCTAATCTCTGCAGGTTGTTGTTAAGAGCTGCATTAAACTAGCCTGTCATTGATCTCGGCTCTCACTGCTTCTCAAAGAGATGCACTTCCTGTGATCAATTAGAAAAAGAGGCAACAGCTTCTTAAAAGCATCTTTACAACAGGACCTGCAATAACATATCTTCCCAAAATGTGCGTGTCTGACATTTACATCATACCTTGTCAGAGCACAGCCAACATCTCCACCACCAACATAATTCAGTCTTATGAAATAAGTAAAAAAAAAAAAAGAAAAGAAAAAAGCTTTGGTTCCTCATGTTAAATCATCATTCTCACCTCCAGCTTCATCCCCAACAGAAGCAGTTTTGTTAAAGTAGTGGTTGCAATTTCTTACCATCTAACCTCTGGGTAGGACGTAGCCTCCTGTCAGTGACTTGGGTGGAACAGAATCCGAACCTTCTGGGGCATAGAAACTTACTGCTCCAAGAAGAAATAAACAAACAAAGATGATGCTGTCTTTAGGAATAAGGGATTAGCTTTAACGGACCAATTGCATTCTTATTATAGAAATGGTGTTTCTGTTGACTTCTGCAGTAGCTGGGTGTAAGGTAAACTTCATTTTTACACCCATTCTAGCCAAGGTAAAACCCCATTGTATTGATGAATGTAAATCTGTTTAATATAGATTACCAAAGTATTGGAAGTCCAAGTATTGGAAGATAATCAGCTTCCTCTACAGGAACATAAATGTGAAGCGGAGAAAAAAATGTGGAGAGGGAAGACAAGTAATGCTATATCCTGTTGCTTGGTATGGTGAATGTTATTTTGTACTGGATTATTTAATTCCAGAATAGCATGTGGTACAAATACCAAGATTGGATTTGTGCCACTCCTTCCTTTCTTTTAAATCTTTTTTTGTTTAAAAATTAAAAAGAAGTTGTTCTTTAAGCTACCATACTTTTTTTAGTACTTGCAGTAGTCCTTCACCTTAACAAGAAAAGGCAGTGGAAGAGGAAGGTAATGATCTTTAGAAATTAAGAGACATATTCCCCACAGTTATTGAACTATGGCAAGAGAAAGTAGCAAAATTCCCTGCACTGGTTTTCCATCTCACATCTTTGTAGCCACTGGCACTCTGACAAAGAAAGCCAATTTCAGTGTGCCTTAGCTTTTAGAAATTTCAAGATGAGACATTCTAAAATTGCAGCAAAAGGATGGATCTTTCTCTGTGTGCACTTGCAGTGCTCCGTATAATTAGCAGGCTAAGCCGTAGAGCTGTATTAGCTGGCTGGCTCTTAAATGGAGTTCCTTTCATTTGTTTACTGAATGTCTCTACCCACTAAAGGCTAATGAACTAGTAATGGATCTGTCAGAAAACGGAAAAGACAAATACCTCTAAATGTTGCTATTATAGCCTAAGAATGTGGCTATTAGTGTTCCCCTAACTCAGGATCTTCATAAGAAGGAAGGCGACAGGAGATTTGGTATTCAATGGGTGTAAGGAACCACGAGCATAATTTATGTACTGATGGAGTAGAAGGGAGGAGAGTAGCAACCCTCAGGAAACAATAAAATAAACTAGCATATTCTTCCTGCATATTTCTGTTACAGCTTTTCCATCCTCAGTTCCCTGCTCCTGTGTAAAGTATATTAATCTTCCCAATTTTTATTTATAGTATATAAAGTCTTAAAATTAGAACCAAAAGCAGTGTCCTGCTGCCGTTAGGGGCTGCAGTTACACAGAGAGTCTCAGGTCTGTAAAAGCTTATGATAGAGTGATTCTCACTCTTCTCTGGGAAGAAACACACAAGACTGGATGGATGAGTCTCTGTTTCTAAAATCACAGAATCACAGAATGTTCGGGCTTGAAAGGGACCTCAAAAGATCTAGTCCAACCCCCCCGCCAGAGCAGAATCACCTACAGAAATGAAACCCTGTATTGAAGAAAAAAACATGGCCTTGGGTTATGGGATTTGCCAGTAGCAAAGCCTAAGACACCTTCACTGGCTCTGCAGTTGTGACAGTCTAGGTAGATTGAGGACAAAAAGACCTGGATATACTTGCAACTGATTTGCCAACAAGGGTAGCAGGGTATCTAATGACTTTATTTCTTTATCTTTTTTTTTTTGTTTTGTTTTTTTTGGGGGGGGGGGGCGGAACACACACATTGGATTCACTGTGACCTGTGATGGAGTGATACTTCATCACCACCCTGCACTTGTGATCCAGAGGGTGAGTTAAAGTCAATACCAGGGAAGGGAAGCGCATGGCTGATGGGACTCACACTTCCTCCCTTGGCTTGTGTACACGCGACTTAACTGCAGTGTACAAATGACTTAACGGACTTGTCTAAGGTCACTTAGGATGTCAGTGATGGGCTCTGGAAAAAACACCTATTTTTCCAGCTTAAATCCTTGGTCCTATTTAAGAAATTAGAAAACTACCCCACTCCATCTCTTTTTCCCTCCTAGGATTCTCCTTTCTAGAAAATACATAATATAGCAGTTAGAAAATGGAATCTATTGTGAGCCTAAACTTACTAATATGTCATGAGTCTGTCTAGAAGAAAAATTATTGGCAAAACAAAGTCAGGTCCTTGCATGTGCACTTGAACACAAATGGTCCCAGGACTGTTGTAGGACAAACAACACAGACAGCTCAAAAGTGGTTTGGATCCCTCACAATTTTGCATTTTGTGGGGTTTTTTTAATAGTAAACAGGCTGTTGTTTTCATAGCATATTTATAAATTCTATAAATAGTGATTTTCTATCACTACTTGAATTGTTGCAGAACTCCAGGGATATTTGGTAAGCCTAAGGAAGTTTGGTATCCCATGACCACCTGAATTGTGTGATGAGCAGGCTGCAGGATTCCTTTACTTGTGTGATTTTTCTTTTGTTAATTCACAATTCAGGCTGTGGCCGGCATTCACACAGAATTCTTTCTTAACCACTTTTTAGCTAACTGATCACCTAGCTTATGTGCCCTTTGGATTTCAAATAGTAGCAACGTGTTTGGGTTTGGTTTTTTTTTGGTGAAGACTGACGAATAATTGAAATTGTGTAATATTTTAAACATTTTACTGGGAAATGAGACCACATATGTAGTTTTAGATTTCTTGTTCTAGGAATTCATTGTTGTATTTTTATATGCATTTATTCAGGAACGATATAAGGCATTTCACAACTGAGTTTGCAAGAGTGTTTGTAATACAATTGGCTTACATTATCAGAATGAAAAAATTGCTTGTGTGGACTACAAAGATTTTTTTAAGATACTTTCAGAAAAATAAATTTTGCGGAAGTATGCATTGTGCACTTTGACAAAGCCCAAGATAATTCAGTAAGTGAACGTGCTATATAGATATTTTCTTACTTCAAAATGGAGGGTTTCATTTTAAGTGTTTCCTCAGTATTTTTAGTTAGGGATCTCTCATCATGTTAGTTTTAATAATTTTTGGTTTTGCCTTTACTTTCATAGATACTACAAAGTGTTCACTTTTATGTACTAGGCAGAAGAAAAGTTCTGTGACTTTTAGTAGCTCGGGAAACCTGAAGTACTTAGATCTTTCTGGGGTTTTACTGGAGTTTTTTGTAAGAATTAAAAAGTTGTACTATGTTCCAACCTGCCTTTTAAAGGCCAATTCTGACATAGAAATCTAAGATAATGCTTGTAAAACAAAGCAAAGATAAAAGCGCCTCCGTGATCTCATAAGCGCCTCCGTGATCTCATAAGCGCCTCCGTGATCTCATAAGCGCCTCCGTGATATGATAACATGCTGCCCTTCTGAAGATTTAATGCAAGACCATGAGAGGGGTTGATGTACTAAATCAAGTAGTCTGAGACCACCGAGCACTTCCTAGATGACGGTGGAGGAGTTCCCCTCTGGCTACATGGGGGATGGTGCCAGCGTAAATCAGACACTAAGTGTTATGATGAGTTATACCAAGCAGAATAATCATACCAGGCTGGACATAGCCTAAGTTGACAAAGACTCTGTTTGGACTGATCTTACCAATTCTGATTGTACCTGAAGGTGGGACAGAGAGGAGGGCTGGAAGATCAATATACCTCTGCAAACATGTGGACTATGAAGCTGTGTTTTATCTCAGGGTTCAAGATGCACCAGTCTTTCATGCAGCATGATTTCACAAAGCTCTGCAGGAAGCTAGTGCAACTGATGGGTCAAAGAGGGAAATACCAAGATAACTAAAATTGTGATAACAAATGTTGCTGTACTTCCAAAGCTCCAACATGTTACGAGCATTGTGAGAGGTGGAAATGAAATTTGGCTGAGGTCAACATGGTCAATGCACATGGCAGTCAATGAGAAGTTGGCATTGGGAATGTATCTCTACCATGGTGGCCATACACGTTGATTAGTGGATATGTGACACCAGAAACCTCAGCCACAGGTTGCACACAGCATGGAATGCCTGAAACCAAGCTGAGGAGACCTGTGGAAGCAGAAATGCATTGTAGAATCACAGATTTCCATTAAATATTTAGTATGTATCACCAGGGCAATATAGACTGTGACAGAGGACAGCAATGCTAACAGAAGAAATCAACAGCTCCCCAAATCATCTGTTTGCTGTACAAAGATTAGTTTTTCAATATGATGCTTAGTTTAAATGGTTCTGTTAAGCCAGAAATAGCTCCGTTTGCTGTGTCTGTTTCTTCTTGTCGTTATGGTATTGTGTCAGAAGCTCTTGAAAACTTTTTAATTAATTATGTTTAGCAGAAATGGATTGTCCGCCTGTGTTTGATTTATATGATGAAGAGGATCAGAACTAGTAGATCTAGTGGTAGGTGGTGTTGCACCTTGAAGTGAACACTAGAAAAAGGTACCTGATAACGTGAAAAGCTTTATACCATCTTTGAGAAATTCCTTGGAACTAAGCAGGTCTTGAAGTAAAAGAAAATTTGAAACAAATTATGTGCAGAATAATCTCATGCAGGCTCCCTTTCCCAAGAAAGGTCGGACCAGATATTTCGAGATCCCTCCCAACCTGGGCCATTCCATGATTCTGCTTTTGGCAGTAGAATTGGCAAAATTCAGAATCCAGAAGGGCAAGAATATCTCAGTACATCTGAGATGTGAATCTTTAGCATGGTTATGTTCTCAGCAATCATATGCTGTTGTGCACCTGGACCTAATAATAATAATTAAGTGTCAAATGTAATCCTTAAAGCAGTAAAGAAAAAGCATGCTTTAGCTACAGAGATCAGAACACCAAGTCTATGACCAATTAAATAGTAAAAGTTGACTAGTGGATCTCTTCTGTGATGAGGTAGCATATACTTTCAAATAACATTTGGAGACTATGAACTAGTTGTGTTTAAGCTGGTCCAGCATAGCTCATTTTGTCTTGAATACCTGATGGAATTGTGGGAGGGTATGGTTGTTGTTAGTCCCTCACAGCTCCTGCCATTCATCTCCTAGAATAAAAGGGGTTCTGAAGAAATCCATGTCATAGCACCCTCTCCTGAGTTTCCTAGATGTAGGGTGCAGGGGGTTGCAAGGAGGGAAAAAGGCCTAGTGGTCTTCCTAAAAAGAAGTAAATAAGTAATGCATCTGAATTTCGATATTCCCAGTCTGCTGTAACAAGCTGTTGTGGAGGATTGGAGTAGGACACAGGTGAGAGCTGCCCAGGGATTATCCCAGTTTGTGCCAAGGATTGAACAATCCCTGATTGGCTCCTGGATTGACTGGAGTCTCATAAAAACATCGTACAATTATCTTTCCTCCCTGCTTGAGCTGTGCACAAGTGTTTTGCAGCCAAAGCCAAGGACCTTGCAGAGATGGAGAACGCTGTGATTAAAACATGTTTCTTTCAAGCGATAGGCAGACAGCAATTTCTATCAAACTGCTCCAGACGTGAAAAATCTGTCTTGCCAAAGACGGAGTTGGCTAATAACATGATGCTAGATAATAATGAAAACATGTCCCAAACTTGCCTCAGACAACTGCTAATTTGTTTTTCAGGAAAGAGGAATGCCAATTTCTTTCAGAAATTTCTCTTCGCTACAAGCATCTATGATACTGGCACTGAAGTGCCCATATTTTATCAGCATATGTAGCAATAATAAACAGCTATGTTGTCTCCTCTTTTAGAGCTTGATTGCAGAGACCCATTTTCTGTCAGGCACTGGGAGTCTGTTTAAATATTGTGCTCTGCATCGCAGTATCTTCCCAAGAAGCAGTTTAATTTTGTCTAAACATTTTAATTGCGATCCTAAGGGAAGGGAAGTCATTGCCCGTATTAAACATGAATCCCATTATACTAAAATGTTTATGTTCCTCAAAGGCTATTTATAGATGCTTTGCTAGTGTATGAAAATGTAAAACGCCAGAGCTGAGCAGTAGCCTCCTGGCAGTAGGTCTGCCATGAAACTGTAGTTAGAGGAATGGTGGCACTTACTGCTGTACCCTTGAACTTTTTTCTTGAATTCTGACCAAATTTCTTTGCCTGCTTGGTTCAAAATGCGTTACGCGAGCAGGTAAAAAGCTTGAACCAATGGCTGTGGAAAGCTTACACGTGTCAGTAGGACTCTCTGTAGATTTGAATGGTTTTTCCCTTATGACAGCAATGATCTCTTCCTCCCGAAAAGTGGCCTTGAGAAAAAAAAAAAATGGAGTAACAGAGTCTCTAGTTTTCTGTTAGTAGTTTCGGTAGCAAGCTGATCTGGTTTACAAATGTAAATATCTTTGTATTATGCACCAAATGGCCCCCCGATGTGGCTTTGGATCTGTTTGATAGCTCCTCCCCTTCCAAAAGCTCACAAAGCAAGTGAAAGCGTGGCTTCCTCTGCTGAAATGGAAGAGAAAATGGAAACTGGGAAATTGGCAACACAGCGTGTGATGCTATAATCAAGGAAATGTGGGGATTTAACAAAGTACGGCTGCAATTACTTTACAGATACACCACCAGCAGAAACAGATTTCCTTCCAGATTATTCGTGAATCACATGCTCAGTGAAAATGAACATAATTTTTAACATTTAATAGAAAGTATCACCAGTAACAAAATAGCACTCTTGTTAACATCAGTACAACAGAAACCCGTTACTCACCTGGAAACTACTGAAGGTGCAGCTTGACTTCTGTCAAAGGCAAAACATCTAAGAAAGGGAAAGCAATTATATATTTCTTAATACTTGGCGTAGTCTCGTGTGGTTTTATGTTATCAATAAAAGTGGGTTTTCCTTCAGAAAACATCTTCAACAGACAAGAGAACATTTCTGGAAAACCAGAAGCTGATTTTCATATATTAAAAAAAAAAAAAAAAGGAATCAAATACTTCAAAGACTTTTATTGTTGCAATCTGAAAAATATATGCCGAAAATGTTTAATGTTCTCTTTTTACTTTTTTCCCCCAAAAGAATTTTTAAAAGTTATATGTTGTGGAATTTCATATTGAATAGTAATCACAGGAAATTCCCTGAAAGAATATTTCCTCTCCCCCCTGGTGTGTTGAAATTGGCTGGAAACACCTCTCTGTGCTAGCTGCCCATAGACAAGTGGAATTTCTTCCTGTCTGTATGTCATTACCTAGGAATAAACTATAATAAAAATGAAAGAGCAGTGGAAAGTACCAGTGAGAACCACGCCGAATCACCAAAGACTTGCTCTTCTTTTTCCCTTCCTTTCTCCTGCTCAACAGTACTTAATAGATCACATGACCCCGCTGACAAGAAAACTGTGAAACTGCATTTTCTAATATTCACAGCATCACACGAAGCATCCATTTCTAGGAACCCCCGAGTGCTGAGTTAATACTGCAGGCTTATTTGGTCCTGCGTAATTAGTTATAATGACAAAAAGGACTACCAGAACATAAAGTCTTTTCAGCAGGCGCTGTCGTTTCTGTGCGGTGTTTTATATTGTCTAGACTGTGGCTCCCCAGCTCCGATGGAACCTCAATTAATGTGCAACATAAAAGAGGGTGAAACATTTTATTACTCTGAGCATGGAGACAAGAAGTGATGCCAGCGATATATTTTAACATAATATTCTAGGGTTTTTTTTAAAAAATAGTGTTGCAATTACATTCTGGGGTTTGATGGGTTGTTTTTTTTTTTTTTTCCTGATGTTAAGAGGCAACTAGTGCATTACAAAAACTTAGACAGCAAATCTGACAGCAAAAAGACAGGCATGTATCATTTTTAACACATTTGTAGGCCAGGCGAGTCTATGTGTGTATATATATATATGTCTGTGTGTATGTATTTGTGCATATTCATGCACACATGAATAATTTAGTTGGCCAAATAGTAACAGGATGTGAAACTGCAAGTAGACATTGTTCCAAAGGGTGTATAACTTCCCCAGTGCTATTAGCACTTAGAACCAGTCTGATTACAACGGGTGATGTTGCACAGCTGCAGCTTTGCATGACATGCTCACCTCGACTAAGAGGGGGGCTGCTGAGAGGGGAGGTGCCTCTTTCTCTGACTGCAGAAGAGAAGCAAGGGCTGTGGCAGGAAATTATTTCTGCTGAACATTTTTTATTTGTTTTTAAATAAAAAGTATTATTATAGTTTGTTGCTATTAAGTAGTTGTAGATGTTAAAGACATTTTCTAGCACGTAACAGCGTTGTGTCCATTATGTTAATACATTTGGAGAACATAAGAGTTGAGAGGCAGCTAAAGAGCATTTGAACCAATGTATCCTACCTGGGACAGGCCACTTAATCCTGGGGTTTAAGCTGAGTGAGAACACTAACTGTCTGCTAACGGAATGGCATCTTACACCTTTCGTATTAATGCTAATAATAAAGGTTGTACTTTATACATTTCTTAACCTTTGTAAGGTCCTTGAAGCCAATTTTGTTGAGGAGTGTGACCAGTGAGGGACCGGTTTCATCTGTGGTAGTATAAAGGAGGATTCATTGCATGACATCTTCTTTATAATTTCACTTCTGACTGTTAGAATTGGATGAGCTTTTAGAAACTCGTCTCTAAATTCCAGAGACTAATTTGGTGAGAAGCTGTGACTTTCCTTGTTTTTAACACACTTGAAGAGGTGAATTTCTTTCCTGAGGAAAGTTTTTGTAGAATGTTTTATATGAAGAGGAATCGAATGGTGCTACTCCGGTCCTTGTGTGTGTGATGGGTTGGGGGAAAAGGGAAAGGCTTACACTGCAGAATTACTTTTTTGTACATCTTCTGGGCTTGTTTCTTAATTTGGATCTTTAGAAGCTTGTTGTGATTTTGTATCACAAAGTAGAAACACTGATCAAATAAAGAGGATAAATTATTTAGATGCTGCTTTTTTCAAATTTCAAGAGCTATACTAGCAACCCGAGTCCTTGCTGTAGGTTAAGGCTAAATCAGACCACTCAGATTGCTGCAGGCTGGGCACAAGGAGTCAAAATGTATCTTCCTCTTTATGTAAGGAAAGAAGGACACACCATAATGTAAATGACATCTACTGGGAAGCAGTCAATACAGTGTACAGGATAAACAATGTAATAAAGGAATATTTAGTTCCTTGTGGATATCACAGGTCACATAACCCTGAGCTGTACGCAGGTCAGTTGAGTTCTCTTTCCCATGCTATTTGCCAACAGATAGTCTATATTTGAAACTGATAATTCAGTGCTGTTGGCCAGGAGATACACTTGCTTACAGGAAAGACATCGAGGTTGTGAAGTTGCGATTCCGTGTTCTGATTAAAGAGACTCTGAGGCTTTTCATTTCTCATTCCAAATTCTAGCTGAGAGACTGGGAAGTAACAGTAGAACCCACCACTAAATGTTCGCTGCGTTTGTTTTCCTTCTCGTTTTTTCCCCCATATTCATGTTAAAAAAAAGATAAAAACCTTATCGTCTTTGTAGATATTTCATGGGCTCACACTGTAATTCTGGATCTGTACTGAATGATTACGTTCATGTGCCTTCACTGCAAGTTTTGAGTTAATGCTTTCTTCTTTATAAAATCCTTGCAGGAGTTAGGGAGAAGGAGAGAATCCTCTTCCTTTCTAAACCTGTGCAAATATGCAGATGTTTGTGATAGTGTGGTAATGTAGTTCGTCTCATGTACCGTTTGCTTTTCCTGGTTATATTTAATGATTATTATAAGAATGGTCTAAAGCTGCGCTGTCCCCTGCAAATTTCTCATTTTTATTCCACAAGCAAGTGTTGAGTTTGAGCAGTAGCACTACTTTGAGCGTTGTTTACCGGTCTTAAGTTTTCAGTGGTTCACATTTGGCTAGCCCTGCTGTTTGCACCCGGTGAAACCTGCTCTGCAGTAAGATCAGTGAATCACCATTCTGATTCAGTGAGCATCAGGAGCCATAAAGATATACTTATGACAGTCTAGCAAGGACAAAAAAAAAAATAAAAAAGGGCTCAGCACTAAACTATGTAGAAGGTTGTGATTATAACATGATGACTGATGATAAAAATTAAATCCATTCCTAGAACATGACTGTAAAGATTTATGTAACTGTAGTCTCCAAAGGGCAATTTGCTTGCTCTCCTTTGGAGGTGGGGCCCGTGAGCTATGTAGCCAGGCAAAGAGGTGGGTTGCATTGCAGAAGTTCATCTGCTTTAAGAAGTTCATTCCTTTAAGCCTTTGCACCACAGAGCTCCCTCTCTTCCCCGGTTAAAACTGGACCCTGAGATTTTCAGACTCAAAGATCAGTCCAAGGCAGTGGTATACCTTAATGTAAGAGTACCCTGGCTGTTCAGCATTAAGAATATTTTCTTCCTTTGTACTTCTGCAGAGAAAGTTTCCTTTGTGCTTCTCCTTAGAAAATACTAAGATAGGGAAGTGCACAATACTGTACGTACAGTTTTGGGTTAATGACAATGTTTGCACGAATATTCAGACTTGGTATTTCAGCTGAATTTCTTATGCCAAACCCTTTCCTGTTTCTTACACAAAATACAATAAGGTAAACACTCCAAAAGCACTTGTCGAAGTGTGGTTGTGTCTTCACAAAGGTTTGTCACATGTGATATGATACTGTGTGTTGTTACGTGTACAGCTCTAACAACAGTATGGAAGACATACTGTTAAAATAGGGAAGGGATTATGTAAATATATATTTAATCACATTTACAATCAGGAAGTTAGGTCTTCTCAAAAACTTTGTAGTATCTGCTCAGTCAGCAGAACTCCCTTACAATTAAGAATGTTTTTGAAAAGCCCAGATAACACAAGTATAAATTCCCAGTCATATAAAAAAAATTGAAAGAAAAATTAGAAAGAAATGTTCCTAGAAATACTCTTAGTACTTCTAATTGAAAAGATGTGGGTTTCAAAGGTGGAAGCTCAAGGCAGTCAAACCTACAAATTTATCATTTTATTGACTAATTGCATTTTAAGATGCCTAACTTCCTTTGATTAAAATTCAGAGTAATAATACAGTGTGTGTGTATTTTTATATCCCTCTTGAATCGAATTTGGCAGTAGTAATCTGGCATATTTTTGAGTTGGGATTAAAAAATGGAGCGCCTCAATTTTTGGTAGCTTCCCTAATCACACGTTGAAAGGATGGTCTGCTTTCATTAAAAACAAACAAAAAGAAAGGCAAGTGGCACTGTTTGACCTGACAGTTGTGTTCGATCTGAGCCCCAAGGTGGCAGGTGAAGGACTCTACAGAAGGGCTGCGACCTTTGAATAACTTCAGTTCAAATATTCAGTTGTGTTTTCAGCAGTGGTTATGAATTTGGAATGAGGTAGCACTTCTCTATGTTCCACCATTTAGAATAGCTTTTTAAGCATTGGATAAAGTACTGGATTTTAACAAAGTAGACGGATACTCCAAACTCTTCAGAACTGTCATTTAAAATACCCTTTCAAAACTGAGGCATCAACATCCCCCTCCAATTTCTTCTTCAAAATCTTGCCCATAGTCTTTGGGCATAGAAAACTTGCATGCAGCGTAAGGAATGTTCATTTAGTGGGTGCTCTATTAACCTTTATACCTTTTTTTTTTTAATTAATTGATAGTTATTTTCTCTTTCTATTACTGTAAGTGAAAAGAGCAAGTAATTTTAAACACGGACACTTCAAAACAGGAAAAAAAAATCTTAATTTTTTTTTTAAGATTACAATTCTGTCTAGATTTCTAAACTCTTATCAAAGAAAGGCAGAAAAGGAGAGTTACCCCTTTCTCTCTATCTCAAGTAACTTGACTGTAAACTGTAAAAGGCAAATGTGCCTCAGGCCATGCTGTCACGAAGGGCAGTACCTGTTGCTTCTCCTCTTCCCTTGGGGGTTTTCAGAGGTGGAAGGGCCTGGGGAAGGTTTTCTCCATCTCTCTGAGCTGAGCCAGGACAGTGGTGGAAAAGCGAGCTCCGTCAGAGACACAAACTGCTTGTTTGGTGGCAGATTATCTTCTCATTGAAATGTATTTCCTCCTGGCTGTGGTCCACACAAATCCATGTTTTCCTGAGCTATGTCAGATTGGATTCAGGGAAGTATAATTTCATCAAAAATCACAGTGTCGGGGGTAAATAAAAAAAAAAAAAAAAGAGTTTTTGCACGTGGAATAGGGAAGCCAGTGCATTGTCTAGGAAACATGCCTCTGGGATCTCAACCTATCATCACTGAGGTGTGAAGTTCTAATTGTATTGCTTTTTGTAATGTATCTGCTACATAAATATTATTCAATACCTGCAAATTTGCACTAGTGGGAAATGGAGAGGTTATAATGCAGGGAAGATTTATGCCCGCTAGAGGCTGGGCTGTCATGATTAAAAATTTTCCACCCATTATGTGAATCCTATTGATCATTGCAGGAAGCAGAAAATTGTGCTGTTCATTGATTTTGCGTGGCTACAGAATGCATTAGGCCTGATGCATTTGATGGGTAGGCAAGTTTTCAAAGGAAGCTCAGTTAAGCTAATCTTAGTTCAGAGGAATACGCACAATAGAATAAGAAACCTTGTAATTGCAAGAGCAAATAGAAGAGTCAGAGGACTATATTATGAGCCATATCAGCATAAGAATTAGACATGAGCCTTCCCAAGAGACAACAAAAAAATGCATCAAGGCTTTGATGCTGTTTTTCATGAACGTAGCAATTACTGGATAAATTGGGTTTTAGCTTCTCACCCATCAGCCAAGATAGTGAACAAAAAGCAATTAGTTCTTCTGCCTCCTTAGCGAAGGGGGGTTATCAGGTTTTCATCGACGCCATAAAATAACATAGTGAAGAAATGAGTACGAATCCAAAAGCAGAGCGGAAAGGGTACAAGGGAAAAGGGGAGAGAAAAGGAAAGAAAAATTGCAGGCAGAGGGAATTTTACCTTTGAAACTTGCTTTTTAATGATGTGGTCCTTATTATCTCTGCCTTTTTATTAGCTTATGATAATGCTTAGAGTCATCTCTGCGTCACATGCTGCATTTCCTATGAACAAAAGCTTTGAGCAGATTTAATCCCCAAAATAAATTCTGTCAGTGCCTAATGCAGGGATTAATTCTGATCTTGGAAATAAAGGGAAGAAAAGATTAGTTTGCATCCCAGCTGGATGCTATCTTTCTGGCATGTTACTACAATGTGAAGAGTTACATCTCTGTGATAAAGGAAATATTAGAATATCATGTACCCTTTGGTGGTGTGTTAACTCTTCTTGAAAGTCTGTGGCATGCAGACCCCTAAGTATCTAAGATACTTCCAACAGTGGAACCTGAGCCGCTCAAGTCCTGCAAAAATTTTGAAGGATATGTATCCGTAAAAATCTGGACTAGACGTATTCTTATTGCCATGTTCTTACTTTTTAGTTCTAGTAATTTTGTCAAGAAAAGGGCATACTAAAATTACTGCTTACAGAGAATTTAAGTATCTTAGTTTTTCCATTATATTAAAAAAAAACATCTGCCGAAAAGTACTGCCAGCAATATTAAATATTTTGGCATTGTAGTGGGTAGCTGTGTGTGTTTACTCAAGTAATATGTTGGGTGCTATTACAGTCTCACTGGTTTATGTCTTACAACATCAGTTTCAAAATAGATTTGTCTGTAACAATGATGAATTTAAAGGCATAGCTCCTTTAGCCTTCGAATGTTATTAGATGAACAACAGTCGTACATGACCTTTCCCATATATCAAGAGTAACAAGTGAGTTATGTTATTGTATTTACTTGTGGTTAGCAAATTTGAGAGGGAAAAAGAAAGTTTTGGTCTTAATACTGCAAAGGTGCTATGATTGTAAACATGAGTGTGAGCTCTTTGAGAAAAATGACACTAATCATATTTATGTGATCATCATGCAAATCTTTCTAGGTTTGATATGTATGTTATACATAGGGAAAATAAGATCAAATCTACTTACCCATTCCTGTTAGATGGTTTTGGTCCCCCTGAGTTTGAACTAGCAGGACTTCTCTTTGTGTATACAGCTAAGGTCATGCATACAGTATGATAATTTCTGTAACAAAATTTGGAACCGAAGGGGTTGTTGTGGAATGCTTTCATCCTTTTTCTGATCTCCAGTAAACGCACAGATGATCCCAACTGTTTCGTTTTACCTAAGAAAATCAAACCATCTGTATCTGTGACTGCAAATATTTGAAGGGCAGCTCCTGGGTAAGTCCTGCAAAAATTTATCCTGTGCATGTGAAGCCTTTGAGAACTAGAATCCTAATCTGTAATGATGAAGCAAACCCTTGTGTGGTAGTTTAGTTATTCTACTGCCTTCTAAATCTAACATTATCTAGAGAATTAAAGCTACAGCCACAAAAACAATGTTGTAACATAAAATGTCAGGATTTGAAAGAATGGGAGATCACAGAAGGAATAACGATCATAGCTCTGCGCTGAGGTCTTTAGACATACAACCCAGAGGAAAGATTTCCTCTTGTCTGGAAACCAGCCCAGCTCAATTTAAAAGACCAGGTTCAGGAATTACTCAGACACAGTGTGTCTGTCTAGACTGGAGCAATTGAAATATTTACCCACACAGTTGCTTACCAGACAATGTATTCATCTTTTCACAGACCCTTCATCAATATTATTTAACAGTTGTTTACTCCTAAAGCATCCAATTACCAATTAAATGCTATTAAAAGGCTTGCATCACTTTTCATTTGTTTAATTCCACTGTTTCCCCAGGAAGATGTCACAGACCACAGGCCTTAACTTTTTTCCAGCAGGCAAATCTGAACTGTAATTCTGTACTGTGCATCAAACTGGAGAGATACAAATAACATGGGATGACAGACAAGCATATCCAGAAACCCAGGGCTAAGAACAAACCAAAAGAATTGCTGACAGATAAACTGCCTGCTAGCTTGGGGTTCTCCGCTGCAAACCTGAGGGTTCCCACTCTCATTTTGCACAATATTTCTTGGTGGAGTTTTTAGGTCTGTAGCAGCCACTCTCCTGCCCACACTCCTCACCTTCACAGTAGTTGTCAAAACTCATTGCAAGGCAATTATGGTGATAAGCAGCAAGACAGATGAGAGAAAATTAGTTGAAATGTAAATGAAGGGAGATGATGCTGAAGCTGTAGGGTATGATCTCAGTGACCTCCTGTGGGGTTGTTGAGAAGCACAGAAAAATGCTACACAGCCTTGCTGTTTCATAATTTTTGTCACGAGGTTTATCTCTCTGAACTCCTAAAAGCTTAATTCTCGGGAATAAGAAATTCAACAGTCACTTGGCTCCTACTCTGTAGGGCATGTAGGAAATTTTTTGGGGATGAGCAGCTCTGAAGCTATAAATGGACACTTCCATTTGATGCAGCAAAATACAAATGATTCCTTGTTCTTGTGAATCCTGTGAATGGGAGCTGGCAAACATCGTAGCCAGTCCAGTAATGGGCTAGACCACTGTGGCTGTCAGCAAAAAGAAGTGCAAAAAGCCCCAAACAATTGTCTTTTAAATCGTCCTACTGGAATATGTTACTGTTTATCTAAAACCAAAAGCTTCTTCCTCTGCAAAATCAGGCTCATCTGCAAAATGTGTGCTGAATGCCCTTCAGGAAAATTAATAGCTCTTCCTCTGACACGACTTCATAAAAGAACAATGTTTTGAATGAAAACCCCAAGAAAGGTCAGTATTGTTTCCAGGAGGGGTAAACTACTATTTATTTATTTTAAGCAGAAGAATTATAGACAGGAAAGAGAACCAGACTCAGAATTCCATGGATTCAAAGGGAATATTTCTTCCAATATCATTAGTTTTGGATCAGGCTTGAAACAGCTGCACTGGGCAGGTAGTGGTACATCACTGGAAAACACACATGGTTGTACAAGACCATGAAAAATTCACATGGAAGAAGAGAAATATTTTTAATGAGCTACACAGAATCCATTTTAAGGGTCCAAGGTCATTATTATACTTCACGTTTGGATAGTGCTACCCTGCCTGGTCCCCACTGACAGGGTGTCTTACACAAGTCTTTCAGCAGGGAGGACAGAGGAGAGATGAAGCAGCAAACAATATCATTATAATGGGAGAAGAAAATTAACACAGTTTAAACTGAAATGGATGATTTTGGTCCTCTGGAATTGATTCTTTTAGGACTGAGATCCTCCACTTTCTTGGGACGGGATCCTGCCACTGTGCTGTGAGAAAATCCATATGTTTGACAACCCTGACACTACATTTTTTTCAGAACTGTGTTTTGGTACAGTTTTGCCTTTTCACAGGATCATAGAATGTGTTGGGCAGGAAGGGAACTTTAGAGGTCATCTCATCCAACCCCCTGCAGTAGACAGGGATATCTTTAACTAGATCAGGTTGCTCAGAGCCCCATCAAACGTGACCTTGGATGCCTCCAGGGATGGGACCTCCACCACCTCCCTGGGCAATGTGTGCCAAGGTCTCACCACCCTTGTATGAGGAACGTCTTCCTTACGTCTGATCTGAATCTACCCTGCTCTAGTTTAAAACCATTGCCCCTCATCCTGTCGCTACACACCCTTGTAAACAGCCCCTCCTCAGCTCTCCTGTAGCCCCATCAGGTACTGGCAGGCCACTGTAAGGTCTCCCCAGAGCCTTCTCTTCTCCAGGCTGAACAGCTCCAACTCTCTCAGCCTGTCCTCATAGGAGAGGTGCTCCATCCCCTTGATCATTCTCGTGGCCTCCTCTGGACTTGCTCCAATAGATCCATATTCTTCTTGTGTTGAGGGCTCCGTTTCTTTCCTAAAACCTCCTCTCTTCCCAACCTCCTGCCCCGCTTATTACCCAGAGATTTGCTAGCTGTATCTAAAATATCTATCCAGAGCACACGCGAAAATGCAGCCATCTGTACATTTAGGCAGAGAGAAGAATGAAAAGCTTTTTGGCAGAGTCCCTGAAACACAGGTAGAATGAATTGCTGAGAAGTCCCAAATGACTCAAGTGTTAAAACAGCTCGCATCCATTTCTATGACTTTCCTGTCATTTCACATTTATATTCTGAGATGTTTTCTTTCCTTCAGGCTCAGATCCTGGGTGCATTCCACAATTCTGGAAATAACTTTTTTTCACCGAACACTCCTACAAGATTTTAAGTTTTCAGTTGTATCCTTTCACTTTTTTCCTAATTTCATGATCCATCAGACAGTATTTTAAACAAAGTATTGCTTATTTAGGGACAGCTACATTCTGATAAGCACTGAAAAGAAACGTTATTACGTTCTTCACGGCAGGTCATGTGTGGGTTTTTGTATTGTTTGTATCCCAAATTACTTTAGTCATTCCACAAGCCATCTTATTAAATGTTCCCTATTTAATGATAAAATTTAAAGGTGCGTCTTCACATTTGAAACTGCTTTGCCTCCCTTTTGATGGAAATTTTGGCTGTTTTTCTGTTTCCATTAGGTCTCTCTTTTTTTTTTATTATAAACCGTGGTTTCTTCTATTTCATACCACTAAATGCAGTGGAACAAAACTAATTTCAGAGAATTAAGTTCTATTTAGATTCATTTTAATTTTATTACCACAGTGCCCACAGGGTTTTTGCCTTTTGTGTGCGTGTTTGGTAAGAGAAAACTATTTTTTAAAAATGCGGTAGTATTTAAAAAAAAACCAGAACATATTAGAAAACAGTAAAAGCTTCTTGAATGAGGAAGAGGGAAAGATAAATAAATATCGGTTGCTAGAGATACTAAAATCAGATGCTAGCTCTTTCCTTAACACAAAATTAGACAAGTTGGAAGCCAATGACAGTTGAGCCTGACTTCCATACCGTATCATCTGTAGCATGTGTCCATCTGGATTACTCTAAACCTGCCTTGGTGGACATGCCCCCAGTGCTCTGGGGAGGGTATCATGCTCCATGCTCTGCTGCTTCCCCATCCAAACGATTGCTTTGCTGAGCAAACAGGTTTGGGCTGTCCTGGCCCGTGTGTCCCTGGTTGCACCCACACCAGCCTTGGCAGGAGCTGTGTCTTCAAGCTCTGGGCTACCGATCTCTGGGGTGACCCCGAGAAGGCAGTGTGGGTATATCCTCATACCTAACTGACTGACTTTGCATTTCCTGCGGCTCTCTAGTGAAGATTTTGAGCACTATATTTGACCTTAGTTTCTTTAAAACATTTAACAGTGAGCTAAGGTTTTACACCTGCTTTTGTGCTTTTCTGAACTGTGTCCACCACAAATTGCTGAACTCGCTCACTAGGACCCAAAGCCAAGCAGGTGCCATAGAATCATAGAACAGTTTTGGCTGGAAGAGACCTTCAAGATCAACTCCAACCTTTTCCTAGCCCTACGAACACCACTAAACCACATCCTTCAACACAACATCCACCCGTCTCTTAAACACCTCCAGGGACGGTGACTCAACCCCCTCCCTGGGCAGCCTGTTCAATGCCTGACAACCCTTTCAGTAGAGAAATTTTTCCTAATATGCAAAAATTCTTCTTAATATCCAAAAAATTCTACCCTAGTATGTCTGAGCCAAGCATGCCTTTAAGAGCCACTCAGAGGGCTTGGACTATCCATACCTAAAACCACACAGTGCTCTTTTCAGTGCTTGAATACCTCAGGCAATGCAATCTAAATTTGATGTTAAAGGTAAATGTGTTTGGAGGATTTGATGGAGTAATTCTTTTTTTTATTATTATTTAACTTTAAAAATACACACAATTCTCCATTTCCCGGAAAAAAAAAGAATCAGTACCACAGTTTCTTTTTGATTTTTGTTAGAAATTATTTGAAGCCTTATAACTTAATCTTTCCTGATTTACTCAAGGATTTTGGGATGCCTCTATTCACCTTGTGATCTGGATTCCTTCCATTTAGCCAAAAGCAATATTAAAAGTATCCAGCAAACTTGATGGAGTTCTACTACTTCTTTTATCTTCTACTGTCAAAACTTTCTTTGCAGTATGGTTATTTACAGTTCTTTTGTTTTACTTTTTACGGGTTTACTGTTTTATTAGTGAGCCATAAGTGAATGGAAGAGTCTCAGTGACAGCAAGAAGTGTCATTCTCACAGCGGAAAGTTATCCTTTGAAATTAGGTCTTGAAATATTTTTCTGAGAAAGGAATATACTAAGCAAAAGGACAGGGAAGTAGATCAGCTAGATGAATGTAACGTAACTAATAAATAAAATATAGGAACCAGAATAGCAAAAGGAACATTGTAAAACTAAGCCTACTTTGTTCTGATGGAACAAAAATGAAGTAGGAGTATGCCTTGCTTGTGTTAGGAATTTTCTTAGCAGTTGTTAACAGATCCGTGCCCTATACAGAGTGGCAATTTTGCCAGTTAATTACATGCTAAATTCCAAATGCCATGGAATAAATCTACTCTTCCCTGCAAATTAGATGAAATGGATTAGAAAAATGCAAGAAGAGTAAAAGATATTGACTGGAGAGCAAGGAGCCGATCATGTATCCTGTCATGAAAAAAAAATAAGATTCCATAATGTTCTTCCATTCTACTTTTTCTCTTGTGGAGGGGAAAATATTCTCTCTTTTTTTTTTTTAATAATTAAGCATTCTCCTGCCTATCATCATAAAAAAACCCCACCGAGACGTGGATAAGAATATTTCATTTCAATAACTTTGAGATTAGTTTGACTGCTTTTTTTTCAAGATTGTTGTTAACAAGTAAACCAGTATCTTCCTGTGAAAAGGACTGACAGAAAGATCTCTTCATCATAAAAATTTAACTTCTTCCAGCTCTATACAACCTCGAGCTGGCATCTGCAGGCCAGCCTCACTTATTCCTCCTGTGGTGTGCAAGAGCTGAAAAAAAAAAGATGGAACAACGCCTTGTAATTCTGTTATACAACATGTCTACGGGAGGATAAATGCAGATTTTCTGTAGGAGCGAGAAATAGCCAGGAACCTCGGGCCAGAGGCATTCCCTGGCGCTCTGGGCAGTGCCTGTGCCACACCTGCTTCTTCGGGCTTGACACAGGTTCTGGACTTCATAAGGGCAAGGAAGAATTTAGCCTTTTTCTTCATCAGCATCTTCACAAAAGATTGAGAAATCAGTCCGGAGGAAGGAGTAATTATTACGCACGCCATTCACCGGGATTTTGGAAGCGCCAGAATAATCCTTTTTGCAGAAGCATGTTGATTATTTTGCAGTAGATCTCACTGCCAGCAAAATAAGCTCTGCATTCTTGGAAAACCTTTTCCTACTATATCAAACATGTAATCGAACAGAAAGTGAGACAAATCAATCCGTAGCATTTCCTTAGGAATTCTATAGGTTATTTCTTTAATATTCTTCCATTGCGTTCTAATTTCTGAAAAAGTTTTACCAGGTGTAGATAATATAAAGGTATTGCACATTCCATCCAGCAGCCACGGAGCCATACATTACTGTTAAATATTTGTGATTTATGTACTGTTTAATAAGACCAACATAGGCATTGACTGAATGTTCTTATTTTATATTTATACTTCAATATGTTGCAAAAATCTGTGTTACATAAAGAATTCTTAGGTTTATTGTCCTCAAATTACTTCGGAAGCCAAAATTCGCTGAGATACACATAAGTAAATATGGTTGAGATGGGTATTTGAGCACATCTGAAAAGTTATGTCCCTCATTCCTGGGGAATTTCAAAATAATTTTCTCCGTATCCAGTAACATTATAAAAATACAGTATTTGAAGTTACAACTATTGACAGATAAAACGGCAAATTGGAAGGGCCATAGGAAGGATCTTAAAGCAATGTTTTTTAATATAAGATTTTAATATAAGATTTTTAATATAAGGTAATTCCCTGCTGCTCCTGCATGTTTCATCTTACTCTATATGTTCTAGGGACTAGGGTATAGAATATTCTGGATTTGGTGTGACTGTAGTTTATGGTGAAGAAGAAGATTTAAACTTCGGTCTTTCTGTAGGAATTACTCCCTTTGGTGATAAATCCTCGGTGCAGTACCTTGCATGCCTGCATCTAGATAAATCACGTAATTTTACAGACTGATTCGAATTTTCAAATTACAGTTAAAACCATGTAAAAATTATATTCACTAAGAAGCCAGTCTAGCCTTATCAGCTTTCAAGCACTTGTAATAAGAATTCCTTCTTTTCTTTTTTTTTTTTTTTTTGGCTTCTCATACTCTTTCTTTTCATTCTCTGTGGACAGATAAACTGTTAAATTCAGTTGGAAGATACTTTAATGGGTTACCATAGTAACATTTACCTGC
The DNA here is from genome assembly GCA_020746105.1 of Trogon surrucura. Classification (NCBI taxonomy): domain Eukaryota; kingdom Metazoa; phylum Chordata; class Aves; order Trogoniformes; family Trogonidae; genus Trogon; species Trogon surrucura. Next base: position 43,250,823 of record CM036621.1, read on the forward strand.
TCCATGTAGAGAGGGTTTCAAGAGGATTTAAGAAGGAACACAGCACTGTCTAATTTTTCCATTCGCTGGAAATTTTAGAACCAAGTTTTGTGACATGGAGAAAAATATTAAGATCTTGAACTCTTGTACCTTTGGATGAAGAGTGCAGGAATAATGTGGTTAGCAGATTAAACACTGCAACTGCATGTTGGAGAGAGGTAGTTGTGAAGTGAAAACCCCTGCATCATCACAACAAACTTTGGATAAATTTTCTTCTCAGATGATCGAGGTTCGGCATTGACCTGTTCTTCTTTTGCACTATTTGTGCAGCTGCTTGTGTTCCTATCAGTCGTTATGAGTATTTACAGCCTATCTACCTGATTTAACCGTATTTTATAAAATTCCCTCCACACAATATTTGTAAGATAGATCAGAAGTTTCAGAGTGTGTTTTAAAAAAGGTCTAAATATTGCACGGTGATTATCACGTTGACTACATACTATAATTTTTTAATAATTAAACTGTTCAGATTAGTTTCCCCCTCTGCTTGATTGTAATGGAGCTTTATGGGCAGCTGTAATTAACCTCTACTGATGTTAATTATGCCCAAAGTGGGATCCTGAAGCTGCTGACCATGCAATTCATTAAACGACTCAGGAGGTGTGATGTGGATTACGCAGTGTTAGTGTGCACTCTTTCAACCCGTTGTACAACGGGAGAGTTGCGCTTTAAAAGAAACATGCAGAATTTATTTGCATCGTAAAATTGTTGAAGCTCATTTATCTTGCAGCTAAAATGACTACAGGTTTCACCAAGATAAATCTGAGGGTCCGGCTGCAAAAAACTTCTTGATAAAAGGTTATCAAGCCTAATTAAGCTCGATCAAATTCCTCAAAGGATTACTTTTAGGAAGGTCCAGTTCCACTAAGAGCCCCCACACAGAGTAGGATCACAGCTCCGTGTACCACGTCTGCATTGACTTTATAGGTTGTGGCAGTAACTTCATGAAATATGGACACAGTTACGTTTCATTTCATGATATGAAGGTGTTGGCATTTCAACAGGCAACTGCTTAAGTAGTTACCTGAGGTAAAGCCTAAATTTTGTAGGTTAGTGTAAGATTTTTAGGAAAACTTCTCCCTCCATTAGTTTACAGGGAATTAACTTCTCGTTTGGGCAGGGATCAAACCAGTTTATCAGCACGCGGTTTCCCCAAGCTGCAAGCCATGCTAGAATTAGACTTGCAAATAGTTCTACAAACAGGCAAGAGCAATTAAATTGAAATAGCCCATTTTCTCTTCCAATGAAGGACACTCAACTGGCCATAAGCATGTTTTTAAAATGTAATAAAAAATAAATGAGACAAAACCACAACAAAAAAAGCCCCAACCCCACAAATGAAAAAAAACCATGCCAAAAAGTGAAACCACAAAACCCTTCAAATTTGTGATTTTGTGTGTAAATGAATGCAAATCAGAACCCAGGGTAGAAGCTCACTGGCAACAACTGAGAGCTCAAGAATCCACCTCTATCAGGAGGAGGGCCGGAGATTGTGGGGCCTCTGAAAATATCTTGCTCTTTGTCTTTCTAGGTCTACTCCAGCTCTACTGAATGAGAGAAATAGCAGGGGCTGAAATTGTTAGTTTTGTGATAATCACCTTGTACTGAATAAACTCTAGTAACACATGGCTGATAGATGGAGCTTTTAATTTTAATTCCCACAAGGCAACTTTCCACCTATTTTCCTAATCATTGCAGAAAACATCACTGTCATCATACCAGTCTTCTACGAGTAATAAGGCCACTTTGTGTTTCCAAAATACAAGCTATATCTAGCCTTTGCAGATTTTTTTTTCCTAACATGACTAAAACACAGACTTTATATCAAAGCGCACAGATGAATTTTTCATCTAGCCTTTTTTTGTACCGACATCACTTAAAGTATTCTTTTGCCCAATGTTGACAAATGTAATCTTCCCAATTCTCCCCCTAATCTTCCAGAAGACTATTGAGAAGAAGATTTATTTCTGGTACTACTTCTTCATTTTTAAGTCCTCTATAATCAGTTCTCCATGATTCTCTTTCTGTTAATCTAATCAAATACAAGCTGCTCACAGTCTATTCCCATCTCCTTACTATTGCCCTATCATTTCTTAAGTAATCTCCCATTCATTACGGGGAAGCCACTTGTCTGGCTCTTGACTAGCCCATGTCATCAACCTCCCATATTGCTGCATTCACATTGAAACAATCTTCCTACTTTTTTTCTGGGATGCTTCTTGTTCCTGCAGGGAGTTATCTCTCCCTCTTCCTTCAGTTCCATGATTCTGTTAAAACCTGATAAAAACTTCACAAAAGTTTGAAACACTTAGTGCTGCCTGCTTTCTGTCCAGCACTGTCTTGTACTTTTTGATGCCTGCGGTCTTCCTATTCTTTTATACACTGTGAGTAAAACTTCCCAGGGACAAAGAGAGTCTTTTCTGTGTAGACCAGACACAGTAGACAGCCCAAGATTAGGACAGATTCCTTAATCAAACCCCAGTTAATGGTGCTTAGCATATTACTGCTTTATATAATTACCTATACAATACATAGAGATGTTGTGAATAAGTTAAACAGTATTCTCCAAGTGTTAAAGCAGATTGTGATTTCCCCAAAGCACCTGTCTGAGGTTTCTAAGCAGGTTTTTAATTTACCTTCTGTACCTTTGAGCTTGTTTTCAGGTGGTTTGCAGTAAGTAATAGACTGCCTGGGGATGCTGTGAAGTCTTCCTTCTTGCAGTCTTCCTCTTCTAGAAGACTCTTGACAAACATCTGTCAGTAAAGACTTGGGTGTAGATGATCTGACCTTGGGGCAAAAGGCTGGTCTACACACTGGTTTCCTTTGATATCTCTGCTTCTAGGTCTCCTTCTCAAAGGTAACAAAAGTCCCAACTGTGGAAAGCACATGAACGGGGACTTTCTGCAGAGAACATGTCTGTCACTACGCAGACTGGGGGGGTTGGGAGAAGGGAGCTGCGTACACCCAAGGTAGGGTGCTCTGTCCTTTTAGGATCAGGTAGGTGGCCAGACGCAGCATCATATCGAGCAAGATTGTTATTGCAGAATTGTTCAAGGTGTCTCCACCCAGCAATGTCAAGCATAGCATAACCCACCTCTGGGCTTCAAAGACAGAGGAAGTCGACCTCAAGCCGCAGGTGGGAAATAACATTTACTGGGGAGAAATGGAGTCGCTTTTTTCCCAGCTGCTTCAGCTACGTTTCAGGCTTCTACAGTTAGACTCCCTGGTTTCATTGGCATTCAAGTCTTTCAATTGCTTTCTTATTGACCTCATCCTTGCTTAGGCAATCCTTTCTCTAACTGTATTGCTTTCCCCATTCCTACTTTCCAGTCTGCTGCTGCAATGCATTTGTACGAGCAGGTTCTTTCCTTTTTCTGATTTTCATAAACCCATTCCACAAGGGTTTCCTTTGTCTGTATTTTATTGTATTATAGGCAGCTGCTTAATACTATTGAGCTTCATCTACAAGAACCCAATACCGCCTTGTAGGATGCATGGCTGCGATGAAAGCATTGCTTCACGGTGGCTGCAGGTGACAAGTGGAATTGTGACTGTATGTGGTAACTGTCTACATTCACATGTGAAATTGTGGAGCTTGGCTTCTGAAAAAAAAAAAACCTGCAACAAATCTCTCACTTTCCCCTGAATCATTTACGTTTCTTTGAATATCTTGCATGTGAGATTATTATTTTTTGTCTTCTATAGTTCATCTTCTCTGTGTTTTCTCAGAAAATTAATGCTTAAATGTTGTTTTTAAGTTATAGTCTGTAGAGTGTTTAAAACGCTAACAGTATTGGTTTTGTCTGACTGCATGTCCTGATTGCTCAGTGGTTGTTTAAATAACAGAAATGGAAATCCATTAAACAGTGTTTTATCGGGGGGGGGGGGGGGGGGGGGGGGGGGGGGGGGAACAACAGATACAGTTTTATGTCCACGCCTGCATGAAATGGCAAAGTTCAGGTTGAAATAGTTTTACACCTCCATATTTTTGTCAGAAACCTTATGAGATGGGAGTAGTTTAATTTTTGATGCACACACTGCGCTAACTGAGGATATTATTTCTGGTTTATTCATTGACCTGAACAGCAACAACAACAAAAAATAGTTGACAGCATTTATCAAATTTATCAACAAGTAATAGCAGAACCTGCTGGGGATGTAGCAGTGCTGTGAAACAAATGTGTGGTCAGCTTCTTCGGTGCTAAAATTAACAGGCACTAAATAAATAACTTTAGAGTATTTAAAATGTACCCTGAGTGCCAAGACTTAGCTGCTGAATTAAATCCATTGCTGAGACAGCCTTGTCCTGTATGTATATATACTATGCTAATTATAAAATAACAACCTGGATTTTCAAGGGAACCTCAATGTGACTCTTTAACTGTGGTCACAGCTTTAAGTAGGTAAATATCATTGACATGAATAAGTGGATACCTACGCTGCTAATTAGAGACACTGCTGGCCAGTGTCTGGCCCCTGACGAGGAGCTGGGAGACCTGTGTGCTCTTTGGGCCTCTTCGACTGACCTGAAGTTTGCCTTCAGCTATTTCACCTCTATGTTTACTTTGTTAACATTGTTTTCCAGGCTTTTTGGGTTTTTTTTGACTGTCAGTGCTTTAGAGCTTAGGCAGAGCTGAAGATTGTTGAAGATAACCACGCACTTTGAAAAACCCTGATTTTATTGTTTTCCTTAAAGCTGGTTAGAAATGTTTTGATAGAACAGTTTTTATGGGAAAAGAATCTGGTCAGAGTAATTTCATTCCAACTTAGCTGAATGCAGTAAAAAACAAGCAATTGGTCTGATTTTGACTAACACTGGATGAAAAATACAAATTCCCAGGCAACTAGAAGCTATGTCTCCCAAATCCACTTATTCATGACAGACCACCTCTAGATATAGGATAGATCTATTTAAGCTCTGTGCAGGCATTAAAAATTAAGCAGTCTTACTACAAATCAAGTACACTCAGTTGGCCAACTGGGGAAAAAAAAAGAAAATGAGCCATCTGGAATTGGCTCACCATTTAAAAAAAAAAACCTGGGCCTCCTGTTCTATCTACTGTAGGTGATCCTGCTCTGGCAGGGAAGCTGGATTAGATGATCTGTTGAGGTTCCTTCCAACCCTGAACATTCTGTGATTCCTTCAGTAGTCAGGTTTAAAAGGTGTGCCATTCTGTCAGTAGCTATATGATAGTGAAATAATGGCCTTATAAACAAGAGCGACCAAACCCTTGGCATACTTCTCTCGATAGATCTGTACCAATTTATAGCTTCCGATGGTTGGGCTTGGCGTTTTAATCTAGCCATTGTCAATTCCAGTGCTGTTTTTATTAATCATACTACTGACGTCTGAATAAGTAACTCCAGAGAAATTGGGTTTTGAAGGTTCGTATTAAAGAATAAAGTGTACAGGAACAAACTGATGAACAGAAAGATATATATTGGTTCTTTTTAGGTGATACGTATTGCTGCATACGCCTTCAAGGTATCTGCTGAGCAATTTAGCTGTGTGTTCTGGCAGCTGTCACTGGTATCATCCATCAGAACAAGAGCCCTGGCCAACAACACTTCGCTGAGATGCTAAAGGGATGTGGATTTTAATTCTGGGCAGTTTTATATGACAGGCAGTGTGACAGATGAGTGCCAGAAAAACCCAGGACCATGCTGGAATTTGCACAATTTCAAGTAAATAATTGGACAATTTTTCTTGTAAAAGCAACAGTTGGGCTGTTGCTGTAGCTTGCAGAATTGCTTCCAAGTTCAGCGTCCTGTTTTACCTTCTCTGTACAAGGCAATCATCACAGTTGGCACTGAGAGAGAATTCAGGGATTGCAAACACTGGATTTCTGTGAGGATCCCCCTGATCTGAGATTTGTTGGAGCATCTTCTCTCTTTGCTTCCTCTCGGCCTCTTTTTTCATCACATACAGCAAAGCATCTAGACAATAGATGCAAGAAAGCATATTTCTTGCTTGACATGAGGAGAAGGGAGAACAATTACTTGCCTGCAGACACCTCCATATCTTCCTGAAAGGAAGAGGGAAGGAATTGTGGGAGAGCTGACAGCATCCACCCCTGACACAGGTACCTTCCCCCCTGCCAAAAGGGTAGCTTACAGTGGTCTTTCTTTTTTTTCCCCTCTGCTAGATATTGTACTTTCCATCCTCTCACTGAGCTCTTTGGCTGCCAGGTTCAAAATCAAACCCATTTACTTAGGAATCTAATAAATAGGTCTTTGTTAACCCAATTTACTTTGACTTGATTACAGTAAACTCTAAACTCCAAAGCAGATTAGGAAGCATCCACACGAGCCACTTGATAGGCTGGAGGAAGAGATGGGGATAGTGACATAGAACTGCAAGGGCATTTTCATTTGCATCACTGTGGGGGAAAAAAAAATTAAATAAAAACCTATACTTCAGAAGCTTCTCACAGGCTCCATGTAAAACTCAGGGTGTCAGTGCTATTGCTGACCATGCCCTGTGTGTGCCCATTCGGAAGGTGGCCCAGGGTGTAGCCACAAAATGTTTTAGCTGAATGGGGCAGACGTAGACTGCACTTTCAACCAGGAAGAAGGGTTTTTAACTCGTGTGGAGATTCTCTGCAAGTGATTTTTAAATCTCCAAAAACAAGTAATCGAAGCCATCTCTGGTCGGATATCAGCTGGAGTGCATCACGGATAGCCCCAGGCTGTGTTTTCTATTCTTAGAATTTAAATCTAGAAAATTGCTGTGCTTCAGACTTTGCCACCTCCTAAAGATTTTCGTTGTTCCAGCGTGAGACAGTTTGGGGATTACTGGTGGCCTTTGCCAGCAAATGCAGTGGGGGGGACTCTCCTTTAACACTCAGAAATCCAAAAAGTTTACGTGGTTCTGTCACCTGCTGATTTTATTTGAAGAAGTTACATTTCCCTGCTGAAAATTTGTAAGAATGCTTTCCCCACCCCTATAAGTCTTCGATGAGATATCAAGATAGGAATGGTACACTCGATGACACTCTATTATAATAAACACACAGTTTTTGTTTAGTTTAATCTCCTCTCCTAGAAGTGTTGGATACCTAAGGATGCTTTGAATAAAAGGAAGTATTTCACCTTGAAAATGAAAAAAATGCTAGAAAAACAGTGGCAGAAAAAGGGGAAAAGAACAGAAGTACCAGAATGCCTAGTGATTTCAGCTAATTTTTTGGAAATGCCAATTACTCATACTGAAAAAAAAAGCAGATAACCAAACACAGCTAACATTTCTGATGATCTTAACCTACTGTATAAATTTAATTATTTGTAAGTATTAGATGCAGAGTTTGTTGATTTTAACATACCAGACAATTGGGATCTATCTTGCTGAAAGCATGCTGTCCTGTATCTCTCTTGAACTGAATTTAAATTAACAAAGCTTTTATAAGGATGGCTGTAACAGAAATTGATCAAACCAAAATGAAAGACATTTTTAAAATAGGTGGGATGTTTGGGTCTTCCTTCAAAATCATCTGTATTTTAATAAAAAAATCAGTATGTGTTTAAAATGTGCAATGTGCTGCTCTATTCCATGCAGAAAATAAGCTGCAACATACTCTGAATTATCATAAATTGGTAAAATCTGGAATTTCTGCCGGGTTAGAAATTGCATTTTCTGATTTTCATCCTGAATTAAAACGGTAAAAATAGCAGCAAAGCAATTATTTCCCTAGAACAGGAAATTCCATTTCAGATATCTGCAATCTGTAGGTCTGCACAAATGAAGCTGCCTCCCTTCACAACAGTGATAAAAAGGATGCGTATTTAGGTTGGCTGGCCCCAGCTGGTATTACCGGGGCTCTGCATGACCTGTAAGAAGACTTCTGAGATGGGGCAACAGCCTGATGAAGGCGTTTGGGATGGTTGCTATAGAGGGAAGGAAATAGTTTCACAGAATCACAGAATGTTCGGGGTTGGAAGGGACCTCAAGAGATCATCTAGTCCAGCCCCCTGCCAGAGCAGGATCACCTACAGTAGGTCACACAGGAACGTGTTCAGGCGGGTTTTGAATGTGTCCAGAGAAGGAGACTCCACAACCTCCCTGGGCAGCCTGGGCCAGGGCTCCGGCACCCTCACAGTGAAGAAGGTTTTCCTAATGCTTCTGGGGAACCTCCTATGTTCCAACTTGTACCCATTGCCCCTTATCCTGTCATTGGACATCCCTGAAAAGAGCCTGGCTCCGTCCTCCTGACACTCCCCCCTAGACATATTTATAAACATGAATGAGGTCACCCCTCAGCCTCCTCTTCTCCAAGCTAAAGAGACCCAGCTCCTTCAGCCTTTCCTCACCAGGTAGATGTTCCACTCCCTCCATCATCCCTGTGGCTGCGCTGGACTCTCTCCAGCAGTTCCCTGTCTCTCTTGAGCTGAGGGGCCCAGAACAGGACACAAGGTTCCAGATGTGTATGGTGAGTGTGACCAGCACCAACATGGTGTTGGGGCATGAGAACAAGGTAGGGAAGAGCCGGTCCTGGAGCTGGAGTCTCAGAGTGGCAGGAGGAGGGAGCCTTCGCTGCGGGCATCTGTCGCTACACAACCCACTGATCTAGAAAATAATACTGGAGGGACTGACTTACCTTTCAAGGGCAAAATCAAGAGAGGAATGTTTTTCCAAGCTTTTTAATATATCTTTCCACCACATCTCCTATTTAAACCAACACCTCCTTCTAGTTTATTGCTTTACTCTTCTGATAAATATGTTTTGATATCCTTTGGCACGTTTGCTTAAAAAAAGGAAAAGAAAAAGAAAAAAAAGTGTGAACAGTTGGTGGTTGAGCAGGTGGCCAGGGCTACTCTGCTAAACTGTTTTTCCCAAGATGCACTGAGTTCTTCTCATCATCATCCCTCTGAGACATCATGGCAAAGCACACCAGCACCAAGTAATATTGAGGTGACCCAATTATTATGGCCATTATTACGTCAATCAAACTCCAGATTCGAACTTTGTACTCCCCAAACTCAGCAAATTAAAAGTTTCCTGTATGAACCTATCCAGTCCTTCCTTCCTCTGCCCCCCATCCCCCCAAAATCTTGCATTTCTCTTTTTCTCCTCTCTTCCTTTTTCTCAAACACTGTCTGTGCTATGCAGGGTGTGTTCCCTTTGAAACCATTCCAAGTCCTCCCTCTGGGATACCAGGAATCCCTTATGAGCATCTATGAGCACAGACCCTCAGAAAGAAAGGTGGCTTGTTCAAGGGGGCTGCCTCACCTTTGAGAAAAACCTAGATGCACAACAATGGCAGCGACATTTTTTCCATACCTTGGGAAAAGGAGAAAGGAAAAATTAAAATAATTGATTTTTAAAAGATAGGGCTTTTGAATAGAGAGCAACTAATATACTTGATGTGTCATGGCCTAAAATGTCTGTATAAAGAAAGCAAGAAACTGATAAAAAAGCCTTCTCAAGGTTGTGCATTTATGCTTCACTGGTGTAGAGCTGGGTAGAAGTGAGGATGTATGAGAATTTAGTCTGGCAAAGAAAACTACCTCCCTAAACTATGCTTTAGGCATCTGTGATCTATCCGAGCTCCTTAGTAGTTTTTTTAATAGTGGTCACTAGACTTTTATGAGAATTTATGACTAATTCTTGTGATGAGCTTCTCCACCATGCAGTACCCTATATGGGAGCGACTCTGCTAGCACCTTCCATGTGCAGAGGAGGATCCCAGAACTGCGCAAACCCGCTTTTAATTTCTCTCGAGGACATGACAGAAGTGGGAAGTTTCCATTTGTCAGCAGAGAGGTCAGCAATGTGTTAGGTTTGCGATATTTTTTTCCCCCCATTTACTCAAAATCCCTTTCGATATGAATAACGCTCGGCACCGTTGTCAGAAATAGAGCATCTGCCAGAAGGTTTGAGGTGGCCGAGCAAATGGGTGAGCACTGAAGGGCGCACGCCAGTGAGCAGCTGCACCCCTGAAGTCTGTACATTCTGGCAAAATACTATTTTATTCTTAAATTTATAAACAGAATGCTATCTCCTAGATAATTATTTTTTCCCCATGGAATTTGTGGTTTTTGCAACGTTGTCACAGAAGGAAATAATTGAGGAGTGTCATGAACTGTTAATTATTTTTTTAAATAATTTTATATCTGAACAGCACAGAACACAAACTGAGTCACCTGCAAAGCTGAATGTTATTTCTGCCACACTCTTACTCATGTGCGTTTTGACACAGATATACCTGAAGGGCAGCTCTCTTGTTAGCATCCATGGCTTCTTCAGATCATGTGTCATCATACTGCTCACCCTAAGTAAAGCAAGACAAACCACAGTCACTAACAAAATGCAATTGGCTATTACAAAGAAATGAAAGTCAGTTAATGAGCTGTAACACTAAATAAACACGATTCTTTTTGGGTCGTAAAAAGAGTGCAAATAATGAGTTCATATACTTCAGAGTGGGAGAGACTTGTTTTCAGAGATGATTCAGTCCTTGGCTAAATACATTCTAAAACACAGCTACAAACTTACTAAAATTCAGGTTACCAACAGCTTCAGAACCACTCGGGAAGGAGTAATTCAGTGGCATTCAGGCTGGATAACTTTCCTCAGCTAAAGTCAAGGTCAAATTTATAATATGGGGTATGACATTTCTCTTGGCTTTTCATTCTTCTGAAGAAAGGCTTAAATTTCTTAGAGGAAGGAAAACACCTCACCAGTTCTTCTCATAGCACAAAGGACCTGCTTGTTTCCTTTGTGTTCTCAGATGTTGACAATTTTCTCTTCGTTGTGAGTAAACAATGACGCAAGTGCCACCTTTTTGTTTTCAGAAGTGAAAAGCAGGAGGGAGAAATCCAGCAGCAGTGGCAGGGACAGCCCTGGCACTCAGGATCCTCTTAGCTCAGCATCCTTCTTTGCTAAGATCAAGTTAAAAGCCATCCGCCTTTATAATCTAGCTACCACAGGTGCTTTCAGGCAAGTCTGTAAGCATATTTCTGCAGGAATGAGAAGCATATTTCTGCGGGAATGATTTTACTGCATGAAAGCGATTTCCAGCAGAAAACATCATTTTAGAACAATTCCTTCAGGGGCCAGAGAGAGCAAAGAAAGCACTGCATGTCCCAGCAACTGACTTTGGAAACCTCCTCCCTCTGTTCTTGCCCTGCACAGTTCCTGTGTCAGCACTTGATGTATCTTCTCAATAGGTCCACAGGGACAGACAGATGCAGTTAAACTCTTATAAACCAATTGGCAAAGGTTGAGAAGATTGAACCAGGCTGGCTGTTGCATCACAGCCAAAAGTCTGTTGCTGTTCCTATAGATCAGCTGCTCTGGAAATGGTTACCTAGGCTTTACAGTGACTGAGAATATTTTTTTATTTACAGTTCCTAACTTTTCCCTTTCTGTGCTCTTCACCGGCAGTATTTGAACCCCCTGGTAGATGGCATTTACCTTGTCAGAGAACCATCACTGCCCGCTGGGATACTCTTATTACAGCCTTCCCAACCCCACCTGGCATTTCACAGCTTGAATTCTGCTCATCCAGTCTAACCACAGATTTAAATAGAAAGAGAAGTGTAATGAAATCAAAAGGCTGCCTTACACTTGTGGCAGCCGATCCATCCCTTAAAGTGACAAGCTTTACCAAATCATTTTTTCAAAAGGGTGCAAAGACAGAGCTTTTAACCTCTGATCCACAGATCCTGAAGACTAAATTAGCTGTGGACCACAAGGTCCGCTAAGCTGACTGACGTGGGCTTGCATTTACTCTACATGCCTCCTCAGGAAAATAATCAAGGACTCTCAAATGAAAATAAAAATTGAATACTGCTGGCACAGGTTAATATTTCAGTGTTTGCTTTAGATCTGCTGATCTGACTGGAAACATGCTTCACTGGGAGCCTTTTGTAATACAAAGAATGTGCAAAAGTGTTGCCATTTGCTCGGTATTTCAATAGCTCTGCCTCTGCCCCCCAGCATTTTCTGAGTAAGAGTCCACTGCCCCACACTGCTTTTCCAATGTTTTGCTCCCAAGTGTTTGTCTTGCATCATTCCGGACCTGTTTAGCTACCTGTTCAATTGTTAGTGATGTTTTCAGAACAGTCTTTAAAGGTGACATTAAGCCAAAAGTACGCAGCAGCTTCCCAGCCTGTTACCTGGGAATTCCTGTCCCTGGATAGCACATGACTTCTGAAGGAAGGTGAGCTTCATGCTTTCAAGCCCAGGGGACATCCACCAGGTCTTGGGCAGCCTTCACCTTGCACACCCTGCTCCTCCACTTAGGAAGCCAAGCACAGGGACTGGAAAGTAGCAAAATACAGCTACTAGCCTCCAAAAGAGAACTAGGGGAAGAAATAAAAAAAGTCGTAGGTTTAGTTTTCAGAGACTAGTGAAACAGGTGTTCCACTTTTTTCAGAGATGGCCATAGAGCTGTTATCTTAGGGTGATGCACAGAAGACTCATATCTTTAATTTGCACCTCATTTGCCTTCCAGAAAATGAGTAGGGTACTGGAATTGTTGGTGAGCATGCATCTAAAGCTCCTGTGCTTCAGTGGCCGCTGAGAGTTGGTGGTTGTTACAGCTTGTTGTACTTCTATTCCTTTGGAAACTTTTCACAGATCGATAAATAAGCATCAGAAGAACAGGAGTCCTTGGATGGATGTAAGGATCTTCTCACAGTCTGTGGAGCCAGCCTTGTCACAGGGTTCACTTCTGGAGAAGGACAACACCTTCACTTAAGTCGTGCAGAGAATTTTCTGTCTTTTTACTTGAGCATTGTTAATTGTTTGCACAGTTAATTAAACTATGGGTGAGGTATTCTGTTAAACATCCATGTGTAATGCCCACATTGACTGTTTCAAGGTGAATGCTTTTTAAAATCATGAGCTATTGAATGTTGACTCACTGTGGTCCATTTTCTCTAATGGGCTTGAAGCTTGTTTCTATTGCTTGTTATGATAGAAGGTGTTTCCTTCCCTACTAAAAATGTTACTATCTCTAAATATGAACATCAATGGGTGCTTTGAGAATCATTGTGCAGGAAAGAGGCTCTCATGAATACGCATTTAGGTTGGTAACTGGCTGGTGTTCATCTTCTCTCTGTGTTAAGTAGCCCCTGGGCCTGTGGATGAAAGCCTGGCCGTCTCCTAGTCTACCTGTCAATCTCTTTGCAAAAATACAGCAGAGGACTGTATCTCCCATGGGGTCAAAACACTGCATTCCTCCAGGACCCTGACTATGTAAGCAAGATTTGAGAAAGCTTTTTTTGCTTTTCTTCACAAAATGACGACCAGATTGTATTTTGTTTGGTAAACGTCTGCAAGCTCACAAAAATTCTCACTGTATAACAGTAGTTGTAAGGTTTAATAAGTTATCCTGGCTTCATGTGGTGTGATAAATGCTCAGCAATTCCTCAGCCACTTGTAAAACTTGTCATTCCTCTCAAAAGCCACCATTCAAAATATCCTTCGTGTCAGAGCATGCATTCAGAGGCAGACCGATGAGGGAAACTAGCTCCCACTATTTCCTAACTCATTATAAGTTCGGAAAGAGTTACATGTTTAAAGAAATAAATTTAATTCTGTAGCTTAGTAAAATCTCTTGAGCATCCAGGATATGGTTTGAGCTACATATTTAAAGCAAAGTCAGAGAATTTTTTAGTCCATACTGGATGTCCATGTGTTTCTGCATGACTCTGATCATTGGTCAACATCGGATATAGGATCATATATAGGACACCCATTTGTAGCTGCAACAATTCAAAAAGAGACCTCTTTAGCTTTGAGGGATTTTATCTCGAGTTGTAATAATAGAAGCAGAGAGACTCAAACCCCAATCGCAATTCAGGAGACATAATTCTATAAAAACTGATTCCACTTTATTTCAATGGCTTTTTTTCCCCAACAGCATGAGAAAAAAAAGTTTTCCTCTGTGAATTCAAGTAGCATTTAGAGCATTTAAACCTATCTATTGAATGGTAATTGCTGCATTCAAAATTCATGCTCTCTTCATCTCACGTTAGCAATAAGACGAGAAAGAAAAGAATGTTTGGGAAAGAACAGATACTGCTGGGTACCACTTGACTGAGACAAAAAGGATGGCAGAATCTATGAAGCCAAACACTGTCCGTGGTTTTCTAGTGTCTGCTTTTAATAAGAAACTGAACTCTTGCTCTTAGGAAAGAGATAATGGAGTTAGAGAGAGAAAAGCAGCAGTCTTTATCTCTGTCCTTTCTGGTTTGTCCTAGAAGTCAAAGCACTGAGAAAGGACTGGTGTAACCTGTTGGTCAGAGTATCTTTGGAGCAGTTATCAAATTCTAGAGTTAATTCTTAGAGGAAGAATTGGTAGAATTGCACAGGCAAAAAGAAGAAAATCAATCTGCTAAGTGCTCTGCTTGTTAGGCAAAAAATTAAATTCCCTCCAGGCCATGTTGGGGGATGGAAAAAGCTCTGTGTAGAGAGACTGAAAAAGCAAATTCTCTTTCTTCGGCTGCTGCAGGAGGGGAAGGTTACACCCCCACAGACCTCATCTCCATTTTTGTTTCTAAGAGAAAGTTGTCATTAATGATATGAGCTCCTGTTGTTTCCTAGCCACTTTCAGAGGTGTGTTTGGACTTGGCAATCGGGTAAGGAGGTGCAGAAATGGCTATCGAGAGAGAACAGCTAGCAACCAAAGGCAAAGATCAAAACAAAACCTGGAATGTACAATTTTTGACCACAGCAATGAAAAGCTACGTTGTGTATTTTATCGTAGTCTTTGCTTATTAGCTGATTGCTAGTCCTGCTCATTATTTTCCCAAGTGAGTAAGTGTAAAGTTTTATTTTATCTGTCAATGAACTAAACTTTTAATTAACTTTCGTATTTGTCTCAAATTAAGACTAATGACTCTCACAGGACTTGCCTACAAATCCTTAAACTTTTGAACAAAGGGACCAGAGAAATAGCGCCAAGCTTCCTTTGAAAACCTGTAAGAGAACAAAATGAAAAAATAAGCAACTTGAAACTGAGAAACGCAGAGTATTAATATTCATCGTGAAAACAAGCTGAAAGAAAACCTAAATCTGTGTTGACCACAGGGGATTTTTGTTAGCGATTTCTCACAGATTGGCAAATTGCACTAATGATTTCAGTACTTGGTCTCTAAACTGGAGGGAAATTACTGGTGTTTAAATCAAGAGTTTCTCTGAAGTATAACATACTTTGTTGAACATTACTTACTTGGTTTAGTCCAGACAAATGGTCGTTGACGGTGACTTTAACAGAACATCCATTTGGGCAGATTTCTTCTTTTCCTTCCTCTCCATCATCATGCATGGGCAGGGTGATGGGTGTCAGGATGGTTTGCCAGGATCAGGGCACCCTGAATAGGAGAACGCTGGGTGTGACAGACAGATGGAAGTGCCAGAAACAAGAACAGTAGGATCTACTGTGGTATCGCCCAAAGCAGGTTTTGCACAAACACAACTTTATGCAAGCTCTAATAAGTAAACCAGCATTGTAGGAATAACTTTGGCAGATGTCAGTACATAGATATTGAGTGAAAAGAAAAGAGGGTTGCAGTAAGGAATGAGAAGTACAGCATTTCACAAAAGTATAAGATGCAGTTATAAATCCTACAAGTTTAGGGATAGTCTGCACTAGGGTGAAACTACAAAATTATCTTTGAAGGGACAGCTAGCACCCTTTATTTTTCATCTCTTCCTTGCTCCAGTATGTATCATCGTGACAGTGGTGTGTTAACTGGCAGAGCATTAAAAAGATGAAGCAGAAGAAAGCAAGGAACGTGGCCTCGTACTGTGTATTTGCCAAAACCTGGCTGCAGCTCAGCTATTTCTAGTACTGGGTTTTTCTTCCTTCTTTCATTCGGGCTCCTCTGATAGCACGTGTGCTTTCCTGCTCCGCTATTGAATTTGTTGCAAGCAGCCCTCGGAGCGGAATTGATTTATGATACACTTTGCAGCCATCCAGACAGCTTCCAGTGAAGTGACAAAGAACTTCTGCTTCTGCACCCACCTAATCAATGGGACACAAAGGAAGACCAGCCAAAACAGAAACCCCGTGTGGAGCTACGGGGTGCCAAGCAGCAAGCGCAGTTCACAAAATTCACAAAAGTAACATGCAGTGGGTTTAGTTATCATAAGAGTATAATATGCCTTTTTTTGTATGTCCAAAGTAGGATTTTTTTTTCCTTTGAGGAACAAACAGAGTGAAAGAAAAGCATATATATATATAACCACAGATCAATGTGAGGAAATGGACGCAAAGTTAAGGAAATAGAACATTAAAGCCAGCGTATGTTAGTCTTCCAGAATAAGTTAGCTGTTTTTCTCCGTCTTTTACAACAAAATATCTCTTAAAGCTGAAAATACTAAAGGTATTTAAATAGTAAACCAGGAATGGTTTGATCTTGCAAAAGACTGGGTATCGGCATTCTGATCCAACGATGTTCTGAAGCGTGTATTTGATTGGAACCAACACTCCAGCCCTTGGGACAAACCAGGTAGTTAGCATTGCACATCGATAAATGTTTTGTTAGACTGAAAGTCCTTTTCTGGCTGAAAGAAGCCACGTGAGAAATGGAATGGACTTTGCCTTGTTACCCAGGTATCTCCATGAGGATGATATGGAGGCATCAGCTTCCTTCAGCAGCATCTTCTTCATTTACTAGACAGAGGTGCAGAGCAGGCTCTAAAATGCAAAGCAGAGAAGGCAGCCGAGGCACTTGCAGGGATACGTTCCGTGGTCTCGCAGTTCATGGATGAATTTTTGGAAAATGTTAGGCCTTTACATAATTTAAAGCCCAACAAGACTTCCCAGAATTTAACCTCCCATCGACGCGCTGGGAGAGACAGACACGCTGCTCTCTGTGCTCCCACCAAAATGTAGAAACGCGCCCTATGTCCTCTGATTTTATTTTATTTTGTTTAAGAGTGATTCAGCTGAACTGCTAACCTTCCTTTTGCCTGTGCAATGTGAGACCATCGATGTAAGGCCATTGCGTGTATAGCTTACAGAGCAAACAACTGTGTGAGGTGAAGGCATGAGAGAATTAGGTCCCAAGACAGCGTGCCATAAATCTTGCTTTATAGGACAGAATACTCTGAGTGTCTGGAATGATCTTGTTTTAAAGCCAATGAGATAGAAAAGCAAATAGTGACTCTGTTTTGAAGCACTCCAGTCCCGTGCACAGGTGAAAGGAATTCCTCTAAAATCTGACAGCCAAAATGCATCCCTTTATGCACAGAAACATATTCTCACATGCGTGTTTCCCCCCACCACACACCCACTGAACGTTTGTGGAGGCATTTGTTGTTCTACTGTATTCCTCCTTCCTCCCTAATGAGATTCTGCCTTGTGACAGATCTTGTCAGAGGCTAATTATAACAAATGTTCGGAAATATTTGCTCCAGAATAACCTTTGGCTTGAAGATGGATCACTCGTGTGAGGCAGGTGCCCTTGCAGAGCCCAGGAGATCAAGTTCTGCTGCAGAACAATGCCTGAAATTCAATAATGGCACCGTGTACTCGGCCGGCCAAGTTTGACGTTTTCTGATTGATTTCTCTTCCTCTTCAAACCTTGCCTGTCACAATCGGCTAATTAAAAGTGCAGTAATCTGATATAATCTGTTTCCCAGTTGGTGCGGCAGTTGGCTATCTAACAGAAATAATTGATCTGTAAACTGCCAAACCTCAGACATTTAGACTTGCATTGTCTCCTCTAAACCATGTCTAACAGGCAAAATTTGTCTCCTGATACATCAAATGACCCACACAACAAAATTAATTCAGGCCTCGCTGCTATGGAAAATCAATAGAATGGAAGTAGATAAATTTTAAAATGTAATAAAAGTCTGGGGGAAAAGCAAATAAGCATGGATACAGTCTGTTTGTGCAGAGTCAGCAGTGTGCCACCAGTTGGTTCCCCTCAGTTTTTCCACTACTGTTATTAAAAACCTGATAGTTACCTTTTCACTTCAGATGAGATTGTCCTTCTAGTCCAAATCACACCTTTTTCTTTTTTTTTTCTTTTCCAAATGTAGGTCAGACTCCTGGCTACATGCGTGGCTTCCAGTGGCTGGTGACCCACATGATAAATTCTTTCTGTCAGGGAACAGTAGTCACCTTGCCTCTTTTTTTTATTATTATTTTTTTACATTATGGTTACTTCCTTGGTATTAAGGACAGGGTACTGAACTGAAATCATTGTTACAGCGCAAAATCTTTCAGGAGATGTGTCTGCTGCCTCATGAAGCTCAGTTCTTCGTTTTCCAACTTGACAGTGAGAATAAGCATCGGCTTTCCTCTTAAGTTTATAAACGAAGCAAAAATAAACCAAACATGGAAGTGTTTTATGGATCAGGCTATTACAGTCCTTGGAAAGCCATCTGCTCATGCAGTCATCTTAAAAGACATCTGAAAGCAGTCAGGTTTTGAGTAATAAGGCCGAGGTTTGCACCCCAGAGAGGAGAGGATCTTGGAAGCCTGACGCTGTGTCTAAAATAGGAGTACACGTGTAATAAATCTGTTTCTTCAGGGCTTTTGCCCTTTTTTGTTCACTGCAAAATATTTTCTTGTACATCTTTAGGCTCACTAATAAATCAACATTTAAAAAATTAACTCATACTGAAATGAAAATGAATGTATTCCTCTGCAAGGAGACCACAACCCCTACCCCCACGGGGCACAGCCCGGCAGCCCCAACCCCTCATTTTTCAGGTGGAGCGTCCACGATGCAGCTTCAAACTCTGCTTAGCGATGTCCTAAACTAGCTTATATTTCTCCTCACAGCCCTCCTGCCAGGAGGATTACATCACACCAGGTTGCACCACTGGATTCTCTGTTTGAGTGAATAGCAATTCTCCTACTGTGTGTGTTTGCTCTATTTGATTCTTGTCAGAAGGAAGCACAGTTTCCTGACCTGTGCTACTCGAGGGCCCCGACACCTTTCTCTCCCCTTACAGACACATGCAAACACTCACAATTGCATAAATATATACTTGGTTTGAATATTTACACACACATTGTGTGTGTATATCTATACAATATACATATCCATATAATGTCTGCAAACATTCAGATTAAATATGAGTGTGTTTATGTTTTTTCAGGTGAATATATATACAGTACATTTATTTCTGTATATTACATGGATGTGTGTACATACATGCACACTGTGAATTTCAACCATATTGCTATTTAAAACTCCAGGTCCTACGCACAGCAGTTGCTTTTTTGCCTATTTATATCACGCGTTCTTCTTTTCTGTGAGCATTCTCTAGTTTTGTGTATGAGAGCATTTAAAGCTCTACAAGTAATATTTTAAGTCTGGATAAATTTTACGTGTTAAACAGTTCACCTCCCTTCGATTTGAATCAAAGAGATCCACATCATTAAACGATTTAACTCTGACCTAGTAGACTTAAAAGTCCAACTTGCCTTTTAACTGCAATAAAACGTGGGTAACTGAAACCTACGGATGGTTTTGAGATGTTCAGGCTTACAATATATATTTAATTAGATATGTATTCTATACCATATAGAAGTTATATAGAGAGAAATATTTCAAGCTTTTGATAAATGTCTAAGAAATCTAGTCCAGATTTCCCCAAAAGACACCCTCTCTCCTCAAGTATCTGCATAAAGATTTAATGTTGTGTTTGATGTTTTCCCTTTTCTGTAGCCAGGCATCTACTTCAGGGAAGTATATTATCCTCTGGGCTAAATAAATTAGCCCTTTGCTCCACCCCAAGGGTTGCATAATGGACAATGTTTCTGTATTATCTCACAGTCAAAACAATTAAAACAGTATTTCTGTGTATGTAACTGCGCAATAAAGTATCAGTGTCTGCCTAAAGTTTTAATAAAAATATGGAATTACTTCTAAAATCAAGGAGCGTGAATGATCCCTAATTGTCATATGCCCTCCTCATTGACAAGGAGGACAGCATTATTTCCAGCATAGCCTAAATTATGTTCCTGAGTCAAGCCAAATGACATTGAGGAATTAATTACTGAGGCATTCAAAGTAACTACACAGAGATTTCCTGAAGGACTGGTGTGGATTAATCATGACATCTCAAGGTGCTACCCTTAATAGGATTTCCAGAGATTTGATCTATGAGTAAATTTTGAGCTCGTGAATATCACGTGAATCTGGACATATTTCCCCATTACGGCTGTAACCACAGAGATTTGCCTAGTTTTTACTTAGTTAGGGAGTATGAATATATGCTGGTAATTTTAAAGACCTACCATTTATTCAATAAATAGTGAAGTTTTTCACCCTGAAAGCTGAAATTACACTAGCTGGAGATTTCTGTATAGATATAAGCCATTTATTATAGGACATGTTTCTCTCAGTGACAGAACAGAATGGTATGAAGATTTACTGCTCTAGAAAGTTGTCTGCCTAACATTGGCTATCAGGTTCTTTATTATGCAGCTACATAACTGCTTCATCAATATAGTTTGCATAAATAATCGGTGGTATGTGTAATCTGTGGGAATTAATTCAGCCCTGTGATAAAGATGAAAAAGGCGGATTTGGAAAACTTCATTGTGGCTTCGTTTCAAGAAAGCAGAGTACTCTCCTACATGATAAAAACATTTTCCACATGTAGGCGTTACTAAGAAATAGACTACTTTCAACAGGAACCTAGGAGTTACTAAGAAAGATTTTCACTAACCAAAATACATTGTGATTGGCTTGAAAGTCATCCCTGAGGCAAAAATTTACAAAGTGAAAAATGTCCACGAATCTAAAGGAACACTTTTATGAGCATTGTGGTTTAACCCCAGGTGGCAGCTCAGCCCCTCCAGCCTCTCGCTTGCTCCTCACCGGTGTGGTGGGGGAGAGAATCAGAAGGGTAAAAGTGGGAAAACTCGTGGGTTGAGACGGTTTAATAGATAAAGCAGAAGCTACGTGCATGAGCGAAGCAAAAGAAGGAATTCGTTGCCCGCTTCCTGCGGGCAGGCAGGAGTTCAGTAGTCGCCAGGAGGGCTGGGCTCGGTCACTTGCCATCACTCCAAACATTTCCCTTAAGAAATAAAGAGGGAAAGAATATGTCTGACGCTTTGTGCGCTTCTTGGATTGCTTTTAAAAGTAATTAAATTTTCACAAATTATTTTAACCCCTTTTGATCATTTGCATAACTCACAATATGACTCAAACATGATTTATAGATTCAACTGTGGTAATTATACATTTACAGAGACAAAGACCTCGATCTTTGCAAACCTCAGTCTCGGCAAACACACACAATTTATTTTCAGGGCAAATAAAATGCCCTTACTTTTATAAATCAAAGCCTATCAAAACAAACATTAATTTTTATTCAGTTGCAGCGTGGCTTGAGGGTTTTTTGGGGGGACTTATTCCAGGTAAGCATAACTTTACAGTTATTTGAATAAGGTTAAAGCCACACCAAGGCATCAGTAATTAATAAGGTTAAAGAATAACCTTATTTGAATTACTGACGCCTTGGTGTGGCAGCCAAACTGGGGCACAATTTCCATCACCTCTGGGAAGAACAAGTTTTAAGGTTCGGTTCTTCCCATGAGCTCAGGTGCCAGAGTATTCCAAAAAGGCTTTTATGCACATTCCCAAGCAGGATTACCAAAATGTATGTATGTCTGACCCATAAAGGTATGTAAACATAAAATGCCCACTGGCTTAAATATGACTTGTGACCTATGTGTCTTTGTTAATATGATCCTCAGATTAACAATTAATCCTCAATTAATCCTCCTTTACTTAAATCTTTCACCTTTACTGACCATGACCATAACTTTAAATTAGAAGTGGTTTTACACTCAAACATAAGTACTAGACATCACGAAAAAATGATTGCAAAACTGAAACTTTAGTTTTTGGAGTTTTAAGTGAGCTTGGGTTTTTTGTGAGGCAGTTTTGAAGGTAGAATCTTAAAATCTGTCAAGACACACAGATGCTATAGTTTACCAGAATTCCACTGAAGATAACACAGTGAAGATATTTGGTAACATCTCAGAGTCTGGTAGCAAATGTTTGCATTTTGGATAAGAATTAAAGAGATAAATAGTTAAATATTTGTGTATTTATATGTGTGTGTGCATGAAGATAAAGATAGATCAAAACAGATTATGAAAACAAATGTACATTTATGCTAACAGAAAATAGCTAAAACCCCAGTTTCAACATTCCCTCTTTTTTGATTCATACTTCGAGCATATACCCTCTGTAAAAGTAATGAAATTTAAATATAAATGGAAAATATACACCGATTAAGCCATTACTTTAAAAATCTGTGGGGAAGTCCAAAAAAGAGCAGCTTTGAACCTTGCTTCTTTGTTTTTTTAATTCACCAGGCATTGGAAAAAACCTCTGAAAACCAACATACTTCTATACACAAAACACTTTTTACAAAATACACCCTATAATAATGAATGCCTGAACACTCTGTAACTCAACACAGCAATCGCACAACCCTCCTTCAGAAGCTGGTCAGAAAAGGGACAGCCTTGGGGCGGGGGAAGTCCAGCCATTCCCAAAAAGCCCACACTATGATGCTCAAATGAATATTCAACAAAACCAGCTCCCTCCCCGAATGCTGTGATTTGTAGTCTGCTAACACAAACCTATTATTAAATGGTCAGGGGAAAGGAAAAAAAAAAAATTAAAAAAAAGCATTCTCCCATAGTTTGTCCTTGTTTTTTTAATTACACAGCTTTGAAAAGGTGTTGAAGAGGTGCTAATCGGACCAATTCTTTTTTTATTGCAGATAATTGTCAAACCAAGCACTGCAGAGAAGGAAAACAATGGGCAGTTATCCCTTATTCTTATTAATTTAATGTTTTAAGTACGAGGAGCAGAGACTATTTTTTATTTACTATAATTGCATTTATTTTTTTTTTTATGTGTTACATTTATAACCTCAGATTTCAGTGAATGGGACATAACAGGCCCAGATGTGGTCGGAGCACAAAGGGACTTTACCCTCAAACCTGTGCTCAGCTAAAATCTTTTCCTTGTGCAGAAGAGAGCTTTGGGGTGACCTCGGCACAATCTAACCATTCTTTAAACCTCTTCCTAGAGCTCACCTGAAGGTTTTTGCGGGCTAAATCCCTCAGCCCAGCTGTGCTCCTGGGCTGGCAGGGCAGGAGTTAACCCAGGTGTTGGCCATGAGGAGAGGAGAATTAGGTGGAACCCTCTCCCCTCCCCCGGGTCTGCCCCTGACCTTTCTGCCAAGGCTCTGCTGGGGCTGGGCTGAGTTTCTGGAAAGAAAGGAGTTGTCGGAAGGGAGTTTGGGGAATTGCCCAAGAAGTTTTTGGAGTCCTCGTGTGACTGGGTGCTTTTCCTTAGGTAAGCGGAGAGTCTTACTCTCAACAAAAGATGAACGGACTTAATGTTTTTTTCTTAACTGAGGAACGTAGGAGGAGGTGTGGAGCCGGGGATACCTTGTGTAGGATCTTAGGAGGAGGTGCGGAGCCGGGGGTACCTCGTGTAGGATCTTAGGAGGAGGTGTGGAGCCGGGGGTACCTCGTGTAGGATCTGTGGTGTGTCCTCTTGCAGCCCCGGGCAGGACCATGGGCTTGGATTGTTTGTTTTCCCAGGGGTGCGAAGTGAATTTAAACAAATAATGAAAGCTGCAAGTTCAGGCTTTTTTTTCCCCGTGTTGAAAACAGAAAGCCGATCTTGTCACTCTCTAAACAGTCTTGGTCTGCGTGATTTTTACTCCGTTTAACACAACTACCTTGTGAAACTTCGGTCGTTTGTGCGGGCAAAAGCAGCGAAACTATGTAGATGAAGATTTCAGTGAATGGAAACAATCGATGGTTTTGCTCGTGTCTAAGAACTTGTGTGGTCAGTGCTTTACTGACTCGTTTGCTTTTGAGAATTGGCCACTGATGAAAGGTTAGCATCGGGGTAGCTCAGGTGTAGGCAATTAATATGACCTGGGGGGAAAAAAAAAGGCAAACAATGAGGTGTTTTAATTAAGATACTGCATGTGAAGGCAGGTTTATGGTTACTTTGTCTCAGCTCTGTATTCGATCACCGAAATCCTGCTGGTAAGCCATGCTTAGTTGTTTCTGAGAGATCCGTTTTATGGTGGCTGACACAGCTGATGGGCTTTCCGTAGGACACCTCTGCAGTAAACATCTAAAGCCTTGTATCACTCGAGTAGGCAGCTGTTGAAAGGAAGAATGCTGCGTACGGCCAGCTTTTTAAAGTTTTGCAAATGTATGTTTACCGCTTGAGTATAGAAATATTGCAGCCCCTTGAAATTCTGAATAACGTGAGCATTTCTCCCTTTGACATAGTACAGAGCCCTGTTTATTCTGTGAGCCGGGAGTCAATAGGACCTCAGGGCTTAGCCCTTTGTTATGGGAATGTGTTCCCAGAAAAGCGTTTCCACTCGATATATCTGCTCCTTTTGTCAGACACCGACCACGGGAGAGCCTCCTTGGCATTGGCTTTGTGTCTTCAAGGCGATGTGAACTAGTTATTCCTGGACTCGTCCTGAGGTGTTACTTGCTCAGTTTCTCAACAAGATGGGACTTTTTTTTCTTTTTGTTCTCCCCCCACTGGTTTAGAAAGCCTTAAATTCTCATTGCAGCTCCTTCAATAGACACTCTATGGAAACAGATTTTTTTTTTTTTTTTTTCCTGTAGAAAACATACCTGGAAAAATAGATATGGTTTGTTAGAAACTGCTAAAACGGTGCTAACGAAGCAGAGCTTTGTGACAGCTCTGGGATAACATAACCTTGTGGAGGTGGAGGGCAGAACAGGTGAGGAAGAACTGTAAAATTCCTCGTTTAATACATGGTGGTGATTCAAGGTCAAACCGTTTTGATTTGGGGCGTTTGTAGTAGCAACACCAACAGCGATGGTACCTTTCCTTCACCTTTTGCACTTGTGAAATCTACAGTACTAAAACACACTTCTCTAAGTAAATTGTGAAAATTAATCAGAGCCTAGCATATAGATGAAATATCCTTGCCTCTTGGTTGTCCTCAGCTTGGTGTGTAATGGGTGAAGAATTCAGCCACAGAATAAGTTGCTGCAAACGAGGACTTGTTATTATTGTTGTTCTTGTTTAAATCTGTGGTGGGTAATTTTGACAGTGATAGAAATTATTGAAGTTGTCTATGTGCTGAGGAACATTCTGTCTCCTTTTGTACTCCTTTGTTTTCCCTAAGGGAGAGAAGTTTTTGTTCTCTTTCGAAGTTATCTTTCTGAATTATGAATGTCTTCTTGTTTGCAGCTCTCCTTCCCTCTCTCTCTCTCCCCCAGGCCCAGTGCTCTCCCACTCCAGTCCTCTCTCATAGCAATAGATACTCATCCTCAGTGAGAATGCTTAGTTCCTTGTTTTATTTTATTCTTGTATCAAGACACTGATTTGCTCCCAGAATGCTCTAAAATAGCCTTCTCCCAACTTCTGCGTTAATCAGCTTTTCACAATGGAACATTTAGCAACATCAAATAATGGTTTCAGACATGCTCTCATACTAATAATCTGCCAGTCTGATCTACTAATTAGTAATTTTTAATGTCTCATCTATTTTTTACCATATATATTCTATTTGTGGTACTATGACACGATATTTAACGTAGTTATGCATTTTGCAAATGTGTTAAAGAGAAAGAGATTGTTTTTTATATAGGTGGGTTTTAAAACAAAAATATTGAGGTCCCTCTGGAAGATCTTAACATGATTTATGCATGTTCAGTTATGGCTGGAAGAAAGGGAAAAAATATAAACATAAGGAAGCAGCATTATTATGATAAAATTAAAACACTTGTTTAGTAGAAGAGTAAACACGTGTCTTGAACCTGACTTTCACTACTCAGGCTGCTTCTTTTATCTCATTTAATTTCTTTTGTAGGCATGACTTCTTAGTGCAAAGCACAGGTGAACTCAAATGTGGACACAAGTGTTCCCATGTTCCTAGAGTGATCTGAATTGGTTCATTATGGTACTGTTGACTGCATGTATTTTAGCAAATCTAAGTTTCTTCAAAATCATATAACTTATTTTGTCTGTATCTTTCTACAAATTACATCCTTCTGATTTCTTACGGCTTCGGTTGACTTCAGTTTTAAGTTATTTAAATCTAAGATTTTAAGTGAATATTAATAGGCTGTTACATTATTCTTAGCAGAGGGATTAATTTTGTGTTGTTCAGTTGTGCTTTCTATGTAAGAACGTAAGGATTATCTTTTTTTTTTAACAAAAAAAGTGTTCTGGGCTAAGAAGGAGAGTAGAGAAGGAGGAAAGATACTCAAGGTAGCTGCAGCTAATAATTTTCTTTTAGAAAGGCTTAATTTGGTCTCTGAATATGGCCTGATCTCACTACTGGTAGCATTTCTTATGGTTATTCAAAACTTGGTGAGAAAGGTGTCATTGGTAATGTTGTGGACAGGAAAGAGAAGAATCAGTCTTGATCAAAATCCAATTTTAATGTTGCAAATCAAAATGCTATGACTAAAGGAGACTTCGAGGATATAAAGTTATATAATTATGGAATGTAACAGTGCAGAACATGGTCATTTCTTTAGCTGCCGACTTCACTGTCTGAGTCTTTGTCATGTACCAAAGTCCTTTTTTAGACCTAGCAAAGAACTGCTCAGGGTAGACAGGGAACAAATTGCTGCTTTCACATGCTTGAAGCTTTCAGTGGTTACGGAAAGAAAGTTTTTACTAGAAGAACATGCAAAATTATTAAATGTACTTATGTGTGAGTGAAATACATAAAGTACTTTCCATTACATAAATTAGGATTATATTGGAGGTTAATTTGGGCTGAACCTTTGATGTATAATAATTCAAACTGTTGAAAGCAGCTCTTCAGTCCTGGAGAGCTTATCTCATGTTGTCATTATTTCAAACATGAATGATTGTCCATCATAATGATTTCCTAAATTGCCACTGTTATTCATGAAAAGTACTTCTAGAGAGCTAAGCATACCAGTAATCATTTAATTATAATAACTAACAATATCTTAAAAATGCCATAGAAAAAAACATATAATTGTGAGTGACATTTTACATGGAATTCTATTCTATTTATTCTTTTTGTGTTGGAGTACAGAAAAAAGACCAACTGGAAGGGTTTTACATGCCACGAAGTTTGAGATCCTTTCAAAAGATTCACAAGCAGAACCATTTCAGAAACTTGGTAACTTCATAAGAAAATTTTAGTTGGGGTTCAGGTTTGTTGCTTCAAGGTGGGGCTCTTCAGTGGCTCCTAGGTTTTTAGCTGGTGAGTTTTTGTGTGCTTCATCTTTCTTTACAATGGAAAGAGCACCAGGATCAGCAGTAACTTTCTTGAATAAAAGCTGTTTTTTTATTTTATTCTGGCCAGTTTCCATCGAAGTGCATCCAAGCTTTTTTGGAACTAAGCTGCTTGTGTGCGATGTATTTGAGTGTAAGAAAAATTGTATTCGCTAAGAATCCTTAAAACTTGCTTTCTGTGTTCAGAGAAATAAAGAACAAAATTGGCAGGAGTTAGTGTTGGTGGTTTTCTCCAGTGCCTGAGCCTCTACGATTTTTATACCTAAGGAGTAGAAATTAAAAGGAACTTTTTAGAAAAAGTGAACATGTGGCTTCAGTGTGTGGCCTGGTGGGTGCAAGTGATTTTGTCGGGCGATTAGCTGCATTTTGTCTTCCTGGCCAAAAGACAGCTCGGTGACATAATGATGGAATGTGAGCACCTACCACATGGAAAATAGACATTGTTTAAAAAAGTCAACAAACCTGTTCATCAGTCAACACTGAAGAAACAAACAAGCTACTAATCATAGAAGGGACTAAAAAATAAGTTTCAAATCTTGTGTTGCTGACTGTCTATGTTATTTTTTGACTCGGACATGCTATAACGATCTTTCACACAGTTTTGCTTTTAAACTACAGCAGTTTAATTTTTATAATCCTTGCCTGCGCCTCAGTTCTTGGTGCATTCTCTTATCTTCTAGCCAATACTGTAATTTCACTTAATAGTCCAGTCATTTACTTTTTAGCTCACACGGCTGTCTTAGGTCTAAAGATAACTTGTGCATATTCAGAGTGAACTCCCTGGAAAATCTTTTATTGACTACAAAGAGGAGGTTTCTTTTGTTTAAATAGCAAGTTTCAGTCCAGGCTTTGAACTAAAAGGTCTGTGAAGTTACCATTGACTACTTGAACATGTAATTTTCCCTTAGAAGTTGCTTTGTCACAGAGATAATATAAGACTTAAAACACCCTGGTCCTATTTATTGCTGTGTGCCAACTTCCCAGTCATCGTTACCCAAGACTGTTTGTACCACTAGTTTATTAATTTTTGCAGCTATCTCGAGAGCCTATGTAGCCCCTTTGATGCTTAGATTTGGTTTAGTCTGGTGCGACCTTGTGCATTTATCTAGGTTTTGTGATTGCGTTCTTTGCTTCTTGGTTCTTCAAGACTGGTAACTGCTTAGATGCCTTTAGACCTCCTCTTACCTTCTTTACCTCACAATGATTTCTACATTTTGGGCTTAAGTAGCAGTTTTAACCTGCTGAGGGTTTCTCTACCAGAATTTTTTGTGGACAGTGGCCTTTGGGGGTACTTCTGCTTCTTTCTTTTGAATTTTGGATTCCTCCTCGACGTTTTTCAAAATATTAGTAACTGAGAGATAGCAGGGACTACCCATTTTATTTTGTCACTGTTTTGAATGCTTTTTTTTGTTGTAGTCAAACTGTCCACAATGAACTTTCATTACTATATGACCCTGTTGTCTTAGTTTTTTTAACATTACTCTCTTTTTTTGTTGGGTATTTTTGTTTGTTTTTAATACACCTGTAGGGGAACAACAACATTGCCTTAATATATTTTAATAAGATATAAGATTATGGAGCATGATACAGAATTAAATCTCCTTTAGGCAATGGATAAAAATGACAGGCATGCTTTTGTGCTTGGCCACGTGCAACTGAATTTGTTTGCAATGGCCACGTGATAAATGAGAGTAAGATGTCAGCACCCAAGCTTCTGAGGATGATGCAAGGCTTGCAGCCCTATTAAAAAGGAGGATTTTGACTTCTTAAGCTGAAAAGTGTAAGTGTGGTGGGTTTAAGAAAATTTAGAAAAGAATAAACTTTCAGCTTTACCAGCCCATTCTCAGCAGCAGTCTTACATGGTCTTGAATTTAAGTTTTTCCCCTCTTCAAAGGGCCACTGCAATGTACTAGCACGCTATATTCAAAGTTCAGTCTTGATTTTGATCCTGATCAAAGGGATACGCTTCAAGTATTTTGACATCTAATACTTTTTCCTCACTTTGGTTGTCTCAGACCGAGGTACAAGTAACCACTTCCACTACCTGTGTTAGCCAGGAATGGAAAGCATCTTATCTGAAGATAATGGATGCTGCTGCTTGGAACTTTATCCCCTTCAAATTTTAGTATTAAGAATGTCTCTCTCTCTCTCCTTTTGCCTGTGGTTTTCAGCATGGCTGCACAGTATCATGGGAAAAAAAGATACTTTTAAGAACAACCCGAAACTATTAAATAATAATATGGGGGCAACAGATATGAAATCATCACAGTGTATATGTGAATTCTGTGCAATATAATGTGAATGAGTCTCTAGAGAGTAATAGAAGGTTAAAACAAACAGGCGCTTTATTGTTGTAATATAAAATTTCTCATGAGATGCTATCATTAGGCAGATCATTACAGGCTTTTTTTCTTTTTGTACCATAAAAGAGAACTGGCGTTTACTGGGGCTGATATCTTACATAATAAACCATAAAAGAGGGTTTTATGGAGGCAGCAGAAGCCACATAAAAGTTTTTTTGTGGTGTTGAGTGCTAGAGATGGGCTCCAAAAACTAAAGAGCACCGGAGTTCCCTCAGGTGCTAGAGACCAACCAAGAGGCTCTTAACCAGTCTGTTGTAGTGATGATCTGTGGTTTTTCTCACCAGGTTACTTTGAGATCTCTCTCCCAGTTGTGCTACCATGTTGACCTCAAAACTGTAACAGTTAAACCATGACCCAAAATACCCATCTGATACACCTCTATAAATTTAAAAACAGTAAATGCTGGGAAAGACATTTCCTGGCTTTGTTTCCTCCTTTCTAATGTGTTTTAGTAAATTCAAAAGAACTCATTCATACTCGGCTCTGTCAAGAAATGATTGTACATAAGGTTAAGTGCATGAAAATTGTATTATTTTCCACCTATGAAGTATTTTGTTTTAATTCTATCTTGCCTCAGATCTCTTCACCTTCCGCAGTCAATGTTACTAACCTTCTTTTAAGAGGATCAGTGAGAAGATTGTAATTTTAAGATTTTTTTTTTTTTTAAGGGTGTATAGGGAAGTGTGGAGAAAGATGAGTATCAAAACTAAGGAATCCTCTACTATTCAGATCTCAACCCCAGCTGTGAGCCACTGGTTTCAGGCACCTGTCTTTCATGGTCTTTCTGGTTGATTGCCTTCCTCTTCTGCCTTTTTCTTTTCTCTGCCACAAGCTTTCTCCTACCCCCTTGCCCTTGTGGTCTCACTTTTCCCTGCTGAAATCCTGTTCTTCCTCCCAAGCTGGGCCTCCCGTGGAGCGGAGGGGGATACTAAGGAGAAGGGTTATGGGCTTACAGTCTTGCTAACGAGTGGCATTTCGGCTGGTGGGAGTGACAACAGGGAGAAATTAATCACTGTCGCTGCAGATGAATGGTACTTGGCAGAGCTGGAATAGCTGCTTCTTGGCTGGGTCTTTCTCATGGTCTACGTCTCGGTTTTGCTCCTGGTCTGGTCCATGATGGGAGGTGAAAAAGCTCATGATGGTTTTCTGGATCAAATAAGTCTGTGCACACAATGCTGTTGAGTTTTGTGGGACTCTCACAGTTCAGGGTCTTTTTTTCTGTACTTTACGGACAGCTGCTCTGAAAATGAACCAAGTGCGAGTAGGTAATTTTGTTTTCCAAATAGTTCAAGTGTGAAATGCGTGGGCTCTGTTTATCATTCCAGCCGAGTCTCTGTTGAGACTGTCCTCCTTGTGTTTGCCCGTTCTTGGGGTTGTTTTGTTTTCTTTGACTAAATGTTGCCTACCAGGACAAGCGTTTTTGAATCTAAATTTCTAAACATGCACAAATGATAAATTGCTTTATTTGTTCAAGAAGTGCTTTTGTACGAATGTTCTAATTGTAATTAATAAGGGAGGGGGAAGGGCTATCATTTGTTACATGTGTTTGTTGTAAGCAAAAATTGTGTTGATGTGGAAAAAAAACTTTGTAAATTTGGGGACTGCAATTATGTGATCTATTTTTACATACAGCTATATTAGAAAAAAATCCTTTATCACAAAATTGTGGAATGGTTTTGACTGGAAGAGAGCTTAAAGATCATCTAGTCCAACCCCCTGCTATAGGCAGGGACACCTCCCACTAGCTCAGGTTGCTCAAAGCCCCATCCAACCTGGCCTTGAACACTTCCAGGGATG
Organism: Trogon surrucura; assembly: GCA_020746105.1. NCBI lineage: Eukaryota > Metazoa > Chordata > Aves > Trogoniformes > Trogonidae > Trogon > Trogon surrucura. The sequence goes on from CM036621.1 coordinate 43,282,256, forward strand.
TCTTTGTGTTTCAAAGGATGTTAGTTTTGGAAAGCTTCAAACTGTAAGTATTGAGCTGGGCTTACTACAACTTTCTTCCATTGCTTACTAAGTATAGAAGAGACCTGCTAGGTATGGAAAAGGGCTTTGGTTGTTCTCTTCCTGTTCATATTTTTAAACATATTCTTCAAAATGCCATTATTTAGACATTTCTTTTGTAGCCCTTTAAGTGATATTTGAACCTTCTGGTCACCCATTACCGAGCAGTTACTCAGAGCGCTCGTAACCGCATTGGGATTTCCTCTCCTCCTACCTTGCTGGTGTCCCTTCAGCCACAGCCATAAAGCTGCACTTGCAACTTCCTAAATGGAGGCAGAGGCAGCACTTCAGTGCTTTTCTTCCATGTGGTTTCTCCTTTCTTTTTGAGTACCACTTGGAGAGAAAAATGAGAACAGACAACCTCTCCTTCAACTCTGATCCTCCTGGTATTTGTTAGAAGCTTTCAATGGTGAGAGAAAGTTGAGCTGAGTTCAGGAAGATACCTCTTCGTCTGGTACAAGTGTGTACCAGGAATCTTTCCAGAAGTTGTCAGGAGGTAACTAATTCTTCAGTTTGTCTCAACTCAAAATTTAGGTGCTCTGTTGTTGCTCTGTTTAAACTTACTTATTCTTGCAGAAGGTCATATAAGTTAAACAATCAGGCAGTGGATAGGTGAAGTTGTTATCTTACGCTACGGTAGTATTTCAATATCCTTAAAATAGCCAGTGGGAAGATATCCTCCAATTCCTTTGACCCGCAGTGTGTTAGTGGCATTTTCTGTTTTGCAGAAGCAGCGATCTGTGCCTTTGTAGCTGTCTGTGGCAACTTGTGCGTGCAGGAGTGCGAAGGACGAGCTGCGATGAGTGCCATAAAACTGAAGGGAGAGGAGAGAGACGCCTGAATAATTCCAAGTGCTTTTATTAAGCCTTCTTTCTGTAATTTCTCAGAGGGAGGGAAATGCATTACTTTCAAGCTTGGCTAAACTTAGAATTAGCTGCTGCCTTCCTGTCATTGTCTTGGCACCTTTGGCTGGCTCGTTAGCTGCCTCGGCTCAGGAGTAGCTGGTCTGTTCCTGCCTGTGGAGGGTTGTGGTTTCATCTCACCTTTACAGTTACGTTGCTTTGACTTTGAGGGGTGTGAGGAAGGTCTCAGTGGTAGCTTTAATTTGTGTGTTTTGGAGGATGTTTTCCCTAGTAAAACTTGTTTAATGTGAAGTGCAATTTGCTTTGAATATGTCCATTGCTTGAGAGGTGAAAGTCCTTTTTTTATGTGAGGAGTCTCTTTACAGCTCCTTCTCGAGCTATTTGAGAAAACCTTAGAAGCTTCTGCAAGACCTGGTTTCCAGCTTTATAAATGTAGTAAGGATGTGGTTTCGTAGGCTGCAGATTTTCCTAAACATTTTTTCTAAGTATTTCTCAGTTTCACTTACGTAAGGAAAGTAAAAAACTTATTTATGTTAGTATGTGAAGCATTTGACGGCCTTTATTTATCAACAGCACAGGGGAAGAACTTAAGTGTCTCTGAAGCAGGTGGGGTAGATTCCAAAACATCCTACAGATGCTAATTTGTTATTTTGAGGAACATGTTGTAAACATCCTTCCCCATCTGTTTCAGAGCAGGCAGTATTTTTAATTTAGGGACAAAGGCTTAAATGTCTAAAGCTTTTTTTTTTTTTTTTTTCTGGAAAGGGGAAGGGAGTTTTAACAGACCCTAACCTACACCAGTGTGTTTGGTCTCTGAAAGCAGGCTTTAAAAAACCCGAAGGTGGGTATTTCTTATGTTTAGCCTGTTCTGAGCTTTAGGAAGCAGAAATCTTTTGCAATTTTATTTGATTAGCCTGAATATTTTCGTTAATAAAACAAGCATCTAAAACCTTTAGTAGTAGTATAGTCTACAGCAAGCCTGTCTATGAAAGCACTTGCAAGTGTCTCTTACAGCCCAGCAAAATTGTAGGCAAGTTCTCATTTATCTAATACAGTGAAAGTAAGAGATAATGTCAAGAACTACTGCTCTGGCTATCAATACCTCTCTGTGGTGTGGAACGCTCTCTTCTGGAGATGATGCTGCAGCAAAGAATAAAATAAGTTACCTCTGTCCAAAAGTCAGTGTGTATAATGCATGTGATATGCTTGTTTTGTAACTGTGGAGCCTTGTATAGTAATAGCAGTTGGGCACGAGGTAGGAAATCCTTGACCAAGTCTGATCTCTTTTTAAAGGTATATCTTTATCTAGTGGAAGGAAATGGTTCCTACTCTCTTTGCCCCACCTCACTGAAGTGCTGTTTGAGGAGGTAACACTTATCCAGTTAGAAAACTGAAGGGAGAAGGAGAAAATAAAGACGAGAGACAGAATGAACGCCAACTCTGCAGGACGTCAGCATTTTTCAGGGCCTCCTGGATGGAGGCGTTCAAGTCCAATCTGCTGACATCAGACGCGGTGGCACGTTACTGTGTTGAAATGGTCCCACAAAGTGCAATTTCGTGAGGGATAACGGCCCTTGTTGGCTGTGCTCGGGATACACATCTGGCTGTTCAGGCTGATGCCTTTGCTGCTGGAGCATGTAGGTGTTACCGCCCTGTAGGAAAGGGACCCATCTCCCTTGAAAAAAACAATAAACTAGTGATGTTGCCATGATTAGTCTTAGAGGTGCGTACAAGAGAGGCAGTGGTTCTCGGAGCAGCACGTTGTACTCGGATCTCTACTGAGTAGTTTAGATTTGTTAATTATAGATACTGTGACACACTACAGCTGTTACAGTCAGCTTTGCATTGTTAAAAGTGTTTTTTAGCCCATTCATACAGAGCTGGCTATTGCTTTCAGATAGAAAACACCTACTTCAACAGCACAACTGTTTTTCTTCATTTACCAGCTACTCTTCCTGTCATTATGACAGATCTTGAGCTATTTCAGGCGCAGTCCCAAGCGTAACTTCGTGTTTGCTTTAAAGTCAGGAAGGATCTAAAGGAATAATGTTAGATATTAGATTGAAATTGATTAAGGATATCCATCTCTACTGAAAACATCGCACTTGCTTTTACATTTTTAATGGCTTATATTTTAATATTGCTGTGCTCAAGTTTGAAAAACTTGAGTGCTTTAAAATGTCATACATTCAAGCAAGATTCTTAAAAATAATTTAAAGTACTTGAACCCTCTGACACTCTGTAAGGACTGAAGTTGGAAAAACTTGCTTGTGACTCAACAAAACAGACCAATGATTCCAGTGTATTTAAGCAGTTTTCCCTCCTGTTTGGGGCAGATGAATGTGGATTTTTCATGTCTAGGTATGTTACTCTGTCTGACTACATGCAATGTATGTGTTCTTGGTTCCACCTGTGGAACCAAGTAATATATGAACCATCACACGATAATTTACAGAAACGGGGCTGTTTTGAAGAATAAATCACTTTGGTTTAACTGAACATGTTTTGGTTTTTTTTTTTTTTTCTATTTAACAGCTGAAGCCATAGTAACACAATATGTCAAACGTATTCATATTTGACGCAGTATATGAGGTCCCGAGCTCCACATTCACTGAAACAATTGGCAGTTAGGTGTATTGCAGGGAGGAATTTCAGAAAAGCTTCGCTGGCACTAGCAGGACCTAAAGTTACATCCACTTGGCAACGCCAGAGGAGAGAAAAATGAAAAAAAGGAGAGTATCAGATGATAATGATAGATTATGATATCTTTGCGTGGTGGGATTAAAATGTACTTGCCAGAACATCAGTATTTTTCAGTTGTCTTGGATATCTTCCACCGTTGCCACCAGTGGGAGCTGTGCTGCTGGCTCTACAAAGCACCAATTCGTGCCCCTTTTTTCTTTTTCCCTTGTGCATTGTGAGACCAAGATGTCCTTGAAAAGAGACGTGTTTATGATGCTCACTTCACAAGGGCTGAGGTCCGGCAAGTTTGTTGCACAAAGGTTTCACAGGTGCAGAACATAAGAGTCCGCAGCCAAAGTGCCTCGTGAGCTGTGCTCCAGCCTGGCCTTGTGCTGTCTTGTCTGGGAATTGTTGCTCTACAGCTGGGTAAGTTGACTTTTCTTCAGGCATGGCCAAAGCAAAATGGTCCCCACCCATTCTGAATGGGAGAATTGACTCTGTTTCCCGAAGCTGGCAAATATTTCTGTCGTTTGCGACAAAGCTGTTGGGATGGAAGGGAAGGTGTTTTGTGGGTTCAGTTTGATAGGCTGCACTCTGCTCTTGGTGTGGGAAGGAAGGGCTGCTGGAGGTCAGAGGCAGCTGAATTAGCAAAAGATGCTAAAATGGCATAAAACCTGCAGAATGGGGACGTGCTCTCTTTTGTCATCGTGTCACTTGGGCCACATATTACAGGATCCAAGGAAATGCTATCAGAAATCAGTAATTATTTTTTTTCCTTGAAGAGATTTCCAGAAATATAAACCGAGACATTGCAGTGCTGACTCAATTTTATTTGTTTATTGAAGTATCTGAACGCTGCAGTATTATACTGGCACCTTCTAGTGAGCCCCTACAAGCTGTAGCACAATCGTAACAAGGTAAAATCCTCCGGTGAAGAATAGCTTTGCAAAGCATTAAGCTAAACACATACGTATTTGCCTGGTTTTGGCTGGAGGATTAGTGATTTGTTTCTTTGTGAAACTCTATGCTGAGCTCTTAATTAAGCTTACCAGGCACAAGTGCACTTCAGGTGATCCAGACGACCTTTAAAGGGCCTGCGGCAGATGGTGGAAGGTCTGTATTCCGAGCAGTATTCTGCTGTTTTGTCTGTTAAATAAGTATCTAATTACTCCCAGTCTTATCTTATTTCAACACAGTGTCACTAAATTACTTACATGGCTGTAAGTAAGGTAATCCGTTGCCAATCTGATAAGCTTTCAGCTTGACTTTTTGGGAAGTAAACTTGCACCTGATGAGAATTTTCTTTTGAGCAGACACGAGCATCTTCCAGTACTTTTCTAGAGGCTCTTTTAACAAGATCATTCACTGCATTTCCCACGTAGCTTTGCTTTCAGCCATTCTGAATAAATTGCCTGTGACAAATTTGGATTACATATATATATTATTTTTTATGTTTCTTAAGGGCAAAATGGCTTTTATTTGTGATGTTTTATACTGTGATGGGTAAGAGGATACAAGCAGTTCTGAAATAATAACATCGACTTTTTGTATTTGTGGAAGTTGAACCATTACTCTGTTATTTTTTGGAAGTGCTGCCCATGTCAGGCAGAACAACTTCAGTGTAGAGCAGCGCCTAGGCAGGTAGTTGAGTCAAATTAATTTCTTCTTCAGTTTTTTCTTGAAGAGATCTAAGGTGTGAAAATGGGCAGGTTGTTATTGGAGTCAGTATCTAGATTCTTCCTCACTTGTGACTTTTTTCCGTCTCTGTGATTCTGAGATGGTGTGTGAAAAGCTTGGCAACCTTGAGGATGCCCTCCCTCCTCTCAGCCTTCGTATAATCCTTCTCTCTGCACGTTAGTGCACCTGCAAGCCTGCCGAGGAGGGATGTTTGCCACTAAAGGAAAAAATATAGCGCTTTTCTCATATGCTCTGTCATGTGTTGGAAAGAGGAGAGATATTCTGTGATAAAAAAACCCATAATAACTTCTGGGCCCCAAATAGTGAGCCTTTACTATCTAGTTCTGTCTTCAAAATACATTCTGGCTGTTACTGTCCCACAGCCCCGTGCAGAAATCAGTGAAGTTCTACAGGCGTGTGTTGTGGCGTTCCCATGGAGCTCAGGGTAAACTGAGGCTCAGGAGTATGAAATGGGCCTTACCTCTTTACCTCAATAGCTATTCTACATCAATGGTGTTGAGTGGAAAAAAACCCACATTTGTGAGAAGTTCATCAATCTCAGTACTCGATTGGTGTGTTACGTTTTATATAGTACACACGCTTTATATTTGCCAGATACCAGATGGGCTGGATGTTTGATATAGGGTAGTTAGCCAGTCTTTAGGCCAGTGAATATGAATTTTTATTTTTAGCTCTGTCTTCTTCTTCCTTTGTTTTTGACTGAACTTGTGTCATCAGAAACGCTCGTTGTATTAAAATAGTGGGGAAAGCACTTGATTCAGTCAAAACTCAAGGTAACGTGTTGTGAGAGGCATGGCTGGCATGTGGTTTGGACCCGCAGAGAAAGGAAGCTGTGCTCCCGCCTTGTTATTTTGATCTCCGGTTGCTTGCGTCTTGGTACCCCACCATGCTCTGTCCCAGCTCCTCAGCACCCTGTCGCTTTCAGGTGGGTGATGCCTTTTTAGAGTCTCCCCGTAATCCGCTAGAGAAGAGGAATGCCCCATCCTGTTGAGCTGAGGACCATTGCAGCTGCTGCATCTCTCTTTCTGGGTAACCCCTTGCTTTTGTATAGCAGACTCATCTCTCCTGTGATCTCCACGCTGGATGATGGGAGATCATTTTTTTATTTTGTTCAAGAGTGAGGTTGTGAGGCTAGCAGGGTTCTGTGTTTAAGAGGAGGTCAGACGAGTTAATACAACGATGCCTTCTGCCCTTAAAAATCTATAGATTTAGTTGCTGAGGGAAATGTCTTATTCCTGTAAGAATTTTAGTCATTGTCCTTAATCAAATTCTCAGAACAAAACTCAAGACAAGCTCACAAGCAGCTGAACAACCTCTTTGACTTTAGTCTCCCGATTCCCATAAATAGTTTACAACCTAATTGTCTTTAAAAGAGGAAAACCTGTTACTAAGAGCAAGGAGTTTAATGTGTTTCTGGTAAATATGCCATCTAGTGTAATAGTGCTCTTCTTAGCTGTTAATATCCATGGATGACCTGTTTGGTATGAACACCTGAAAGCAGAGCTGGCCTATTAAGGTGCTGGCGTATGTGTTAGCCTCACTTGGAGGGTGATTTGAAAGGGCTTTAAGATCATTGCAAATAAAACCTGATGCCAGGGGGTGCTACCATAAGCATACTTGCTGCTTTTATCCCACGTCCTGTTCTTAAAAAGGTCCATTTGTTTGTGTTTTTTGCATTAGAAATCATACTGAGCTACCCAAGTGTTCTGCCTCCCTGAGATGTGCTGTTGGTAATTTCTGTTAAGCTGGATAAAAGCTCCAGTTGGAGAGCTTGAGATTTATCTTATTCTGTGGGCTGCAAACTACCTGAAGGATTTTTTTTTTCTCCCCTAAAATTACATCCTTTCCTGACTTTCAGTGGAGTCTCCTACTCTTAAAACACCTGGGTCTTTGCTTGGTGAGCTGGGGAGGATCAAAGTTCACAACCCATTCTCTGCGCATCGCTCATTTTGTGCATTTGCAACACGGCTCTTTTAAATACAAGGTGATCAATCTCATTGCTGAAGTAATCAATCAGTAGCTGTTTTGAGCCTTTCTGCTATGGCTCTCAATTTCCTTAATCGTTCCTCATGCTCATACAATTGCCCTTGGACAGTACTTTACCTATCGGGTTCAATATCAATAGTATATAATTTTTCTCCTCCCCCTCCTGCATTGCTGAAGTTGATCTGTTTTAATGCCAGTGAAAAGAATTATATCCATGTAAACCTATTATTCAAAGAGACTTTTATGTTGTTGTGTATATAGCTTGAACTAAAGCAAATGTATAATTTAATTTTCTATTTAGAATTGCCACTACAGGGTGTTTAAATTTGTTGCTGCTATAATGAAACTGTGCCAAATGTAGCAATGAATTTAACAGCCAAATATGCACCATAGCAGAGCATAACAAGTCGGTTTAGGGTTTGGTCTTGGGGAAACACTAAGTTATGTGGGGTGGTTTTTTTTATTTTTAAAGCATTCACAATTCACAGAAGCAAACTATCCTGTCTTCATTCCAGGTATTAGCTAAATGTTTGTGCACGAGTTTAAGGACTTAGTAGCAACTGCAAAAACTTTTTCTTTTATTTCTGTGCTAAAACTTCAGAGCAAAGTAGTACAAGTAAGCTTTTTGTTAGGAATATTTCCAAACACTGCAAGCAGCACGATGTAAAGATACCACTTCCTCAGGTGATAATCTCAGGTAATATATATCAGAATGATCAAAACACATCATACCTTTCTTGTGTTTAGTTTTTAATTTTCTCTAGTTCTCTCAAGCTTGGAAGAAAAGTTAAAATACCTGAATGCTTCATGTGGCTGTTCGTGACTTCTCTGAGAACAACTAAATACTAAAATGAGAAGGTGAGTAGACACGCATCGAAATTATGGGAGGTTCTCTGTGATCGTAAAGAGGAGTCCATCACAAGCTGAAGGCAGTGGGGAAAACTTAGTTCTCAGCAGAAAAAAATATTTTGGACTTCCAGATGATTGTTGTTGTTATTGGTCATGTTATGTACTCACAGTTCTGTGTTAGAGAAGACTGGTTTATTTAGTTTTTAATATACCCGAGCTCCTATTCAGTGATCACATAGTAACTACGTATTTTGTAAATGAACTGAAATATACTCATAGGCATGCCCAAACCACAACCTTAGACAAAAATAACACTATCCATTTTTACAGGCTAGGAAACGAGATGTACGTTCAATGGTACATTTCCGGAGTGATACAGGGAACTAATAATTTGGGAATAAACCTCCTAATTAATGTTTCCAGTACAAAACAAACCTGTTCTTCACCTCTGTGATAACCTCCGCGAGATGTGAGCGACCAATATCAGAACTGTTTATGTAAGAATCCTTGTGCTTCGCAGAATGGAAAGATACTCAGCGTTGTGATTTATGCGGCACATGCGCGTACAACTACATTTTTTTGCACTATGCTTTTTACCCCTGTTGTAAGGAGAGGAGTAGCTCTAAATGTTCAAGAATTTCCAGGTGCAAATCCCACTTGGCTGCCACTCCTGTTCCTGTCATTCACTGCAATGACAGTTATTATGCTATCAATTATTTTAAGAGGAGAAGGTGTTATATATCCTTTTCCTTGTAATGACTTCAGAACAAAAGCGAAAAATCTCATTCTGTAGAGTGAAGGAACTGAACAATAAAAAAAAAAAAGGGTTTTATAGCTTTCACAAATTGTATTGTTCCTGTAGGGACTGCTAAGTGATTTTTGCTGACGACACCAGGCTGTTCTAGCCAACTTACCTGCACACTGTCAAAGCTGTTATTGTAAATTTTTCATATATATTTAACACATAAGCACACTTTGGCTACAAAATCCCATACAGCTTTTAGGCACCTCTGAAAAGTCATGTGGGAGGTAAAGTCTGAATTCCCTTCGGAGGCGTGAGGCTACTTAATTGCTCTGATTTGTACCAGAAGAATTTGGCTGGATCCTATTTCACCTGAAAAGTCTGATTTGCTTACAGGGACGGCAGGAAGGGACAAGGAGCAGCGGCCTCTGACGTGATCTAGGCAGAAGTTATCAAAGACTGGGGTAGTCCTGCTGTGCCCTGGGTACCTTCTTAGGCTGTGCCATGGTCCTCAGGGTGGGTGAAGCCCTCGGAAGCCTCACCAGAGAGGAGAGGCTGAGAAATCCTGCAGACTTTGACGTCTTCTTGCTTTTTTTCCAACACAAATGGTGCCACTTTTGTCATGTTTTGCCACCTGGGGCAGGTCCTGGGGCTGCTTGCATGCTTCTGCAATGTTGTCAGGAATGTCCAACAGTCAAACTCTGTCCGCTTTGGGTTCCCCCTTAAAATGAGGAGGTGGATGGTCAGCGTTAGAATGTGAGCGAGGGTTGATTTGAAAGGTGCCACTGCTTCTGGTGTTAAGCTTTACATTTAGCCTTTTAAACTGATTTCTCTCCTTATCTTTGCTCTGTGGATAAAGCCATGTTAGTTAAATTTTAAAATGTTTCATGTCAAGAGCCTCGCTTAACAGGCTGCTTTTCAGAGAAGAGGAAAGGTGTTACTAACTGTCCGTTACTCTGAATGCTTGCAAAGAAGATTAATGTGCTTTTCATACTCAGTCTTGATAGGGGAAATAGTTGATTCTTATTTCTTAGTAACTTGGCTCAGGGTTTTTTTCCCCCTTTATCTTGAAACGCTTGTTTCCGGAATGCAGGGAGAAAGATATGTTGTAAAATTATGTAAATATTCATTGATAGCTGTGCAGTAATAGTGCATTTGCGATGGCACGTTTTGAAAATACATAAAGAGATTATTCCTGTACCTTGCAGTCCTCAATTAAAAAAAAAAGAAAATCTGTAGATTAAACAGTAACATCCCACTTCATTTGGAAAGCCTGAATGGGAGACAAAAAGCATGCCATGAACCACAAAATCAAATCGCTGTAAGAAAAGTGTGATGTTCGTAAGAAAAATGTAATGTTCATTGAGTTTAGCTATGGGTTTGCTAAACTTTACCATATCATAAAAAAAAAACCCCAAACCCAAACAAATGTTAAAAATCCCATGTTTCCTCTTCTCCCAGCTGTGGGATTGATTTCTGTGACTTCCCTTCATCAGGAGGAAGCAGGAAAGGCTCCTTGTTCCCTCTGCCGTTGTCGTGAGAATGGAAAGAGATGAAATTTGTAGAGGTGACAGATGAAACGAGAGAGAGGATATCCGAGCTCTGAGCAGAGAGATATGAGGCACATGGAACGTGCTGGGGTTTCTCTCGTAGCTTTCCCAGCTTCACGTACCGGGGCTTGTTGCAGGGAAGATGGCTGCATTTTCATAGATATTTTTTTGTTTTGTAGTACTGCTGAAAAAAAAGTCATTCTCGTCCTAAAAGTGTTTCCTGTAATTTGCAAGTGTCATAGAGATGATCGCCCTCCCCCAAAGGTTGTTCGCATCAATATGCTCGTGAGCAAAGGTGTTCTGTTGTTGGCTGGTGCTTTGGCACGGCAACCGTACAGATCTTAATGCTGAAGAGAGTGTTTTGCCAAGCAGCTGTAATCTGCTCTCAGGCATCACTCAGCTCCTCTAAGTTGCTGTATATCTTCATAAGAGTCGGGAAATGAAACAGTTGAGATGAAAATGCGCCGTGACGAATGCGCAACCCAAGCAGCAGGTGAGGGAAGAAGCAGAATACGCTTGAAAGCAGGAAGGGTAGTACATCAGAAGATACTTTGTTCGTGCACTTTGACAATTATTTTATCTGAGCTGTTCCTGAGAATTGTCGTTAAGTGCTCGGTGTTTTTCAGCTTTCCCTTTAACACCTGAAATCCGAGATTCAGACATACATTTTTTTTTTTTCTACTGAATTAAATAGATGGGCCAAAGGAAGTAGCAGCATATGATGCCCCAGTTTCTCTGATACACCTCGAAAATACATATGTGCATATACAACATGCATACATACTTCTCTGAGGTTAGAATGTTCCATTTCGTAAATGATTAATGTCTTTCCATTTGTGTGTCACATTTGAGCAGTGTGACAAAGAAACTATGACTATGACAGTAGTTTGGGGAGAAATAAATTGATAATCACTTACAAAGAGCAGTAGGGATGCAGACTAAATAAGTAGTTAAGTAACTACTGGAAAACTCCAGTGTTCTCCCAAGTGTTTTTATGACACAATTACAAATTTAAGTGCTTTTTTTGCTTAATATACTACTTAGGATCTGGAGGCTGTATTTATTTAAAAAAAAAAAAAAGATATTTTAAGCCCTTTGGGGTTTTTCTTTGGGGCCTGCGGCTCATTTCTCCGAAGCACTGAAGAATTCATAGAATCATAGAATCATAGACTGTTAGGGATTGGAAGGGACCTCGAAAGATCATCAAGTCCAATCCCCCTGCCAGAGCAGGAATGCCTAGACTATGCCACACAGGAACGTGTCCAGGCAGGTCTTGAATGTCTCCAGAGAAGGAGACTCCACAACCTCTCTGGGCAGCCTGTTCCAGGGCTCCGTCACCCTCACTGAGAAGAAGTTTCTTCTCGAGTTTAAGCGGAACCTCTTATGTTCCAGTTTCAGCCCATTACCCCTTGTCCTATCAGTGGTTGTCACCGAGAAGAGCCTGGCTCCATCCTCGTGACACTCACCCTTGATATATTTGTAAACATTAATGAGGTCACCCCTCAGCCTCCTCTTCTCCAAACTAAAGAGCCCCAGCTCCTTCAGTCTTTTCTCATAAGGGAGATGCTCCACTCCCTTAATCATCCTAGTTGCCCTGTGCTGGACTCTCCCCAGCAGTTCCCTGTCCTTCTTGAACTGAGGGGCCCAGAACTGGACACAGTATTCCAGATGGGGTCTCACCAGGGCAGAGTAGAGGGGAAGGAGAACCTCTCTCGACCTACTAACCACCCCCCTTCTAATACACCCCAGGATGCCATTGGCCTTCCTGGCCACAAGGGCACAGTGCTGGCTCATGGCCATCCTGCTGTCCACCAAGACTCCCAGGTCCCTTTCCCCTACACTGCTCTCTAATAAGTCATTCCCCAACTTATACTGGAACCTGGGGTTGTTCCTACCCCGATGCAAGACCCTACATTTACCCTTGTTATATTTCATTAAATTTTTCCCCGCCCAACCCTCCAGCCTGTCCAGGTCTCGCTGGATGGCAGCACAGCCTGCTGGTGTGTCAGCCACTCCTCCCAGCTTGGTGTCATCAGCAAACTTGCTGATAGTACTCTCTAGTCCCTCATCCAAGTCATCGATGAATATATTGAATAATACTGGTCCCAGTACCGACCCTTGAGGCACTCCACTGGATACGGGTCTCCAACCAGACTCTGCCCCATTGACCACGACTCTTTGGCTTCTTCCTCTTAGCCAGTTCACAGTCCACCTCACTACCCGAGAGTCTAGACCACACTTCCTCAGTTTAGCAGCAAGGATGCTGTGGGAGACTGTGTCAAATGCTTTACTGAAGTCAAGGTAGACCACATCCACCGCTCTGCCATCATCTATCCACTTTGTTATATCCTCGTAAAAGGCTATGAGGTTAGTCAAGCACGACTTCCCTTTGGTGAAACCATGTTGACTGTCTCTAATGACCCTCTTATCCCTGATATGCCTTGAGATGGCACCAAGGATAAGTCGTTCCATCACTTTCCCAGGGATGGAGGTGAGGCTGACAGGTCTATAGTTACCCGGGTCCTCCTTCTTGCCCTTTTTGAAGACTGGAGTGACATTTGCTTCCCTCCAGTCCTCAGGCACCTCTCCCGTCTCCCAAGACTTGGCAAAGATGATGGAGAGTGGTCTAGCAATGACATCAGCCAGCTCCCTCAGCACCCGTGGATGCATCCCATCTGGACCCATGGATTTATGGATGTCCAGATTGCTTAATTGGTCCCTAATCCAGTCCTCATTGACTAAAGCAAACTCCTCCACTGCCCTGACTTCCTCTGGGGCCTCAGGGGAACGGGGCTCCTCAGGACAGCCTCTGGCAGAGTAGACAGAGGCAAAGAAGGCATTCAGTAACTCTGCCTTTTCTGTATCATGTGTCACCAAGGCACCCACCTCATTCATCAGTGGGCCTACATTGCCTCTGGTGTTAGTTTTATCTGCCACGTATTTGAAAAAGCTCTTCCTGTTGTCCTTGACCCCTCTCACCAGGTTCAATTCTAGGGAGGCCTTTGCTTTCCTAGTTGCCTCCCTACACCCTCGGACAACAGCCTTATATTCTTCCCAAGTGGCCAGCCCCGCCTTCCAAGATCTGTAAATTCTCCTCTTGCCCTTGAGCTTACCCAGCAGATCCCTGTTTAGCCACGCAGGTCTCCTGGCTCCCTTCCTTGACTTCCTACGTGTCGGGATGCTCTGATCTTGAGCACGGTAGAAGCAGTCCCTGAACACCAACCAACTATCTTGGGCCCCTTTACCTTCAAACAGCCTTGCCCATGGGATTTTCTCGAGTAATTGCTTGAAAAATCCAAAGTTTGCCTTGGCAAAGTCCAGGGTTGCAATTCTGCTTGCTATTTTGTTTCTGCTACATGAGATCCTGAACTCCACCATTTCATGGTCACTGCAGCCAAGGCAGCCCTCAACCTTTACTGCTTCAACCAGATCCTCCTTGTTGGCGAGGATGAGGTCCAGCAGTGCTCCTCTCCTAGTCGGTTCCTCCACCATTTGCAACAGAAAATTATCATCGATGCACTGGAGGAACCTCCTGGACTGTGGCTGGCTGGCTGAGTTGTCCTTCCAGCAAATATCAGGGAAGTTAAAATCCCCCACGACAACCAGGGCCTGTGATTGTGAGACCGCTCTCAGCTGCCTGTAGAAGGCCTCATCAACTTCCTCACCCTGATGTGGTGGCCTGTAATAGACACCCACAACAGTATCTCTCCTGCCAGCCTGCCCCTTAATTCTAACCCATACACTCTCAACTTGCTCCTCATCCATGCCTGGATGGTATTCAAGACATTGTAGTTGCTCTTTCACGTAAAGAGCGACTCCACCACCTCGCCTGGCTGGCCTGTCTTTCCTGAAAAGGACATAGCCACCCATGACCACATTCCAGTCACGTGAGCTATTGTTTCCTCTTAAAAAGCAGCTCAGGCAAGACGTTAGGAGGGATCTGTCACAGTCGGTTTAATTATTATATGACAGAAGTTTTGAGGAGCTGTCTCGTTCTTGCCGTGTTCAGAAAGATATTAAGCTGTAAAAAGGGAGTGGAGGGTAACAGCATCACCTTGTCCAGAGCAGAGCTGGCAAGAACAGAAAGCCCAGCCTGTGGTCATGAGCCACTCCTCCTCCTCTTTGCTCTCCTGACAGAGATGGGGCTGCTCGCAGCCGCTCTGCAGGCAGTTTTTGGGTTGTGCCTTTGATGCTTTGCAGATTTTATTTATTTACTTATTTTTGCAGCCGTGGAAACCTTTAAAATTCCTCAATTAGTTAACTCTGGCTTTTTCCATCTCACTGGTCCTAGCAGTAACCTCATCGTAACCCAAGTTTCTGCTACAAGTGCTGCCAACTTCTGGTATATACAGCAGTCCCCGTTAGAAAGGTAGTTTTGTTCCGACAGACTTTGTATGTGAGATGTTTTCCTTTATCATTTATCTCCTGTTCTTGCCTGGATTCTTGTCCTGTTTTTTTTAAATTTGATTTTTTTTGCGTGTGTGCTGCTCCATTATATTGCAGCTTAGGCAGCATCCATCGTAGACACGGGAGCTATTTTCTGTATTGCACCCTTTGAAAGGCTCCAGAAGGCTGAAAATGATGCTTCTGGAGGCAGACAGGAACAAAGGAGAGACTGAAAGCAAAAAAGGGGCTTTCTTGTTCCATCTTGCCAGAAGACCCCATGCCTTGTGACAGTGACATCGGGGCAGCAGATGGCCAAGTGCGAACAGCACGGGAAGGCATCGGGAGCCCTGGAAAGTGTATTTCAGGAGGCTGTGTGGCAAATCGGGGGACATTACTGGCAGTACAGAGTGCAAGACACTCGTAGGCGTAGCCATAAAATAACCTTCACCTTTTCTGGCAGAGACTGACACTGCAGTAAACAAACTCAGGCTGGGAAAGGCACATGGTGAATGTTGCGGATGAAGTCGTAAAAGCCTGGCAGC
Source organism: Trogon surrucura (assembly GCA_020746105.1). NCBI lineage: Eukaryota > Metazoa > Chordata > Aves > Trogoniformes > Trogonidae > Trogon > Trogon surrucura. The sequence continues at coordinate 43,297,632 of CM036621.1, forward strand.
CACACAGTTCGTGTCCTTTGTACAATCTGTGAAGAATCAAATGGGGAGCCAGGGACTGGCCCAAGTGCCAGAGCAAATCAATCTACCTCTCACCATCTCGGGAAGAGGAGGGGAAAGCAGAACTGAAAGACCCACTGAGCAGATCTCTTCTCAGGCAAGGCTAATGTGCTGCCACATGTTACTGGAACTTGCACAGCAAGATGGGGTCCAAGAAGATTGAGTGAGTTGGGGGGCTGACAGAGGTGGGGGGGGATAAAAATTATTTATTTATTTTAGCTTGTCTGGCCCATTTCACTGCATATACAAGAATCTGTTGCACAGGTGTGAACCCAGGCACACATGTTCGTGTTCTACACCAACCTGCATCTACTTTTGAGCTTTGTTCAGGCTGCTGGGGTAGATAATTCAAACTCTCTGCCTATGGGTTTTGAGCAAACTTCACAAAGGCCACCTAGAAATACATACTGGATGGTTTTGAACCTCAGAATTAACTGTCGGAGGATCACATTGTTTTGGCTGTTGGCCACAGATTTTTTTTTTTAATAGCAGGTCAATCTTGATAGAGCCACCTTTCCGCCCAGAGTTGAACTGATAAGTCAAATCCACTGCTCTTTGACCACTTAATCTTGACTTCAGGCTTGGGGATGAACCACAAAGGAACACCAGTAACTGTGCATCAGCTGTCACAAGAGGAGAAATACCAGATGATTTTGTAAGGCTTAGCATCCAACTTCAGGAAGCATAAAACTTGCAAATGTGGTCCTGGAGTAGATTTGCTCATATTTCTGAGTTTCCTTTCATAAAAAAATAAAATATAACTAGTTGTCGAACTAGACTGTTATTCCACAGATGTTTTGGTTGGCTGCAGCTATAACAGTTCTGGAAGTAAGGGAACATATCCCATGTGCTGTGTACACAATTCAGATGACATGTTTAACTTGTCAAGAAGAAGAATTTTGAGCATAAGGCAAAATCAGTAAAATGGTTCTTCTGGGACACTTTTGGTAACAAGGCCAAGCTTCCATAAAAAAAAAAAAAGGAAAAAAAAGGCTTTTGCATCTCTGGATTTGCAGATGAGAGAGATGAAACTGAGCTCGCAGAGTTGCTTTTCCCCAGGCTGAAGTGTACAGACATGATTGTGCTTCCAAAACACCAAGGAAAAGCGAGGTTGTGCTGCCAGTGGGGAGGCATAAGCTCCTTCTGCGAGTTAAAAGAGCATTTGCTGTGGTAACTGGCAGGGAACTGCAAAAAGAAGAGAAAAGTAGAAGCTGAGCTAGAAACACGAACTGTTAGAAGTAGAAAGCTGAAAGATGGAGTTGCATCAGAGCTTATTGAATGTCCTAAACTTAAATTGTAAAGGAAGAAACAAAGCAGTGGTGCAAACCTTTCCGTCTCCTCTCAGTCTTCATGTTTTGGTCTTCATTCAGTACTTTGTTCTCCTGAATAATAATCTATTTGGGGTAGGTTACTGTGCCTGAGAAGAGCTCTGCCTCCAGTTCTTTAGCTGGTTAAATAAGCAGAAATTTGGGCAACCTGGGTTCTTGTCAGCCCTTGAGTGTGGCACAGAAAATGTCGTTCTACTCGGACAGATTCTAGCAAACACCAATGACCTAAGGAAGAGAAGCAAAGGAAGGGACTGGGCTTCTGAATGAATAATAGCCACGATGCTGGAAATGGTTGACATAGTCAAAGATGGATGCCAAATTCTTTTCCTCTCATCTTCATGCAGGAAAACTCATTTTTGCCTACATTTAGCAGAACAGCTTTGAAGCAGCTTTTCATGTGCTGTATAAATATGTATGAAAAAAAATGCTTATGACAAGATTAATCCCTTTTTTTGCATCTTAGTCTTGCAGGAGGCCTCAAAAATGGATTTCAAATGCCAATCAGAATATTTATACCTCTAGCTGAACTTTTTATAACACCCCTTCACCAAAGAGGGAGGGAAGACAGTATTTAGAACCACGTACTGGCTCCAGTTGTGTTTCTAAATATGAACCTTCCTGCCTCTGCCTCTTACAGCAGTGTGTGTACTATGGATACGAGTTAGGAAAGTTCTCCGTGGGCTTTGAATTTCTTTTGCTTTCTCTGGTCTTTGTAACAGGTAATACTGACCCAGATCTCTTATCCAATCAATCCTTTTTCCCTAATTAGGGCAATGTTGTAAGTCCTCTCTCTGGCTGTGCTTACATTCTTGTTTTCCAAGTTTGTTTGAACTAATTCCCAGAGAGCCTTCGAATGTGCTAACTGTATAGAATACATTACTTTGCCATCTGTTTTGGGAAAGACACTTTTCCCATTACATTCTTATCCTGTAATTATTTAAACTTAACAGTGAACTCTCCAAACCGCAGGTCTTTATAGCCCTGTAAGCATACTTCCTTTTGTTTCAGCAAGAAGACACAAGGAAAACTTCTTTTTTCAGCCTTTGCAATGGTTTTACTTAGCACTGACACAGATGTTCACATGATAAAGTTGGATATTAACCTTCATGTACAAACATCACTACTTATGTGCTGAGGGTCCAAGTAAAAAATTTGATTTGAGATCCAGCTCTCGTTAGAGGAAAAACTGATTTGGGGTTCAGCCCTTGCATAGAATTGGTGTTAGTACAAGTCAGCATGTTCCCACTAGCACCTTCACAGAGGAGATTGTTCCTAGGGTATCTAAACTTGTGCTAGAGTAGCCAAGAAAAAATTGCTGGGTTTTGACAATTAAATACTAAATGAAAACACATTGCTCTGGGCAATTTTACAAATTCTAGTTCACGGGTTCTCAGCTGCAGATTGATTCACTGTTAATGCCTCACCTTGTGAGTCTTTATACACTTATTTATAGCAAACCAAAAAGCTGGATGCGTCACACCAAATATCTAATTGGGAATAGCCTACACAGATTTAAGCATGTACATGGTTTCTACCAAAGACTGGCTGAGTTTGTGTGCTCTGTCACTGAAACACATTTGAAATCATGTCGTGAGTGATCACTGGCAGTGATGATACTTCTATAAAATGATGTTCTGGAATGTCAGACCTTGATTCTTTGTAGCTTACACTACCCATGCAGATTTGTGTGTTTTCTCTCTTTTTTGGTGATGTTCCTCTTCCTTTGCAGCAACCATGTTTACCCAGGACCTTGCCTGGTTTTTTTTTGAAGGTATTGATGTGAGTTGTACATTTGACACTGAAAGTAATTCAATTATGAGATATCCAAAACCTGCCTGTGGATAATAAGGCTTGCCAGAACCACACCATTTTCCCTGGAAATTTCTGCAAATATAAACAGTACTGCAAAAGTAACTTAATCAAAATCCTTCACTAGATAGCAACTACTCCAGTGTACAATAAGCAATTTGTCAGTTGAGAAATTATTTTCAGCTCTTTTGGAACCACAATATTTGCTGTGAGGTGTTTACACCTGCTGGCACAAATCAGTTATAGATTTATAGGCACAATCTAGCCTTGTTACTTCTAAGGGATTCTATTGCTTCATATTTATTACCCCCAAGTAGTTTGGCTGGTGTAAAATAAACTGTGAGTGCTTCAATCCATATATCCTACAGCTTAATTTAAAATAAAAAGGGCACTCCACGGTGTTGATAATAGGCTTTAACAACTAAAAAAATATTTTTAAAGAAGTATTATTTTGTTGTGTATTTTGAGTGGGAGGAGACTACTTGGAGACTAACTGGTCCAAATTTGGGGATTCAAGCAGCAGCTGCAAAATGTGGGATGCTCGCAGTGCCAGGATGTAGGAAATCATGGCATTGGTTTCAGTGTTTAAAAAAAGAAAAAGTGTGTGAAACTTTAAGTAATTCAGAGGGAAGCTTGGTAAGAAAAGTTATCAGCTTAGGCTTTTTTCCAATCAAATTTTATAATCACAAAGAGATCTACTTACTATGTTACTGTGTCTGCCACAGTAAAAATTATTTTGCACCTGCCTTTTAAAAAGACGGGTTTTTTTTCTCTGCTGATCTGTTGTATAGTTTTCTGCTTGAAATCTACATAACTTCCAGTTTATTTTGCAATTTCCCCTTCAGTATAGATCATCAAAGAAGGATTACTTCTTTCATGAAGCAGAGGAAAGTAATCTTAGTGGTTTTCTTATTGAGTTTATTTAAAAATGTTTGGGGATTTGTTCCACTGAGTATATGTCGGGGCAAATTTTTGAGCAGTTAGCTCAATTTCTACAAATTGAAAACTCTTGCATCTACTTCACAATATTCTTGATAAGACGTAACATTACCCCACCAGATTGGGAATATTTAAAACTTCATGATAACAGAGAGGCTGAAAAGTGCATTTCCTTACAAAAATTTCTCTCTAACAAAACAACCACTTCTGCTTCATTGTTTAAGTCCCCAACAAATGACTGAAATTAGTGCAATCAAAGTGTTTTATTTGACCATCAAGACTTGCAAACAGAGTTTTGCACAGTCTGAGCAACAAAGCGGCTTTGCACAAACAGCCTTTGCAGTGAAAGCTCCCCAGGTGAAGGTGGTATAAAACCCCTATGGAAGGTGTATTACCTGTTAAAACCACCCCCTCAGTGTTCCTTATTTTTCCTTTTAAAAATTGAAGGTGAACAAAGTGCTTTTGTTGACAAGATGATTTGTTTTTTCTTTTGGTGGATTGGCTCAGATCACAAAAATGATCCTTCTGCCTAACGATGACTGTTTCTATTGGGGAGTGTTAAAAATTCCATCTGGCTGATGGGTTCCTCAGTTTGCCTGGCATTCCACACACGGGCAGGGTTTTCAAGTACTCCTTTTGTTTTCTTTTTCCTGAGAGTGTCCCCGGGCTTGTAAATTTAACTTTAATCTAATACTGACTCGCCATTAAAAGCGAGAGGGCAGAAATTAAAGAATTGGTAAAATGAGGAACAGCAGCAAATTTTTTGTGAGCGTGAGAGACGTGGTTTAGGTTACGGAATCATTCAGGTTGGAAGAGACCCTTGGGATCATTGAGCCCAACCACTAACCCTGCTCTACAAAGCTCATCCCTAAACCATCTCCCTCATCATCATCATTATTGTCTCCATTAAACACTTCTGGGGATGGGGACTCAGCCACCTCCCTGACAGCCTGTTCCAATGTCTGACTACTTTCTGTAAAAAAAAATAATAAAAAATTCTTGTTATTGTTTTCCCCATCCTATCGAAATGAGTTGATACCAGCTGTACAAAAAACCTCCAATCTTCTACATGTGTTTCCAATTTATTGGTCAAGTAATTCAATCTGACTTCTTGTTGAAAATATAGAAGACAATGGATTGAGGAGGTGTAGAAACGGTATGAATAGCACTAATCTACTGTCCTCTCGAATGCATAAAACATGCCAAATTTGGTATGTCCTGCAGTGTGTATTACCAGGGCACCCTCTAGCTTTCAGATTTCCTGATCAGAAAGGAAACAAATCTGGGTTTATCAATTTTGGAGCAGAACGGTGCTAGTTGCTAAGTTGCAATAACAGCGTACGATTAGCAGTTGACATTAAAAATAAAAATAGCTTGTGGAACTTTTATTGCACAATTTGGGTTTTAATGGGACTTTTTTTATACGAAAGGAAATTACCCAGATATTGTAGTACATGTAATAGCGTCATTTTAAAAATTATTTTTATTTTTTATTGCCAAAGCTGATTAAGAGAGTGTATCTGGAGGCCCCTCAGGGAAGTGTCTGCACTGCGTAAACTTCACAATTTTTCACAGCAGAGTGCTTTTGGAGCACCTGAACTAGATGCTTTGTGAAGGACACGAAGCTGGGGGACGTACTCTGAGAGCCCACCTGGTGCGCTTCAACTGCTCAGGCTGGGATGAAATTCTTCCTGCTCTCCCCAAAACGTGCACAACAAGGATGTTGGGGTCTCAACAGCAACTATTTGATCTGATGGTTATGCTCCACGTGCATCACTCTGCTTGCTAACAGAGATATAACCAATCTGGGTTTAACTTTAGACCTGAGGTTTGGGGCTGAACAGGAGCTCATCAAGCCTGAGCCCTTTGTTGGGGAGTTCATAGAGCAGCAGCATCCCACTGGTGGTACTGGGTTTTCCTTGGTTGGTTTTAATTTGTTAGTTTTCAAGGCAGGGTGACTAGAGCCAGAAGAAGAATATTTTCTTCCGGGATGTCAGAAGCTCAATCTGGCTTCATACTTACATATGAGTAGTTGTAGCAGGTTTAAAAAACAACCCACCCCATGAACCTTTTGTATTATTTGCTAATTGTTTCCTTCATGTATCATCTGGATTAATTTATACCAGAAGTGCCATTTTGCAGATCAATTGAGCAAGCTAAACAGCCCTGCAGGTATGGAATACGAGCTAATGAATCTATTTCTATTAGCATATTACATTGTTACAGCATTAACTTTGCCTCTTCCACATAAAATCAATCACGGTACCAAAGCCTGTAGAGGACAGCCAGGAGGATCACCTAATCCATCTCTCTCTCTCTCTCTGGTGGGGATTAAATGTGCCTACGGGTTCCTGATAGACTTTGGAGAAGTCTGATGTGAATCCCGCAAGTCAACGCAAGTAACTGAAGTGATATTTTGAGTTCCTCACGTTTTGGCGTGGGTTCTGATGTTTTATGTGAATCTCTTTTTGTCCAAATTGAGCTAATTAGCATATTCTTCCAGTGGAAATGCAAAAAGGATTAATTGCTGTCCTGTTAGAAGCCTTTTTGTCTTGGAAGGCCATGTAGCTTTCAACTTCTCTCTTTCACAGAAAACTACTTTGTCAGCTGTTCTTGAAATAGTGTTTCCAACTTCTTTCTTTTTTTCTTTTACGTTCTCTGAACTTACCAAGAAGCTAGTGCCAAAAACTGGGCACAGCCATGTGTGATTTTTTGCAGGTACTCTTTCCCCGCAGCTGGTCACCGAGGTGTGACCAGTGACAACGATTTGTCCCCTTGTGGTCAGTATTACTATTTTTCACTTTTATCTGGGCATAGACTTTTTATTTTCTAAGCACTGTACTCTAAACATGTCTTCATTTAACTTACCTTTTTTTGGTTTTGACCCCCCCTTCCCTCCCTCTATTTATTAAAATCAGTTTGAAGGCTAGGCTTGTCCTTGACGTTTCTTTCAGCCGCTCCCAGCTTTTTGACCCTTCTAATTTTTGTAGTTGTTTGATTCCATCATCTCAGTCGATACAGAAATTATTGGAGGGAGTCCTGTCTGAGGCTGAACCTCTTTCAAAACCACGTTTGGGACTCTCAATGTGACAGCAAACCATTGATAACCGCTTTTTAGGGACAATATTCCAAGAGCTGTGCCGTGTTTCATGAGCTTGCTTAGAAACCTGTCACCCGAGGCGATGCCAGAAAGCCCTCTTGAATTCAGGACACATCATAACTGCTGCCGTCCCACGTCTGCCAGGTCACTTTTCCTGCCAAGGAAACTAAAACAGCTCGATGTGGCCAGCTCTCAGCAAATCTGTTGGCTCTTTATTACCTTGTGATTTGCCAGGTGCTTATAAACTGCTGAACAAATGATCTTTTTTTAGGGCTGTGTTCACCTTTTGGGTTGAGAGCAGCTTGCGGAAGGGCTCTTTTATGACTGCAGTGGGTGGGTGGGAGGTCTAGCGGTGGGCTTCTAGTTTATTTGAATTTTCCATGTGTGTGCTCTTTTGCTTCGCAAAACACAGCATTATATTCACCTCCTCTTGCCGTGAGTGCTCTTCTGTTAGGATCTCTCTTCCTTTTTGTTAACTCTATCTTTGATTTCATAACAATTTTTGCATTTGAGTAAAAATTTGAGTTTGAGTCATATCTTGAAAAGGACACTTATTCTCACTTTGCTACTAACTGGAAATTTTCTTAAATCTGCCCTTTTTTTTTTTTTTTTTTTTTAAACTTTTGTAATATTGGCAGCGTGGATGGTTTTCCTGGCTCCTAAATTTTTGAATGCTGTGCTTCCGCTAACAGGGAAGTCCCTAACAGAAATTTTTTTTACTCAGTGTGAGAATAAGATTTGGTTTCTTCCCAAAGTAAGGGGCTGGCAAGGTCTTAAACTTCTCAAAAAATAACTTTCGTAAGTAATTAAGCAAAGAAAAAATTCTTAAAATGCTGTTTTTGAATGTGAAATGAGATAATCTTATTTGGAATATATTGAGTTGAAAACAATCAAAATTTCTTTTCTACTATGCCCAGAGTATATTAGAAACGTGGATTGGTGAAATGTGAATTGAATTCTGTCTAAGAAAGATTTTCTGTTATGCAAAGGAATTCGATTCTGGCATTTAACCTACCTGTTATGTTCCCAGTCAAACAGCAAATATTCTTCAATTTGTCTTGTCAAAGTTTTTTTTTCTTTATTTTTGTAAACACAACATCGGCTGAAGCTTGTCTTAGTATTTTGGAGGATTGGGGTAGATTTTGTTTGATTGGTTCGTTAGTTTATTTTAGTTTTTTTTTTCTTCCTGAGCTCACATGCAATTGGAATTGACCTTTTTTTCACATCTGAAACTATACACAAGTCATGAAGTCTGCGGAAAACCGCTATAGATAATAGCTGAAACATCTTAGCTTCTTTCTAATTATCAAAATATTTTTGTCATTTTGAAGGAAATGTATGCATGAGAACAAAGTGAAAATGTTGTTATTCCATGAAGACACCCTCCAGTGTCTTTTATCCGGCGGTGCCTGTCTTAGTTGACTGAAAGCCAGAACAACTATGGACCCCATGAAATATTCTTCATTTTGGTGTTGGCATCAGTTGCATCCTGCCTGTGGCAGAACCCGATTTTTAAGATTCCAGCTTTTCTGTGCAGATATGTATATGTGTAGTGGAAGGTGATTGAGAAATTCCTTTATGTAGTGGTTAGTACGCTTTGTCCGTACGCCGTTGCATGCAAATATTGTATTATCATTGTGAGAGGAGCAGATGGGCTCGTTCCTTCTGAAACAACAATAAGTCACAACGCTTCTGACTTTTCCCCCATGAAATTTGAAAAATGAAAAGTCCTGTCCTGGAGTGATAAACCTCAAGCCATACGGACCTGCCATTTGAACTACATAAACTTAGTCCAAAATAAGTTCTGAAAAATGTGACGAGAGTGCGCTGTTTGTGGAAGTAACACGTGGGGAATCTAAAACCAGCAAAAATTGATGGTATCAAGTTGTATGTCATGCTTATAGATTTATTGCAGTTTCCATTACAAATGCTTTTTTTTTTTTTAATGAAAATTTAGGGAAAAAAAAATCAATGCAATCTACAGGAGAAAAAGATATAATCTCTTTCTTTAAAAGCTTGCTGCAGTGGCTTGTACTTGTGCAGCTGATAAAAAGCAAGGGAATGGAGTAGTGGGACTGCTATAGATACTTGGGGTAAGACTGACTTTCTGTCCTTGGGAAGGATGGTAGGGGAATGGATCCTGACTAAGAGTAGGGAAAATAAATGAGAGTTTTTCAGGGAAAAAAAAAAAAAAATTTTGGCTAAAACAGAGAGCTCTGGAATGCAAGAGACTCAGGTTCAAGTCCCTGCCATGCAGGTTTCCCACTGCCCTCCTGGGAGAGTCCTGTGAGCATTAAATAATATTTAGAAGTACTCCTGCTTTCCCCTCCACCCCACCCCCCACCCCCCCTGTTTTGTTTTTGGATTTCTTCCTGGTTTTAAAAGGGAGAATGTGATCCAGATTGCCTGCCTAATTTTGGGGTGAATGCTTGTGATTTACTGTTCTAGATAAAAGTAATTTTCTCTAAAATTGTAGAAAATATTCCGCATTCTTCTAATTATTGTACTCTTACGTTTTGCAATGAATTGTTGTAGTAAGAAGTTATTATCTTATTTTTAGATTCCCCCCCCCCCAAATCAGAGTATTGTCAAAGACTTCACTGTATGTGTACTTACATACACGTTTTCTTTTCCTGCTTTCAAGCCAGCTTTCTCAAGAAGTGTTTTGGAGAACGCAAAGCATGTGTTTGTCTTCTACTTTCTAATACAGACCTGAGCATGAGCTCGATAGGAACAGAAACAATTGTCAACTCAGAAAGCAAATTGTTTTTTACCAAGTTGTGGCCAAAGAATGCTGGAAAATGTGACCAGCCAGAAAAGCTTTGCACAAGAAACTCGTTTTTCTTTATTCTTTGATACAGTTTTGGGTGAATGGATGCTGCCTGCTTTTATTTCCCCATCTGAATAGTTTATTCAATAGAATATTTCATCTTCATCAGAGATAGTTGATATGGTTTCCTTTATAGCACCGAGTTGAGAAACATCTCCGTATGAAGCTTTATACTTCTCTTGTGAATGATTAACTTGATTAAATACATTTCATCTCGCTTTAAGTCCCATTTATCATAATTATGCAGAACATATTTTTAATTAGAAGGAGGGATCCTTTCTTGCTTGGCTTCAGAAATCCCTATGAAATCATGTACAGAGGTGGGAGCTCTGGTTTTCCTTCTGTTTGGAAGCTGTTGCACTGAGTTTCGAATACCTCTCCCCAGCTGGCAATTCCCAACCACAGATGAGGTTTTAAGTGTCTCGGTTCTGTTTGTTTTTGGAATGAAAAGCCACTGTGCGCTTAGCCCTTACAGGAATTTTTAACATGCTCTTGTCAGACATCCAAAATACAAGAGTTTTCTTTGGAATTAAACAATTCTTGAAAGAAGCGAAACGTTCATGGTCTAAGTCAGTCGTTCCAAACGTTTATTCTCTTTTTGCTTCCAGATCATTTTTGGCTGAAGCCATTTCTTTTGAGCAGATCCAAGCGCTCAGCACTCTGCTAGGAACTAGTTTTATTTGAATTTCCACGAGCTATCTCACCTTTCCAACCAGTAGCCATGTTTTCATGCAGGGCAATTCACCTGTTGGCTGACAATATTTTACCGTTCCCAAGGGAACAGTTCTGTTGAGGGAGGAAATTCTTGTTGGCTATAAACAAGTCATTGTAGCTATTTATATTTTGGTGTTCTGTTGTAGAAATGTATTTACTTGCCTAATGACAGAAGAGCTTCTTGATGCTCAGGCTTCTGAGATGGCAATTTGGAACTTCCAGTGTGCTGCTTATGTTTTATTTGGGTGTATATTCTCGCCCTTTGTTAGGTGGAATTGCTTGTACCTTAACCCCGCTCACAAACTACTACATTGAGGTCATTGACAATTATCTGCCTGTTCACGTACACCTTTGTAGTGAAGAGACACACGGATGGCATTGGTTTGAGATGTGCTGAAGCCCTTTTTGGCCTTCACTTCTTCGTTAGATGAGTTTCGGTAGCAGGAATACAGAAGTATACTTTGTGAAGAGGAGCAATTTGGCAAGCTGAGGGTTTTGGGTTTTTTTTCCCCCATCCCTCTGCAATCAATGAAAATTTCAAAATAAAAAATTCTGATGAGACCTGGCAGAAAAGATGTGCAAATCCTCCTTTTGGACATTCACATTCAGCGAAGAAATGCAAGAAACACCAGGCTCACAGTAGGCAGTACAGGAAAATACCATGCTGGAGGCAAACCAGCAAGGTCAACTTCAATCTGGACACAAGACTAAACCGTTTTCAGTCTGCTGGGACCGTATCCAGGAGTCGGATATTGTAATTTAACCATATTAAAAATGCTTAGAACTTCTGGAAGGCATGAAGTAACCACATGAGCTCTATTTACACTCTCTTAATTAACCCACCCAAAGGACTCTGTAGCGCACAAAACTACAGCTTCTGAGCCCTTGTTAGCATAATGTGTGTTAACTTTTGAGGAGGGAAGATGGGTAAGCAAGCCGAGGGACACAAAAAAATTGTGGGGTGTTGGTTTTTTTTTTTTTTTGGGGGGGGTGTTTCCTCTCTCAGAAATGAGCTTAGCCTATCAAGGACAAAAATTGTGGTACAGAAAAATCCCGCAGTGTTGCTTAACCAACAGAACTTGGTCTGTGCTGTTGTTATAATAATCTCTAAAGCCAGAAAACAAATATATGAATACAGTCAGAAGAACATTCTCGTACTTGTCCTGTGTTATTCAGCAGGGTGTGTTGAGTAGAGGGTGAGTTCTAGTTGCAGATTGTGCAGTCAAGGGAAGAACCAAATACTTGGAAGTAGTGGAAGCAATATAGTCAGGCTGGAGTGGGCAGAATGCCATTGTGATATCTCCTTTCTTAGCAGAGCTGAGAATTGGAGTTCATGGGATGCTAGACAAAAATAACTGCACTGCACAGTTCAAACCTCTCCAGACTGAACCTTGTAGACCTCTGTTGCAGCCTGTTGAAATGTTTCTGAGGTCTTGGTGGGCTTCTGCTGTCAACAAGCCCCAGCCAGGGATGTAGGAGTAAGGATTCAACCCCTAAACTAGGGTCAGCAAGAGAAAATGCAAACAGGACGAAAAAGAAAATTACTCTTTCAAAATGGGAGAATCCTTTTTGGGCTTTTACTTAATTCGATGACATTATTAAAGCCTTTGTCAAACATCTCACAGCGATTAAAATGTGGGTAACTTTAAGAAAAAAAAAAGAACCTTTGTTTCAGGATCATGTTATCTCTGTGTATGCACACACGTGGTCAACCCGTGTTCTCAGCTGTCACTGCTGAGCAGCCCAAATGCTTTATTGCAAGCACATTATATAATTAGGCAAATAATTACATTACTCTAAGTGCCATCACGGCCTGAGAAATGAAACAAACAACTGCAAAATCACCTGTAATTGTATAGTTGCAGCCTGATGGACTGTAATGCATTCTGTAAATGTAAAGTGCTAACCTCTGCAAAACAGTCTAGTTACTACTTCAAAACTGCCTGTATTACCTAAAAGGACATGTAGGTCTCTCTCCTCATAATTCTTTAACAGGAAGTTTAGGCAATACATTAACTTTTGGCTTTAAAACAGATGCAATGGTGATTTTTAGCAGATAGGCAATAATTGAATATATAATAAGAAACAGATAGGCAATAATTGAAATTTGCCTTAACTGTTAGGATAATACTATATGCTTACTACGGCAATGAAATACTAAGTGTATTTCATAAATTAATAATTACGTTGCAGTTTGATATGTTTCTACTTAATGGTGGTATGAGTACTGTAATTATCGTTAGCTATTCATTTCCTATTATTTGCTTGGGATTTTTTGGCGTTTAGTAATGTTCTATAATATAATGCAATGTTTATAAAATGGTCAAACGTTAATTGAACGTTTTCCTTACTGAATGCATACATACAGGGTGCTACTCATAGAGGCTTGCGGTTAATGGAAAATATGATAAAATGTAGTTGTTCCTTTTGAGGTGTTGGGAATGGTGTTTCCCCGAAACAATTACCTGTTAATCTCAGGTGAAGAAATGCAAAGAAATGGGCTCAGCTCAAAGCTAACTGAAAAATTTAAGAGTGGTCATCTTGTGTCTTTCAGAAAGCCACAACTTTGCTGGGAGTGAGGAAGCTTTAGCAATGCTATCCCTGAGTCTAACTTAATATTCTCCCAATTTCCAGTATTAGGAGAAAAGAGTCTTGCCTACAAACAAATACCAACAAATGTAGAAGAGTTATACGTGTTCGCGTTCGAAGGGGATAGAAGATGATGTCTGTACGTTAGCAGAACCTCCTCAGTTAAGTTTATTTTTGTTACCTTTTCGTATTACTCCTACAACATTATCACAGAGACAATAAACATGGGTGCAGTGGAGGAGGATGTGAAGACAGGTGTTCCTGACAAAATGATGCAACGTTGGCAGCAGGGTTAATGCAAAGAAAAGTTACCTTAATATTAAAACAAGGTATTTTCATTTCTCGTGCCTCCTTCTTGGTGTCAGTGGTGAATTCAGGTCTCCAAAACCAGATCCCGCAGTCAAAGCATATTGCACAATAAGTTTAGAGAAGCTGCTGCAATCTGGGTGGTCCTGTCAGAGCTGTCGGACGACCGTTTGATGTTTTTCCCAGCGTCTTTTTGACAGTGTCTGCTCAGAATGTCAGCTAGAGGCGAAGTGGCATTTTTAATTGATTTTTTCAGAACTTTTTTTTCTGTCTGACGGTTTGTGTCCAGTGTGGTTTTGAGCAGCATGTGATACTATCTGAAAGAAGAGGTGTTTATCAACCTCACCTAAGATGAACAGGATGCAGGAAAGAGACCACTAAAGCAGTACAGCTGTGAGAGAGTGATTTTCCAGCTTTGCTGGCTGCTTAAGGCTAAACATAACGTTGTTCAACATAAGCATTATTCTGGGATTGAAGCATTTCTTTGGTAATACAAGGCGCTGGTATGAATATGTGTGAAAAACACATCTGCATTTTGGATTTCACAATCCTGCAAAAGCAAGGCTCACACACCTGGGAGGTTATGCCAGACCAATTTCAGAAAGCGCATGTCAAAACTAGAAATTCCAGGACGATTTGGAATCTGAAAAGACAAGACTGGAGGGTTTATCCCCGAGGCTTGCAGTGATGAGTCTCCCTCATAATCTTAGTTAGAGAGCAGCGAGCCTCCCAGTTTCGAAATTTGTCAAATAAATTCTATCAACATGTCTTCCGGACAGCTGTATCTCCTTGCAAATACTGTGACCACAGGGCAGTCTTAGTTAAAATCTCCTTTTACTAAATCAAATTATAAAGTTGTTTTAATAGTTTCCCCTATTTATTTATAACATTTCAAATGCTAGGTGTGGTGTGGCTTGTGATCTTACAGTATCAACCATGCTTTTTCTATACTGGTGTTTTACAAAGTCTAAATGGCTAAATTTTGGTTATTTATTAAGGTTTTGATAAGGTTTTGATCTCGGATATATACTTAGGTGCTATTATTGGAGGGTATATATTAATTTTTAGTGAATGGCAGCATAATGATTCCGAAAAAGTCCTATAGTAGGGTAATATATTCACCAAATCTTACAGCTGCCCTTGGCTATGCTAACTGATGCAACCCTATCAAATTTAACCAACATGTGTACCCTCTGTCCTCATGAGCAGATTTGCTGTTACTGAAGTTCTGTTGTAATGCGATGTTTTGGCTTTCTGAAGTTAAAAAACAGCACCAAAGCCAACGGGTGCCTTTACGCCATTCCAAGAGGCTGGGTGCAAATGGAAAGTGCAAATGGCAGCATGGCAGAGCTCTGTCGTGGAGGACCGTCTGATTTAAAATTGGTATTTCTAGATGTGTTTAGGTGAAAGGATCGTAGAATCACAGAATGTCCGGGGTTGGAAGGGACCTCAAAAGATCATCTAGTCCAGCCCCCCTGCCAGAGCAGGATCACCTACAGTAGGTTACACAGGAACGCGTCCAGGCAGGGTTTGAATGTCTCCAGAGAAGGAGATTCCACAACCTCCCCTGGCAGCCTGTGCCAGGGCTCTGTCACCCTCACAGGGAAAAAGATTTTTCTAACATTTAAATGGAACCTCCTGTGTTCCAGCTTGTACCCATTGCCCTGTGTCCTGTCAATGGACGCCGCTGAAAAGAGCCTGGCTCCGTCCTCCTAACACTCCCCCTTGACATATTGATAAACATTCATGAGGTCACCCCTCAGCCTCCTCTCCTCCAAGCTAAAGAGACACAGCTCCTTCAGCCTTTCCTCCCCAGGGAGGTGTTCCACTCCCTCCATCATCCCTGTGGCTGCGCTGGACTCTCTCCAGCAGTTCCCTGTCTCTCTTGAGCTGAGGGGCCCAGAACGGGACACAATATTCCAGATGTGACCTCACCAGGGCAGAGCAGAGGGGCAGGAGGACCTCTCTCAACCTACTTGCTAACTCCCCTTCTAACACACCCCAGGATGCCATTGGCCTTCTTGCCCACGAGGGCACACTGCTGGCTCATGGCCATCCTGCTGCCCACCAGCACCCCCAGGTCCCTTTCCCCTGCGCTGCTCTCCAGCAGGGCAGTCCCCAGCCTATACTGGCACATGGGGTTGTTCTTTTCCAGGTGCAAAACTCTACACTTGCCATTATTGAACTTCATAAGATTTCTCCCTGCCCAGCCCTCCAGCCTGTCCAGGTCTCTCTGAATGGCAGCACAGCCTGCTGGGATGTCAGCCACTCCTCCCAGTTTCATGTCATCAGCAAACTTGCTGACAACACTCTCTAATCCCTTGTCCAGGTCATTGATGAATATATTGAACAGCACTGGCCCAAGCACTGACCCCTGAGGGACCACACTAGACACAGGCATCCAGCCAGACTCAGCCCCATTGACCACAACCCTCTGACTTCTTCCCTTCAAACAATTAATGACCCACCTCACTACTTGGTCATCCAGACCACACTTCCTCAGTTTACCTGTGAGGATGCTGTGGGAGTTGGTGTCAGACGCTTTCCTGAAATCCAGACAGACCACATCCACTGCATGGCCACCATCCATCCACCTGGTTATGTCTTCATTGTTAAGGTTTTGACTACATGAGGATTCAGTAAAGCATAAAACAAATCAAATTAGCCTCCTATGTAGACTTCTCACTTCTCACAGCATGGTGTTCTCTGTATCTCTGAGCCAGACAGTCCAAGATGAAGTTATTTATTTCTCATGACATTTTTAAACACTTTGGCTACTTAGCTAATGTACTACAGTTTTAGCTTATGCTCTTTCAATTAGTAAGACAAATTTCTTATATTGCTCATTTACCGGCTGTTTTCATGCTGCACTCATTATCGGTCTTGTTCCATGGGAACAGACTTTTAAATTGGGAATGGGTCAAGAGAGCACACTCAGAATGACTTCTGACAAGCAGCTGACATTTTTCTGCACCTAAGATGTTCTAATCTTCATGCTAATAGGGACGCTTTTTCTCATAGAACTTAATAGTTGTTGATGGCTTTAGAAATAAAAAAGTAGTGCTCAAGTTGTGAACAGGTCACATTGCTGCAGAACGTAAGCTCAGTGAAGTGCCATAAAAACTGACAGCTGTGCCTGTCTTTAATGGAAAATGTTAACAGAAAAAGGAGAAAATAACCCAAGAGTGCTTTATATAACTAATTATATTAGAATTTTTTTGTTAATTCATAATGGAGGCATATTTAGCAGTGAGAACAGTTATGTGTGTAATTCTTAATTTTGGCAACTAGATCAAACTTCAGATCTTTTGTGTGAAATGGCACTTTTAGAAGTCTAAGAACTTCTAAAGCTGTGGGAATTCTGGAGAAAGCAGTTCAGGATGCCTGTTTTGTGCACACTTACTTGATATGAGTTTTTCTGGTGTTAATTATTTTTTGAACTTTACAGATCTTACTGTTGCTCTACTTTAAGTTTCTGGAAGTTGATAAAACTAAAAATCATGAAAACAATTGTGCTATTCATTTTTGGATGTGCATACCGTAATTATGGTGTCAGTAAAGGCTTATTCAGAGTTAACAGAAAATAAAATCGTTATTCACTTTAGTGTAGGCAGTATACATGTTAGGCTCTTTTGTAGCCAGTGAATTTAACGGGAATGTAATGTTCTTACAAAAACTTTACCTGTGTTAATTGCACTTTTACATTTGAAAGATAACAAGAAGAAAGAGAGCAAGCAGTAATAATATTAGGTTGTATCACATCACAGAAATCTAAGCACTAGGTTGCTATATTAAAGCCAGATCTAATAATTGTAATGGATATTGGTGTGGTTCATCAGTAATGAGATGATTGAGTGAGGCCTGTGTATGTGTAAAGGTTTGAGGTGAGGTGTGGGGTTTGTTTTTTTTTTAAATTAAAGTTGAAGGATGAAAGGAAAATGGAGCCTCTAGTTTAGAATGTGTTTTCTGAAATGGTCTTTTTTTTTGGATGGGGACTGTGGAAGAACAGTTGGAGCAGAAAACTTGTATAATTCTTAAATTTATAGCTTAAGAATTTTGGAACTAATTCTTCTAATGATAACATTTTTGAACCTTCAAGCTCAATTTGGCTAGCCATCAGCTGGCATCTTCGTACCTACTTAGGCAATTGAAACCAAGTGACCTGACTGTTGCAAGTAACCAGTATTCTCTTTCAGAGACTTTGGCCATCTGTGGTGTCAGGTATTTGGTACTTGTTCTGGCCATGTCATTTCCTTTTAGCGTTCCCTCGTAAAGTCTTCATTGGAAAGCAGCGGTTCATGTTTAAACGTGATTTCTGATTCCACCAATAGGTTTTTTTAAAGTTAATATTGTTGATGACCAGAGAGGCTTCTGTTAATTATGGCTCAAACCTTCAGAAGTAGATGCCTAATGATACAAATAACAACACCTAAACCCAACCAACCAAAAATCTGAAGGAAAGTGGACTCAATTTTATTCCTTCTGAAGTAAAGTTCACCACAGAATTTTTGCGTGGGTTTTTTGCACAGATGAAATCCAGCTTCTTTAGTGTAAACACTTGGGCCAGAGCTGAAGAGACTGGTGGATCTGGGGACAGAGGAGGATGGGGAAATGAGAGGACGGGTGGAACGGTGAAAGGTGTGCCACAACATCCCCATGCTGCTTTGCAGCTCTTGATTGATCACTGCACACAGCGTGTCGTTGTAGTTACTTATTTTGGAGTCCTGCCACGTGCTCCTCCAGCATACCATCGATGGTTACCACTCTCGTGTTCAGCTGCCCAGTTACCTCTGTCTCAAAATACTTGTGCACCTGAAGGGTGCCTTCTGCTTTTCTCTTAGTAATCTCTTACTCAGTGAAATCCACAGTGCTTGCAACTAAATTAACATTGTGTTCCGCTAAAGTGACATCAAACCACTACCATGCTTCCGAACAAATGTTTCACTCTAGGCTTGAATGTAAACATGTGTGTGGATGAAAATATAGATATGTATTTTTAATTTTTGGCAAAAAGAAAATACCATCGAGCCCTGCACAGTTATCCACCTATGACTTTTTGCATGAATGATTTATGTTCTATCTACGTGCAATTTGGATGTAATTGATGTGGAGGAGCCATGACGGATGCCCTCTGTGTATATTACACAAAATTGGTATCTATCAAGATGGAATGCTTGGCACACAACAGGGCAATTGCCTACAATCTGGAAGTGCGAAAGCCATAAAGAGGAGCGAGAAAACAGAAAAAAACCCTCACATCTGCATAAGTATGTAAATACGGCTGATGGAGCAACTCAAAATTGTGGCAGTCCTTGGGAAAAGTCCTGAGCCTGTTTATCAGCTCCGAGGAGATCAGATGGGTACAAGGGGATGATACAAATGCTTACATAAACTTTTTACCTGTACGGTATATGTTTAAAAAAGGTATTTTTTTTTTGTCCAGAAAAGATGTAGCTAGCAGGTAAGCAAATAACATCGCAGTTGGATGTCAGGCTCAACCAGGAATCCATTGAATGGCTGCTCCTAAATAAAGGATAAGAAAGAATATTTTTTCTGAGTGCAAGTAGGTGGTATTAAATGACAATATGTTGTCAAGGTGCCTGTTCTGTTCTTGGTTTTGTACGGCTTTAAGCTAGAGGAATGTTCATCTTCCTATCAGCTTTGGATTTGGGATGTGTGGGTATGGTATTCTGTGAAATAACCAAACTCAGAGAAGGAGTCTGCGACCAAAATAGAAAGGGTGTGCAATGTCATTAACTTATTCGTCAGTTAAAAAATGATAGGTAGAGAAAAGCCCAAACGTTTGAGCTAGTATTTGTTCAGATGCTTTAAACTCTGTTCTTCCATCTCTAAGAAACCAGATGGTTTGAGCCAGGTTCTTGTGAGGTGGTGGAAGGCTACCATGAAAGATACTGCTCTTTCAATTTTTATTTTTTTTTTAAAGAAAAAAAATCTCTATTCCAATGCCTGGAAAATCAAGATAGCCCGTTTGTAATACCAGTCACCACTAAGGCTCTATACCAATGACGAATTCTGCAGTTTGCCGTGTTTTCACCTTAATTAAAAAGTATTACATGAAAATATTGGAGCTATGAAAACCGAACTTTCAAAATTGGCTTTTATTACACTTTTGACACATGGAATTAGAGTCACACTGATAACCACGTATTAGACTTTGTAGCGTTCTAAAAAGCTACATTTAGGAGTAGTTAAAAAACAACTGGAAAAAAAAAAAAAGCAGCTCTGAAGGTCACAATGGGAAAGAAAATGAATAAAATGGAAACCTGTTATTAAAAAAAAAATAAATAAAAATCCTGAAAGGATGTTAGAGTTTTGTGAGAAATGGGCAGTCACTCTGGTTATGCAGCTCACCTGCAAGACAAACAGCTGCTGGAAACGATTCCCAGGGTTCTTTATTGACGGCTGGCAAGCAGATTGTGGAAAACTTAGCTAGAACCATAATTGCACTAGGTCTTCGGATACGTATCTTGTTGTTACGGTGTCTTTTCCCGGGAGCTGTGCTTGTGTTGCAAGACACATTCATGCACTGGGGATAGAGGCATTAGCTGAAACGACTTGAACATTTAAAACAAAAAAAAAAAAACAACCACCAAACACTCTTCATTCTAAAACATTAGAATGGGCGTAGATGCAATTTTTTCAATATATAAATTTCAGGAGCAAACACTGACACGTAGAAATCTCTTGCCATCTTAGCAACTTTTGATATTTCTAGTGGCTAAATAGTCTCTGGGCTCTCCATTTCGGTTCAGCACCGTGTTTAGATGAAGGGTTGCGCGTCCTCCGCTTGTGACTTGTGTCAGCTTGTGTCTTCCGTGTCAGTCTGTGTGTAATCATTTGTATATTTAGTGTTCGCTGTGGGCTGCCTGGCTTTAAAAGCGCTCCAGCGTTTGAGGGGGCGTGGGGGTATCCGAAGCATTGGCCGTGCATTCGGGAAGGCTGACAAATATCTGGAAAGCTCAGCTCTGATCGAAGGCATGGGGAAAGGAGAAAGACTCAGTTCCATCTGCAGCAATAAAAAGACAGTTTCTTGCCTGTCTCGGTGCATTTTTATGGCAATATTTAGAACTTTTCTTTTATGCCACTGTAACTCGATTAAATGAAGTTGTTCATTATCTACTCCCATCTGGGTAGGAGGCAGGATTCTAGGGCTGGCATGGAACTGGTACAACACTTTTTGAAGCTAGTGATATGAATTTCAAGTACTTGTATAAGCTGTTGTGAAACACACTTTTAAAATTATTAAATGTTGAAATATGCTAGAAAAAAAAAAAGAAAAAAATTAAATCCTTCTTTAAGAAGGTCTTGCTAGTTTACTGACCAGATAAGAACTAAATATTATATGTGAATAAAAAACCTCAGCAAATTTTAAAAAGACCCTTTATTTTTTTTTTTCCATACTGGCTTTATACTTAAGCAAAGAGGAAAGCAACATACCGAAGCCTATTTGATGGAGGACAGACGAGGTTCTTCCCCTCTCAACTAAACTTCGCTTTTCCTTTGATAATCCCACTCGTTTTGCTCATAGGAATCCCGTTGCTGTGAGAATTACAAGCACATTACCTGCTTTTTCACAATTACTTTTTACTGTGGAGGGGATGATGTACTTTAGTTTCTGCTTGCTGGGGTGCTCTGCGGTCTTGCTACCGAGCTGCTTGCTAGGAAACAGCACTAGAAAACGTCAATTATTTCTCTTTTTTTCTTGTAAAGCCAAAGAGATACTAAAGTATTTATGACAACATCAATTTGTGAAAAAATTATTTATGTGAGCTTTAGATTAGTGATATTTTAATGATGTGCTTCAAGTCACATTTCTCCAGTACTCAAAACGTTAGGTGGGTTTTTTTGTGTGCTTGCCCTCTGTGGTTTAGAAGAATTTCTTTTGTAATGCATAGCAACTTGGAAGTATATTAACTTGATTTGTTGTGCAAAATAAAAATACCTGCATAGAAAGGACTTTTATCTAGACATCCTATGTATATCCTTGATGACAGTCTAAATTCTTAATGTGTAATACAAAATATAGAACGTCAAAAATATTTCTAACTAAGAAAGGATCCATTTTTTGAATGTTCCTTCCTATTTAAGCTCTTACATGAGAAAGCTTCACTTGCTCAAGTGCTGGTCAGGCACCACCTTTGGCCGTTGTTTATCACCAAATACTTTAGCCACCTATTTAAATTGAAATACGCAGGTCTTCTAAAGCATACTGTAGAAACAGTATATTGTGCATATACAAAAACATAGATTTTAAGAGCCAAGAGGCATGTAGGTTCTGTGAAGTTCAGCTTTCTCATGCTGGGACAAGAGTATTGGAAATTTCTCTTTGTTTTGGTAAAATGATGTAGGGCGACATCATTACTGGCAAAAGCAAGTAGGCTTTTTGGCCTGGGAAGGCAGCTCGAAGAAATTCTCACTGGGATAGGAGACAAATCCCTTCCTAGGGCAAGGATCCTTTGTCCTTGGGGGTTGTGAACTCAAAACAGATTGGACACGCATGACGCTTCGTCAATGGGCTGCTCCCAGTAATTATGAGCACCTGCACTGCCTAGAAAAATGTTAAAATATTGAATCAATAACTACTGAATACTTTCTCAGTTAGTATATATTTCTTGTAGTATCTGATGAATAAAAGGCTCACAGATGAATTCTCTGGTTTCCCATACTTTTCTACTTATTCAAGCAATAACAGAAAATAGAATGATGTTTTTGAACTGGCTCTTGAATATTGCAGAAGCAGCAGGAGACCAGATCTGCTTCCTTGGCATTACAAATGCAAAGACACTGTTTTTGTGAGAATGTGGATCACCTAATTAACCAGTGTCTAAAGGATGCACCAGCCTTTAAGCAGAGCAGCTTAGGGAGGAAGAGAAGTAGCTAATTAGCAAATGCATTTGTATGCACGTTATTGTGGCTGATTTATATGGCAATGGCGGTATAAACCTGAGGACAAAATTCACACGCTGACTTTGGTCTTTCGAGGGCCTTTTCCAAACCTTTTGTTGTGCAGTGTTTTGTACAAGTCTGCAAAAATGGAGACAAAGCTTATAAACTTCATCATTTCGGTTTTCAGTGTAGTCCCTTTCTTAGTTTTCTGTGAAAGTTCAGTTAAATTACTGCATACCTTGGCAACGTATATTTGTGCAAGACAGTGTAGGAATTCTCATACATAACTACATTATCTGGTAGATATCTGTCAAAACAAGTCCTTTTTTAAAAACAACTTTGCAGATGCTTTGTTACAGAAATATCCCCTTTAACAGATGTTGGCAAACAAAAAAACCTCTGATTTTTGATTGCTGATGACATTTAATAGCTTTTTGCTGAATATCCGGGACACCAGAAACCCTCATCGCCATAAGACTTAGTAAAATACTCATTTTATTTAAGGTTTCCTTCTTTGAAACAATCCATAGGTGTGTGGAGCCGGTGCTAGGAGCTGTGCTAACCGGCTGCCTGGGGTGAGAACCCCTCCCTGCTAAAGTAGAACCTTAGAAGTTCCATCCCTCTGCTGCTCCTGAGGTATTTAAGAGCAGGATGGACTGGAAGCCACTTTTGCATTCTGTTTTGATTTTCCTATGCTGGCCTGGTCCTGCGCTTAACGCTGTTATTTGTCGTTTGGAGGCGAGGCTGGATGGGAATTAAATATTTTACTAGAATTACTGCACGTAAAAATATTTATGTACTATTGAATATTTATGTACTGTTGGAAGTGTCGCTTTCAAAAAAGGTACCGTTGTTTCCCGTAAATCCTGAGCTACTGTCTACGTAAAAATAGACCTGACATGTCCCACCCAGCAAAATTCTTGAACCGATTAATGCAGCCTTAAGAAAGAGAGAGGAGAGCAGCTCTGAAGGTGGGCTGTGTTGACAAACGACGTGTTTTCAGCCATGTAATTCACTCCTGTTCAGCTTTACTGACCTTTTGAAAGATTAAAATAAAAATATTATTCTCTGTGCTCTGAAGGATTTCAGCTGTTTAAGCTACTGTACTCAACCACATAAAGGCCTCGTATAAAAGAAGCCTTAAGGGGGTACAGGGTTGAAGAAATTTCTAATAGTTTGAGATCTGATTGTTACAACCCTGAGTTGTAATGGTATGTGAGGATGCAGGATTAAGGGGGGTTGTTTATTTTGTTCCAGCTCAAGCAGCATATTTTTATTGCTTTTTTAAAAAAATTGTTTTCAAAACCTTGCTGTTGCACAGTTGAAGCTTACACGCAAAGTCTTCACAAGTACATGGGTGTTATCTGGCATTTGGGATGGGGAAAGGGAGGAAGGAAACTTGAGCTACCTGGATCAGTTTTTGTCAATTCTCTCCTTGTTCTGACCAGTGTTACTTTCAAGACCCTGTTGCAGCTCTTCCCAATGATAACGTGTGTTGACTGTGCAGCACTGGTAATGACATTTCTTTCCACCTGATGGCAAATGCATTTGCCGTCATACATAAATAGCAATTGCTATTAAACACAACCAAGATATGCAGGTAGCATCTTACCTGACGTCCCACCACCACAAGAAGCTGTTAGGGAGAGGCGCAGCCCTGTCCTTCCCTGCCATCTTTTGCGACGTCCCCGTGATCCCACTGCATCCCCGTAGCCCAGGTAAGCAGGATGATCAGGATGAAAAATAAGGCAACGCTAAACTCCTGTGCCCAGGTCCAATTTATCACACTGCTGGACAAACATTTGTGCCAGAAATGCTGGGCTATGAAGGAGAAAATTTGAGTTCCCAGAAAATAACACACAGAAAAAAAATTAAGAATCCGCACAAACCATTAATCATGTGACAAGTTGAAAAAGGGAAAATATGCTAAACTGTACTAGTATTTGTCATTCTTAATATCTGATTTATAGTTTCTAATGGGTTTTTAATTGAAACTCAGAAAATGTTGGTATTCTAGCCTATCAAAATTGTGACATCCTTTGACTAGGAGTTGCAGGAGCTTAATGTTATATTTAACCCTTGCAAGTAAAATGGTTTTTTGGAGTTAAATCCACAGTACTGAAAAGGGTGAAGGAAAATGAAGTGAAGAAATTGCTGTAGTAAAGCAGACCTGAATTCAATCTAATCTAATATCTTTTCCTGCCAGTGGCCAGTGCTGGGTGCTTTAGGACAAGATATAAGAAACACTGTGATAATTGCTTTCACAGTAAATATTTCTTTCTCCTGCTTCTCTTATATTTGTGGCTACCGTATCTTATGATACAATGCATTAAGTCCTTTCCAAGACTTTAAGAATCTTTTTATAGCACCTCTAGAAGTTCTTTTTATTGAAACAAATGTTCCCTTTTAAAGGAATTGTGCTGATTTTTGGCCTCAATGATACTCATTCCTTAAGATCTCCTGGGCTTATTATGCTTTGAGTGCAAAAAGTATTTACCTTCATGGGTTTTTAGAATTACTGTCTTCCAGCTTCACAGAACAAATGACAAGAGAAGTAGAAGAGAAGTTTCCATTATAACTTCTGTAGTGCTTAAAGTTCCATATAAATTATGGTGTCACAGTTTTGTGGCGATGTACTTAAAAGGATTGCATTCTTCTGCAGCTGAGCTTTCTTTTGGAAAAAAAAAAAATGCATCAAAGAAACGGAAGAATTTCTGAGAGGAAAAAGATATCAGTACTTTGTTTAAAGGGACGTTAAAACGTTGCTATTTCGTGACTGGAGTTGCTCATTGAGGGTTATCGCTTTTCCCATTTTTTCGGCTCAACAGTTACACCCGAAAGAGAGTACCCACACCCTCGTACATCTGGACATCATCACCTACGTCACACTGACAGCTGTAGAAGCTTTTGCCCCCAGAACAGTCAGCCCCTGGTCATCTGCCATGGTGATGTCTTCAAAGCCAACTTGAGCTTAGGCATGGTTTTAGGAGTGGCTTATCTTAAGCTGTTCAGGATCAAGTTTAAGATAAAATAAAGAAGGCCAATCTTTCTCTGAAAACAAATATTCTCCAAAAGTTTCACATGAATTGAAAGTGTCTCTTAAGAGAAACAACCTTCTCGCATGGATTTTAAGGATCTGCCACTGACCGGTTGTGATTTTTAGCAAGCTGGTGGTTTGGGCTGCGGCCAGGCAACATTGGTGCCACTGCAAAGCTTGGGTGTTCTGCGGTATCTGGAAAAAAAGAACCGGGTACTGAGGTGGGCATGATGCACCACATGGCCCCCAAAAGGAGGTTTCACGTTCACAAATATTGGTACAATTTGTAAAGGTGTGGCTTTTAGGCGTGGGAATCCTTAAATGCTTTTCTCCATCTGACAGCCTTATATAAAAAGGGAAAGATTTTAGTGTCCAGGGCTGAGGAAGGGAGCTAAGGCAGCCTGAGCAGGTACCAAAAGCTGTAAGCGTTCGGACCTCTGCGGTAACCTGGGAAGTTTGCTGTCCTCCCCATTCCCAAGAGACTGGGAACTGTCTCTCCGGGTCTGCTTCCCTCGCTTTGGCCACCAAGGCCAGATCTGCAGGTAGCAATCACGTGCAACCACTTCTTCCTAGACCCCGCTCCCACAAAATCGTATGTTTCTGAAAGAGCAGTTGGTGTTGCTTACCGAACACTTCATGTTTGGGCCAAATTGTTGCCAAATGTGCGCCCAGTGGACACGGAGTCTGTGAGCTTATGAGCTGTCACGGGGTTGTTACACAAGTGAACTCGGTGGAGTTTTTATTTTAAGGGATGTTTGCCAGCTACATCACTTGGGAATTCAGGTTTTTCCATGTTCTTCCCTTGTGACTTTACAGTAGAACAGTAAATATAGGAAACACGCACAACATATTCAATTTTTCTTATTTCAGGCACGGGTGCTAATTGGGCCTTTGAAGTACTCAATGCTGTGCTTTGTCTGAATGGTGTAGCTGTGCTGCAACGCTCTGTTTTCAAACCAAAACAGCAGATTTGTTCTCACAACCGGGATGTGGAAAACAAACTAGCAAGTCACCCTGCTGTATCTAGTTGTGAAAACATAAATTAACCTCAGGCACAGTTATTTGACTGCATTTCGTGAACCTTTTAAAAAACATTAATGAATGTTTAAAGTCTTTCCCCCATGTGGCTAACACTCTGTTAGTTCAACGCTAGATAAGAAGCCACAGTTTTTGCTTTATCACTTGAAAAAACATTGAGACAAAGCCCCAGCTGATTCTCAGGAGATGACAGCCTTCTACGTTTATGCCAGGAAGATTAAGGCTAGCGTGTTTGTGATGGTTAAATATAGATTTTTGGACAGCCTTTTGCAAAGGAAACGTACGTGATGAAATATTCGCTCAAGAGCGCTATAAATGCACAAGCAGTTGTGGTTTTGACTAGGTGAAAAGATGATGGTTCCTGAAGCTCAACTGTATCGAGCAGTTGTTATTGTATGATTAAGCCACTTACAGGCTGCAGTTATGTGCATTTACCTGCTTAGTTTGAAGGCAAAAGTGTTTGACTTTATTTCATTATTATTATTATAGGGTGGGAAGAAATGAAGGTGTGGACAAGGCAGCTTTTGTATTTCACCATATATTTCTTTCAAAGTAACGTCTGCCATTCTTTGTAATTTAAATACTGCCTTGCAAACAGTGGGGGCAAGAATTGCTGTTCTCTTTAACCCAGGGACACTCACATTTTGTTGAGGTTTTTCTGACAAATATTTAGAAGAAAAAATAGAAAAAAAATAATTGGCGAAGGGAACCAAGTTCTCTCATATGGAAACTTTTCTTTTTTTTTTTTTTTTTCTCCTATAAATGGCCTCGAACTCCATGCAAATGTTTTACTGTACTTTATTTTGTCCAACTACTCAACCACCATACGTAATCATTCATTGACGCTGGATTGCACTGGGCAAATTTCTCTTTTGCTCTTTCTTTCCTAACCTTAAATTCCAGGCACTCCCGTTTTCAAGACAATGCTTCACAGTGCCAGTGCACGGGGTCTTGACTGTTGGGACCCATGGGATCCATCAGTGCATTAAATGGATTTTCCTTTGCACGTTTCCCAAGGAGGGCTGGGTACAGACAGCGCAGAGTGATTTAGGTAAGTTTTAAGTGATGCGTGCCAAAAGATTTGTGTTGCTGCTATGGAGAGTAAATTAAGAGTTCAGCTATTTGTCACAGACTTATTTTCAGGTGTTTTAATTCTTCTGTCACAGTGGTGCAGCTTGAATGTGTGGGGGGACACCTTGGTAACATTGCATTTGTCAGCTCGGCTGTGTCTGTACCACAGGTGCCCTTCTGCAGTTCAGGTGTATTTCAGCCTGCAGAGGTGGTGCAAAGAACATCTCTTGAGATATTTTCTTTTGAGTGGGGCACAGGCAGAGGGTATTCTTGAGACATGCTATGCTAAGGGCTTGCTGGGTTACTTGTAGACTTGGCTGAATCGTGCTCTCAAAACTGAGAATGGTGGAGGTAGGAAGCGTGCTTTCTTGTGACATAAATTTGAGAGCAGGATTTCAAATGAGTTGTTGTGCTTTCCTCTCCCTAACTAACTGTTTGTCCTCCGGGGACACTGGGTGCAAGATAAACTTTATTCGTATGCTGTAGATATGAATCCAGGTGGGAAATAAAAATTACAAAATAAGCTACCTGGAAATGAATTCTATTCTTGTTATCAGAGTAGTTTTGTTTCCCTTTTTGTATTTTGCCTTGTTCCTCCTTATCGCTTACGCTCATATTTGTCTACTTTTAATTCATCTCCATCCTTTCTCTTCAGCCTCCCCTGGGATCAGTGAATTTGTGGCGGAGCTGGGAAGGGCTCGGCTGAAGGTGCTTTGCAGTTACAGGCACAGACTCGTGACATCGTAGTGCTCTCTGGATTCTCATTATCAGAGTGGTCTTTTCGTTTCCTTGCGCATCTCCTACCGATCTTCTGTGCCCACCCTCTGTCTACATCCTGACTATCAGGGCACGCATCACATTAATTTGTGTTAGACCCATAAAACCACAGCCCTTGCTCCTTACAGTATTGTATTAACAGGCTGCTCTCCATGGAAGAGCCTATAGCTGCTGACTATGATTATATCTACTTAGTGCCGACCTGGTTCTTGCCATACTTGGTTTATTTGTAACATCTGGCTTTTATCGCTCTGTCTTGTTTTGATATTTTGCTGCTCAACCAAGAGATGAGCTAGAACATCACCAGGAACAGCTCTGTTACAGCTGAGTGAACCAGCCTTTCCCTAACCTGAAGGAATTAACCATGGGAGAAGAGTTAATTGTCTTTGAACTTGCTTGCCAGCTGTGAAGGGCCAAGTGAAAATACAAAATACATATACCAAGGATGTGGCAATGGGCAAAAAAAAAGAAGTCTAATTTATGAATTGAATGTCAGACCCAAGTAATATGATATGACAGGGCCCATGGTTCGTTGTTATAATTCATAGCTACTGTAGTAGTAGACACACACTCTAAAGCACAGGGCTGTCAGCCAGTTAATTGTGAATTAATAGAAATTCACAGAAGTGTCAGAGGCAAAGACAAAACTCTACCATGTTTTATATGTGAGATATTTATACGTGTTGGTCATGTGATCCATGACCCTGTACCGTGTGTTGTAGCCTCTGCTCTCTGAACACGAGGTCACCAGTAGCATCATTTGATTTGTCCTTATTTTTTCATTATCTGATGGAAACTTGCAAATCCTGAACACCCAGACTTGCACTTACTGCTCCCACCAGTCTTACTCTCATCTAGATGATGATAGGCATAAACCTCCTGCCACGAACTTCCATGTGTTAAATTATTAAATAGGGGTTATAACACAAGGGGGTAACGTAATTTCTCTTTCCTTTTCATAACTACGAATGAGTTTTAGTTTAACATAAACAGATAGGGTCACCTGAAGCATCCTTTCACATAAGCACTCTTAACCATTACATCCCTGTGAAGGCGGTACACTTCTAAGCATTCGGCTTAGAATGTTTACCTAGTTTACCTCTTTGAGAAGCAATGCAAGCTGTCACGTTTGACACTGGAATTTTATAAGGCCACTAAAGTAATTGGCACCTGAATTCCTCTGGCTCAGAAAGGGAAACATCATTAAGACCTTTTTGACTATTTCAGTGTTACCAGGAACGCTCTGTGATAAAATAGCTTTAATTTACAAATGTTAATAAAGTGTTAAGTGTTGTATGTTGTTAAAGGAGGTAATAAAAAGCAGAGACTGCAGGAGCCATCTGCCTCCTGAGAAGCTTGAACTTGGCTCCCCAGCGTCCACGCTGATGGTCGAACCTGCTGCCACGTGAAGGCGTTCCCCTCGGAATTGGTGACAGGGTGAAGCAAATCCTCTCCAACAGCAGGTGTTGGGGACAGGAGATCCCCTCTCTCCCTGCTAAGCACAGCGATGGGAAAACAAGGCTGACCACAGAGTTGGAATTTCTGGTGATGTCTGTAAAATTCCCTGCTGTCGGTAAAACTTTTCTGCTGTTGTTAAAACGCCACATTTTCTACTAGAGAAAAAACCCCTAATCTTGTAGGTCTCTCAAATCTAATTTTCTGCAAATGTCGTTAGCTTTAGATTTCCCCTGTTACCCCTCTCTGTTGTAGCTAAGGGGAGAAAAATCTTTCTGGTCCTCTGGGTCCGTCACCAGGGATGTTCATAGACGAATGGGATCTCCTCAAGAAACGTCGTGGTCGGGGATTATGTTCACATGCAACAGGCAATAAAGAAAACAAAACCAGTGGCAGATCATTACTGCAGATCCTCTCTTTCTTTCCCAGCATACCCCCCGGGAATTGATGGAGATAATGAAAGATGTTTAAAAATAATAACTCGCCATAATGACAAGAAAACTCTGAAGCTTCATTTAATATCTGACTTTATTGGCCCACTACATTTACCATTTACTATGCAGAGAAACTCTTGGAAGACGGCCTAAAAAGCAAAGTCACAGCTGTATTTCAGAAGTAACAGAAACATGAGCTGAGTGGTTTGCTTTTCACCAGTCAGTGAAACGAAACTGAAGAAAATTGGTTATTAGAAGACCACTGTGGCTACACACCAGCATCTCCTGTGGAGGTAGGAGCAGAGACATGAGGTTTTTCAGAAAGCACTTCTGCCCGCAGACTGATCTTCCCCTGCTTGGAGGATAACTCCCTGGCTTCAGGGACAGCACTCTGCATCGCTCAGTTTGAAATCACTCAGGAGGCCATCAGTTAGAGACGCCCAGATTTGCTCCGAGGTAGCTCCTGTGTCTACATGGCAGCAGAAAAACCTGTGCAGAGAGACCTGAGATGGTTCCGGGAAAAATAGTAGCACTTAAAATAACGGCTATGTTTTGAGACAGAAGGGTTTCATGTCATCTCTGGTTAATTCGTTGCTGTGAGGCTCCTCACCGTGTTTTCCCCCCACTGTGTTTGAGCGGCTCATGTACGTGCCTGTGGCCTGGAACCAGCTCTTCACCTTCTTGGGGCTTCGGAAGAGCTTTGTGCTGCAGGGATTTTGGTGAGGAGGAGGTGGGATTCTTCATGTGCTGGTGGGGTGGCTGAGGAGAAAAGCCTTCTTGTCACCTCGTCTCTTTTCAGGAAGGCAAAATAATGTGCGCAAGGTTACGGATTTGTGCTTCTCACCACACATAAGTACAAGTGGTATCTGACCCATTGACTGTGCAGCAGCAGCAGGTTATTCATGCATGTTATCAGTAAAAACTGAGTAAAGCCATGCTCAGGGAGAGCACATGGGGAAAAATCGTCCTTGTTATTTCTCAAGTGTTTATCCAAGGAGGTACAGATGGCTTGCTTAAAAACAGGAGACACAAATATTTAACTGTGGTGTACTTTGTGTGAGTTGTCGTGTTTTGCTTTCTATCTCCAAAAAAAACCACCCCAAAAAACAATAAATGGGGATTATGTGCAGCAGGGAGATGGGATTCAATCCTGCGAAAGCTGCTGCAAGTTGGAATTTTGTGAGTGAATTATACGGGTTGGAGGAAATGGAGGAAATAGAACAAAGTGGTGATAGTAATTTTGCAAGGCTTTAATTATCTTTAGACAGCAAAACCAATTGTTGTAACATCTTATGGCTCAAGCTGAGCCAAATACCTTTTGCACCATTTGTCCAAAGTGCTAGGGATGAGAAAATGCAAGCACAGAATAGCCTCTTAAGATTTCTGCTTTAGATGTCGTTGTCAGAGGATGTACGAGTTGCTACCAATAAGCTGATGGAACATAATATTTGAATTCCTTTTCCTAAAAATAGGTTGGATGTGTTCACATATTCATCTCCAGATCAGATATTTAAATGTTACTGCTTCATCATCAAAATTAAGTCCCCTGTACTACATAGAAGAACACATATGTGTTGGTGATGAAATGAAAGTAAAAGTCCATCCTAGATCACTATAATGACCAATGCATATGTGTATCCACAAAGCAATAGATTAATCTCTACTAAATGTTTGCGTTTTCTTCTGATGAAACTGGTTCCACATCTTATTAAACTCATTCAGGTTCTTCTCTGGCCATAAATTACTCCTCCACATGAAGCCGTGACTGCAAAATTCATATAGACATTCTAACGCTCCCAAGATGAATGCAACAGCAGCGATGTCATAAAATATATTCATTACTTAGATTTGTTGTTGGCTATTGCTAGGAAGTAGTAATCTAATGTTTACTTGTTTTTCTGCAACTGCAAATATAAGTCTAGGTGAAACTCTGATTTATTTTTTTTTTTTTTTCCATTTGGGGTCGGGAGGAATTTTTAGCACTAAAACATTCCCAGACTCGTGTGTGTATATTTTAACTTCCCTCTGTTGACCTGCTTGCATGCATTGGAAATTTCAGTTATTTGGCAGACAGATGTGGGGGGAAATGTACTGTATGGAGCTGAGAAAGTCTGAATGTAGAACTTCTTTATTCGTAACTTTTGGTCGGTGCTCACTGTTCACAGGTGAAGAGAGAAAAACTGTATAGCTCGGGTGTCTTCAGTTTGCAAGGAGGCAGTATTCTGGCTCTCTGGTGTGGGAGGAGAAAGAATGTGGCTCTGGTTCATGTGGATAACCTTGTGCTGACTTTAAATACTAGTCCAGAAATCAAGTGATCAGTGGGTGAGGAAAAAGGAATAATTGAGGCTTGTCAATGTCATTTCTCTTGTTTTGCCCCCAGAAAGAAAAAGAAACACTAGAGCACCAAAAAAACCTAATGGAAACCAAAATGTAAATTACAATTTCACAGGTCTGAAGAGATTTGTAGGGAAAAGCCTCTAAGGAGGGAATTACAATTTCTTTCCTGTTTATTTGTCTGATTAATCTTCTTGTCTTAGTTTTGTGTACACTTTGCCACGTTGCCTTGCTTAGAAATCACTAAAAGTGAATCAGATGCACTAAAATTTGGACTGACAAAACCAAAATGCTTGCTTCTTTATCAACTCCAATCTATTAAAAATTATCATAATTCTTAATGAAAATATTTTTTAAATTGTCACAGTTTGTTTACATAAATTAAGATTTCTCTAGGATTTATTTCAAAAGGTTTTCCATTAGATGCCCACTTGCAAAGATAGTTTTCTCTCTTTCAAAATCTTTTATGAAAATGTTTTGACTGATAACTTGCAAATACTGAATGTTGAGTTTTAAATTTGGATCTCTAGCTTGCTGCAGAGTGGCTTACCACTATTTTTCACATTAAAGCAGGTTTTAAGTTCCTAGAGCATGTATGCACCATCATGAGCAAAGATTTTATGTATCTGGAATTACATTGTAAAGTTATCTCTTCCTTTACTTGTCTGTAAAAGACTTGAGTCTAGTTTTTGCCGGCATGAGAAATACAAGCCCACTTACACAAACTTTTGGCCTGCCTTCCTTGCCTTCCTTGCCTTCCTTGCCTTCCTTGCCTTCTTTTGACCCAAAAGCCTGGCGTTACATCGGAGCTGGAGAAGAGGTGGTGTTCACCATCTGCCCAGGTGTTGTAGAGGACGAGCAGGGAGAGGCCAGGGCTTGCTGACTGGTAATGGGAATATGGATCCCATAGAACGACTTTAGACACATTTTGCAGAAAGAAAGGGACATGTGCTCACACTTCAGGCAGTTCTGAGGATTTCTCATGTCATCTGCTTATGTGCCCTGGGGGCTGTGCATCTGTAAGTACTGCTGGCCACGACACTATTTAAGACCTCTTCGACTGCATGTCGGTCTCATGAAATAATGGTTTGCTGGCATTTTAAAAGCTCCCTTACTGAATGCAGGTCTTCAATAGCAAATACAGACTTGTTAACTAGACCTTTTGTTCGCTAGCTTATTTGTGCTTCATGCCTTCATGTTCGTTCTGTGCATCTTATATTTGCTATGGTTAGCCAGATCTTTGAGAATAATTTATTCACAGAATTCAACTGCATTTGTGTTAAGAAACTGCATTTTACAAAAGGAATAGATGCGTTATAGGTAGGGCTGTTCTAATTTCCTTCTTCCCAAATAGGTGGTACTAGAATCAGATCCATTTTCTCATCCTAAATCAACGCAGGGAATGGGTGTAGACAGATGCTTACTATTTGAGAGCTGAAGTGACATAGCTGGGGATCTGGGGGAAAAGCCTGTGAAAAAGGTGTATTGTGGCTCTGGCAACGCTCCTTGTAATCCTTTTCAAAATTCCTTCAAGTACCGACTTCATCTTACTCTGCTTTGTTCTAGTGTCATTTAGCACTTAGCTTTTTTCACAGGCAATTGCTTCTCTAACCCACTGCCATATACATGAAACTACGGAATTTATGAGAGGAGTCCAACGGTTTTAGCATTCAGAAACTGTTGTAATACAAATGGTTCTCCCTGAATACAGTGGCGAAGCAAGACGTTTGTTTTTCATGGCTCAGAGCAAACTGAGAAACTAATATTGGGGGCGAAAAAAACAACCCTGTGAGCTGTGTTAGGGTTTGTGGAAACAAAAAATGAGATATGGGGAGATTTTAGTGAAACAGAAATAGCATCACTTACTGCTTAATGTAGGTGCTGGACACCATGTCCATGGTTAACTCATGCTTCTGAAGCATTTTAGTGGCCTCCATGGTTTCAGAATACACTGAGATCCAACATAGATGTTTCCCCAGTGACTTTCGACTTTTGAATAAACTAGGAGTAAATTTCCTTTCACATATTGTTTTTGTTTTATTTACTACTATTAAATACCTAGGCGTGTACTTATCTCGCCAAACCTCTGATCTTTTAAAATTAAACTACCCTCTTTTGGTGAACCAGATCAAAAAAACCCAACCCACAACAGACATATAAAGCAGGATAATCTTACTTTGTCCTGGGTTTCCTGATGAAACTCTATTAAGATTAATGCACTCCCCCAGGTGAATTATTTCCATGAGGTCTGTTCTACTGTTCTGTTCAGTTATCTGTAAAAGCTGTGATTTGTTAACTTTTGTTGTGTCTTTCATAGAGAAGAGTTGGAAAGAATTGTTTCAAATGCAAATAGAGCCCTCTCATCAAAGATTTCCAACCATAAGCTTACCTTAAAATGCAAGTAGGACACTAGTGGCCAAAAAACCCCAATAAAACAAAAGCAAACACACCCCCCCCACCCGTCTTTGTTTCAAAAAAAGAGGATATTCTATCTGGGAATTCTCAAAAGTAGAATGAAAGTTCGTTTTACCAAGTTTTTGCACAAAAGTCTTGCTGACCAGCATCTTGATGTCCAGGCAGACCACAATGCCTGCCTGTATAGTTGCGTGTCACATTTAATCATGCCGCAAAGAAGCTCTTCACCCTAACGAGATGGAGCCAAACATCAGCCATACACGCAGGTATGTGTGAGTCCCTCCAATCCTCGGGTTTCCAACATGTTGCTCATTTTTTTTAATGCATTTCAGGCTGCAAATCCCGCAGTGAGGTTCCAATTCACGCTTTTCCTGTGTGTATAATGAGTGCAAATGCTTAAGTACACTTTCAAGCAACCCCTTGTGTATTAAGTTATGGTGCAGGCATTTCGCACAACCTCAGCTACAGTTCAACACTCGACCGTTTTCCCTTTCAAGATGATACACAAGATGGCCGCTAATTGCAATTAAGATGATATTAAATCTGCTAGTTGTAAGGTTAACCCTCATCTAGGGCTCTCCAGTTTTATGGATGGGTACGTGGTGTTAGACTGAGCATAAAAGCTAGGTAGTGCTAAGAACTAGCCTCCTAACCAGCACTGTAATCGTACATGCCAGGATAAATTTAATTGTGGTTAAACCTCCCTCGACCAGGTGTCGAGCTGGGGATCTCTGAACTGCATGTTAGTCTGCTTCTGTAGGAACTTTTAGACCCAGAGCTCACTCCTATATTGCTGTTCGCATAGAAATATATAGTTTTCTGCCTCACTCTTAAGACCAATGTGGAAATCTTACGAGCAAAAACCCTTCTGCGGCAGTCTATGCTTTTTTGCCATTGTTGTGCCACCCCTTCTTGGAGCGGAACGTGCACCACGAGCAGCAATGGCGGCTGCGACGCTTCCGCTCGGAATCTCAAAGTGGACGGTGCTCTTCTGTGCTTATCATCACTCTGTTATTTCATTCAAACTTTTGAAGATCCAACCTACTCCAAGTAAATTCTTAAGAAGGAATTTGATCAGCTGTGACCTATTTGGAGAACTCGGTGTTATCACCCTAAAGTAATGTCTCTGTAAATTGGGCAGTTGAGGATTTCAGTAATCATAGAATCATAGAACAGTTCAGACTGGAAAAGACCCTTGGGATCATCGAGTCCAACCATTAACCCTACACTACAAGTTCACCCCTAAACCATCTCACCCAACACCACATCTAAGTGACACTTAAACACATCCAGGGATGGCGACTCAACCCCCTCCCTAAATAGTTTGCTTTGGAGGGTAATCATTCAGACTTGCATTAGTCATGTTTTTTTTTAAAGTTGTTGATATAGGACAGAACTTTTGACTAGAGACAGCTCTTTAATAACTATAAATCTTTGGAAGTGTCCATGACTTGAGCTACAGTTTCTATTCCGCGTTATGCTACAGGGACAATAAAACCGAAGAAGTACCATCTCGGTACAATGCCCTCAATTGAAACTGCAGAAAAAAACCCAGAAACACTTAGTGCTGTTTTTAACGGATACGTTGTGGAAAGTTCTGTTGTCTGCTTTCAAGAAATACAGGAGAAGACTCAGATACTTTCCTGAAAGTTAGTAATAACATTGGTCTACCTCCCATGAGTAGGAGGACCTACCTGTAGCTTTAATGCTCAGGATTTCCACACACACTGCTTCTAAATAAGAAAGAGTTTCTCATAGAAGAGCAGTCTGATCTCTTCCGTAAAAGCAAAATGCATGGTGTAAAGTATCAGTTTATTATTATTCTTGGGGGTTTTGAGCTATATTCATTTAGATAAGGCTACAATCAAAATGTGATGGCATAACCCAAGCGAGTACTGGAAAGCAAGCCTTTCGGTTATCTTTTTTTATGCAGGGTAATATAACGAAGCAGGCTACATTTTTAGAAACCAAGTAATTTGTGAGAATCTATGAAATCTGGAACAGCAAAACATTGTTTAAAAAAGGCGAGAGCTGGCTTTTCTCTGCAGAATGCCTTGTTTGAGTCTGCAAGTTTGACAAAAGCCTGATGGATTAAATTCTCTGCAGTTTAGTTCTGCTTGGCATAGGAGTACTTAGGGTACCTCACATAAGCATCTCTCTGGGCTTAGCTACCCAAAGTAAAACTTGAAGACAAGAGAGTAATAAATTCGCAGCTGTTCCTCCTAAGTCTTCATTCTGTTTCACCATATATCGTTTTTCCTTCTAAGATTATCAGTAAAATAAAATCTTTAATTACTAATGTGTATAAGACTTTAGAATAACAGTTTGTTCAGTGCCAAGAGCAAGACAAATAGGTGAAGCTTTAATTACAAGATCTCTATAATCAAGCTGCTAATAATAATCTGAGATTGATCAAATTGGAATGTTTTCAGTAAAATCACTGGAAAAAGAGAGCTACCCCTATGTGTGTTAAAATGCTAATAAAAATAGAAGTCTCAGTTTCCTAAAAAAAAAATAAAGTAAAACCCTGCATTGAAATTAGTCAAACAAAATAAAAATCACTGATCTTTACGCAATAAATCACAGCATCATCCAGTGCTTTGCCTTCTGGTTTGTAAACCTTAACACGTGGAGTTGCTTAATACTGCCCAAAACAAAATGCTTGCTACTGAGAGTTGAATGAATGAAAAAGAGAAGAATCTCTGTGCTAAATAGGTCTTTATCTAGGCTTTTTCTCTGGCAACTTTTCTTCTAGGAACACTCTTCACAGATTGAAAGCACAAAATATGAAGCTCACACCTGCAAATTCATCCCAAAGTTACTGCCACTAACAGCCAAATAATACTCCAAGTTCAACAGGGATGTGATTAAGAATACATCAAGCTAATAGGGCATCCTTTTCTTTGGGTACTTCATCCTCTTTCCTACATCTTAGCAACGATGAATGAAGAGTAAGGTCAGTCATGATGCTCAGGGGTGGTAGTTTTCTACCTTGTGTTTATTAGTGCACACAACTGGTGTGCAACATCTAAAGACCTCAGTTCTCTTCTATCTTACGGAGGATGCTTGCTGTCAAGGAAATGCATCGCAGTTGATATCAGTGGCTACAACAAGGGTGCTCTATGGCAGGATTTTACATGTTGAGCTGCTACACTGAGCTTGCATAGTGAAAACACAAGGTGAAAAGAGAAAAAGGAGACGCCAGAGAAGAGTTTATGCAGGTCCAAGCCTAGCAGTGTTAAGAAAACCCAGAGTTGTAAAGGTAAATATTAAAACACTAAACAGGACTTCTGAAAGAAAATTAGATTCTCCTTGCTCTAGGGTATGAGTTATAACTATTGGATGTTCTGAGAAAACAGTAGAGAAGAGTAATTTCTCAACAGAATTTTTCATCTGTTTTGCCAGAAGGTGTTTCAGTGAGACCACTGCTGCCTCGTCCCAACAGGGGGTTTTCTGTACTGTCCCGTTCCAAGCACAGCTTAGATTTAGGTTGGCAACAAGCTGCTGAACAGGGAGAGCAGCCAGAGGAATTTCAAGGAATAAGTAATCGCTTTCTTTATTCCCATCAGACCAAGAGCTTTTCTAAGCAGCACTGGTGTTTCGCAATACATCCAAATCATGCCCAACGTACTTTGGGTTTTACACTAATAGATATACACAGTGTACAAAGTAATGTGACATGGTGTCAATACGATTTTTTTTTTCCTGCAGTGTTGCTAAAGCCTAACCCATAAACTTGTGACCTAGATCCAGCTGTAATAATTCGGAAAGATTTTGGAGAAATGAAAATGAACTTGGAAATAAATTTCTTTTCTGAACGAACTGTGGTTCTAGATCCGAGTCATGTTCTGTTTTAAGATGAGGGTTAATTCTGCAAGTTAAGCTTGTGCTTTCGTGAGCACTTCAGCCAGTGCTTTTGCCAAACAGTTTTTAATTGTTGAGACAAAGAGAAATCAATGAGAAGAGCGACCTTAAATTTCCAGAAACGGATTAATGTGCAGTGATGAAAAACCTCCTCTCCCTCGGGTTTGCCTTGCTCCAAGTTCCATTTTCTGTGTGTGCCTTCCGTCCTATCACCTGGGCTGTGCAAAAAAACAATAACTGCTCTGGACATTATCTCCACCACTTAGCTTTCTCTAAAATTGCTTTCTGCTTCTAGGTGGATTTTTTTTTTCCCCCCAAACTTAATTGATAAAGTTGTTCTTTTAACCTTTTTTTCTTCCTTCCCTTCTATCCCTTCCGATTCCGCTTGCTGCATCGCAAAGTCTTTCCTGATCGTTTCCTAATAAAATACTTGGGGGAATTTAAAATTCACAGCGAGAGCACTGCAGACCTCACCCAGGTTATACTACCTGTTAGGTGAGAGCATGCCCGGAGATTATGTGTGTACATTCGATCTGCAGTGTTTCGTCGTATGTATACATGTGTGTGTGTATATATATATATATATATATATAATTTTGTTTAATGCAGAAAGGATTGACCAGAAAGCTGCATTTTCACTTCTATCAATTTTGTCTTCCTCAGAAATCACCAAACAATTAAACCAAGAATTTAGGATAAGTAAAATAACATTTACCTGAGGGTAAAAGTAGCTTTTCTTGTCTTTATTAGATGCAATATAGATAAAAAAAGAAAATTTCTGATAAAGCACTGATCTCCATAGTGATGGGAAAGGTGCTTTGGATGGAATATTTTATTTCGTTCAGAACAATTCTGTTTTGTAGAAATGAGAGGGAAATGGTCATTATTTATATAGAGAAAAGATCCTGAAAAAAAAATCTTAACTGCAGAACTGCTAGCTTAGAGTTGTTGTCATTAGTGCTTCCCACGCTACATTTGTGCCATCCTGTTGTGACTATTTGACAAATGCTGCTGATTTGGAAGCCTGAATAAGAAATGTTGCTTTGGATTTTTTACAGTAGGAGTTCAGCAGTTGTCTCCTCTCACATTTATTGAGAATCCACCCATATGTAACCTAAACGCAATGTATATATTCACCATCTTTAAGAATGCTCATTTGGAGGCACTTGCAGAGCAATAGGATCAGCTATTTAATCACTGAAAGGTCAGGGAGGTCTGGAAACAATACTTAGTGATTCATTAAAAATCAGGCGCAGTTGCAAATGATCATTTGTCTCTTGGTGCTAAATTGCCGAGTCCACCGTACGTAGTAGTGAGGTTCTTGCTTGTTTGTTGCTTGCACTGTGTGTATATTCTCTTTTCTTCGTGTGTGTTGTTGGAGATTCGGACAACAAAATAACATTCCTGCTATGAGTAAAACCCACCCTGAACTGCTGTTAAATAAAGTCCCTGCTGAAGTATGGTGACATGGAAAGAAAGCAAAAGGCAAGGCTCGGATCCCAACTGTGCTTTTGTGTATTTAAGGCCTGGGGAGTTCATAGATAGAGGAAATGAGACAATATTTCACTTTTGCTCATGTAAACATGTTTAGGACACCCAAATCTTTTTTCTTTTTTTTTTTGGTCAGAAAGACAGAAGTGCTTGGGTTTCAATTCGCTTGGGATTGTCAGGATTTCTTCTCCCCAAATTTCCTTGAATTTAGAAGATCCTTTTTCTTACCTCAAACTGCTCTTTTCTCTTTCCTGTAAAGAGAATTGCTCAAGCAAGCTATCCTTTTAGCTAATTCATGACCAATTTAACTCTAAATGTCTTTTGAAGTTTGTTTGTGAGTATGTTTTATGGATGCTGACTGGATAAATGAAAACCGAAAATTATTCCTTTGAAGGCAGTGTTAAGCGTTGCTTAGGACACAACAGTATCTAAGATAAATTAGTGCAAAGGAATCCTAAATATGAGTAAAGCAGTTTTGATTATTTTGTTCAAGTGGCTATTAGTAGAAATTGATTTGAGATACTTTCTCAGCTTTTATTATCTTCTGTGCTGTAAAGTGTATTTTTCTGGCCTTAATTGTGCCTTGCCATGTTTGTTATTGACATAGTCATGGTAGACTTGGACAATAATCACAGACGATTATCATCACTAAAGCTAATTACACGTTGTTAGTGCATCTACTCTATAAATCATCGAGCAGAATCTTGGTGAAATTTGAGTAGAAAATGGATGTCAAATGAAGATAAAGAAGTGAGGTACTTTAAGGGACGTAATAAACAGCGTGTGTTGTATCGCTGGAGGGTGTTTTAAAGAAAGTGGTCGATGTTACTGGGCTTGTGATAATAATAATAATAATATCAATGTGGTTGCTATGTTATATGTGGCATGCAAGCCAATATGTAAAATCACTAAGGCAAAAAAGCAAGAGATTTTAGGAGAAATGTGGTTCAGAACTTCCGCTGAAGTGGTACCTGTAACAGCAGCCATCGCCTATGTAGAGGGTAACAACTTCGCAATAAGAAGTGTTTTCTTAATTCTAGTCATAAAACCATGTTAGTCTCATCTCTCAGTTTCTGTTGGATAGATCCAAATTGTAGAGAATGTCGGAGCTGTTTAGCAAAGCCAGAGATGTGCTGCTGTACTATTTCAGTCTCCTTTGGCTGTCACAGCGGATTTCGCTGACCTGATTTGAGGTGTTTGGAATGTAAATATATGCATCTGGGCAAGTTGCTTGGACCCTGCTTACCTGAATGTAGAGAAATCCTCTTCTAGAATAGTGTCTGCTTCCTACCGGTGCTGTCACCTAAACCAAGGCATCTAATCACTGTTATTCCCCCCTACAAGAGAGGGCATTTAGCAGACTGTTACAGACGTTTGCATATTTAAAGTTATGACAGTTTAACTCTGTTTTCCATGTCAGCAGATAAGAGGAACCCTGTTTTCATTCTCTGCCTTTGAAAGAACACTTGTTCTAATGAAGCTATGTGGGTAATCTGAGAAAGGAACTAGAAAAGAACCAAATTGAACCCCAAATTTTGATCAAGATGCTCACAGTGCTTGTGGAGTCCTCATCCTTAGAGATCTAGGCATGGTCTGGAGAAACTGGCTTTAGGTGGCCCTGCTATACAGCAGTGGGACTGGAAAAGATGACCTCCAAAGGTCCCTTCCGACCTCCACTATTCTATCATTTTTGTGAAATTTTAATTAAAATACTTTTATGTGCTTACACAGTTTATTTATGGCTGGAAAATGTCTCTCACCAGTCAGTCTTACTCTACCCAGTCTCTTAATCATCCTGAATGCAAGAACTGAATCATTATTTCTGAGATTTACCAGTCCAGACACCCTCCTGCAAAAACTCACAGCAACCCTTTTCAGTGGGCAGATGACTCTTTTAAGAAATTATGATTAACTAAGTAGAGAGGGCTGTGCATCTCATCAATATTAAGCCTGTAAATGTGAAAGATATGTAATCCAACAAATTGCTTTGAAAATTAGGTGTGCGAGATTTTTGGTTCTCTTTTTGTTTTCTACTAGATTGTTTCTTTCCTCCTTCTCTTTCTCACAATGTTTTTGCTAAATACAGAAGGCATGAAGCACAAAAAAAAAAAAACCAACCCCAAAAAGTTTTACAAGAGTTTTCCAGGGAAATGAAGGTGATGTTAATATATTACAGGATGATGCATAACCTCTAATGCTATTTACCAAAGCATCGTTCAGTCTGAGATAAAGATATTTTTGCTTTTATGTGGAGACACACAACTTTGAAATATGAGAGTCTGAGCACAAAACAAGTTTACTCTGGTACTTTCATTTCCTGTTTGGGTTAATTCTTAAAGAATAAACTGTCCTTTGTGCTTTGAGCAGTCGGTTTGATCTGAGTTTCCTGAAAGAATTGATAATTCACACTCTGGTTTCCCTCTTCTCTAGATTAATGTCTAATCATAGTAAGAGTCACGTTCACTTAAGTCCATTTCTTCTCTGCTACAAAGCAGACTGATTAACAGAACACTGCCACTGGAACAAGAAGGATCTGAGGGAAATGACAGCATTAATTTAAGTGACAAAAACTTTTTATTTTGCCATCCCTAGATATTTAAAGCGCAGGTGTGCAGCACATCTCTCCAGGAGCTCACCACATGCTCTGGTCAGGGCTCCGTGATTCCCTTCACGTAGTTATTTAGTTCCTCATGTTTTTCTTCCACACTGGGTCGAGGGACTGGGTGGAGTTCTTTGGTTTGTTGATTTACAGGATGCTCCGTATCACAGAATTGCGAAGACAGAACAAACATCACGTTGAACTCAAAAGCCAAACTGTGTCAAGGCTTGCCTTTAACACTTTGTAGCGACAAACCGTCATTTTAAAATTATCACCAAGTATGTATTTGCTACTGATGGCAATCTATACACTACACAGGTCTAGGAATAGATTCTAACACTTTCCAGGTTATTCTACTCTGGCAGGAGGGCTGGACTAGATAATCTTTTGAGGTCCCTTCCAGCCCCTCTAACGTTCTGTGATTCTGGACATGTTAGTAAGTAGTAGGATTTATTATGCCCAAAGAGACTTTTTTTTTTTTTTTAAATCCCAGCATTTCAACAAACACTTAGGTCAGACTTCACTTTAAGTTTGTTTCTATTAGGTAGATATATTATTGCATTATTACTTCCCTTTCCTGAATATAATTATTTTCCGTAAATGAATCTTGTCTTAAGAGACAAAATGAATTGAGTAATATAGCTTGGGGAGAGAGCCTACTTAGGTTATCCATATGCCCATTACTAAAGATATGATATTCATTTAAAAAGGAAAAAACCAAACCCTTCATACCCTGAGGAAGCTCAAGAATCAGATTAAGGGATAATGGATCATTATCAGCACTATATAAACAGCTTTTGTATTGATTAATCCATGTTACAACTCTTTAAAAGAGCTAATAATTTTAGTGCCAAATAAAGAAGAGATTGCAGTTTCCAGTGAGGAAATGGCTGTAATTGCCAGTTGGGTGGCGGATAAG
Source organism: Trogon surrucura (assembly GCA_020746105.1). Taxonomy (NCBI): domain Eukaryota; kingdom Metazoa; phylum Chordata; class Aves; order Trogoniformes; family Trogonidae; genus Trogon; species Trogon surrucura. The sequence continues at coordinate 43,341,645 of CM036621.1, forward strand.
AGATGATTATTAGACATCATCCATTATTATGATCCAGCAGCGAAGCTGCTGACCACAGAGGCCATTATTATATAGATGAACACTAAATTGCAGAGCACGTGCTGGTCTCTGACACCCACTCCACACGCTAAAATAACAATAAAAAGAAAAAAAAAAAAGAGGTTGGTATTTCATGTGCGTTTCGGTATGAATTTACCTCAGTTTGAGCACTCTCCTTGTTTCTCGGCCACCTCGAATCATGGCACACACAGACCAGGCAGGGATATTATTTCAGAACATTCTGTTTATGATGTGACTACATGTCCAATTACACAGAAAAACTTAGGATTGAGTAATAGTGTACTACTGCTTTCCAAATTCAAGGTTTATAGACACAAACAATCCATCCTTACTGGCAAATCTGACTTCTGAAGACACTCATGAGGTGACATGACACTGCAACTGTAAAAAGCTTTTGTTATTTTTTTGTAAGGCAGACTTTGTTTTTGCATCTTAGTGGTTTCATGTCCACATCAGACACGAAACATTATCAACCCCTCTTACCCTGAAGAGAGGATAAGAATTGTTAGTCCTCTGTGTTTGAGACCTCTATAAGGCCTTCCACTACAGCCAGGAGTCATTAACTAACAGATCATCTCTATTTTATCTGTGATTAAGGGAAGAGAATCAGAATCTGGAAGAAGTTCATTTTTGAATTAAGTTCCAAGTTGATAACTCAAATACTTTATAATTCCATTAATATTCATAGCACTGTCTGTACAAGGGTAAAATCAAAAGAGTGCGTATCTACAAAATCTGTTAGCTTTTAACATTTAAATTGTAATAATATGAAAAGTATTGCCCCGTGTCTTCATTCTAAGGTGGATATGTGAAGCTGAACACAGTGTGAAGGGTGCGGTGTGTTGGGCGTGGAGTCAGCTGTTTGTATCTGAATTCCTAGCAGTTAATGGTGGGATTAATGCAATTATTGGCAACGTACAGTAATCGAGCTAAAAGCATCCTGGAGCGGCTCTAGCCAGTTCAGAGGTGATGGCTTCTTAAGGCAGCAAAAAGCCACTTGTTTAATCTTCATCCTTCCTTGTAGCCTTGTTTACTAGAGAACGCTTTAAGTGCCCCATAACTTTGAATTTAATTATTTTAAAGTTGGTTTCACAAGTCTCCATAAGCATTCCATTAGGGTTTAGCATTAATGAGGACTCACGCTATGCAGTTCCCTGTAAAACACTTCTGTCTGTGACCCATGTCTGTGTAGTGCGTCTCGACTGTGAAATATGTTTGCCTAGAGTAAGCTATCCTATGTCAGCCTGTAACGGGCATTCCTGGTGTAAATGCAGAACGAGACTCCGTGAGGTTTTAAAGAGATTGTTCTGTAGTTCAGCAAGCTGCTCTGGAAGCTAAACACCATCATCTAGGCGGTGCTGATCTGAGTAACTATAAATAAGATACGCACACAAAATTTCTGATAAAAAGGCCACCACGGAAGTGGTTAAGGTTTCTGATTTGCTAAAAGATATAGCAAATTGTTGTCCTTTTTGTCCTCACCTTCCCTTGCAATTTAAGAATTAGGTATTTTTGAGAGTGTAAGAGAACTTGTCTGGAGCTGAAACTCAGAAATCAACTTTTTTAAAAAAATAAAAGGATTTCTTTTTAATGACGTCTGTTAGATTGCAAATTGCAAACGTTTTGGTGATTATTGTTTTCAGAGATACTTGTAAAAGGTGTGTTCTCAAAAATAATACCACAACAGTAAGCATTGCAAGTACAAGTGACTAATGGTATTAAAATAGCAATGGAGCTAAGTATTCAGCAATGGATCTCAGATACAGATGTGACTTAATAGGTAACTTCAGTTTGAAGGAATTCTTTGTTGAGCTTTGTTTTCAGACCTACTTTGAAAAGCTTCATTGCTGTGGGGTTTCCATCCCTCTCCCCTTCCTTCCTCTAGAAGATTATGGCATGAGCGATACCACTCTGGTATTTTTTTTTTTCCACAGCCTTGTCTCTGAATTTCTTTTTTTGTTGGAATTTTCTCATTACTACTAGATTCAGCTACTTCAAATACTTCGTTGACCTCCCTGCTATCTTACACTCTCCAAGGACTACTGTTGAAAACTTACACTACCATTATAACCCCTAAATTATTGCTCAGGAGAGCTCTGTGTTCACTAGTTCCTTTAATCTTTCATTATAAGTGAAAATGTTGGTCACCTTTGTTACTCTACTCTGAACTCGAGCGTTTTATTTATTTCTTTCCGAAATGCTAATCCCAGAACTGAATGTTATTTTTAATGCACATTTCCACCAAACTAGATTAAGAATTCATTAGTAAAACCACTTGAAATCAGTTGCAGAAGTATTGGTCTGAGCATTCTCGGTGAAGTGAAAGCAAAACCCCTTACTGGGTTGAGGTCTGCTACAGCAAGCCAATGTCCATGATATACAAGACTGAGGCACACAAAAGAGGATTGACTTGAATACTTATGCTTTAAGATATATTTATTGTCTTTTTAGCATTTAAGCTGCTTCATCTGTGTAATATTCAGACTTGACAGCTAATATGGAAACAGAAGGCAAGTTTTAACATGCATGCTTCTGCAGAATAATGGTCTGCTGCATTTTTTTCTTCCAGATAAGCCATCAAATAAAATGATTAGCGTTCCTATTCCACCAGTAAAAATTCAGTGGAGACTCCCCTGTTACTACAAAAGCAAGTTGGGTTCTGACTTTGTCAATTTTAATATGAGAAATGGTTCGTTTGAAAACTGTCGGATGTGCACAGCATCTTCCAGCTGAAGAGCAGAAAGAAAGAAAGCCACTCTTTTGTTATGTAGTTCTTGCTAAAATAAAGTGGCAGATAGTCATAAAACTGAAAGAAAATAAGCTGGTGATGTTCATACCCAGTCAAGCGCAGTTCTCCTTTCAGGTGGATAATGACTCATTCACCCAGTCAGTTAAGTTTGCGCTTTCTCTGACTTGTAGATTTTAATCAACAGATTGACACTGTCTACAGAAAATTGTCTATAATAGGGGCTGTCCTGGGGAAAGGTACGTGGGCGTGCCACGGCTCGAGAAGTGTAGGGTTCTGCTAGGAGCTCTTTCTGCTCTTTCTGCTAGAAAATTCGAAACCCCGAGGAAATAAATCCCGAGGTAAATAAGCCTTCAGAAATGTGCACCTCGTTTTCCTTGGTAAATTCTCTGGTGGGACAGGAGAGTTGTCCTACAAGGTGATATCCATTGTTTTTCTCATACCACATCTGCCCAAGGTTTCTGTCTCCACCAACATGACCCAGCGGGTTCCCTCTCGTGAACATCCTACGGTCCCCACTTGAACTTGACCTCGAGCTGACTTTGACTTGGTAATTCCTAGCAGCGAGCCAGAGCTCGACACAGTGATTTACTTAACTGTACATGTATTTTACTGGGTGTTGTTTAAACTGCCACGCCGCGCTGTTTACAACGCTCCGCTAATGTATTTGAAAAAGTAATTGGATACTTCTAACTCTGTAAAATTGCTTCTGTGAGTGTGACAATGCGGTACACTGCTGCTAAGCAGGTTTTAATCAACTCCACATTGGGTTCATTTGGTTACTAATCTCTGATGTTTATGCTTCATTTTTATATTATAGGAAGGAAGCTTCCATAAATATTCAAGGCATACTAGGTAAAAGTAATTATTTAGGGCTTAGCTGGGAGAGCAAGCAATAGAACGAAAAGCCATACGAGCTGAAATAGAGAATTTATTTTTTTTTTCCCAAGTAATTCTTGGAGTATAAGCTAGATTTACAGGAAAGCTGTGGATCATGAACATTCGTATGAAAGCAATACAGTAGACTTGTTTACTTGGAGTATACGCGTGCTCCAGGAGTCACCTTGTACAGAAAAGATGGGCTTTAATTACAATAAAGCATCTGTTCCTCTTATAAAATGAAAGTCAGCTGCTAACAAATCGTCTTTTTTTTTTTTTTTAACTCTTGCATTCTTTTGATATGCCTATGGTTTTACAAATAAGTTTTTGGGTTTTTATCTCTTTCCTGGGGAGCTTTTTTCTCGAGGCTTTGCTGCCCGTTTGACAATTTTTCTGCCTTTCCCTTTTGCTCTTGCTGTTGTCTTGAGGATTATTTTATTTTCGTCTGGCATGAGGGTAATTAAAGACAAGCCTGTCAAGTCTTACCTTGGATGAGAGAAGATGAGAGCAGACGATAAGGAGGCTCAGGCATAACTCTTTTCTTTGTTCTCATCTATCAAAGAAGAAATTACCATATATTTCCTACTCTTTTGCTGCTTGTTATATTTGTAAATGTGACATCTATTAATTACATGTTGCATTATGAGAGTTTTCCCCCTTTTTAAAGCTATTCGTATTTTTTGCGTGGTTCCTTCGCAGCGCTACTTTTTGATTTCATAATTGCAGACTTGGTTATTTTCATGTTTTTACATGAAGTTTTTACCTGAAAGGTGTATAGGAGACACGCATGACAAGCGTATTAACTATATTTGATCCCAGTAATGGAAGTTGAAGTTTCTCTCATTAAAGTTAATGGAAATGTAATGATTTACGCCATCTGTGAAAATCCGCTTGCTATAGGAAATCCATTTGCTTGGTGGAACAACGAGGTTCGTGTTGTTTTTTTTTTTTTTTTTTCAGAGTAATTAAAAAAATATTTATTAACTTGGTCCTGAATGCTGTTGTACTTTGCAAGAACCTACTCCTCACAACTTAAAGTGATCCTGAGTCAAGGCTTCCAGGTGAAAGCGTTTGCCTTCTTTATTCCTTTTCTATCATAGTGAAACCTGTTACTGCTGAAATCTCCCAAAATGGCATTTCTGCCCAGGGTGTTGCCCCATGCAAAGGAACTGTGTGGTTTTTGCTGTCCCTGCTGTTTTAACACCTGATCTTTTCATTTCTGCCTTTATAGTGCGGTGTCACCTCTCTTCTGTGCTGTATTGTGTCTGTCCTTGCGGACTCTTTTCCTTTCACTTTGCTGATATTTCACTTTAATTTCTTTCCAGCCCATATCTAGTCTACCGCCTATTTCTAGAGGAATTCTGGTCTCTTATCTGCAGGCCAAGCACTATTCAAACTATACATTTCATTTCTCGTAGTATTTTCTCCTAAGGTACTGCATTTCGAGAGTTATCTTCTGCTCTGACTTCCTGCAGTTTTAATTTTTAGCCTTTTGAAGAAATTATCTCAATATTCAGATAAGCAAATTGCGAAGCATTTTCAGGCTTCATTTGAATCTATTGTAACAAACCTCTTGACGTGACAAAATGAAGTTAGAAAAATAGCTTCCCTCAAGTGTGGAGCTTCCAAAGTATACAAAACTCATCCTTGTTTGTTTATGGAGCAAAATTACTGGCTGATAAGACAGTCAAAGCGCTTTAAAAGTGATTCTGCAGTTTTTTAACAGTGATTCTGCTAGTGCTTCCCATCCATTTTTTTTTATTTTTGATTTTAAAAACACAGAAGTGGTCTGATATTTGTGTGAAAGAAGGAAAAGCATACTGTTCTCCCTCTCAATTAGTTTTGTATATTAATATGAAAAAAGCACAAATCAGGTAATCTTGTCACTTTATTGTAATGCAGAATTTGAGAAAACTTATGCAAAAGGATTCTCTTTCAAAGGTGACTGTTCTGGACAGTTAGTAAAGGACACTTCAGGTATGCAATTTCTCCAATTCTTGGAGAAATTCTAACACTTGCTTTACTAACATGTAACTACCGATGTGGTAGTGAGCAAAGGTCACTGGTATATGTGTACACAGGTATAGATGTTCTTTTCCCAACACTCTGCAAAGGTTCAAGAGAAATATGTGTCGTTATATCTTAAATGTGTATTCTGTCAAATAATTAAAAGAATAAATAATTTAGTGGTATCTGGAATTAGAAATAGTGAAATGCAGTTACAAGGGCAGCTCTTTAAGAATATATGTACGTATCAGTACACGCACACACGTATACCTGCAGAGCTACTCCGTGTGGAAATTGAAAGGGAAAACTTTGTTTTGGCAGTTGGGAAATGATACTTCAGTCACCCTTACTTTCAGCCAAGGAAAACCACAGGTTTGGATGTGGAATGAAAAACCTACATTGATAAGATATGAACCCATGTTTGGTTTTAATTGTTGATTTTTACCTGCCACCTGAAGACTCCTCTGATGGTCTCATTTTCTATGTGAGTGAATCAGTTACCCGTGGTCTTTCTTCATTTGTCTGCAGAGCTAGGTCACCCAGTTAGGGAGCAAATGCATTGCTTTGGGGTAAAATGACTGCTTGTGTAATGGACACAAGAAATAAAAATAAAAATCCTCAAATACTCTGTAGCGATTGTTGCACTCAGACATTTTTGAAAATTGCGATTCGCTTTATAAACAGGAACAGGAAAAAAGTTTACCAATGCCCTTGTATCAGTAATTGATTTTTCTAGTCAAAATACATCACAAGTGTAATGTACTAAATTTCTTAGTTTCTGGTTTTTTGCATTTCACTTAGTGAATTTTTATTCTATTTTGAAGAAGAACTGAGGGTGGGAAGGCTACTGAAGGTTTTTCTGAAAAGCATTTTGAATTCCTAAATAATGGCTTAGGTTATTCTTCTGTATGATCAGGATGCTTTTTAGTATAGTCTGTTATGTAATCTGTCTAGTGTGTTGTACACATGCTCTTTAGCCAGAATGTGGGATTAAATTAAAACAGATAAAATATTTCAAGATGCAAATGATGGAAATTCTACATAGGATACATTTTGTTTTAACTAATATAGTGATAACACGGATTATAAAGCCCTTGAAATGCAGCATATTCCTCTTGATAAAAGATTTTACCTTCAAATATTAGTTGTTGCGCCTTCCCAACAATGGTATTGTAGCTTTTTTTATGTGGTTTTAGTGTGCCTATGAAGGGGAACTCCTTTGGGATGTATTAGATTAAAGAAAGAAAAGTTGTTTGTTTCCTCAGTGGGCAGGGTGTGATTACATAAAGAGTAATTAATAAATGAATCTTAATGCAGAACTTTATCTGTGGTAGCCTGGATTCAGAAGTCACCTAACCTCTGGTCTTCACACAGTTCATATTTAGGTCTAAGCAATGTCACTAGCCTCAAAAAAAAAGGTTAAAAATCTTGGATGCAGGAGAATGCTCATCAGCCTGGAGGACTTTGATCCGCTCAGAGGCTTCACAAACCCTGACTTAAAGCTGCTTATTCACTAGCAGGGTGATCCCTGGATCCAGCTGAGGTTGTCAGGCTTCTGCACAGAGGTTGTATGGCTCACCAGAGAAAACCAGGAGAGGGTTTAATTCTGTGACTTGCCCAATTCCCTCTCGCTTCCAGACAGAGGCTTAGAGCTGCTGGCACAGATCGATACAAACCACAAGGGTCACTTAAAACTGATTTTTTTCCCCCCTCTTCATGTTTAAAGAGTTGTATGCCTAAGAAGAGTAAACCTGAGACCTTCTAAAAAGACATTTCCTTTCCTCTAGATATGTTTTAATAAAGATAACCTGTTACTTCTAAAGAAAGGGGTCACCTTCTTGAAGGATTGCTTGAATTTAGTTTAGCCGGGTGTTCATCCATAATACATTGTCTTTTCCCCACTAATGACTGTGATTTGTAGTAAGCAAAGTACAGTTCTTGGTTCACAGTGCCAGTCTGTTCACTCTTCATTGCGTTTGCAAGATGCTATACCTGCAATCATTCTAAGAAATGCATTTGCCTAGAACTGGTTGAAGGTTCTACTCTTAATCATTACGCTATTCTTTACTTTTTGTTCTTTTTAAGTACCTCAGAGTAAGGCAGCTTACTTTACAAGAAACAGTGTTATGTAATGATGAACTATTTAAAACTGTTCCAGAATCAAGTGACTGAGGCTTGGGGTAACTCCACTGATCTTTCCACATGTGGGTGCTGGTCCTGAGACCCGTAGATTCAAGGAACATCTGCTGGAAAGCAGAGGTGCTGAGGTTGTCTGGCTGTTTCATGTAAGTATCATTATTAAATGACAAGAGAGCATTGATTTTACAGAAGAAAGAAACTTTGGGCTAAGGAATACGAAGTTATGTCTTTCGAATCCTCACACCTGAAATATATTCTAGAGGCTAGGTATGTAAAGAGTTAATTGCAGTGGTCAGAGCGAGTCTAAATATTTGAAGATAGCTGCAGGATGTATTTGTATATATGTTCTTAGGTGAATATATTTAATATCCTATTTGCAGTGTGCTAGGACGTTTAATTCATCTTTCCTCACATTTTATAATGCATATAAGACTTGTTACTCTGGCTTAGTTTGTTAAGCTGCAGTAACATGACCATATTTCTAATCCTTAGAGTGTCAATATCAAGATTTAATACTGTTTAATGATTCAGCTTAAATTGTTATCTCTTGTTAATTGGGATTAACTTTCAAGGTGTCCTATGACAAATGTGGAGAATATGATAATATTTGTTTTACTGTCCTCTAAACTAGCAGCAACCATTACACCTTCATCTTATGCTTTCCTAAAAGCATCGATTGCAAGCATTATTTTCATGGCCACATAGTCTCTTATGGATCATATAAAACAGTGTTAACTGCTGTGTTTTATACAGGCAAGCAGATTTTTGAGAGATCAATGAGCATCATGTCTTCTGGGTACCTGTCTGCATTTTTATACAGCCTCTATTTTCCATTTGGCACAGCCTTTTTTTATTAGGTTAGCAATAGCTATAATTTGCAAAATCATCGACGTTTGGCAAGACACAAATGTGCAGGACAAAGAGATTCTGGCAAAATAATTAAACGCTTAAGTCAATTTTGCTTTTCCGTTCTGAACTTTCTATCCTGATTTATTTTAAGAGACGACATTTTGAAACTGTAGTGGTTGATAGTAATAGGTGGAAGCTGCCTTTTCTTTCTGCTCCAGCATAGACAACTGATGGAAAAAATAGTCGATACATTTGAGTGCTGCAAACTCTATGTAATATCTACACAAGTGCAGAGATTTTGGAGGGCATTTTGAACTCTGTCATATGGTTTTGCACAATAGTTTAGAATCCTGCTGTTCTTTATGAGAAATACAGCTGCTGGTCTGGCTAAATTCATGGGGGTTTCTCAGGTTTGCAGCAAAGACGTTGCAGTGCACAAGCCCGCGTTACTGAACGCAGTGATAAAACCCATTCAAAGCTGTTAGAAAGAGTCACTGGGAACATTTTTCACATGCATCGGAGTCATTTAAGAAACTGCGGAAATGCTCAGAGGGCTCATTTATTTACTCAAATGCATGGAACCCACTAAGGCTAATACTGAAATCCTGTGCCAGAGGCACTGGTCCTCATTAATACACCTAGTTTTCTCCTAAAGGGAGAGATTTAAGAGCAAATTCCCCAAACTGTAGCAAAAGTACTTCCCCTTCTCCCAGTATTAGCAGCTATTCCATTGCTGTTGATGCGTTTTTCTGCCTAGATGTGTCTCTGCAACACTCGCCTTGAAAGACAAATTCTTTGAACATTCTAGGTAGTTTCATGCTCTAAAGAAAATATTTACAATGGAGTGCAAACTTGTTTTTTCTTTTTTTTTTTTCCCCTTTCAAAAGAACTGTACTGTTATGAGGAAAGTTTATTGTTGGAGCTGATCAAAGGGGCAAGGATTTTCCAGCTCTTAAGCTGGCTGACACTTGCCAATGTTAGAAGACTTTTTTTTTTTAATTATTTTTGCAAGTCTTAATGAACTCACTGGGCCTGTTCTGAAAAGCAAATAGACACAGAAAGCGTGTGCTGGAATCCCAACGCTCGGACTTCAGAGCATTATCTGTAGTTAAATTTCTAAATTCTGCAGCTGGTCAAGGTGCAGTTCAAGGGTAAAGTCAATTTAATATGACTTAATAGAGAATGTATTGAAGATGAGAATCTATGTAAGCACCAGGCCAGAACAGCGACTGTCACAGGAAAAAAAAAAAAAAAAATTATTCTTAAAAAGATTATTTATTTTTAAAAAGACAATGCCACAGAAAATCAGGAAGACATTTTAAAGGTTTTCATAATGTCCTTAGTCATCTCCTCCTAAGGAAAGGGAATTTAATTCACACTAACGGAAGAACCGTTCCTAATGAAGATGGAGGTGTGATTCTTCTTAGCTATGCTAGAAAGAAAATTAAATCATCAATAAAATATTTTCTTACAGGCATCTTTTTCTAAAAAATTTGTGAAGCATGAGGTTTAATATAGGTTTATTTCACATACTCAAAATAACTTTCTCTACTAAAGCAAAAAAAATCATAACTGCCACTGTTCTTAGATTTTTATTTATTAATAGCTAGAACTTCAAATATCATTAATTTGTCATGAAGACTAAAGAGTACCTCTAAAACTCTAGCAGCTTTTTTATGCCACTGGGGAAAGGATTGTCTCTGTATTTCTCTGAAAAACCTGTCTTTCAGGTCAATGATCCTTGAACTAGGAAGGATTTCCAAAGAAGCCAATGAGCACTTCAGATGAGCTTTTTGTCTACTGCATCAATAAGCACACCTGATTTTTGTGGCAAACCTGGAGTCAGCCTGATCTTTTACAAGGGTAGCTTAAGCAGTCTTTATATTTTCTCATTGGCAGCTCCAGCGGCAAAAGTGAAGCTCAGATTTCCGAGAAACTTTTGCAGCATCAGTTTAAGATTGTAAAGGAAATGAGGATGTTAAAATGCAAGCTGAATTCTCTGCACAAAATTGTTCCGCACTTCGCTCTTTTTATACAATTGTGCACCTCTGATTCTGACTTAAACAGAAGTCACAGCGTAAAATCTGAATGGAAATGGGTGATACCTGTCCAATATGTCAGCGTGTTATAAAGCATAACCTGTAAAAGTGACAGCTCTGTGGGTTGCTTTATAATCTCATGACTGCGAGGCGACCGTGGCTGATCTTGTCACTGGGACCGTTCTCATTAATGATGTGACACCACAACTTGCCCTTCCAGTGATACCTTTGCATTGGTAAGGCACGAGGCAATTTGGTTTTATCGATAAGCTTCCACTTTCCTACATATTCTAATAGTTTCTAGTACATATTCTAATAATTTCTAGTAGTTTCTAATATGTATTTCTTTCTGTTGAAAGAAATAAGGCCCATCTTCAGGATCTACTGAATGAGATTTTGATAGATGCATTCTCTGGCCTTGGGTTTGGTCTATGAAATTATTTTTAAAAAAAAAAGAAATCCCAGCCAAAACCCCACCAGAACAAACACTAAGGGATGGTTATACTTGGCTAACTCCCCACTGTGTTTTTCATGTCATCCTCAGTTCTTTTGGGAAATCTAACCACACAAATTCAAAATTACTATGCCATTTAGGAATAATTCCTTGAAAATGATGCCCTCTTTGAGGAAAAGGTAGGGAGGGGCAGAAGGAATAGGTTGTATGAATTCCGAGCTTGAAACAATGAAGTGCTGAACCAGTATTTAACGACAGAAAGTGGATGTAAATTGTTTCAGTGCTAATGAACCACAGAGAAAGTGAAATGTATTAGGGTAAAAATAGTGTGTGTTGCCTTTTATTTTCTTTAAAAAAAGTACCTATTTTTAAAACGTTTTCAGCCTTCCGATCCTTGCTATTCATAAAAACACTTGGTGTTTCTAATTGGTTTAAAATCTCATCAAGGCTTCCTCTATCAATGGGGACGTTCACTCTTCCTGGGTATGATTTAATGATTTAATCACTGTGGTTTCTTACCATGAACCCTGCTAATAGGGATCCTACACAGATTACGTAAATTGTATTCACTCAAGTGCTGTAAATGGTGAAGCACTTAATTCTACATTTCACCACCACCCCCCAATTTAATTGAAATGGAACCGTTTAAATAGAGCAATTAGAGAGCTCCCTGGCAGCCCGAGATTCATTAAGATTATGGTTTTTTATAGTGATTGCTTTTAGAGACAGCAAATTTGGAGTTATTTCTTGTATGACGTTGATTATTAGCACCGTGTAAAACACACGTATGCGCGCGTGAACTGCATTTCTTCGGAATTCCGTCCCGTGCCTTATCCCATGGCTGATGTTCTCCACGAGCTGTTTTACCCAAGGCAGGCTTTCTGGGTGCCTTCAGCACTGCGGCTGCTCGGAATGATAGGTACAGTAGATACAGTTACAGTATATTTTATTGAGATTTCCATCAGCTGGCTCGCTCTTTCTTTTTTCAAGCTCCCTTGTAGGCGTATCTATTTAGAACCTAAAGTTGTGCATCCAGGATAGCTCATAAAAGCAGTCAGAATTTGGACTGTATTCTGAAGTTCACAAAGTTCACTCAGCCTAATTTTCAAAATAAATTAAATTTTTTATCAGATGTCTATTTCTCCACGGCGGTTTGATCTTCGGTTGTGGATCCTGCCAATAAGGCTGGCAGGAATTGGTGTGGCCAACAGAGATTATCTTCCAATTTCACTTCTGTTAACATTTGAAACTAATTTTTAAGATATGTCTCCGTAGTACATCGCTACAAACAAGGGAAGAAATGGTGACAGGTCGATCTAGGAAAAAGATTTTTAGTGTTTCATCTACTCCCCCCACTTTTATTTTTTTCCTTCATTCACTGGCAGGACATGTGTATTTGTTAATAACGTGAGTTATATCTGAACATTCTAATTTGAAATACAGCTGTGACTGAATGTATCAGGGTGCGCTAACTTGGAAAATTCTCTGGTGTCAAACTATTTATAAGAAACACATAGGATTGTAAGCCTTCCAGGAATCTAATAATCTGTCTTGCAAAACCACTCGCATCCCCCTGCGTGCTAGCAAAATTTTGGGCTTTGTTGATCACGTCTGCATTTCGTGTTCACCTTTGGATCAGGAGGGCAGTTCTTAAATGTGTTAATGTTAAAGAGCAGATCATTAAAAACCTGACAGACATGTGTGAGAGTTTGCACCTCAAACTAAAGGTAGCAGAAAAGACACTGAACCTCGATCTATCCTAGCTTAAACGTGAACTAAACTTTTCTTTAGCTGAAAATAAAATTACTGTATAAACCCCATAACTAAAGTAAGGGCCGTGTAAGGTGTTTTAAGTCATCAAGAAAACAAAGAAAGGGACTTTAAGGTGACCTCATTAATGTTTACAAATATATCAAGGGGGAGTGTCACAAGGATGGAGCCAGGCTCTTCTCGGTGACAACCACTGACAGGACAAGGGGTAATGGGCTGAAACTGGAACATAAGAGGTTCCGCTTAAACTCGAGAAGAAACTTCTTCTCAGTGAGGGTGACGGAGAACTGGAACAGGCTGCCCAGAGAGGTTGTGGAGTCTCCTTCTCTGGAGACATTCAAGACCTGCCTGGACACGTTCCTGTGTAGCATAGTCTAGGCATTCCTGCTCTGGCAGGGGGATTGGACTTGATGATCTTTCGAGGTCCCTTCCAATCCCTAACATTCTATGATTCTATGACTCTATGATTTTAACTCCTCATCCAGTCTGACTTACCAGTTGTGTGAATCTATAGGTATTTCTGAGCACTCGTTCCCACAGGGAGAGGGCTGTACAGAGATTAATTATTGGTCTGACAGTAACTTTTGTCCACGTGCTGTAAGAGGCTGTATTCTCCTTATTTTTTTGCTTCATTTTCTCTGTTAAATTCCCCAAATTTTTATCTCTCATGACTAACGTGCTGCCTAGGGAAAACTTTTTGGTTCGTGAAGACCCTGATGAGGATCAGGTTCTTGAGCAGGTTAGGTGAACTGTTGGGATTGTAAAATACTTGGGTTTTTTTGTTCCAGTTTGTTACATCTTAGTTCTCTGCTGCTGTTCTGTCATATCAACGAAAATATTTCTGAAGAAATTCCTGAATATTTTAAAATAGGTATCTTTCCACTTCCTAGTTCTTGCAGTTTATTGAAGAGGTTTAGGAGCTCGATACTTCACGATCCCCCGCCAACGTACCATGTCCTTGGTTCTTAGCAGTTTGTTTGAGATTTAAGCTTGCTGACGCACCTAGCGCTGCCAAGGTGAATACAAACAAAGCCAATGCCAGACGCTTCCAGGCTTTAACACCTTCTCTCACAGTAAGGTCCCCATCCCCACAGAAGGTTCTCCGATTCCTTCTCTGGTCTTCTGAGTGTAGAAAACGAGCAAACTCATCGTTAGCAAAACTCTTGCGTATAAACGAGTCAGAGAAGAAAGAATGCAGCTTTGCATTCTTTTTGCTGTGATATTTCCAGGCTTCATCCACGGTGAAGCACCTTACATCGGAATTGAAATAATCCACAATCCGTATCAGGTCCTTTGGTTTCCACCACTGCAGCAGCGATGCCAGATACCTGCTACTGATGGTGTAACTTATTAATTTCCCCATTGATCTCCAGAACATAAGGCTGGGACGAGCGTAAAGCATATGCAGCTGAAAACTTACAAAACAGGAAAGAGACTGCGTCCTCAGGGCTAGCAGTATTTAGATCAATGTAAGGCCGTTTTAGCACATCCCCACTGCCTTTTCTCATAGACTTCCTACCCGGATCCCTCCTGATTGCACAGAGGATGTTAAATTTACTTTGCTTCCAAGATGAAGGCTCTACTATGACCAGAAAGTGAGAAGGTGGGAAAAGACAGAAGAAAGATCAGTAAACATTGGGTTTCCTGTGTTCAAGAAACAAATCCCGCTTTCATGTGCGACATTATTCTTATCAGACACCCCAGGCTATTTTCAGCTCTATAGCCTAGTGCTGTGCCATGTTGTAACTCAATAAAGTTGTTTTCATCATCTTAAGAGAACGAATGCTCATGTTTTTATTAAATGGGAAATTAAATCAATGGCACCTTTTTTATTTTTAAAATTCCTTTATGGATAGCTGTCAAACTGCTTGTACAACAAAGATAATTCCTGCTTTATGCAGGTATCTGGGGTGAATTTGCCTCTGATACAGTGTTTCTGTGTTACGGAGAGTTTGGTAATAAAACGTGATGTTCCAAACACTGAAGTTACAGACCTGTACCCCGCTTTTGTTTTCTATTTCCCCACGGACAGGTATCCATATGTTGGGTATCTGGTGAAGTCAGCTCCAAACACATTGCCTTGAATTCTCTATAAGACTTTCATACAACCTTGACGTCTAGGGGAGTGACACACCGTGACAGTGTAGTTTTTTTTGAGGGGAAGGCACTTGAGTAGCTTATGGAACCCCAGAAGTGTACATGGCGAAGTTGCACATTTGAGGTGGATGTTGGATAAGCTTGTTCCCAAAGCAGGATGGAAAAGAAGTAGAAAAGATGTATTTGGAAGTTAGCTTACCTCATTTTTCACCTGTTTTTGTTAAAAAAAAAAATTATATTTTTGGGGGTAAAGTTAGGCAAGTGTGGTATATGTGGAATTATTGGAAACTGAGAAGCTACTCTGAAAACAAGCAGAGTGTAGTCACCTGTGGTTCACTCTCAGATTGGGATGTGGATTGGGAAGTGTAGGTGTCACTGAGGCCATTGGCAGCTCCATTCACACCGTGGGCCAACAGGGTGAGAGCACAAAAAAAAAATAAACCCCAGGAAAATGAAGAAGTAGCAGATGCAATTAATTAGGGTCAAACATAAAATACACATTCTCAAAAGAGTTGACTACATGAATATAGATGGAACAAAATTGATGTTTTGTTCTACAGCAGAAAATCTGGGGCTTGCCCTAGGGGTATGAGACGTGCTTCTATAGAATCTCTGAATTTCATGGTACGATGTGAAGGAGCTTGTGTGACTATTGAGGTGGGTCCAGAAGAGTGGAAGGGTCACCACTTAGAGGTAACGTGACCTGACCTTCTCTGGAGTGTCATATCTGTGCTGGACACTTCATTTTAAATGGATGTGGATCAGTCTGGTGGAACCAGGGAAAGAACCACAACAAATGACCAGAGATCTAGAAAAGTTGATTTCTGTAGATGCTAGAATGAATTGTATTGAACCAAATGTATTTCAAGTTTTGAGAAAGGGAAGAAACACCCATCAACCATGGAAGCAGGAAATAAACTATTTTGTACAGTGAATTGGAGAAGAATTGCATTGTGAAAAAGAAGTATACCCAGACGTTGTGAATAAAAGCATCGTACTGACAAGGACAGTTAGACCTGGAATGGACTGGAAATATTTCTCTCCTTGAACACTTTCATATCTTAATCTTGTTGTATGACAAAGCTGTGTGAACATACGCACTGTGATCGTTTTACACAGCTGGAAGTTGCTTCTTATCCACATCCATTTAAGGTAGAATTCGCCTCATCTAGCAGTAGATGTTGCACTATTGAAGCACATTTATCTTGAGCGAAGGTAAACACCGAGGCTGAAACCAAAGCTCAATGGGCTGAACTGTAGCTCCTGAAGAGCCAGGAGTCTGCATTTTGTTGGAGGAATTCCTTTAGTATTTTGCATGACTCTTAGACTGTCTGTCAACACCTGGAAATCCACAAGCTATGAAATTCGCGCCAATGGCTCTCACCGGTCAAACATTAACGTGCGCTGTTTGAGGGAAGTCTGAGCAGACAGATTTTAAATAAGCGTTGATGTAGTTTAGAAGCTGCTTTTTGGAAACACCTGTTGCTGTGACAAGAAGGAGGGAAATGCTAAAAGCAGTGAGGAAGGTTCAGCTCTTGTTTCTGATGTTATTTGAGTTTAGAAGCATGTGGTGAAGTGATTCGGAGGATTTGCTCTTCCCGTGCTGATATGTGTGCGTGCAATCCGGTATAATTAACGTTTAACAAGGAGTGTTCTAGAGATATCAGAGAGCAGCTTAGAATTTACATCCAAGTCAGCAGGCCAGCCTGCTCTGTGTGTAGCTTGTGGTAGGTCATTGGTAGCTTAGGTGTCTTGTGTCACCCGGTTACTAAAACGTATCTGGAACATGGAATCTGACAGCAAACTGGGGGCTCTTATGAATATTTCCATTTTTTGAGAATACTGCAGAAGACAGAAATAGCTTTCTTTAACTTTCCATTGTTTTACATGCCCAAGGGAACAGTTTGTCTTTGGCAGCAACTCTGTAAGGATTCTTTTAAAGAGAATGCTCCCAGAGCCATTGCTCTTTGAGGGAAATGTAGCTGATAGGAGCATGTTCAGAAGGTCTTTTCCCCAGTCTGGAAATCTAAACCACGACAGGAGGCATCTTATTACTCTTTTGTATAAAGGAGCCACTAAGAGTAACGTTCATTAATATGAGATGTAAGTCATCTCTTGGGAAATATTTGCACCGAAATCCTTCATAAGTATAAACACTGCTCATGAGGAATCCTTTTCTTGTTATGCGTTTCAAGTCTGCTCTGTCTGGTTTATCTGATCTGTGCCAATAAATTCTGAGTTTATTGAAACATGTTGAAAATTCTGAGCAGTTGAAACATCTATTTGCTGTACCACAAGCTATGAGAAATGTAACATCAACCCATTGAGTATTCCCACTGACTAAAACTCTATAAACAAAATCCTAACCACATGTCAGAATTTGTAGGTAGTTTTTGGGGTTTTTTTAGCACAAAAGGAAGTGCTGGCAGTTTAAAGTGGCATTCAGACACTGAGTGTCCCTCTGTAGTCTTTCAAATAGAAAAAGAGTTCCATGGTAAACTAGGGAGTCACACTCAGAACTGATATTCTGTGTTGCATTACTTTGTTTTTAAGTAATTCCTATACTGAAGATATATTGCGATTCCCTGCCCTATGATGCACTTGTGAATTTGTCCATAAATTAACGTCACCAAAGAAGGGAGTATATGTAGTTGAGCTTGTTTGTAGAAAACTAGGTGGAGTGCTTGCAAAGATAGGTTGAAAATACAGATAACCTTTGATTCTGACCAGAAATATGAATAAAAGATGAGAGCATTTTCTTTTGAATTGCTTCTCATTGCTGAAGCTGAAAGAAAGAAGGTTCTTACTACAACAGAAACTGAAAAAAAAATGTAATATTTGGAAAGAGGTTAGGTTTAAAAATAGGCGTGAGACCTTAAGGAAAGGAGGGTGTTTGCTCTGTATCCTAGAAACTGAAATCCCTAAAGAAGTGTCCACTACAGGAAGACCTGAAAAGTAAGAGAATTTTAAAGATCCAGAGAACTAAGCGGAATAAATCTCCTGGGGGGGGGGGGGGGGGGGGGGGGGGGGGGGGGGGGGGGTGGGGGGGGGGGGGGGGGAATCAGGATTAAAAGTGAAGTGGTAATCACAGGTAGTGACTTTGATCTGTTGCTCTTGCTTATATGGTCCTTTGCAGTGAGGTATTCTGTTTAGAGGTAATTTTTTCATAATTGAAAATAACTGTCTCTCTGAAAAATGTAGGAAACGGAATTTATAAATGCTCAACGGACAACTAAATTGTTTGTGTACCAAAATCTTGTAGTAAGGATTCTAACTGGATGGTTCTGAAGCTTTCTATATGTCCCCCCAAAAAAAAAAGCAACCACCAGAAAAGCGTCTCAGTCTTGATCAAGGTAAGGACACAAGACAGTGCCTAACTGCTCTTAAATTAGGTGAGCCCCATGAGTTTCTGGCTGTGTAACTGCAGCTGTGGTTTGTGAGAACGCATAGAGGGATTGACAAGGGATCAGAAAAATTAAAAATATATCTGTGCTGCCAGCCCCTAAATAGGGGAAAAATGGACAAAGTGGGCGGTTTTGTACCCCTCAGTTTAATTTCAAAATGCACAGTCCAGGGAAGGACTGGGCTGTTGGATTCAAAGCCAACTTGAAGGGAGAGACCTACCTTGTAAAGACACAAAGGACTTAGGAGAGATTTGTTTTTTGCCTCTTCTTTTTAGTTTTCTCTGTCTAAACGGGTTTACATTGTTCCAGGCAATAACAGTAATGACAAAAAAACCCTTGGAGTAGAAATTGGAAAGAAATGTCCAGATGACATGTTCTCTTTAATGGAAAGCAAGACAGTCTGACCTGAAGACTAATTTTAACTTGGGGAAGCTTCACGTAAGCTCTAGAGATCTTTACAGGCAGATAGAATAAATGTCTATTTGGAACAATATATATATATATATAGTCAATGCTGTGCTGGGGCAGGGAAAGGGCCAGCAAGACTCTTTGATATCCTTTCCAACTCTCTTTTCAGTGGTGCTGTGCTAAAATAGACCTTGAGCTCCTTCAAAAAATAAATTGATGTAGTCTAGATTTGAAATACTGAATTTGCATGGTAGGTTGAAGAGTAGCAACTTGCAGGTAAAGAATTAATTGCTCATACTCCCTAGTGGTTGACGTCACTTTAAATACGTTTCAAATTATGGGGAAAGGCGTGGGTTGTCATTAGGTCGGTGCTACAAAATGTACGTACATGGGCTGAATGTGCCACTTCAGTGTTCTAAGGAACTCTGCTGTGCCACCAAAATTAAGAAGTTGGTACGTGAATTTATTTACAGTGCAGCAGCATTCCAGCTGACTTGCATTCAGCAACCAAATTACAGGAAGGAGGTGACAGTTGAACCTGTATGGATGGTCTTTAATAGGAAGTGAAGAAATGACTTGGGCAGGTCAAACATTAATCTTACAATAGCTGGCATCGTTATTGCCAATAAGGATTTCTGTAAGGTTTTACAGTACAAATTGTTCTGTATTTGTCCAATATATGGTGTTACTTTGAAGTGAAAATGACAGATGGGGTCTTTAATTTTTACTTTATATTTCCTGTAAATTTCTAGTAGTCACGCTTTTTGAAATGGGTGCTGTGAAGAATATCATGGTACATTTGATCTGATCAAATTTCATTTCAACTATTTCATTTTCACAGTGAAATATTTCCAAAGATTTAATTGTAACCTAGAGTCTTTTTTGTTTGTTCTTTTCAAAACATGTCCCTTAGTAACTTTTTTTCCCCCTCTCGTAAGTTTATTTAAGTTCTGTACTGTTTAAGCATTGGGAAACTACTTGGACTTATAATTTAATGTACTGAGCAGAAGTAGGAATCATAGAATCATAGAATGGCCGAGGCTGGAAAGGACCTATGAGATCATTCAATCCAACCTCTCTCTCATGGGCAGGGACGCCTCTCAACGAGATCAGGCAACACATACGATGCAGTTGAGTTTTAGACATTCAGCTTTTATTCCTTTGTATTTTCACGCCTCCCTGCATGCAGCTATGCTGCCTCAGAATCCTGTACTTGCTGTAGTTAACCTACAACTGCAATAAAAATAATAATAATCTCTCCTACCGTACCTTTTCCCAAAACCCTCAGTATATACTTGTGCACAATTTCTAAATTGTTCAACTTCCTTCTTCTGTCAAGCTGTTTATTGGACAGTTCAAACTTGGAAAGCCACGTCATATCATGACACAGCTTTACTTTTCCCAGCAAGATGGTCTCTAGGTAGTTATTTTAGCAAATTTACAGAGGATTCTGTTCTCCCTGGGTTTTGCCAGGCTTTTTTTGTTTGGCTTTGTTTCCACCAAGAAATACACAGTGAAGAGAAAAATCAGGAAATTAATATTGTGCCGTTCACATGTACAACTCTGTGCCACAGAGGTGGAGCAATTGCTCGGGAGAAGAAGATTCCTACAGGATAAGAAAACATTTGTACTGTGTCAAACTTCACAGATTGGAAAATGTATTTGAAAAAAAAACCAACAAACCCCCAAACCAAAACAACACAGTTGTTTCCTTCCATGTTTTTTTGGCACTGAGAGTTCAGTTAACAACACCAAAAAAAAATGATAAAAAAAGACCAAATCACATCCGCAACCGCCAGTCAGGCTCCATTTCTCTTGAACAGGTTGCCAGGTGGATGCCTGTTTTATTCAGGGGACACAACCATAGAGTAAGATTCTGGTTGCAGTTGTTCAGAGTTGTGAGCCCATTATCCTACATTTCCAAAAAAAACAGCTGCAGGGCACAAAAAATAGGTATCAATATCAAAAGAGGTGGGGCTTGCTAGTGTTCTTTTTCCTGAACTTCAGCACATTTACATTTGCTTTCTGTGTAGAATTCGCCGTGGGGTAAGTGTAGAACCTTTGTCAAACACAACCCAGCCCCGTAGGTCAATAGAAATAAATAAATAAGGGCAGGCAAGTAGAAGATCCTGATTTTTATGTCAAGGTGGCAGAAGTCTGGATTCAGGTTCCGTTTAAACGACGTTTATCCAATAATGAAGACCAGGCAGAATGATGAATGTGCTTCAGTGTGTCTGCGCTGAAATAGGTTTATAAACAAGCACCTGCCATAAATCACAGAAACGGCTTTGTCAAAAGTAACTAGAGACCAGATACATCTTTATAATTACCTGTGACACCCATTGTCCTGCTTTCATATCCTCTGTTCTCACTTAGATAATCTGCTTTATTTTACTTGCGGTTTTGATGATTTGCATTCTCCTTTTGAAACGTGGGCTTATGTCTGGGAATCTGCTCCAGGAAGTCTCTAACAATTGCATTAGGGACAGTAAAATGTGTGAGGTTTAGTGGCTAGATGCTACAAATGGTTTATTCAGGAGAGAAGATGAAACTGCTTACTAGTACTTCCACGAGAACTCTGACACACATTTCCCCTGTTTTAAGTATTTTTATTTGCTCCACATCTGGAGTTTGTTCACCAGGTAGGGGAAATGTCGTACTTGTTTTCCTTGGCAAATAACAATACTTACAAGTATGAGTAGTTTCATCGAGTGTTGTGACAATGGTATCAACTCATAAAGCTAATTTTTATCTGTGATCAGTTACACCTGGTAAAGATTTTTGTCCCTTGCGTTTCCTTTTGAGTTCATCTTGCACCTTCAGACTAACTCACTGTTTGTGGTTCCAGCTAAACAGTTATTTCTGGTTTAGCTCAGAGAGGGCTAGGGTATGAGTTCAATCTGCCTCTTAGTCTTTGCTAATTTTCCTTGCCTTCTTGTGTTATCAGGCATCTAGAAATAGCATTAGTGCAAACGATGTTAGGCTTAAAGCAGCCATCATGCAGAAAAAGATTAAAAGAAAAGGCGATATAAAAGCTTGGAGGTAGAAGCTGATTGAATTTGACTTTTTAAAGTGTTTTTGTATTTCCTACTGTGGCTACCGTGCTTAGCTGATGTACAATCACAGTAATGTGTTCCTTCATATTGGTTTACAAAAGAGCTTTGCAGTAATCATGGACCAGAAAGCACAGAGCCAGACAATAAATGTCTCTGCTCTTAGGTCAGCCTATTTAATTTCCCTTTCAAATCCGTTTGCTCACCTGCGGTGCTTATTAAATATAAGCATACTGTCTGGATTTAAATACTCTGTGCCACTTCAGCACTCTCTACCTGTTGCTTTGCCAGACTGATGCAAGTTGCCTTCCAGGACGACAGCAAGAATACGAGTGGATGCTCTGCTGCTCACGCTACTGCCCACAGTTACTTTGGGGTTGTCTTTGTAAGTTTTTTTTACTGTCATGGCCCGCACGAAGCCACTTGGTCTGGTGGGATGACATTTTAACTATAAATTCAGTGTCACAAAGCCCACCACATGTCTGAGATCTTCATAACAAGTAGCATTTGGAGGAGTTTTTCCTTCCATAAAATCTCCGTTCCCCTTATTGAAACGGGTGCTGTGCCTTGAAGAGTGTTGTGGTACGTTTGATCCGGTTGTGGCTACGTGACCTTCGCAGTGAAATGCTTCTGAAGATTTAACTGTAACCAGAAATCTTTTTTTTGTTTGTTTGTTCTTTTCAAAATATATTCATGTATTAAAGCATATTTGTACTAAATCTGCAACTTCTGATCACCTTAAGAGTCTAACTCCACATAGACGAATTCATTATCCTCTCTGACCCTTCTTGATTACGTATTATGTGGTGATGAGGTTACAGGTGTTTGATTTTTTCTTTTCACAGCAGGAGTGAAGAAAGCTCGACTGCTGATAATTATAACCATGGATGCATGTAAACTAACAGTGTGGCTGCCATGAAAGAGGCTGCCCAAATTCTGTATCTCCTCTGTGACAAGAAGAGCACTCAGCCAGCCATTTCACATGACAGACTATTCCTGAACCAACCTTTCTGCTAAAAAATTTGTCTCAGTTCCCTGAAAAAATAATTTATCTCCAGAGAATCTACATGACATCCTCTCCCCCGCCCTGGAACACGGATCACAGGGAAGAAATGGATCACTCTTCAGATTCAATCCTGGGACAGAGCTCAAAGAGGCACAGCTGGTACCAAAGATCTGGCAAGGGCAGAAGGATTCATCCCAGCTGGGAACATGAGCCCACCTTTGACAAATCCAGTTGCAAGAAAGAACTGCTTAATTCTCTGTCTTTTGTGTGAGTTCCCTACTAACAGCAAAATACTTTTTAACTTCCCTCTAAAGAAATCATCTTTAAATACAGAGGATAAGACAACTTAGCACTTGATCCAATCAATAATCAGTATTAATTCACTTTCCGGGCAGGCCTCTTGCTGATGCAGTAAACCCACAAGGACTAGAAGCTGTTCTTTTTTTTCTGTCCTTCCTGAATTAACGTTTGGTTGGAATTATTTTAACTGAGCCTCTCTCACAGAGACACACCCAATGCCTAAATTTACATTGCGTTGTCTTCTCCTGTCTTCAAAATTCCAGTGAGGGAATACAGGGTAGGAGTGGATTAGTGAAATCAATGCTGCTTGGCCATTAGCTACAACTCATCCTTGAGTGTATCCAAGAAGTAATGTTAACATACCATTGTAAAGGTCAAACCCTGAGTAGTGTTCCATTATTTTAGTGTTTCCATTGGTTTAATTAGATGTAAGTTTGTTTCCAACTTCGAGTATGCTTCAATTTGCAGTTCTGGAATCTGACTGTAGCTCATTTGACATGCAGCATGCATACCCTGAACCTCCATTTCCACCACGATGAAATAACGTGATGATCTCACACTTAACTGCTATTCAGAGAAAGAGATGAACTGCTCGGTGAAAGATCCTCTCTTGTCTCTTCCCCAGGATCGATAGTATTTTATTCAGTGCTGACACCAGCTCCAGAATTACTCCCGGAGTGCTCTAAAATGGTTTGCAGAACATTTATGCACTTACACATAAGCTGGTATCTCCTGTCTTAATATGTCATAGTGCGGTGTATGTTTCTCTGTGTAACCTTTTCTGACAAGAGAATAGGATTCCTTGGAAACATTAACTTTTCTTACCCTATAGATGAGACCATTCTGGTTTTAATAGGATTTTTCCCCACCACTAGAGCCTTATTTGGATTTTTTGTGCTCTAGTGCAGCCAGACTCACTGTAGCTGAGACCTAGTGCTATAGACTTAGGGATATGGGAAGTGTAGGTAAGCTCCTGCTTATGATTAACACAATCCTAAAGCAAATGTGTAAAATTATATTAAATAAGGTGGGGCGTTCTTGAGTTTAAGTAGGATATATTAGAAGACAGAGTGTGCTTTGCTACTTGCGAATGTTGAATTCAACTCAAAATAATCTGTGGGAATGGTATGTTAGTGTGTCTTACACCTTTTGCTAGATTTGCTTTACTATGAAGTTATTCAAAGTGCATCTCAATCTATTCCTGAGTTGCCTCTCCAGGCTTTTTTTCTCCTGGGAGTACATCTACTTTAATTCATGAACAAGAAATACCTGAATCTCTCTGACAGGACTTTGTTCCCTACAAGTTTTAGATTTTCATGTATCTTTATGCACATATGTATGTAGGTGTGCATGTACACGTGTGTATATGCTTATCTATAGAACCCTTCTTAGTCTTTATGATATTCAGCCTCTATTATGTGCATAAAAGTACATCTGACCACTCGAATATCGTCCTGTGTTTGTGACACTAGAACTAGATACAGAATATGGCCATATTTCTTCTTATGTTTTTTTTTAAGGTTATGTATTTCTGTGGCTTTAAAATTATTTCTTCTCTCTTGGAGACAAAAAACTAATGATTAATGTCTTCAAAATATATATCCGTTAGGGATGTGACCTAGCAGTACTGATGAACTCATTCAAATGCAACTGTCTGTGCATACAAAATTGTTTTCTCTTGTTTAATTCTATGTTGATAAAATAATACTAAAGAAAATAATTCATCTATACATGTAGTCTTAACTTTGCTTTTGCTATTTGGTGATTATCTGCAAAACATAGTTGTGCTAGCGTTCATTGCATTCCTGATAGTAAATCCAATCTCTTTTCAATAGATACTTGACAGAAATAAAACTAATTTTGCAGTGGTTTATGTGAGCATACAGAAATATCACATTTATGTAGATCTGGTGCGCTCGCTTGCAGTTCCTGCAATGTTACTGGGTGAGCTCTGTACAAAAGTTTCTGGAAAAAGTAGGACATTTACCTGGGTGAGTTCTTTGTTGGTTTGTCTTTAAGCACAACTGTTGCTGCAGAACTGATGACAAACTATTCCTGAACAAAGGTACTATTTGTTGCTAAAATTAAACCTTTAAAGGGCAAGAGATTAAACTTTCCTTTTAATAATTATCTGAGGAGAAAACCAAGTGCTTAGTCTTGTTCTTAATATACTTAACTTTGTATGACGCTTAGCAAATTCCTACCAAGGTTCAATACCATGCCTATACTAAATTTTTTTGTTTGACTTTCCTACTCGTATAGATGTTCTTATGGCATTGTGTATATGCAACTTTCATTGTAAGGGTAACATCCTGTAGGGCCGTGGAATTGTTGAGGTTGGAGAAGACCCTTAAGATCATCAAATCCAACCATTTTTCTTGTTGGTAGTCCTGCCGATTGCTGAGAGAAGCATGGATACAGTATTTTACTTTTTGTACCTCAAAACTGTGCATGCGCTGTACTTGAATAGGTATTCTGGAAAGATGTGATGCAAAACTGAACTAGTATACAGAGAATGAATAAAAAAAATAATAATTTGAAGAACGAGGGAAATATCAAACCAAAGTCTCAACCTCCAGTATTCTTAGAGGCCACATTTACATAGTAAACTTTTAGAACAGGCAAGTTTTTCTTCATGTTTTTGCTAGTGTTGCAATTTGAGTTTCTGGTTTAGTAACTGTTTTCACCAGAAATGTTTTTTGAAGGTTAATCCTTGACCAAACATTTATGAGGATTGCCAGACATCTGGTAAGCTGAACTCTGTAAGGTAGGTTGTAACCTTACTACACTGTGTGCAAACAGACAGGAGCCACGAAAATTGCCTTGCAGCAACTGTACAAAAGGATAATGATACAATATTACGGCATGTGAACAATAGCTTGTTTTTTAAAGAAAAAAAGTATTTTTAGGACTAGTCTGTTCTTTTATATCCTCTCTTATATAGATTGCCTATTGCCCAGAGAGATCATTTGGATAGTTCATAATTTAGAATCCTCGTTTTTTTTCTCGTTGCCAAGAGCGTCAAAATTCCCTGAAACAGCCTGCAGTAGGTAGGAGCTTTCTAGTGCAAGTGAAAAATTAGGGCAGGCTTGTAAGTGACATTAGTTTTACTGGTGGAGTTTACAAAGAATTTTAATGATCAGTCCAACACTTCTAAATACTCGTAAGTCTGAAAACAAATAATCCACAGACAGTTTGTAATAAGAAATATTTCAGCCTCATTAAATATGCAAAGTAGTAGGGAAAGGAATTGACATGACCTAATCTAACAGTGACATGTGTTCAACGTGATCCCATGAACCTTCTGACTTTTTTGGAAGGGGAACACAGAGGACACGCTGTTCTCATTGCTCATGAGGTGAAAAGCCTATTGGTTTTACGAATAATTTCATTTTGGAGTTCACCCAAAGGTGTCTGTGCTAAGAAGGTATGATTTGTGAAATTGTGAATTGATATTCTCTACCTGGAGAAACAGGTTTATTCTTTAAACTCTTTCCGGCAAGAGAAGACCGAGGTTTTGATTCATTTTATGTACACATTACAAAGTCAAAATGTCATAATATCGCAGAGATTTTCCTTTGAGTGGCAGCTCTGTCAGTACAAACGTCTGCACAGCACCACCTACAATCCTCACAGCTTTCTGTAATAAGGTTATATGATGCGTTTTTGTGTATATATATATTTATACACATATATTTATATAGGACAACTAGTTGTGTTTGTTCAAGTTCTGCCATCATCAAATCCACAGATTTCCTTTAAAAAACCTTTAACTGCTCTTTGTGCCCACGTACCCCTGCATGCATGCATGCTCTGCTAACAAATTATATTGTCGTTGTCTTTAACACTGTTCTACCTTAACTGAGGTAGCTGGTACAATTTTTTCTTGAATTTTGCCTGAGCTGGAATGACCTCGTTCGCCTGACCCTAACTGAGCTCAGAACAAGAGGGACCAATGCAGAAGAGATCTGCAGAAGCCTGACAAATATTTTTTTAAGTTGTCAGGCTGGGCTTTGTTCTTCGTGACATCTGGTTCGTGCGACAAGCTTAGCAAACTCAAGTTTTATAGAAAGAACATTTGAAATGTTTAAGGTGGAAAATTCCATTTTCTGTCTTTCAATATATGTGCAGAGCTCAGGACAATAATTTCTCCCACAGGGAATTTATTCTGAATCCTACACTGCATAAGCTTTACTCTTCTTTTACAGGACATTTTCTGTGTGTAGTGCTCTTAGACCCCAAGTAATCGTCTCTGTAATTTAGCACCGACCACTAATATTTTTCTCAACAGATTCACGGTTATTCCTGTATTGTGAGCAGAAGGCTTGACTATAACCTCAGCTTTTCCCCTTTGGTCTTTGACATTTTAAACAAACACAGATTGGTTTGGCTCTGGATTTTTCTTACCACTTGCAAATTTTTACCTTCTGTTTTAACTGTGTTTGAAAGCTGATTTTGAAGTGGGAAAGACTGCCAATTAAGAATTTTCTTTAAGATCATAACGGCAGTAAAGGATGCTCTTTTGCTAACTCACTTGCAAACCTTCCACCAGAATTTTCAAGTAGCCTTTAAGAAACTGTCAGCCCGTTTGCCTGGGAAGACAGATTTCAAGTTTTGTCGTGCAATTAGTGAGTATTCAAAAGGCTCAGCTCTGGCATGGAGGACTCTGTACAGGCAATTCCTTTTCTTCTGAGCATACCTGCGAACAGCCTTCCAGAGAGCTAAGGACTTGGAATAAAATTAGAGAGGAGATAGAATAATAGAAACAATACTTCAATAGGAATAGTCAACTCTTTGAATTAGGAACTCGCTTAAATATCTGAGTTAAGTGACTTAATTTTAAAACAAAGCCTTACTTTTACCGGGATGTTCCTAAGCACGTGCACACACATGCGGACACAGTCATTCATTTTGGTACTATTTTTGCAGCCCTAACTATATATCCGATTTGACTCGGTTGATGAGGAAAGAAGATATTCTTGGTTCTAGTTTCTTCTCATCCAAACTTCACTTTCCAAGAATTTGCCCAATAGAGCTCCGTTTGGGAAGCACTGTAAGTGGCTGCATTTAGCAGGTATCTGGCAATTTGTTTGTCTAGTCCTTCCATGTTGCCTTAAACTAGTCCTTTAAAATTTAAAGGTGCTTGTTTCGTAAGGGTGTGTCCATGGACTTCTGCCAATTCACTGTTCTTATGAAAAGTAAGTTCAGAGACAAGCAAGAGAAAATCTGGTGAATGTTTTTTACGGCTGTTAAATTCCTGAGTCTTCGTCTTCTGGTCAAATACTGTCCCTACTCATGTATAAATGTTGCCATAGATGGTAGCAGAAACATTCTAGATGGGGAAAATTCCTGGCAAAAATGGAAAATAAATATATTGTTTACTCAAGGATTAAATTTGTTGTCTTTTCAGGCAAGTAAGCAACAGATGGATAAGGTTTCAAACCTGTATTCTATACCCAGAGCTTTTTTAAAATACTCCTATCTCTTTTGTTATTGTTTCATATTTTGAGACTTTTTTCTTTAATATGTTTATCTAAATTTGGCCTATATATTTGTTATTGCAGTATTTCTCTCTTTTATTTAAGAGCGACAGTCATACGCACGCACATCTTCACGTCCCCATGCAGTCCTGATCACCATTTTGTAAAACTATTTTCTTCCAAAAATGCAAAGGCATGTTGCATAAAAAACAATTTTCTTTGACTTTTTAAAAACTTGAGGCGTTATACTTTTGTAATTTGTAGATTTAGAGAGTTGGTTATAATAAGGAAAAAAATCCCCCATAAATAGGCTTTGGGATCTATTATGTCAATTAAATGAATGGGAGGGTTTGTATGAATAATTTCTGTTATCACTAGTGGCCATTTTACTTATTATATGCCTCAAAGAGATAAAATGTCCCTATGAAGCTGAAGCATCTGTGATCTTCTACAGAGTTACCTGTATGCAACCTTGTTAATGATTTTTATTTGTGCATCTCATCATTCAGTTATTTTAACAAGTCTGGTAGTTAATTTTTCTAAAGTCCTGCTGCTGATATTTATCTCTCCCTTCAGTAAAGGGACAGCATCCTGAATCCTATTTATCATAAATAGCTGCAAATCAAGATTAATTCTCCTGGTAACCTGCAATTTAATTTAAGTTTTTGAATATGAATGCATTCATTTGGCATCTATGAAGAACCTACCTCTGATTACGAACTCTTCATTGCGCTGCTTCTGTATCGTGCTGAGGACTCAAATAATTTAACTGTATTGTGGAGCCCATATTATATCGAATAACAGTAATAACCACAGATGCTATAAACACAACACAATCTTTTTAAACAATGAAAGATCAGATTAAAAATCCTCAGATATCGAGACAATTGCATATATTGTCACTAAGCACTGTCTAGACTGATATTTCTTTATTTTCTGCTACAAACAGTAGAGATCTAAGAAGTAATTACAGTAGACATAAAAAGGAAAATTCCAATTGTTTTTAATTTAAAGATGCCACCAATTATTACCACTTTTGTTCCAGTCCTCTATTTCCAGGATGTAAAGTATGTTCTCTCTACAGGATCTGCTTGGTGTAGTTTGAGTGGCCAGTTCACATGGGCTTCATCATAGAATCCTAGAATGGCCTAAACTGGAACAGACCTGAGAGATCATTTAATCCAACCTCCCTGTCATGGGCAGGGACACCTCTCAACTAGATCAGGCAACACATGGGGACCCAACAGGGATCGAACCCTTTAATCTTTGGTGTTTCAGTATCGTGCTCAACCGAGTGAGCTAAATCGGTCTCATATTTGTACGGGTTGTATTTTTTCCTGTTGTTTCAATTCACAAATGAAACTTCCAAATCCTGTAAGGGCGAAAGAGCTTAGTTTTGTTCACCATTATCAAGCCAAGCAGGGTATCAGCTGCTAATTACTAAGACTGATAGCAAAACATTTCCAAGCTGCAAGCTTATTTCGCAAGTTAAATTCTTTGCCTTTACGACTGCTCCTTTTAATTTTTTTTTGAAACCCGAAAGCACTTTACTTGCTTTTTAGGCATGCCAGAATTTCTTCTTCTAAAGGCGTTTAAGACTCCACAGGCTAAAATCCTAAGATCAGTATTTCAGGGTGACAATTAGCCATCATCTGGGGTCAAGCAAGACCTAGTTATTTGGAGTAGTAGGAATATGAAGATGATAATCTAGATCCCAAGACAAGGTTATTTTCTATTTTCTCTCTTTTCCCCTTTAAGTAACCAGCCATGAAGCCTCAACGTTTCTAACATAGACATTTTATGACACAGGTCTCAAACTAAAAAAACCCCAAAACAATAAAAACATAAAACCAACCAACGAAAAAACCCCACACCCTACCTGTTGAAATAAATAAGATAGCTCATAACTCAGGCTTCTGTCTGCAAAGATAACATTACAAGGTGTAGATGCAGATCAACTTTATCAAGCTTCAGAAACATGAGGACAAGGGATCTAATTAAGAAATACTTGAACTGAGAAAAGTATGACCTCAGTAAATTTTCATATTTTCATTGTGTCCGTTGTACGGTTTGGAGTCTAAACCAACAATGTAGGATTTAGATAATGTCAGTTCTGCCCTTTAAACTCTTATTCTTGCCTTCCAGACTACTGTTAAGCAATTAAAGTTATTTTGTTCTTTTCTAGCTGGAAATGAAAATGAGAGCCTGGGCTCTGGAAAACCCAACATTGTTCAAGTACAGATATAGTTAATATTTCTTTCATTTTTAAAAGGTTTCGTAACGACATGAGAAATGACCTGTTTTCTGTCATTTCCTCGGAGATAAAAATGTGGATACCTTTATTAGTGTGCCTGCTCACCAGGGAGCTTGAGCACCACAAGAAAGGTTCAGATAAGGTGCCAGCGATCTATTTCTTGAATCTTGGCATGTGTGAGGCCTGCCTGCTGGTAACAGTTGGTTTGGTGAGGACAGACTCGAGCTGCTGTACATGAATGAACAACATGGTTCCAGACTGCAGATCGTGTTGGTACGGGATTCTTATGGAATGTTATTACGGAATTTCAGAGGGGGTGGAACAGTTGCATCCTTTGGCCAGGACTGGGATCTAAGGTTGAGCCTAACAAGAGGTTTTGCAAGTGATGGATTACACAGCTGCTTAACATCTCACCTTTGGTTCGGGACTTGGACATCTTCCTCTGCCTTTTGTTTGTTTGTTTGTTTTTTTGACATGAAATCTTCAAGTGTTCTATGTAAAACTGCTTTACGTTAAATCAAAGCAGCTGATTTCTGATTCATGCTCTTGGTAGATCGGCTCCTTAAATCTTGCTAAGTCAGTCATTGTTGCATTTAGCTGCATGCAGACATGCATGTACCCATCCACACAACTTGCAAGATTCAGATTTGTGTTGTGCTTCTCACCAAAAGACACGATGTTCATCATTCCGAGTGGCACCTGGGACAAGATTAGGTAAGCAGATAGTCTAGAAATGACAGCTGAACCCAAATATAGAAGATCGCTGTCTTGATTCTATTGGTTCCCCTACATGTTTTGCATATACGAGATGTTGTTTTTCTGTTTGTATCTACATCCATCTGGGAATGCATAGAGGACTGGCAAAAGTGCATGAATTGGAGAAGATCTGATTTCTAAACTATTGCATCAAATTTGTGTTCTCGCTTTGTCTTAAGAACTTCAGACATATCTGCTGCTTTTAAAGTCTTTTACTCATATACAAACATAAGAATATTGAACTTAGTAGACATAATTAATATATCCCATATTGTTAGTAATTTTTAGTAATTACTAATCAACTTATTGATATTTATTAATAATTAATATTGCTATTATTTCTATTATGATACTGGGTAGAAGTTCTGCTTAGTTACCAAGGTATCATTAGGCTAGGCATACTGTAAACTCAAAGAGAAGATTAGTCCAATTCAAATCTAATCAAAAGAAAAACCTTTTCCTTTCTGGAAATAATCACCAATTATTTCTGTCATATATCTTAAGATATCCGAGATATCTACTGATCCTTGTTGAAAGCTGAGCTATGTTGGCAAAATGTATTTCATAAGCTGTAAAATACAGTTTTGTTTCCCTTTCCTAGCAAGATAAATGCAGTGGTTCTCAATGGGAGGGCATGATGAAACCCGATGTATCTCAGAAAAGCAGTACCTTTAAGTACAGAGGAATAGACCTATAAGAAATGGTGGTTTTAGATAGTCTAAATTTCTCCTTTTCTAATCTAGTTAATTAATCCTAAACAAAACTATTGTTGTTTAGCCATTTCCTAAGTCCTTGATGAATATGCAACTGAAGGAGGCAGAACACTCCTAGCATTATTTTAGCAAACTGGGTTTTATGGTGTATAATTAATTCCAGCTGTTCCCTCCAGCCTTCCAAGAGCTCCGTGAAGAAACAAGAAGTGTAGCTACAGGCTTTTCTGCCTGCAGAGTAACATTATTCAGAGCATACCCTTTTGTAGCTCTAACTTGGATATCTAGACCAACGGAAGTTTGTGTTGTAGACTTTGTGATCTAGCGTGATTAGGAAAGAGCTTCCTAACAATTCTACCACTCAAACGCTTAGAACTGTTCCTTTCTCAAGAAAATGTTAGTTACTTTTTAAAGTAGCTTCAAAGGAATAGGTAATTTGTAATGTTCAGATGGAAAAGCTTGTCCTTTTGAGAGTACATAAGAGCTTCTACTGACTTTTCTTCCTTTTGATTCTGCACAAAGGGTCAGTCGTTTCTTCTTCTTCTTGGTCTTTGAAAGAGACCCTCACAGATTGCAGGGGAATCGTACTGCCTACAGCTTGCCCATGGGGATCACAGCAAATAAAAGACTGTTACACCAAGCCCAGCTTAGCATTCTTATAACAAGCTTTTTAAGAGTGTTAAAACTGCTGGATCCATTTTCCTGCTCAAAGCAGAGCTCCAAGCAGCTACTGCTTGTCCTGGGTGCTAGGGGCTATGTGTATATTATGAGTGGAAAAAATAAATAAATTCATGAGATGTTATGCTACAAAGGAACACAGGGAACTCTCTGTCGTTTTGGCTGACCTCTTCCCCACTACATGGAAAGTTAATATTCATAGAAAACATTGTGTGGATGGAAGAAAAATGTTTTTAAAAAGAAACTCAAAATGCCAAAGAGTGGTTTATCCTGCAGCAAAGCCCGTGTTTTTCCATGTTACCCAGAAACTATTTGACGTGAGATGTAGGTAGAAAAAGATAAGAGCCCTGAATGACTCTTCTCTTGGGTTAGGGTCCTGCCTCATAGCAAGCACAATCATATTTTTTTATTTTTTTCCCCCTCTTTTTCCCAAAGTATCTTTCATTCCAACTTG
Organism: Trogon surrucura; assembly: GCA_020746105.1. Classification (NCBI taxonomy): domain Eukaryota; kingdom Metazoa; phylum Chordata; class Aves; order Trogoniformes; family Trogonidae; genus Trogon; species Trogon surrucura. The sequence continues at coordinate 43,375,188 of CM036621.1, forward strand.
CACAGCTACTAAAGTCTCAGCAACAGGAATTGAAAAGCTGTGTTTTATATATATATATATATGTATATAAATAATAAGAACTTATTATTTTTTCTTTTATGTTAGTGGACTTCAGTACTGTATAAAACTTCAGCACATTCTTCTTTGGACTTAGAATACGTTTGTAAATTGAGTCCTCCCAAGCTACATTAGCTGAAGCAATATATTCTGGTCAGGATAATCTATAAGCTACTCTGTACAATGTGTATAGAAATGCATGGTGTTGTGTATTTGGGTAAATATATACACGTGATAAAATGAACGGTGGCATACTTCTAACCATAAGAGACACGTATTAAAATAGATGTGTTTGTTCTTAAATTAGTCTGTTGTAACTGCTTGAAGACATAGAGAAAACAGTTTCAACTACTAATGCTGTTTCTTCTATTTTTTTTTTGTTCGTTAGCCATTAATAAAAAGAAGTCAACCATAAAAATAAGATATTTTTTTAAAAATTGCCAAACTAGCCTTGTTTAGTAGGTAGCTAAACACAAACTGGCACAAGAAAACCACTCTAAGTAATGCATTTTGGATATGTTCATGAATGACCTAAAATTGGTTTCTGAAACCAAAGTTATTTTAGCTTCAGCCTACGTACAAAAGACTAGGAATGAGTGCTTGCTTTTACAGGTTTTCTCCTGACATAGATTTCCTCATCCAATAAGGGAATATGCAATTTAATTTATATTTAGAATCTCTGGACTGTGAATAATAGGTTTTCAAGTAGAAGGAGGGATCATATATACGGATTTTTTTTTTTTTTGAGCTAGAAGATGGTGTAAAATTGTGACGTTGGACTGGTGACTAGAATTTTCTTGGCGTATCATAAATGCTTGTTACTTTTCAAGGCTGAATGATATCTTCTAGATTGAGCTGCTGTACGAGATCATTTGTGCATATATATTTCATGGATTTGGTGTTAGAGATTGGTGCCTTGCTACACTTGATTTGCATCGAAGAAATACAGAAATTGTTGTAAATGCTTAAAACCAAACCACAGCAAGAACAAAATAGTCTTTGCTCCTTTAATACTCCTGTAAGGGATTAAGCTATTATGGTGAAAGAAAGACTTGAAGCACCTGCTCACTTAGCCCTTCCATCCAAAATTGCATTTGATGCTGTAGTTTTCTATATTTCTCCTCATACCCTAAATAATCACTCAGATGAAAAAAGATAATGATAGCAACAGTAACTAATGCATAACGGGTAATGTACATAAAGGAATAATTAGGGATTGACAGACAGTCCCCTAATATTTGCAGTCTGATCCTGTAAGAGCACGCCAAACTCACGCTTTATCTCCATTTTCCTGCTATCGCTCATTTTTACCCTTAGGCCTCCATCTTCATTTATTTCCTATAGTTCTACTCCATTAAGTAGCTCATCCTGAAATAGCCAGTCCCATTTGTCAGTCTTCTGTTCTGGTCCTCAAGCTATCTGGTACCAGGATGATGTTTCTCATGCCCTCCTTCCTTTTGTGTCTTCAGTGAAGTTTATCATTCAGTGTCTTACATTAAGTCCAGAATCAGATGGATAATTAAATAGTACAAGATAGTTCATTGCGAGGGGGCGAAATTCTCAAGTTCTCAACAAGACAAGGTGAGTGCAGCGCCGTGCTCTCCTTTGGATGCCTTTTGCGTCGCAGTTGTCCCTGGGGCTGGGGGCTACTTTTGTATTTCGTCATATTTTTTAATTCTGGTGCCTAATCTCTTGCAGAGTTTTTTTCATTACCCTGTTTATTTTCTTTGCTGCTTAAAATTAGAGCATAGTAAGCTTTTTGTTTTTGCTAAATGCATTAATTGATTGCCCAGGTGGTTCTCATGTGGAGCTGTGACCATGGGGTGGGGAGGATTGGTCAGGTGATCCCAATGGACTAATTGTGACATTCCTCCCCTGATGCTTAGGATATAAGGACTTCCAGGAACATCCCCCATGACTTTTTGGTGGCTACTGTGCTGAGAGGTTTGCTGTGGGCTGTTTTTCATCTGTGGTGTGTTCTCATGCTGCAGAGGGCCCCTGTGCCACAGAACAGGTGTTCTTTCTCTGCCCTCTACCCTGGTGGCAGCGGCACAACTTTTTTCTCTTTTTCTTGGGGTGTCCTAGGGCCGTCGGTCATGCTCAGTCAGAGGCTTCCCATCCAGTAGAAGGGGATCGAGTTGCTGTGGTGTGTTTTAAGAATTTGTGAGAAACACTGTGTGGGTATTTGTTGCTTCTGGCAAGGAACAACCTCTTTGTGGGATTGCTTGTTCTCAAGGACCTGGCAGTGTTTGGTGGGTGGTAATGAGACATTGGGGGGTTTCGTGTTTACTATAAGGAAACTTAAATCTGGCTGAGATTATCTGATTTTTATCTTCATAGTATGAGTCGCAACATCATGATCACAATGTTTACTGTGTTTCAGGAAAATGTAGTGGTGATGACTGAGCAAGTCTCACAGCGTGACACCCAAAAACTTCCTGCACGTGAACCTGCCACGTTTATCGTATCTTCTCCCACGCCCTGAGAGGCTGCTGTGATAGATGGAACCCACAATGCTGACCTCAGGTATTTAAAGTTTTCGCTATGTAATAATATTTAGAAGCTCGTGTTGTGTCTGTTGTAAATGATACAGAATAAGGGGTGCAATTTCCTATTGTCAGCTAAACGGAACAAATTCTGCTCGGTGTTATTTACTTTTAAGTTAAATCTTCTCTGAGAGGCTGCACTTTTTGAGTTAGTAGTACATTTATGCAGACAGTATCTGCTCCTCATCATCGCAGTTGTCCTTGGATCTGGGGGCTTTCTGGTTCTCGCATGCCCAGCCCTCAAAGTAGTGGCAAAATTTTTGCCAAAAATTGATGACCGTGGACTGGTTCTGCTTACTGAATTAGACTACTTGTTACATCTCTTTTTTTTTTCAACCAGGTTGGGAGTTACGGTCATCCCAGTCAGACTATTTTTGCTTACGGAAGTTTCCTGTTTGTCTTTCGTGGCGTATGATGTATTTATTATCTTTGTTTTTGACAGGCTGGTAATGTGAAGGATTAGACCCGATGAGGGACTTAAGCACTGCAGTGTTTAGTATAAAAGTTTCAGGCTCCGCATAAAATTGAATTCAGGAGTTTTAGGAGTCTGGGAACACTAGGATTAGACTTTATTTTGAGAACAAAGCTGGGAAGGGCACTGGAGAAGCAAGAAGTCACTGCTTTTTCTGCTAGAGGAAGCATTGCTGCTGCTGCTGTGATTTTGTACGATAACTCACCGGCTGAGCGTTTCCCCAGGGTGTGTGTAATGTAATTACCGCTTGTCTTGGAGGAGAACTGCAGTCGGTTCTTTGCCTGTAGCTGTAACCTCCATCTGATTCCAGGCTCTGGGGAAGGGAGCTGTGCTGACCAGACCTTCTGGTGCCTCAGGAAAAGCTCGTGGAGAGCTTGTGAGAGACCTTATATTTATTACTGAGTGATCTCCGAGCAAGAGAAGGTCGCAGGTTCCACTCTCCACTCAGTGGACTGTTTCGTAGGTTTTGGACAAATGGAGTCACTAGAGAAAATATATAAAGAAACACCTCCAAGAATAGGTACTCGTGTAGGAAGTTTCCAAATCTCTGATCTGTCGCTACCCTTTGGTAAGCCGCCTTGTTTCATTTGGCGTATAGATGTTGGTCTGTTAGGAGACAAATAGGTTTTGACTTTTTTGTTGCTGTTTAATTTGCCCTTTAGCCAACATGCTGAGGAGGTATGTACTGCTAATGAAACACTTCTGTGGAGCTCTCTTTTCCCAAAACAGCTCCCTAGGCGTCTTTGAGCTGCTAGACTGAGGAGTAGTCTGGTATGACAGCAATAAATTTGTGCTATACTGCTTCACTGATCTACCCTTTGTAGAACACTTCTCTAGGGCTCTCTTAAAAGCCATCACACATGTTTCTGCATCCCCATTACATTCTGAATAATAAGCTGCAAGTTGGATATGCCGTAGCACATCCGATTAAAGGAGTAATTCAGAATGTGGAGACATGAATGCGAACTCATTGGCTGAGTTTCTGGGAAGACTCCGATACACCTGAAACATATCATTCAATTGCAATTACTTTATTAGTCACATTAGCTTTCGTTTGAACTAGTCCTCAAGAAGGAAAGGGGGAATAATTATTTGTTAACACAGTCTCTTTTTTCCTGAAGAATGGAGAGATTTCTATGGGTGGATTTTTTATTTTATTTTATTTGATTCTGCATACACCTATAGTCATGGGATTAAGAGTTATTTGATAAAAGTACTTTGGCATAGTAAAAATATAAGTTCCCCAACTGTGTCAGTGTTAGCAATATCAATTCTCAGGAGTGTCAATGTAACGTTAATTACCGCAAATTTCTAAATCCTCTGTTATAAATCAGAACTAACTTGGTGCATGTTCATGATTTGCTAGTGGTCCTCATGTGACTTTTCAGAACCGTGCTAGCTGCTGAGAGCTGAGCTCACAAGAAAAACCCTTGGACCAAGCAGACCAAAGCATCTCCCTTTACACACTTTCTCCTTCCAAGAGGTAGGAGTGCACAAACAGAGTGGTCGCCAGTAGGCGAGGTGCTGATCCTGTGAGTGCTCCCAACGGCATCCCCCAAGACCCACATCCGCTGCTCGGGGCGATGAAGGTGTTGTCCTTGAGCACCTCTCTAACATGCTGCCTCTGATCTGAAAGGATCTTGGGCATTTTCAAGCTGCTGATGTGGAATTGGCCATCAGACATTTGTCAGAACATTTTAAATCCTTCCTTGAGGCTGGGATATGGGCACACGATTAATGTAGCACAGGGGCAGAACACAGCAAAAAAAACAATCCCCCAGGTGGTTGCGTGCTTTAGTATGGGTCTCGTACTGTCGCTGTAGTTTTGTCAACTGCTGTTGCTGTAGTTTTGTAGACAGATTTTTGCCATTATCAGTTTAATTATTTCCTGGGAAAACAGTATTTCCTGGTGTATTAATTACGCAATGTTGTATAAAATATATAATTTATGCTAGTTGCGCCCTCTCTCTCTTCTGTTCCTTTATGCAAAGATATAAAATGCTGAAGGACTGTTGTGCTTTGGTTTTACAATGGTGAAATACATTAATCCTGCAATGATGGTGAATGGTGCAGTCGATTTAGTTCATTCTAATTTAGATCAGTTTAACTAAAATGAGAGTTCAGAACGTATAATATAGTTGCTAGTATAGTATTTGCAAAAAGCAAATGGTTTACAGGTGTGTTCATTCAGTTGAAATGGCATACTGATGGTTGTAATATAGATCATAGTCTTATTCTGGCCAGGGTAATATTTTCATCTCAGATTAAATAACGGGAAAAGATTTACGAGGTTTGCTTCTGAAGGACAAAATGGCATTTGGCAGCAGCCCATTAGTGAGATAAAGTTCTTAAAAAGTACTGAAAGGCTGGAAAGAGAGTAGTAATGTGCATGTGTAAGGAAGGATCACTATCCATTTTATAAGGAACGAGAGCTCTCTTAATTATTTACCAAGCCAGTCTGCAGTAGTTAAAATGCAAATCGAAAAAGGAAGCCAGGTGTGGAATGACATCTATATGTGAATGCCATATGTGCACTTAGGACTGTCAAACTATTAAAGCACGAGGGCTGACAGGGAACATCTCAAAAAACCCTGAAAGTTTTAAGAAATATATTAAGAATTATCCATCTCTTACTAAGATGCTGGCCACAATGCACAAAGTAATAACTAAAGCAGTAACTTCCCAGAAAATGGGATAATGCAACTCCTGCAAATTTCGCGTGTATCTGGGAGGTCACTGGCTTTTTTGTCCGCTGAGGCAGAGAGTTTAAATCAGTTGAAAAATTTATAGATTGAGTTTTTTTTCTTTTTTTTTTTTTTGAAAGTCCTGTTGAACTTCAGTTTACCAGCTTATTCAAGCTGTGATTCAAATTTGAACTTTTTGATTTCAGGGCTAAGAAAACCCAAAGGCTGGGCTAGCTCTAGAGTTAGTAAACCATGTATGACAAAGAAGGATCTTTCTGGCATGATGTCTTAGACTTGTAAAAATGTCCTTGTGAAAAAATAGGGCTGCTGTTCACGTTCCCATTTTTCTTTGTGCAATCTGGCCACGTAAATCTCCTGAAAGAGAATGCTTTTCTGGATTGGATCCCAAAGCATAAAAGACACTAAGGGAACACTAATAATCACAGTGACGCCTCACAGCAGTAGGAGAAACACTTCTATCAGCGGCAACAGGGTGAGTTGGGAAAAAATGAGATGTTATTAGTGCAATTGAGAGTCTGTATCATCAGAACCATCTTTTATTCCTCTCAGCACCATCACCACGGAAGAGGACGTATTTTTCATGCTCTAATAAAACCGAATTCACATCCTGGAGAGGAGCTAAGGGGAGGGTACTCTTATAATGGAAAACCCAAAGGCATCAAATGTTGCCGATGTATTAGAAATAGTTAATGGCCCAGATTGCACTTTTCCTGAATTCCTCCATTCAACCAAGAGAGCTGCTTCCTTGCACCCTTGAGCAATGTCATGATTTCCTAGAGCACAGTGTTCACTTCAAGACGGAAAGCAAAGCTTTGGTTAGATATCGTAGCAACACGCCCACACAGGTTTTCTAAGTTTTTGGTGTCTGCCCCTTTCCATATCTGCTGCTGCCTCGGACTGGACTGGAGGGACCCTGGGCCCATGTGTGTGGCCGTTAACTGTCCCCTCTCTTCTTGCCATGTTCCGAGCCTGCAGGACTGAGCATAACCTGTGCTGGTGGCAGGCTTGGCTCTGGCTTGTCCCTCTGCTCACGGACCAGCCCCACTCTTGCTGTGCCATCTTAATTATTTTAGAACCCCAGAGGATGTTGTCAGTAAACTAGGTTTCTCTTAAAATGTGGAATTATCAGAAGACTTTTGGTTTTTCCCGCTTTCTGTGGTGGTTTCAATGCAAGCAGAGACATTCTGAACATTCTTGAAAATCCCATCCTAAATAACTGCCTAACTTGTGGCTTAGGATAAGGAAGGCTTATAGGCTCCGAGTACTAGCAGATAATAATAGAGTTGCTATTGTCAGTGGTTTGTCTTTTTTTGCCTTTCAGCAGGACAACGTGTAGTCTTCAAGATATTTATTGTTGTGGTATTCCAGGAATGAGAAACTCAGTGGTAATTTCACAGTGGGAAATTCTGGGAAGTTCAGTCTCACTTTTTGATTCACGTCTCTAAATGACAACGTCCCAGATCAACCATGGTACTCTAGCTGAGGTCTTCCTGGCGCTGTCAGATGCACCTGCTTAGCTGCTTCTCATGGGAAACTCTCCTCCACAAGCCTACTGAAATCACAGTGAGAGCTTCTTTTTAGATAAGGTGAAGATGGTAACAGCTTACAGTCAGACAGCGTTGTTGTATGTGTTCCCAAACGTTATGCCAAAGCAGAGAAGAAATCAAAGTTACCTTCTTCAGGCATGGCTCCAGAAGCTACCCCTTCCCTATAATGATTGTGGTACAAGCAAGGAAGTAAAGACCTCTGTCCAGTTTTCTTACCAGTGCTAATCCCATCCTTCCCAGACCTCTGCAGTCAAGCCCATTCCAATCCAATTCTATCAATTGCAGGTCTCGGTGACTGTGCCACTGTGTCCCTTTGCATGGTCTGAAAACTCATGGAGTTCTTTAAGGACTCGATGGCTGTGTGCAGCTTTGCAGCCAAGATCTAAGGATCGTTACTAAACATTTCAATGTTTCTGGTAAAAAATAATTAGGTTTATAAGCATAAAAAGCCCCTAGTACTCCAAGAGCCTGAGAACAAATGTCACATAGCTCCTTGGTAAGCTTCTGTTATGATAAAATAAAGGAGTTGATCTTACTTCACTTTTAATAAAAACTTGTCATCTCATGTGACAGCACAAATAGCTGGCAGTGAATGGTCAAAGGGAACAGCTCCCAGGTGACTCATAGCATTTAGACAAACAGTCTGGCTTCTATAAGTAAAAAGGAAAACTAGAGTTAAGTCACAGATGGTTTTGTAAGTGAAAGTGTTATCAGAATTCAAAAAGAACCTGAATGTATTGTTCAACCTTTTCTACTTGGTGGGATCCGCTATATCAAAGGAAGGGACAGCCACCTTCATCTTTCAGAACTCTGACAGTGGATATTACAGAAAACAAGCATCTTCAAAAAGTGTTCAGGTAGGCAGCTTACCACATCACCGAGGAAAATTTTGGAAGGAGAGATGTAGGAAATGAATAATGACTGGGTGAGCTTGAGACAACATCTGATCCTGTGCAACAGGATCAGCCCTACTGCAAAGGCACCCATGAAGCCTGCCGGATTTAGGGTTGTTCTGAACAACGAATAGGAACGGAAAGGAACCTGCTAAGTTAAGAAGCAGAGGTCTTTTTCTTGTTTGATTTGACCCTAAATAGGACAAGGATTTGGCCAGGGAAATAAACGTATGAGTTATTCTAGTGAAAAAGTACGATAGCTTTTTGAATCCCCCGCATCTCAAGGGCTAAAAGTAAGGCTGAAGTTATTGGTGTTACTCAGGTTGCTACAAAGATGTTAATTTAGTAATTTAGTTTTACTTTTTTCTTTGCAGTTAGCCTGACTCACAAGGGTCTTCTACACGCATCATCAGGCTTCCCATTGCTTCATTTTGCTAACTAGCATGTCCAGCTCTGTAAGCAGAGTTTGTACACTTTCACATGGTGTCTGAGCAATTAATAAACCCAGACTGCTTTGAAAGCTCTGTTTAACAAGCTTGAAATGACTGGAACAAAAACAAGTGTTGGAAGTAAGATAGCGACTTGAAACACAGCCTTCAGCAGGAGTTAATGATGATGATGCTCTCATCCCCAAAAAAGTAAAAACATCACACGATGAAAAGGGTTAACTCTCAACTTCAGTATTGCTTTTGGGGGAGTTTGCCAGTTTATACTTAAGTTCCTTCTCCATCTCTCTTTCACTCTCTCTCAATGTTTTTGACCTGACCTGTATCAGCAAAATGCTGTGATGGTCTTTTGAACCTTTAAAGCTGTTATGGGACTGTCTTCTCTGGGTGGTTGCTTTAGCTGCGAGGGTGGATCCAATCCCTTCCACTCCTCACGTAGTCTTTAGGAGCGCAGTAGGCTTGATATGTGAAGAAATGAACCTGTGAAGGAAAATCAGTTAAATCCATCAAGTGTTATGCCTGTTTCTTAGGTGCTTTTTTTCAAGAATTATACAGACTACTGAGAATCAAATAGGTAACTGAAACAGCTGTGTTACCTGTATCTGTGTGAGCTGTCTAGAGATCAGCCAGTAGTTTGAGTATATGTGCTATATAGCTTGCAATCAAGTTATTCTGCTTTGTTTTGCTGCAAATAAAGTCACATAAAACTGCAAAGTCACCAAAATTCATAAAGCTACTAAAATACAGTATCAGAAAACTACTGGAGTTGTCAGAAATCTGCCTGTAAGGTACTACAGAAATAAACTTGACTTTGTTTCCTTATTTGTAATTAATTTGTCAACGCCAGCATGTATTTCTTTTCTTTCTAGCATTCCTGTAAAGGACATACAACTCACCATAAAACATTTTATCGTTTTTTCTACATTTGCTCTTCCCAAATGTTAACATACTAACGTGCAAGATACCGGCGTGCTAGTTCCAGGTCTACTTTTCGTTCTCAGATACGCAAAGAGCTGAAGTACTCAGAGAATCTTAGTGAGTTTAAATCAACATAGCTCCACTGGTTTTAATGAAGTTATGCTAATTTAATCTAGCAGAGGATGTACTAAATCTGTCAAGAGCAAATGTTCCCTTTGATTGCGTTTTGCTGTTAGATATAAGTATTGCTCCATTCCAACAGAATCACTACCTGTTGTTCTTTCGATATACATATATTTCCTTTAAAGTAAGCAATCATAACATGGTTTTGAGTGTACCTTGCCTGTGTAAGTCCTTACAAAGACACTTCTGAAATCACTTAAGTTTAATAGTGCTTGAAAAGGTACAAAGGATCTAAGAAAATTCTAAGATTGCCTTCAACTATTTCAGATTTTTCAAATCTCACCGTTGGGCTAAGCCTTTTTGAGCACATCAGGCTTGATAAGACCATGGCAAGATGCTCCAGTCATACTGGAATCAACAACTGGAGCTGAGTGTCAGACTCCAGGTTACAATTCCTACTCTTCAACACTGGTTAAAATTGTCTGGGCTAGTAGCAATGACAAAAATAAAGCTACAGTAAATTCCTCGGCAGGATTACGAATAAGTCTCTAGAAGCTCCCTTTTCTGCCCTTTAGCTGTGTTCGGCATCAATTAGGGCAGCTAAAAGCATTTAGCTGCATAGTAAGAAATGAAGTAAACAGCATGACTAATACTGAATAAAGATAGGAGTAGGGAAATAACCAAGAGAAAGAAGTGCAGGGACAGAAGAGAACATCAAGCAGCAATGGCCCAGACGTGACTTCCCTTATTAAAGTACTGCTCTGTGGGGCAAGATCAAGTTGAGGAAGGTTGGGTTTACCTGCACAGGAGTCTTGCATTTCAAACTGACCACACAGAAAAGGGAATTATTGAAGGAGAGGCAGTAGGGATGCGCTGCTTCTCCCAGTTTGTGAATGGGGGAAAGCGGGATGCGATGTGTTGAAGGTTGTCCATGAGGTTTGTGGAAGAAAGAGAAGACTAAACAGAGTTTTGGTGCCAGATCCTCAGCAGAAAGCTGTGCCTTGCTTTCTGATACCATACGCAATCCAGTCTCTGTTGGCCTTGAGGCCAACCGGAATTAATCTTTATCCTTCATTGATCCTAAAACATCTAAAACCCAGCCATTGATATAATTTGCAATAGCCTCAGGCTTGCAATATTTGGGGCGTGGCCCCTTCCTCTGTATTTTGCCCTTGGTACATTCTCTAAAATAGGATTTAAATACTAGTTTTCAGCAAGAAAATTCCTAAGAGTAGTCATAAAGACTGCTTGAAAGTATTTGTACAAGGGAACGTCCATCCTCTCTGCCTGTTTTCTCAGAGAAGTGGAAGAAGAGGAAAGGACTATTCAATATAACCAAGATTTCATAATCGGGTTCAGAAAATGTTTGCAAGAAAGAGGTGAGAGCAAAGAGAGAAAAGCTGGAGTAAGGATATTAAATGGCACTTGTATAGCATGTCTTTTTAGAGAATGAAGGAGTAAGAACTGAAAAGCAGAGCAGACATTTTCCTGAAATATGAGAAGGTGTAATCCTGACATTTTCCAATTCAGTAGCTGGATGTAGAAGCTTATTTAGAATTTTTATCTTCTTCCCAGAGTTATACTGCAGACTCAGTTTTCTTCAGTGGCTTTTCAGCTCTATTGTGCTGTGGAAAAAAACACACCAAACTAACAAGAAATTAAGATGAAATAACCTAATACTAGAATATACTTTCACAGATCCCTCTAACCTCTGTATGCAGGGATCGTTTCACCCACCACTGAAAAGGACTGAAAGAAAGTGACACAGACCATGTCAAATTGAAATCCCAAGGATTTTTAGGTAGCAGAGAAGTAATCGCCTTCATTGGAATTTGTCCAGGACACAGAGGCTATTTGACCATGGTCTCAGAACTGCTGTGGGATTGTCAGTGACCAAAGAAACTCTTTTTTTGCATCATCCAAAGGCTGGCACTGTTAGTAGGAGAGCGACTGAAATCTTTCTTGTTCCCTTATTTCAGCGATGACCTAGCCTGACCTCTTCTAACACAGGAGATGTAACAGGCTTGCAGCCTTAGGTGAACTGGTATGGCTGTAGGCGTGCTGCCAGACAAGACATGCTGAGCCTTGTAAAGAAATCTGGCTGGAATAATTGGAAGCCGCACTTTTTGTGGAGAACTGCTGGAGCGTATTTTGGTCTGATCATTTTTTCCTAAAAGAGAAAAAGACGAAGAAACGCAGTTACATACCTGGCAGTTGTCACTGAAAAAAACCAACCCTGTTAGAATCCCAGGCTCTGTCTTAAAGAGTCAATACTTTACGCACAGCGTATCATATAAAGCCTAATATGTGGTTATCTAGGGGGACCAGTGGAATATTTTTATATATGCAGAGCCCTGTGTAGTTTGCACTTAAGTGCCCTGACTTCCCATGGCATGTCTCCCTTTGTTTCAGAGCGTTTGAGTGCGTGAGAAAATGCAAACTAGCTCATTCCGAATCACAGGAACTGAAGACTATTGATCTTACCGGCTCTCCTTCTGCCAGCGTGCCACTGCATCTTACAAGAGTCCAAATCCTTTTTTTTCTTCCTCCTTTACATATCTGAAAAGTTTCCTGTAGCAGCATAATTAAAAAACAATGGACTGGGCTGTCAGTGAGCTTTCCTTATCGCTTTTTTTTCTTTCTTCCAGTCCCACATTTCTTAGTCACAACCCTTTAGACAATCCTGAATGATGCTGGTCTTCTCTTTATTTGTCATTTCTTTCCCAGAACATTTTGTAAATGATAATCACATTCCCTTATTCAGCTTCCTGTGCTGTAGTTGGTAATAGCAGGTTCAAAACTTAACCTATTAATGGATTTTGTTGCTCTTAGGATATGTATGGCCTTATTATCACGTCCTGAAATTGCAGAGGTCAGATGGGATTCTTTCACACGCACTCATCAGAAATGGGCACCTTCCTCATTTTTGCAAGCAAGGTCATGACCTTGGTACCACTTAGCTCCAGACAGTTGTAATTAGTATAATTTGTAGCTGGTCATTAATCGGATGCTGTATCAGTGAGGAACTGTTAGAAAGTGGAATAGCCATGGTGTGTCCCTTCCTCTTTTTTTCTTACCTAATGTGGCATGAAATTTCTGGTGACAGTTTGAGCAGGAAAACCTGGAGGCTCTGACAAGTGGCATTTGGTTCAGTGAAATACTTGTAGTCCTTCCCCACAGCTGTTGCATCCAGCCTGTAGTTTGGATATATCATGCTTTTTTTATAGTTTGGATATATCATGCTTTTCTCAGCATGATATAGTGGTATATGGCATGAGCAGGCAAAACAAGCGAAAGGGGAGGAAGGATGTGAGCCTGAGGAGAGCCTTCTAGGAAGCTGCAAGCATGCACAGGTAATCTGTTTTGCCCAGCTAAAACTCAGCAGACCCTGACCGAGAGAATTAAAAAACTATGTTATGTGTGCGAGGCGCTTCTGTGCCAAATACAAAAAAAAAAAAAATAACAAACACCCAGAAAATGTAAAGTATACAGAGAACTCTGCACAACAGAGACAGCTTTACCCGGTTCGCAATGGTAATTGGGAAAAAAACCCCAAACCTTTATAAGAATAATATTTTGTGGGAAAAGCATGTTAAAGCTTCCTCTTCAAAATAATTTCCAAGTATTCACTGGTCTTTTTGCTTTAGTTGATTGATTTAACTCATGAAATTGTCTGACTTTGAATATACTGACCACTTCAAAAGTGCCCTGTGGGTTGTAGTAAGCACACGAACAAGCTGGTTCTGTAGCAATTGACTTCAAAACAGCTAAAGTTTATGTACGTGCTTTGTTTTCCGCGTGTTAGAAATCCTTCTGAAGCTGAAGGGGATTATTCATCTACTCAGATTTGCGCAACTTTACGTATTTTGCTGATTCGGAGCCAACAGGATACTAAATTCACCCCGCAACAGCCCAGAGGGCCTTCAGGAGATACAGTCTGTGCTTTCAGGCCAGTGTAACGAAGAACTTGTGGTGCAACACAGCAGTCCATTCCTGTATTGCTAATCTGGTTGGCATGACAAATGGATTTGTCGTTTTTGGTTTGATCGAGCACAATTCAAATGAGAATTTTTCTTACTAGTAAATTTAAGTCAGGCTTTACCTGAAACATGTATTAATACAGCATATAAGTAGTTCTTCAATGATTTTTGCAGCAAGGACTTCTTTATATTACATGTATGCCAGTATACAAGTATGACGATGAAACTTTATTTTCGATAACAGTTTTGAGTTCTGTTGATATCATTAATGAAATGTGAATTATTGATGTGAAGTTATAATTTGTACAAGCAACAGGATAGCACTTTCAAGTTTACAACCTCCCCTAGGAAAACATTAGGAGTTTTGTTTAGCATCACCTCTGCAGAGAAAAATGCTTTGTTAGATGCGTTCTTCCAGAATGTTGTTTCTTCTTCTGAGCAATGTTAACTATACCTTAGACTGCCAAGCTTTAGCCCTGTAGGCTGCAAAGGCTTTGGTGTCAGGTAGGTCTGTACAACAAAAATGAAGCCATAGTGGCCTTTTCAATGTGTACTGCAGCATGGCTGTCAGGTAAATAAAATAAAGTCAGGTCCACAGCTTTACAGGAAACAAAATAAGGATCTTGACTTGTCCTCATGACGAATCCCAACTAATCTTTCCTAAGGCCTGAGGCAGCCTGATAAAATTCCTTCTCTTTTCTCCTTTCCCACTCATAATGTTTCTGTTCTTCAGGCTCCCCTCTGTAAGGTTAGGAGAGGTAGTGCCCAGGTGTGATGAGAAGCAGTTCTCACGCTTTGCAAGCTTCAACAGAAATGGTAAATACCTGAAATTTACCTCTCCTTTAAGAAAACGTAACTCTGTTGTATCTTGTGTGGAAACGTAATGTGCTAAAAGATAAATCCTGGAAAAGTTTACTTAATAACAAGAATTACATTCATTATACAAATTGAATGGTTACTGTAAGGCACGATAACATTGATACACAGATTTTTAAACCTACTTTGTGATAACCAAGCTACAGAAGCTGTTGCACTGAAATGCGGGAGGTATCACTTTTTGCAGGCTTGTACTCATTAATTACCCTGGTAGACTGCTGCCCACGCCAGTCTATGCCTTAATCCTGACAAAAGCAAGGTGTACGTTCCAAGTTCTTCCTGTGGGAAGAGGTTGTGCCTTGGGTCTGAGGTACCCTTGAAGCTACCATGAGTAAAGAGGGTCACTGATTATGAGCGGAGATTTTTCTTCTTAGTGTTTGGTGAGGCATCCGATAGCTGTTAGTCCCCGGATAGGGAACTTGAGTCAGGAATGGGATTTCTTCAAAAAAAAAGAAAAAAGAAAAAAAGAGAATTTACAGGCGAACTGATGTGGATTTCAATCTGTGCGAAAGGCGTCAAGAGCTGATCACTGAGTCTGATCCAGACTTAGGGTTGTGAATATAAAAATTTATACCCAGGAAACAGAAACTCTGAGAAAAAACCCCGGAACTGAGTGCTAGGCAGCTTCAACTCTTACAAATACAAATTTTCTTTGCCTATTCCGGAACATGTTTCTGTCTCCTCTTTTCGTCAGAATTGCACCAAATGGTTGACTCTTTATGGAAGATAAATTGAGATACATCTGTAAGATAATCAAACTTAGTAATGCCAAAGCTCAGCAGATAAAAGAGAGGGTAGATCTGATGAAAATGAATGAAAGAGGTTTCTGGGAGACTGTAATCTTCTCCCACCCACTGTAAAATTCCATCTGATGTAAGTTAGACTGAGTCTTTTCTTCTTTTGTAAGCTGGGTATGGTGGGTTCTCTTTTTTAGAGCCTTTGAGTAATCATAGAATCCTAGAGTGGCCTAGGCTGGAAAGAACCTTAGAGATCATTTAATCCAACCTCCCTGTCATGGGCAGGGACGCCTCTCAACTAGATCAGACAACACATGGGGACCCAACAGGGATTGAACACGCAACCTTGGTGTTATCAGCACCACGCTCTAACAGAGTGAGCTAACTGATCCCCACGGAGTCCTCTGTGCAAGAGCTGTTTCCAGCCACCCTTTATAAGATAAAAAGTATCACTCACCAAATTGGTGATGGAATATTTAATAATCCTTCTTGGTCCAGGCTTTGGCTGTATAACTTATTCAAAAGATGGATTAATATAATATAAAAGTAGCTTCATTGTATCTGCGATATTTTAGGAATTTTTGGAGCTACATTCATCACCACTTCTTAAGGAGGATGACTCCTGAAAAGGGGCGCAATTCCTTGCTTTCTCTCTGTTATTTATTCATTATTTGCACAGAGACTTCAAAATGTTACTTCATTACCATAACTTCTGACTTTTCTAGACTCGCATGTGCGGGGAGATTCATGCACTGCAATCAAAGCATTTTAGCGCCTTTTTTTTTTACCGGGAAATTACCTCCCAGTTATGCAAATTACCCAAATCAAGTAGATAAATGCAAGTGTGAACAACGAAGAAGAATCTTTTGAACTCATCTGTATTCAGGCTATCATATTCATCGTCGTCGCTGCTAGTCAGTGGCCCATTTGAGCTGCTGTTAGTGCTTGTACTATTTCTTTTATTTTCTCCTTCTTGTTATTTATCTTTTTCTTTATTGTTTTATCTTTGTAACTAGCAGTCAACCTGACAATAATGTATATAAAAGCATTAAGGGAACCAATGGTTGTAAGGGCATATCTTGACTGATAACTGGCAAAAGAGAGGTTCTATCTTTCCACAACAATTTACAGTTTTACTGACAGCATAACTCAATGTAACTTCACGATTTCTAGCTAGAAGAGGGGAAATAATTTGCTAAGGTTACTAGAAATTGAGAGGGACACCAATGTATTTAGGGAAAACCAGAAAAGGTGTATAAGAAATGTAAATTTTGTGACATTGCATGTGGTGTGAGGTAGATGTTCAGTATATAAACTATAAGTATGCTGATGTACTATAGGTATATTATGCTGGTATAAGTATACTATGCTGGTATACTATAAGTATGCTGGTTTGTATTAGGAAAGAAGATGTCCTTGTAAGCACAGCGCCAATTATGATAAATCAAGTGAGCCCACAACGACTATTAAATCGTAAATATATTTTTATTCATAGTTTTGCCTCAAATGTCTGGAGATTTAGTTCACTTCTTCAAGTCCTTTGTAAGGACTAAGACTGTGAGCTCCTGTGACAGCAGTCATGTCTCTCCAGTTCATGTGGTTTTTCGTTGTGCTTATTATTCACGTGTCACCTTCTCTCAAGTTACTTAGGTAGGCTACAGCTTCTTTTTTTCCCCTTTGTTAGTATTTCTTGTGTAAAGAAGTCCTAACTTTCTCAGAACAATTTCCTAAGAATATTTTAATTTTCCAATCAGAAAAGCCTGAATTCTCAAAACTCAGAAAAATCAAGAAAGCCACATTGTTATGAATTTAAAAATGCGAATGTGTGTTTGTGGACAAATCTTCAGAACTGAGTCCCTGGCTTTTGTCTCATCATCAGCAATCCTGCAGTAACATTTTTTTCTAGATATTTATTACAGGATCTTCTGAAATGTTTTCCCTTTGGCACACAGTTCCTTACATTGTTGAGCAGACAGAGGTGTGTAAGAATCTCTGTAACCGTACTGGTCAGAAATAGAATGAAGAAAAAACTTAGGGTAGGATGGCTGGTTTGGAGGGTGAAAAAACTGCTCTACAACAAAAGTTCTCTAGAAAGGTAATCAATATCATACAAGATTGTTTCTGTGGGAAGAGTAAGGAAAGGCATAACTACTGAGTTAGAATCATCATCATCGTAGAATGGCCTAGGCTGGAAGGGACTTTAGAGATCATTTAATCCAACCTCCCTGTCATGGGCAGGGACTAGGTCAGGCAACACGTGAGAACGAAACGAGAATCGAATGTGAGACCTTTGGTGTTTAAAGCTCAACCCACTGAGCTAAACCGGCCCTCACTTTATCATAGTTCTTTGCTTTTGCTATTGAGAGTGTCTTCCCAAAAAATGAGAAATAGAATTTGTTGACAGGATGTTAGTCTGGGATACTTAGGCTGTATTCATGGAAAGCGTGTCTGAACGAATGGTGCTGCCAGCTCAGAGTGACTGCTCTGCATGTCGAGTACTTCATACGTAAGGATTGGAAACATCCATTTTTGGACAGATCCTTCAGCTATAGCCCACCACGGGAAAACACTAATGAGCCATCAGTATTGCGGCTGTCTGCTGGACCCTTTCAAGAACATAACGATTCATTTTAAAATGAAAGAAGACCTATCCAGCAGCTATATCTTTACTTTCTGTTACCTGTGTTCCCAGACCACGAATGCGAACGGTAGACTTTTATCACACTCTACAACTCCCTGACAGGAGGTTGTAGCGAGCGAGGTGGGGGTCAGCCTCTTCTCCCAAGTAACAGTGATAGGACTAGAGAAAATGGCCTCGTGTTGTGCCAGGGGAGGTTTAGATTGGATATTAGGAGAAATTTCTTTACTGCATGAGTGGTGACACATTAGACCAGGTTGCGCAGGGAAGTGGTGGAATCGCCACCCGTGGAGGAATTTAAAAGCTGGGTAGATGCGGTGCTCAGGGACCCGATTTAGTGGTGAACTTGGATTTAGTTCTGGATTAACAGTTGGACTTGATGATCTTAAAGGCCTTTTCCAACCTAAACAACTCAATTATTCTATGAGGAAGGCTGAGCATGAGTAAGGTGTCAGGGACCAGTGTCAGAAATTCGCTTTTCCACAAAACTTATGGCCAGTGTTCTAACGGTCTTCTTGAGGCTTTTGCCAGAGACCCCTGGGGGACAGAAGGCATGGCAGAACCAGGAGAGCAGTTTGTGACAGATGGGTGGCTTTCGATTTCTGATGCCACTGGGGAACACACGCCAGGGCCATGGGGAGTCAGCGGTTGTCAGGATTCAGGGGCTCCTGGTTGAGCCATGGGACCGTGTTGTTGTGTGTAAACACCAGTAGGGACCTAGCATATCACAATTCTTCTTTTTGGAAACGGAGAATAAGATTTTTATGAAAAAGTGCTAGCAGCATCCTAACAGAAGTTGAAATTAGCTCACCACTACGAGCTTCTGTTTGTGTACACATATATCTAAGCAGCTGAGAACAAAATCTATCAGATATCCTTATAGCTGCCACAGTGGAGATACACATTCCCATTCAGACATATGCAGCCGCTCCGAGGCCCATATGTCCTTAAAACTGACAAAAAGGGTGACAGGATGCTTTGGAAAAAGCCACATTGGCACTGTCACCTTTGTAACAATGTGCAGCGTCTCCATAAGCCGAGACACGTTAGAAAACTGAGAGTTTATGGAATGCCTGTACCAATTATTGCTTTGGATCGTTGCATTTGCCAAAGATTTTAAGGTCTTAGTTGTGCTTAGAAACCCCAAATATGCCCGCATTCATCTGCTGCTCCTGCATTTACCACTGATTTTCATGGAAGTATCAAAACACTTTACAAGAAAAAAATCTTTTCCAGCAGCAGCAGAAGTCACCCAGGAGAGAGGGCTGCAAGAAAGTGCATCCAAGTTGCATCTCACATAGTTCTCTTTTCATAACAGCAAACCCACCTCAGAGTCAGGGAGGAAATACCAAATTTCCTGCAGTTTTAAATTATTCCTCCCAAGCCAACATGTTTGAGAGCCTTTGGCGTGGAAATTGGGGTGCAGGGGAAGGGAGCTGATACACAGAGGAGTGTGGGAAGAAACGTGCCTGAATTTGAGAGCTTGGGAGTCGTCGTGGGTCACCCGAGCTTTCATGTAACTTGAGGTCCCCTGAGCAAAAAAACGAACAAGAGGGTCAGTTCAGTTATTAAACCTTTTGTGGAAAACAATATCTTCATTTAAAATTCCTGTCTTTCCCCTTCAGAACGTATAAATGAAAAAGGCCAAACTTCATCTCCTTTGTTAGCAGTTCCGCAAGACTTAAGATTTAAATAGACATCAGTGCCTATGAACGTACCATAAACATTATGTTTAGCTTTCAAAAATGTCTTGTTAGGGGCCAGAGCCAGAGAAAATGCTTAAAACTGCTGTCTCCCCAGCTGCCTCCAGATCAGAGACATGACATCTGATTTTTCTCTGTTTGCAGAAGCAGAAAAGATAACTTATGTTTGTTTTTAACAAATTAAATTGTTCCATGTTTGGTTTTTTTTTTTTGTTTTTTAAAGGCTGACGCAAGGGAGGAAGGAATAATTTATCAAATGTGGAGGAAACATAATTTTTAAAGGGAATTGAAGAGTGTAACTGCACAGCAATGAGACCAGTGTGTGTGTTGCTGCTGTTGTTTTTCACATAGAAACAACTTCTTTCAGTTTGTACGTGTAAGAGCCCTGGTAGATACTGGCTGTAATGGACCACAGTCACTGGTGGATAAGCCTTGTGGGTTTGGTTACCATAGTGACCGTTTTGATCTAGTGCATTAAAATTCCTGAAGACAAGAGTGCATCACCGGTTGTATTAAATTAATGCTAGCCCTGGTATTCTTCATAACCTGTATTTTAATTTCTTCTAATGATGAATCAGTAGATCGTCAAAGTTCAGGGTTCACGGGAGAGCTGGACAACCGTGTCGAGTTAGCGTATTAATTACCAGGCTTCTGTTCAGTAACACTTCCCTGTGAGCACCATCATACTTTTAGCCTTTCGCAAAGGTTTAATTGGTACCTCAGGTGATCTCAGCACTGTTTTCTTTCTTACTGCCACGGTAAGTAAGCAAGAAAATAAAAACCTGCTGAAAGAAACTAGTAGTATGAATTTATGGCATAACGGTATAGGCTGCCTCCATGGAAATAGTCGGCTTAAGGTGACTTTTGGCAGGAGGTGGTGAGAGGCAGAGGAGGGCAGCACCTCAGACCACTATGAATAGACCCAGCATAGGTTGTCCGTGAAAACACGAGCCTCGCCGGCAACGTGAGCCTTACAGAGGGGGTTATCCACCAACCGTGGCTATTGCAGTGGGAGACTGCTTCTCGGAGAAGCTGTGAGTTTAAATGAAAGTCAGTGGTCGTTCTCACAGAAATACAGATGAAAGTGATGATTAGGAACTGCTTGGTTTAGTAAACTCTAGCAGAAATGAAAGGGAGGAATAAGGTCGGGGAAGAAAATGCTTTGACTAAGAAAAGGAGATGCAGAATAACTACAGTGTCGAAAGGTGGAGAGAAGATTTAACTGTGTCACTGCACCATCCTCTGCTTTGATCACAAGGAAGCATCTTTCCAAGGATTTAAGAGTATTTTGTTTGAGCTGACCTTGTTTCCTGAGCTATAGTGACACGTTGTGTTGGCTACCGTGTAATACTTGCTGTTGAGCAGACACTGGACAGGTTCAGCTGCCCGGATTAGGTCGCAGTTGGTGGTTTGTAATAAAAAATACAACACAGATTTAGAGAATTAGAAAGAAGCCACCCTGAGAAGTCTGCCCAGGCCATGTGCCAGTCCGCTTGGTCACCGTGCGAGCACAGGGTGGGCTATGGGACCCTCGTGAGTATGTTCCACTAGGGCCACAATTTCACCATCCACATGTTTCGAACCAGGATCCTATGCTGACTATTTCCTACTGCCAGGTACTTAGATTTATTGAGTTTTAGATTGTTTAATACAATAATTTGGGGTACCGTGCTGTGTCAAGCAAATAAATTGATGCTGGTTCAGAAAGAATCTTTCCTTTCTTTCTCTCCCTCAAAAAAAGGAGAGAAATATTTGGTTTATCCTGAATCTGTTCAGCGAGCAGTTCTATGCTATTGCCATGTAAACCATTGCATACAGGAAGAAGGGGATTAATTCTTTTTTAATTGCTTTTGCAATTCCCCCCCCCCCCCCCCCCCCCAAAAAAAGCGCATTTTCTGAAATATCTTCGCAAGACAGCACTGAATTTAGAGTCTGTTGCGGCAGCATCCAGGTACAGATACATGTTGAAAAAGTTGAGGTGGTCTTCAAAGTGTTTGTCTCACAAAAGACAGTGGAAATAATTGCAGATCTTTTGCTTTTGAAAAATCCTGGTACCGCTGGGCTACTGCAAATTTTGTGGTGGGTCCAGAGCTTTCACTTACAACTACCCGCAGACAGTCTTCAATTTTACTCTGAGGGTCTCTGTTAGTGGTACATAGCTACTCAGTTGATCTTTCTGTATGTGTATGTAATGCTATGGCTCAGAAATTCCGGTTCAGCGGCAGGTGTTGCGTTTGGAAACACAACTCTTCCAGCATCTGCTGCTCCGTGACTCCTAAAGAGCACTGGCAGCAGCTGGGCTTGTTTGCTTGCCTTTTTATACTACAGGGAAAGCTGCTGTGGTAGATGCAGCACAAGGAGGAGAAGGAAGGTTTGAATCAATCCCTGAGCTTTGCAGCTCTCTCTAATGAGGGAATGCCGTGCTTCTCAGTTTCTTCCATTTGAGAGGGTTTGGTGGGAAGGGGAGATGCAGGCAGACAAATATGGTTACTTATTTATTTACCTGTGGACTTTCACATAGGCAGCACAGGAACGGTACCTACAGCAATCTCTGGCCTCAGGAAACAGGAAACAGTCTGTCTTTACTTAGCAGCAAGAGGGCAGATTTCAGCTATCAGTAGCAAGGGATTTTTACTTTAGTTGGTGTCAGGGAGTTTCCTTAGACGATAATATATCTTATGCAGCTCTGCATCTATTCTCATACAGAAATTAGTGTTCTTTTATGGAGCCTTATCTCCTGGTGACTTTTTAGCAAACGCTTCACAGTTAAATGGTGGGCTTCTCTCTTTTAATCTTTTCAGCTGTGTGTTACCTACACCTGAAGTGGCTGTCCCGGTGCCACACCACCTGTGTAACCCCATAAAATCACTTCATGAAGATGAGGCGCATCGCAAAAGGTTTTTCTGGGCTCCTCTTAATATATTTATATTGGGAATACAGTAAGTGCAGTTGTGCAAAAACAAACATGCTGGATGGGTTGGTTGTTCTGTATCTTAAAGGGTAGCATTATACAGTTATACCATAATATGAGCTCAGGCTAGAGCCTGTCATAATATGACAGGCTGGAGGGCTGAGCGGGGAGAAATCTTATGACGTTCAACAAGGGCAAGTGTAGAATTTTGCACCTGGAAAAGAATAACCCCATGTGCCAATATAGGTTGGGGACTGCCCTGCTGGAGAGCAGCGCAGGGGAAAGGGACCTGGGGGTTCTAGTGGGCACCAGGATGGCCATGAGCCAGCAGTGTGCCCTCGTGGCCAAGAAGGCCAATGGCATCCTGGCGTGTGTTAGAAGGGGAGTAGCAAGTAGGTCGACAGAGGTCCTCCTGCCCCTCTGCTCTGCCCTGGTGAGGCCACATCTGGAATATTGTGTCCAGTTCTGGGCCCCTCAGCTCAAGAGAGACAGGGAACTGCTGGAGAGAGTCCAGCACAGCCACAGAGATGATGGAGGGAGTGGAACATCTCCCTGGTGAGGAAAGGCTGAAGGAGCTGGGTCTCTTCAGCTTGGAGAAGAGGAGGCTGAGGGGTGACCTCATTAATGTTTATAAATATGTCAAGGGGGAGTGTCAGGAGGACGGAGCCAGGCTCTTTTCAGGAATGTCCAATGACAGGACAAGGGGCAATGGGTACAAGCTGGAACACAGGAGGTTCCCCAAAAGCATTAGGAAAAACTTCTTCACTGTGAGGGTGCCAGAACCCTGGCACAGGCTGCCCAGGGAGGTTGTGGAGTCTCCTTCTCTGGAGACATTCAAAACCCGCCTGGACGCGTTCCTGTGTGACCTACTGTAGGTGATCCTGCTCTGGCAGGGGGGTTGGACTAGATGATCTTCTGAGGTCCCTTCCAACCCCGAACATTCTGTGATTCTGTGATTCAGTCCAGAGTTATATTTTGAAGCCTAGGATGTACCCAGGCTCTGGACATGGAGCCTTTCAATGCGCTGCTACTACTGGTTGGCCAAAGAAGTTAGTGGAAGGACTCCCTCTTTTGGCTGCACTGGCAGTGGAACGCTTAACAGGGCAACAAACTGTGCTGGAGCTGCAGAAAGGCATAAATCTGTTCTCCTAAGAGTTTTCCTGTAAAAAGTGACCTTCCTGTTTTTCATGAGCAGTGAGAACACTTCCTTTCCTGCACTATTCCCAGCGATTCCAAAATGAATGTCAGATACCATTTACACTCCCCCCTTGTGCATGTCCAGTAGACACGGACCTTTGTACAAAACACAATATTAACTGCTTTTATTCATCTGCAATATTATCAAAATAAAATTAATTAAAATGGAAGATGAGAAAAATTGAGCGCTGACATGGCTCTGACAATGGGGTGTGGGTACCAAGTTTATTTTTTAATTTTTCAGCTGGCAGTTTGGAATCTGATCCTATCCCGGCTTATTCTGGAGTGAATAAAGTTCTGGGCATGTACTAACTGCTTCTGAAAACCAAGATTTTGATGAAATGTTCACAGACAGTGAATTGTTTTTTTTCTTAATAGTAATTTCAAAACATGAACATAGAAATAAGCTTGTGAATGCTGGCAGAATTAAAAATCACTTGGCTCAGCCAGCACAGCACAAATAACCAAACATGTTTAAACTTGTAGAGAGTTTTTTGTTTGTTTTCGTTTTCACAAGTTCCACTTGTTTTCAGGCAGGATCAAGAAAAGCTGCCAAATAGTAACAGCTCACGTGAGAAACCAAATAAACAGGAACAAAAGAGGAACAAATCTTTCCTCAACACGAAATATATATTCCCTTGCTCTCTGTCTGTTGACTTTAGCATGTCAGGTATTACTGGGGAGAGAACAGTAAATAAGTAGTGCCTTCTGAGTACTCGTATTGTGCCTGTGTAGGATCTCTGCACCTGCAATTATATTTAAACAAACATATATATGTAGATATACATGTAGACACACATGTATATAAATAAATAAACATAATGGGGCATCAGCTTTAAGTTGTAGGCATCTTAATATCCCAAAGTTTTGAAAGGTAACATTTTTTACCTTTTCTTCCTGATTACTTTGGATGATTGGCTATACAAGTTGAAAGAGCAAAACGGGTCGTGAGGTTTTATTGCTTGAAAATAGAAATTTGACAAATCCAAGTTCACATTTGGACATGGATCTATTTGATCTTCATTCCTACTGTCTGAAACTCGGGACCCAAGTCTGCCTGACCTCTAGCAGCTTCAGTCACTGGAGGCTGCATGTGTGTCTCGTAGATGTATTTGTGATGGACTTGGAAACGCTGTGTGGTTTCAGCAATGTTTAAAGGACAGGAAAACCTAAACCCCTGAATAGCTGTATTTGTTATTGCACTGTATCCCATTGGATTCTCCACATGGACAAGCAACCATCTGATGATGTTCTGGAAAAAAAAAAAAACAAAAAATCAGAGCTGAAAGCCTCCTCTCTGAAGAGAGGGAGGTGTGAATGTCACTGGGAGAAGGGGGTGAGAGGAGATTAGAACTGCTGCACTGGCTTCCTCTTCTTATCTCTTCCTGCTTTTGGCACTTGCTGGGGGAGGAATCACAGAATAGGTCTGAGAAATTTAGGTAATAATGAGGACATGGTAGAAAAGCACACAGGCTTCTAAAATCTGAGGGGATAAGCCTTAAAAAGTATAGAGGGTTGAGAAGCGGGTGAAGAGCAACTTTGGAGAATAGCTCCGTGATTATCGAAAATAAATACGGTTTTAAAAAATTTTATCTGGCACTGTTTGGGACTTGAAAATTGGCAGAAGAATGAAGTTTTTCACGGACAAATTGGTTGGTTTTCTTTTAGAGAGAGAAGCTTAAAAAAAAAGAAAAAAGGCAATGCAAAAAAAGCATAGAGAAATCATTTCCAGAGTCCATCTGGAGGGTAAGGGGGAGACAAAGCAGTGAGGTGGGTAAGATGGAGATTAGTGTGGTGAATTTAGCATGTTTCTGAAGCAAACCAGATTCTTAAATGTCAAGAGTCAAGATTATTAAGTGTTCAGGAAGCTGTTGAAGAAGAGAGCAGGGAGAGAAATATGAAGAGTGTGTGGTGAATTGCATGATGATATGAGTAAGCTTTAAAGAGCAAGTCTTGTGGGAGAGGCTGAGTTAGAATTAATATGGAGGACAAAGTACTCACTGAAATACTCCCTTCTTTCTTCCTTGTGACACACATTATTTCTGCTTCGTGTGAAACATTAGATGGTACAAGGAAATTGTCCTTGTTTCTGTTCTCATGTGGTCACAATTTCACAAGCTTCAGGACTTCTAAGGTATGATAACCCTCTCCATTGCTTAACATCTTATGCTGTAGACTGGTCAGGGAGAAGATCTAACTTTCTTCCAAAATTTTAGGATCTCTCATTTCAACCTGTAACACCTCCTATGCCACTGGACTGCAGCTCCATAGAACCATAGACATGCATTTTGAAGCCATGAAGGAGTCCAATTAAAGGACATTTTCAAATATGTGTAACTGGGGTGGTGTTGGGTGTGAATGTCTTTCACCAGTATTCTTTCCAGACATCTTAACTGCCTCATTTCTCCACCTTGGAAGCACTCTGGTTGTTTTAAGCAGAACAGAGTTTTCCTGTTTTCTCTCTTCCAGGCATTTCTGTTTACATGTGTGACAGGTCCCTAAATCCTCTGGGACACTCCCTGTCAAAAGTTACAGGTGATCAATGTGATAAGCAACATTCCCTGGGCTGTCGGTGGCTGCTTCTATGTCTCTAGTCTCCGGTGATGAAAAAGTACATCATCTCCCTATTTTAGTCGATCAGCCTCCAGAGTCGGTCCTGGCTGTGAACCAGATTTCTCCTCTTCATCAACACTTCTCTCCCTTGGGTTGCTGCTAACTAATATTTCACATTTCAGTCATTACTGTCCATTTTCCTAATGGCTTGCGGTTTTGAATGTGAGCCCTTCCTCTCTCCTGTAGAAACAGCTGACTCGTGACATTTTCATTTATGTTGGTTCATAATTAATCTTGCTTACCTAAAATAGCCAATACCATATTGTCAATAAGTGAGAGTCTTTCTATGGTTTTTGATACCCCTCATTCTCAAGTAGCAACGTACATAATAATATGACTTAATCTGGCGTCAGTGTGAGTAGAGGGCGATGGTTTTCTTACCACCTGTGACAGACAGGGCATAACATGATATGGCCCATCACCCTGTATGTGACTCTAGGATAGTATGTTCAGTCTTTGGGGATCCCCCCTCAGTAGCAAAGAACAACTCAGTGTTTAGTTCCAGCTGCCTTTTTTCACCAATTTTTGGTCTTGTCGGTTTTCATATAGAAACATGACATTTGATTATACCATCAAAATGAACACCTCAGAGTAAAATCCTGATGCCCAGTAAATCAAGGAACCCTTTTGATTCATGTAATTAAACGAGATTGGCCATTGATTGCTTCATCTAATTTTTACCATACCTTGTATTCCAAGTTTGAAAACTGCTGTCGTTCAAAATTGTACTGGCCTCAAGGTGCTCTCACCACCTTTTTTGTCTGAGTAAGGATAGAGCTTTTAAATGTTGCCATGTGTCCCTCTGCTGATTTTTCCAGTCACATTGCACTGAATTCTGCATCACTGTTTTCCACTCTTCAATCCTTTACAACATTGCTGCTACTTTTCTGTCTTATTCCATCTGTCCTTTTGCTCCAGCTGAGATATTTAGCTTTGGTGTACAGAGGATTTGTCTTCTCACCACCTGCCAAGTTTTCCTCCGGTACCGTGGGTGCTTCGCCCTTCCCTGCTGCTCTTCATGCTTCACAGAAAAACGTAAATTTTGAGCCAGCCTTTGGGTTAATGGCCATGTTAAAAAATGCCCCTCTGTGAAGCGTGAAAGACAATACAAAGCACCTGCGCATCCCCTAGAGACAGGTGGGAAATCAGAAACCCGATTATCAGGCAGGCTGTGACTTGCCCCACCTTATGTATAAATAAACTCAACCTGTCCAGTGAATAACAGCTCAGGAAGTCTTTAAAGCTTGAAATGATAGTAATCAGCTCCAAGGTAGGAGCAGCTCAGCTCCATGGTAGGAGCATCTTCAGCTCCCACCTGGGGCTCACAAGGAGCTTCATGGGTGGGGCTGATTCATGGATGTGCCGGCCTTTTTGATGCCACGTTTTCTGATTCTGATGAAAAAAGCCTAAGATAGAGTGGCAATGTCTGTCATGCCTTTACTGAAACCAGTGGCCAAAGAAAAACCAAGAAAAAAGACGGAAAAACAGTGGGGATGTTGGATGTAGGATGCCTCTACAACAACCTGACAATGTGTACACTTGTCTCTCTATAACATTCATCATAAAAATCCCTCAAAAAAGATGATCTGGGGGGAATTTATTTCTGAATAATAGTGGCTTCTTAAAGAGAGAGAGTGGAAGTACAACCAGAAGTGAAAATACTTGAACCAAGAGCTCTAGAATATACTGTAATCTCACTTACAAAAGCATTTGAAGCATGTGCTTGATTCTTAGTGAATGCCAAAAGCAATAAACATACATTATCTATGTAAGGAGGACTGGCTCGTGTACTTAAAATGTCGCTTATGATTAATATTTTGAAGACTCATGGTCTATATCAGAAAACATGGTAATAATGTGCAGACAGCTGCATTTTACAGCATCTTTCCCTGTCAGCTTCTGACTACCTGCTACCTACTGGTTTTTTGAGTTTGACCTGTTTCTTCTAATTGCAGGAGTTACCCCTAAGACATAGGAGGATCTTATTTCAGGTAGAAAAGCCTTGTCATAAAGAAATATGTACTGCTTTTGTAAGACATTAGTCTGGGAAAGGGTGATATAGACTCGCGAAATGGTTTTCTTAACTCTTCAGGATTTAAAGATCTGAGCAAGGTAAAGCAACTGTCACCAGTCTATGTGCTATGAGAAGAATGTATAAAAAGGAAATTAAGACACTGTTATTTGACCAACTACTTTCTTTAGTGCATTTACGTTTGGCGCTATTGGCAGATTCTTTTATTAGAAATTGGTTTACTGTGATTTAAAATGAAACCAGCTTTCTGTGTCACCCTGTAGGGTCTTTGTCTGAAATGATAAATGCCCTATGCTATACGTTTGCCCTGTTACAATGCGAGTTAAAAGGTCAATGGTTTTGTGGGCAAGACCTACAGCTCCATCACAGCATCAATGTATAGTATCTGTTGTATGAATGAACTGAACTCTGGTATTAGCCCCATTGAAATGGTTCTCTTGCTGACTTCCCACAATTAGGTTGGAACATTACCATGGCCCAGCTGATCTCTTCCAGCATCCTCTCTCAGCCTCTTGCTGGCATGAAGCTATGAACGTCTGTTCTCAACTTCCATCCAGGTCCTAGAAGTCAAGAGGTCAAATACATCTAACCTGCATTTAGGATTGTCTGTAATGATTACTGTTTTACTTAGGAAAGTGCTCATGAAACTTCAGGCAGACTAAAATGTTCTACTTTTATCCCTAAGAAATAGGTTGGTTTGGAACTGTCAATTGGTGGTTGTTCTTTTTGCGCCCATCGCTTTCCCTTGTGTTCAGGACCCCTCAGAACAGCCAGAGCTGATGTGCAGGGTTGGGGTGTCACAGTCAGCCTGTAATTATCCCCCTGGAATTGAAAGCTGAGAGATTTTATCTTCAGTTCTCAGTGGAAATGATCTGAATATATCTGCTAATTTCTTGCTTGGCGTTTGTATTCATGTATTGTAATATTTCTCTCTGCTTGCTATTTTTTTCTTCTGTTTAAGAGTTGTTTTTGCAGAGCTGAAGTTTCTCTTTTACTGTATAAAATAAGGGCCCTTAGGAAGAAGCTGTTTTGGCTTTTCACCAAGAGCTGACAAATTGTGATTTGCTGACACCTGTAGCAGTTGCAAAGTCCAGTGGCAAGACATCCATAAGGGAGTGTCATCCCTAGCAAATCTGCAAAGAATTGCTTCCAGCCGCTCTAAAAGGCAGGCAGAGAGGTTTCCTGTGAGTTAGAGCTCACTGCAGAGTCCTTTCTTCTTAATGATGGCTTTACCTTTTCCCAGTACTCTTAACAGTTTATTCCAAAAGTTCCAAAATTCTAATGGTAAAAAAAAAACCAAAAAACCAAACTGGTTAAACATCTTTAGGGAAATCATAGCAAAAATGTGCTTTTCACTGTAAAAATCCCCAGAATTGCAGAATTTGTGGCCACTTTGTGACCGATTTTCCTTACTGATGTATCCAGCTCAAGCTCAACACATCTTGAGCACGGGAATTTGTTTGTGTCCTAACACTGACCTGGGTGACTTCTTTTAAGCTGAGACTTGAAGCAGCTCTCCTGGCGCATGAGTTCACTACCACACTTTTAATGGGATTAGGACAGCAATCTCCAGTCTTAGAGAAAATTTCAACCTGGGAAATGACTTTGGCCTGCCTGTCTTCCCTTTACTCCTTTGAAGAGAAACAATATCTTTCGTTCTCTTTTCTGAGCTGCCCTGATATAAGCTGTTGCTATGCATTGATAGAATGCCTTTATTCCCTGATGCATCAAGAGAAATTGAGGTTCTAGCAATAAAAAAAAATGACTACTGGAAAGATAAAATGCCTGAAAGCACAGGCTGAGAGCCAGACCTGGAATATCTTGAAGATTGAAGGTGCCTCTCCTCCTCCCCAAAGACTTGTGATCTTGTCTGGTAGGCTAGCATTGCTAAAAGATGTTTGCTCAGTTTTAAGAGGAAATTCTCCGGGAACTTTGCTGTAAATAATACCACACCTGGTTATTTTCCTTTGGTTTATTCTTTCTCCTGTAAATAAGAAACATATAATTTTAAATGAGCATTTTCAGTATGTCTTACAATAAGATAGTGGGAGGGATGGGCATTTTAGAACCATACAAGCACTCCAGGGTTTTTATAAACAAGAACACCATGTGACACCTGTATCTTAGTGTGCCCTCTTTACTTTTACGTGGTACATTTTTCCTTCCCTTCACCGTATTTCCTTCGTTCTGGGCATCACCGCATACCTCTAACACTCCTTGGGTGTCGCTCTACAGGGGTCAAGCAATTAGGCTGTAATTGAGCCACTGCAGATCTGTGGGAGGCTGTAGGAATACTATCTGAAAATGGATCAGAACAAGCCACTGTGCGATCGTTTCCCTTGATTGGAAATTGCTTTGTATTGATTGGAGAGAGAATCCCTGCCATGACACATACGGAGGGCGCTGGAGCTGATGCCAGTCACTGTTTGGGTCCAGATTCCTGGTAAGGTTATTGTGTGTGTCACGCAAGACTATAGAAAAAGAATATGTTTTCTTTGAGATTCATAGACTGTAATTATCAGCCAAGTGCTTTTGTGAGACTGTTGCACATAATTCTCTCTCCTGAGGCAACAAAACTGAAATATGTCATCGTATCTATTTATGTATGTATGTATACACATCACGCACACAGCAGAGACTGACAGGGAGGAGAAACTTCTTAATTTGCATTCTTCCAGATAAAAAGCATGACAAAGGACTCCTGCATCCAGTCTCCGGTAGCCCAGTACAGATTAGAATTTGCCTGAATGATCCTTTTCTACTTTTTAAATGAGAAAAATACTGCTGTTGAAATTTCACATGAAAATCAGAGCTTTGTTTTTTTTCTTAAGGAAGGAGGATTAGTTTCATCAAAATTCTTTTTCCCCACTTAGAAAAATAGTTTCAGTGGAAAGTTTGCAGTTATCCCTACACTTTAGCAGTGTCACACAGGATTTGCATGGGTTGAAATGAAATCAGAAACTTGACAATAGGACAACTTTTAGACTTTGCTTTCATTCAGAGCTTGCTTTAAGAGTATTGACAGTGTCACGTAAGAAGGAAAGCAATGACAGCAAAATTAATGAAGCCATGATAACTGTTTTCATTTCTCCTGCAGTATTTTTAAGGATCTGAAAACACCTTAAGCGTATTTCTTGAGCCACGAAATACTGACATGAGATAGAATAGTCATAACCCCAACCTACAGAAGGAAGCACTGTCATGTCAACAACTCAACAGCAAAAAAGTTTGTAGTGGTAGCAGCAAAACCAGCCTTGTTAAGTGAAATATTGCTCCAGGACAGTTCCAGGTGGCTGTAATCAATAAGGAACTTGCTCTGGTGTTTGCAAATCTACCATCTCAATTATTAAAGTATTTGCCAAGTGTAGCTCAACCGAAACTCCACATGGGTAGAAGAATACAGTTCTTGCATTACGGTTTTCACTCTCAGAATGGTTTACTGATTGCTGAATATAATTTCTAAATTTATCAAGTTATCTGGAAATGCAATAATATGACAGTACAAATAGGGAATTTGTATGAGGGCAAGCTGGGTTTCAATGCAATGGAGGAGAACACCTCACCAAAAAATCTGGAAGGTTTAGGATGAACTAGCAATGGAATTATCTGATGAAATACCTGGGGAAAAAGGTATTTTTGCTTTGACAAAATGAGGGCAACCTGAATTTCAGGCTCCACTTAATTTTAGCTGCCTCAGGCTTTCATTGCAGGTCCTCTCGGTTGAAGGGAATGGTATTTTCCTAGGACCAGAATATTTTCTCCCAAAGTGTGTCCGCAGTGATGCAGAAGCAATCTAAGGCTCTGCTTCCATGGCTGTGTCAATTAGCTACGAGAACAAACCATTAGAAGAGAGAATTGCTAAGGCTTGCTATTTCATTACTGCAGGCACCTACAGTAATAGTAACGTAGGACTACACTGATCGCTACAGTGCAGAGCCTCTGGAACAGGAAAATAGCGTGAGCTGCCAGGAACAAGTGAAAGCAAGGGCTTGATAATCCTGGCCTATCAATCTTCGAAATAACAAAGCTCAATTATGAGAACTGCATTGTTCCCCTCTTACTACAGCGCGCATAACTGCGACAGATTGCAGCTGACGGCTTTGGAAGGTCTTCGAGGGTTGTGTGAGTCCTAGTTAGAGCTCATGGAAGGACAGGGTGAAGTTAAAATACTTTCTTCAAAAGTGTTTCACTGCTGCTTAGTTTACAGAATTTAGGCTTAACAGAATACGTGTTCTGCTAAATCGACAGCGTTGTTTAGGAAGCTGGTCTTCCAGAACATCTATGTGCGCGTGTTGAGGGATGGTTTTACTGATCTAAAGTTGTGTTGTCCAAAACCAGATGTTTTTATTCCTTATGCTCTGGAGTAGCCTCAGATGGGTGAGTCTTTGCCAGGCCAAGACCCTAGTGAAAAAAAACAACAACAAAGGGAGGACAGAGTGAAATAATCCCCTTTTACATAGAAAATGGCAAGAGAAATAATGTGACTTTTTAACCTCTTACCGCGGACAGAGGGAAGTGACACTTATCACTGGAGTCACAGATCATACTGTGTCATAATTTCACTTCTGGTCTAGAACTCTGAAGCCAAGATCAAGAGAAGCCAGTGTTACTCAAAGCTTTCCACTAACAATGCTGGGAACAGTTTGCCAGGACTGTGCTTCAAAATAAACGTTCCTAGCATGTTTCTGCCTTGCACAGCTTCCTCTGTCCCATTTATCTGTTTAATGTATTCTGCTAATTTCTTTCCCGTGGTATCCTGAGAAGCCTTTACTGTTCTTGTGGTAGAAGGATCTGGACATCCGTTTCCACGCAACATAAAGATTTTAATCATGATAGTCTGTCTTTTTGTGCAAGCCTGTTCCTACCTTTGGTGTCTAGTTAACAGCATATTATCTGTTATCAGGCCATCTTCTTGTTTTAATTAAGCTTGCCAGGGAGGTTTTATTCCTCTGCCTGTGAAGATCTTCGGTGTCCTAATTTTAATTTCTTTTTATAATCCCTACAGTAACAAGTAGCAAAGAGAGGTTTTACCTAATGAAGAAGTGTTTGAACCTTGGAAGCAACAGGAGCTTGGCAGAAATACACATGAAAGAGAGTAAATGAAAATATTTAAAAACAGACAGACACTATAGATGCTTTGTGAACAGCGCTGGCCTTCAAACACAGAACCTTGCTGGCTTTTAGGAGAGGGATGAGGGATGGTCAGGCAGAAAGCAGTGTGGTTTCTTCTGGCTGTTCTCTCCCCTTGTTTCAAGCTATGAAGGATGTTCCAGGGACCCCACTGCCATCAGCCCTTCTTGCTGACGGTTCTTTCACACTTATTTGGGCTCTAAAATCTGGGCTTTGGAGCCCTGAGCTAGCCCGTAAAATCACACCCTTATGGAAGAGACAAGGCAGATTCATCTTGGTTTCCAATCTCAAGCCTGACTCCTCCATCTGCAAACCAGGATAGAACATAGCTAAAAAACATGCAGCTCTGCTGCTTTCAAACTGTGCCTTTCTAATCTCGTTCCAAACAGGAGACCTAGGAATATCTGAAGATACAAGTGAAAAATAGGAATTCAGCCACTCTCAGCTTTGCTTCTGTGCTTTAACAATGCAAACCACATAGGAAATATGACTGCTTATTCAGCATGAAATCATAGAATCATAGTATCTATCCTGGGTCCTAGAGGTTTTTCACAACACTGAACTTTACTTAAATATTCCAGTTAGTTTTGTATCCCTTTTCTTCTACACAATGGGGTCCGCCGAAGTCAAGTGGCACCACCTTTTTAGCATCGTCTTTTGGAAGTTAAATGTACTTTGAAACCAGCTTTTTGTTTTCTCACAGAAACAAAATGATGGCTAAATGTTAACATTCTAAACCACATAGTATTATTTCATAAATAACCCCCCTTATTTATTATGTGTATCGTATAATACAACTGGGTGAGAATGAATCTAGGGAAAAAAAACTGCCTTCTTGTCTTAAAAATTTTTTTTTTAGCTCAGGAAATTATTTCGCTGTAGAAGAAAGTTGTTGTGTTTATCAGGTAACACTTCCCAATTTAAAAGCAAACATCCCTTTCTCTAAAAGCAAGGTGCATGACTGCCTTTGAGAGAAAGATCATCCCACGCTCACAGCAAGATGTTCTTTTTTTGGTAATTCGCAGGAAAAACAAACGCTGAAGTACCTGGTGGCATGAAATAAGGGGGCTGACATTGGCAGGAGGGAATGGTGGTTGTTTACTCGGGATAGAGACGCTTATACGAGGTGCAAACCTCATCTAACAGTAGGAATACTTGTTACATTAACGAGATTTACTGACAGACTCCATCTGCGCCTTCCCACCGAAACAAGGTCACTCAGTTAGATCCTAAGGAGCCTAATGAGCGAAGTGCCAAGTCTCCGGAGCGATAATGGAGGTTTGCTCTGACTTACGCCTCAGGCACTTGCAATATTTTTAGTACTGGAAAATAAAATAGGGTAGAGGAAAAAAAAAAGGTCACAATTCTTATCAAGCCAATCCACCTTGAGAAATAGCAGAGTGTGTGTGCCTGTGCGTGAACATACCTGGGTGTCTTTGGTTTTTTCCTCTCTTTTCCTGGTAATCCACAACTCTCTTTTGCTTCAGAGCAGTCCTCGAAGCACTTCAGTGCCTTCGTCTTGGCTCTTCATTTCACATCTGCATCTTGGTTACGGAAACTTTGGTGTGGTGGCCACATGCCGCCCAGTTCGAAGGGCTGGAACACAAACAGCATGTGTGGTGGTTTCTTAAGTTGAGGGAGAAGCCTTCTTGAATTTTTAGCTGTTTATCCATCTTCTGTTTGAAGTTTCTGACATGCATTCTGGCCAATTTGCAGCAAATACTGCAGTACAAAGGAGAAAGGGACAAAGATAAAACTGGAGCGTTGCGGGCTGCACAAGAAGCACCTTCCCTATTCACAGTCATCATCGATTTGTTGCTACAGGCTAGCTGATAGAAAGTTGGACCAAAAATAGATTATTTTTTTTTAAATATTTCTCAAAATTTACAAAAGAACAGGTTATCTAAAAACTATTGAGCGGCGAATTAAAAGACAGAGGATGAGGGTATTTTTCCTACACGCCCGAGCAGGATGAAACCATGGAACTCATTGCTTTCAGGTGTTAGTGAAGTCCACTTTTCAGGTGATTGTCTTTTTACTAGTAGCAGAATGGTCTGAGTGTGACCTCTACTTCGAGTTCCTCTCATTCTGCACCTCTTGTTTCTTGTCCTCTTCCCAAAAGTGTTCTGTGGAGCCATCTGAAATAGAACCCCAGGTCTGTGACCCCTGGTTTGATCCAGTATCTACTAATATTTAGCCACGATTTTCATGAATAACTAATCAATGTTTATCATTCAAATACCAATAGATTACAAACTGTAACGGTGGATTTGGAAGCATCTTCAGGGAAGTTTAAGTCGCATTCTTTAAAGTGCTGGAGCTTTTCTGACGTGGAATAGCGCTTCTCCTGGTGGGGGATTTATTGGGTGATGTACAGCTGTGAGCGATGTAGTTTGAAAAAGATGTGGGGGCAGTGACTCTGCTCTGCAGAATCTCTTCTGCTCTTGTTCATAGGATGGGGAATTACATTTTCACTTGCTTACCTTCATAATTACTGTATGCAATAGGACATTACAAAATTGTATGCCCGGAGATCAGAATAGAGCATTTATTTAGTAGTTCTTGGGGAGAAGCTTTCAGGAAAATGCACGTGTACAAATGAATATTCCAATATTCTGAAGGAAAATGTTTCTACAATTGTCAGGGGGCTCTGCACATTAACAGCAGCACTCAGTTGCCTTGTAAAAGACAATTGTGAAAGATGTCTTTATAAAAAGTGATATAACATTGCTGATGGTGGTAAAGTGGAAAATGATGTGGGGAATTTTAATTCTGAGTTGCAGAACCCACAAAGATTAAAAACCATGTTTTTATTTATTCTTTGAAAGTAACAGTGTGCTTTGCTGTGGCTGAACCAATCTGGTCCTAGTTTATTTACTCTCTCTTTCACTTTGGAACTCTCACTTTGGTTTTGGTGTGTAAATAGAAGTTCTCTACCATGCAGAATACTCCTATAATCATGACCTTCTCATACTACAGGGCTTTTCTAGTGATACGCAGATTTTTTCCTGAGTTATTTAGTTGCAAGCAGTGGGCAATGAGATTGACAAGATGAGCTATATTGAGGTAGAAACGAGTATTTTCCCCCGATGCACTGTTGTTTCCCATCATGTGACAAATCAAGCTTACAGAATTAAAATTAAGCTCATATATTTAAAAGCATATCTAACAGTACAATAACATATCTAATGATCCCAAATATCTTAACTGATAGACATAATTAAATGTGCTGAAAGACAAGGGTGAAATATGGCAAAATCTCAATATTAAGCAGCAAAGAATGTCAATAATTTGCGTGCTTTGCACAGAACAGCCCATCGCACTGCCTACAGGAGGAGAAGTGGGGGTTTGAATTTTAGCGTCTCAACTCTTTACGCCGAGGAGCAGTACTTCACCAATTTCTTACTTCACTGAAATCCCTGTTCCTCCATTCTCTGGTTGAGGCAGACACCCGTTTCTTCTTGCTTACTTGAAACAGGATGGTTTTTTAAAAGGAATAAAACCCAACAAACAGTTTTGGCTTGCTCTAAACCATAATTTGCGTTGAGTTTCCATTAATTTCTCAGCTTTTATCATTTTTGTGCAGCACAAAGGAAGGAATGGCCTCTGATGGCTGTTCTTGTTCTGGATAGAGAGTAAAGGATTTTTCTCTAAAGCATATTTCAGCTCCTTACCCAACCTATATTGTTCAGCTATTCGTTAAAATTAAAAGCATGCGAGTGCATGTGCCTCTTTAGAAAAAAAGGAGGATTTGGGATTTTTTTGAGAGGAGAATCCATTTAAAAAAAACACAGCAACAAAATGCCACACAGAAAAGGAAATAGTTGATACAATATAATTTAAAAACCTTGTCATAAACTGAGAAGAAAATGAACGCGTGAAAAAAAGAGTTCAAAACATGTTTTGCTATAGAACCTTTTTACAGCAGAAGACTTGTCCTAAGGTGATTGTATGTATAAACAACGAATCTTTTCTGTGTGTCTTACAATGCTAAAAAAATAGTAAAACCCACAAAGATCAGTAGATGAACAGTCTTGCATAAACAAAAGAAAGTAATGGCAACAATAAGCTTTAAGTACTCCCTCTGAATAAACTGCATTTAGAAAGACTTAGGATTGGGTAGCACAAACTCGTATGACACAATGATATAAAGAAATAAACAATTTCTTGGGATCTTCCCAGGTTGCTCGTTTAACCTTTCAGTGAAAGATGTTTTTAAGTGTGAGCAACTTTAAATGCAACATGAATATGTGAAAGAAACAATCAAAACAAAAGAGAGGGGAAGAGAAAGATGGAATATTTTTGTCCATACAGACCTTTCCAGGGGAAACACCTTACCCAATGACTGAGACTACTACAGGATCTGAGATAGTATTTCCATGAAAGATACTGGAGTATTAACCCCTCCCTGACCTGTCCGCTTGTGGCATCGGGGATGAGGCATTAGAGAGGATTTAACCAAATAATAGGGCCCCAGGTCTGCTGGGGTTTGACTCATCTGTGCTCCCTGTCTTGTTCAATACCATGTCAGTCTGCAGTTTGCACACAGGAAAAAAAAAAGCTAACAATTGTAAAACGTACTCTTTCAATGAGTGGACAACATGTGCAATGCTTACGATCCCTTTTCCTAATAGCCACTTCCCTGTTGAGACACCTGCAGTGGGACTGACTTGAACTAGTTCTCTTGCGGATTCCAGATGTCACTTGACAACTTGGCTGAAAGCGCTGCCTTTTCCATCAGTCTTTTTTTTACAGGTAATCACCAAAGAGCTGCAAAACCTCCCAAGGTGCACAAGGGGCTTTGAGACGTTTCTGCAGCCAACCTCTGTCCTAGGCATAGTGGACATAGTCCTCAGCATAGTGGACATAGTCCTCCGGGTATGTGAGAACTTCTGTGGAGCTTGTCTGCCTGGAGTAATATGTAACGAAATTACAGCCCTTCTAGAAGTAGAGGTACAGCTATAGCTGAAAAAAAAATTCCAAAACTATTGCATCTGAAAGCCTGTTTTTGTTTGGTTTTGTTTGTTTTTTTTTCCTAGAATATAAAAGTTTAAAAGTAAACCTCTGCTCTGTGCAGCCTGCTGTAACAGAGCATCAGGCCGAACGTTCTCATTAACAGATGATAAATCAAAGCAGTTGGGCAGGAATGTGTCAAGGACAACTGCAAATATTTCTCATCTGCTCCCTTTGGCTCAGTGGTGTAGGCTCCTTGGGATAGATCCCTGTATATTTCTGCTTCTGGTTTATGTATTTCGAAGGGCAGAGTGTTCAAAATGCCAGATTTTCTTGGAGGAAAAGACTGCTAAGACACTAAGATGTGTCCCATAAAGTCTCAAACTGGTGCCTCCCCTGACTTTCTGGTAATGTCGAACAAGAGATTCCCAGAGCTTCTCTTTTCACACTGTAACGGTGTGGGAAAGACCAAACGACCTGGTTGTGTCCTCTGCTGGTGACAACAAAGCCTCATATTAGCCAAGGATCTAGTGTCCTG
Source organism: Trogon surrucura (assembly GCA_020746105.1). NCBI lineage: Eukaryota > Metazoa > Chordata > Aves > Trogoniformes > Trogonidae > Trogon > Trogon surrucura. The sequence goes on from CM036621.1 coordinate 43,414,203, forward strand.
CGGGCAGGATGAGAGCAAAAGTTAACAGTGAGTATTTGAGCTCAGGGAGAAATCTCCAAGGTCTTGAAGATGTTTGTCTGTCTTTTCTCTTGCTACTGTGGATTTTCTAAGCTGTCAAGAAGCAAAAACAGTGCACAACCACTTAGGGTTGAATCTGTGAGCTGGGAACTTGATGTACTTTGAATGATTATCCGACAGAGGCTCGAGTATGTCCCAGTCTACAGGAGATGTAAACTTGATGTAGAAATCCCACTATGCTATAATGATTGTTTGCAACCTGAAGCCTAAAGACTCCTATTTTCCATTTTGTTCCTCACAATTTTAGACCGCTTGCGGGGGTGGAAGGAGGAATGTCAGCAATCAAAATTATTTTCATTTTAGTGTGACTGTCAAGCTGACATAGACCCGCTCTTGACAAAAACTGACATAGACCCACTCTTGACAAAAGATTGTAGAGTGGCCGAACAGGCTGCTTAGCATTCATTTTGTACAAGAGAAACCCTAAAGGTGCTTCAAAACCAAATACTTTCAAAGTTAACAGTGTCAAGGTAGATTTCTTTTTTGTTGGATGTGTCCTTCCAGAAAAAGTTAATGTGTCTCGGACAGGACAAACCTCCAAGTTCAAAAGTTTAAGTGTCTGTAATCTTATTTCAGTTCTAGAACAGACCTAGGTTTGAAAATCAGATTTCTCTTATAATTTAGTTCTCTGCCTTTCCACGGAAATTAAAGTAATTGCACTCTGTCAAGTTATGTCTTTTACCTTGATTAAAGATGTAGCTGTATTGAGCAAACACGCCGACTGGTCTTTTGACAGATGAAAGGAGATTGCACAGCCTGACTGAAAGCGCTCGGGTAGCTTCACGTTATATAGTACACAGGCAAAAATTCACCCAATATACCTGCTTCTTATTGCACAGAGGTTCATTCTGTATATCACATTGTTAAACCCAGCTAGTGCTAGTTATAAATCAAAGCTAATGATTTGGATTCTACCTCAAAGTTAATTATCGGTGTGTTCTCTTGTACCTGGTTGTATTTGAAAGCAAGTGTCTGAAATCACAGGGAATAAAATCTTTGATCATTAAGAGTATATACAGTTATGTTTAAGTTATTAGTGCAGGTAATTTAGTTGTTTACAACATAATTACCGATTTGACTATGAAAAAAAAAAAAAAGCATTGCAAATTGTTTCGCTTCAATTAACAGCACATAAATAATTCTGGCATGCATAAATATTTTACTGCTGGAAACTGTAGCACATAACTTTTTATGGTGCTCTTAAAAACAGGTCTAATGCAAGGTTAATAACACATAAAAATACCACACCCTGTCTATGGTGGAAAAAGCCACGTGTCACAAAGAGGACTAGAAATGGTGTCGCACCAGAGCCTGTGAAGATAATAACAATTACAAATCAGTAATTGCAGTGTGGAAACACAGATTTGGATCTCTCCAAACTTCTGTCAGCTCTCGACTTGATGGCACTGCCTACGTAGTACCTGCAGAAATTTAGGCAAGGTTCTCCAAACCAAAGCTTTCACTCGATCTAAGGCCCAGGACCTGGTCTACTCTGTATTTATTCACATGCTTCTTTGTTTCTTGCCATGAAGAATTCTTCTTTGATGGAAAGGGCAAGCTGAGGTGAAGTTGCTGGGCGAGGGACTCCTAACAGAGATTTCCAAACACTTTGAAAGTTCTCAAATTCATATACACCGGAAAGAAAAATCGTTCCAGATGTGTAAGCCCAGCAACGTTTCCTACGGCATCTGTAAATGTAGCATTATTCACCACATTCTCTTTTCTTACTTAAAATGTTTACCTTATGTATACTGCACTCTACATGATTCTTATGCTCTGTCCACTTAGACCGTTTACTATTAATATAATCCTTAGTATCAGTAGCTCACGTTCTGCCAAAAGATACCAACTCTCATAATCGCTGGGAATTTCAGCCACTGGAAACAGCAGTCTTAGAAGGAAATTGTAAAATATTACCGTGCAGTGAGAAAACAGAAAATGGTGACAAAATCTAAAAAAAAAGAGAAGCAAACACCAAACTTGGAATAATAGGCGAGTAGCAATAATTAATTCTGATTATTAAGAATATCAAAAATACTCTTTTGGGAAGAGCAGGAAACATCATTCTGGTGTGAGATCACTGCCTGCCAGGCCGACTGGATCACAGGAAGAAAGAGGAAATATTACAGCTTTTCAGTTCTCTCCATGAAAACTGAAATGACAGAATTAGCAGCCAGGTCTTTCAGACCTGTCTCCCTATCTTGTAGCAGAAAGATCAGATGTTTAACAGTACACTTAATTAACTTGATAAAATCACTTCTCCATACCTTTCATTACACCACTCCTGGAACCATAAACTCAAAATAACTGATTACGAAAAAGCCAAAAAACCTGACTATTGTTGCAAGTCAAGGTAAGAGAAAGGCAAAGAAATAAATAAAAATATATAGTAAGCAAGGAACAACCTAGAAAATGTCTGTGATGAAAATTATTATGATAATTATTATATGGATGACACTCTCATTTCTGATTTGCCTGTTTCAAAGACAGGGCAGAGGGAGGGAGGTTAAGCAACTGGTGCTAAAAATATTAAAGTCGTGGTGAGTTTGGGACTATTTCAAGCATACCAAAAACAGGGACAAACTGAGATAAATGTAAGAATTGGATTTTGTAGAGCTGTGCTTCTGTGTCAGTTTTCCTACAACAGAAAAAGAAAAGGCTATTCAAAATTTTTAAAAAGCAACAGATTGTAAACTTACAGAGACATTTTAGCGAAGCACATAATTAACCCATGGGACTTGTTGCCATAGGGTAGCACCGGGACCAAGAACATAGCGGGGATTTAGGAAGAGTGGACATTTTTTATTTGTAACCAGAAGTTATCATGTTACATTAGGGAGCATGAAGTGCTTTTCTAGAGGACATAAAGTCCAATACTTCAGGCCGTAAGGCAACCACTAACTCAGAGGGGTCACGAGAAGATGTTTGGACCTGGCAGATTGTTTTGTGGCAGGAACTCCAGGTAGCCTGCGGTCTGCCGGGGCATCACAGCTCTGCCCCTTTCACCTGTGCTCTTCCTCTTGCTTTTGTTTTTATTCATTTATCTCTTTGTGATAACGTCTTGCTAGGAACACAGATTTATTGCAGGTAAAGCCTGTCTGGTAATCTCGTCTATCTTTCTGCTCGGTAAAGGGAGGCAAGTGCGATTTCCTATGTAGGACGTCTGCTGCACCTTCCCCTTTCCGAGGCTGTTAAGGCAAGGCAGATGTCCCAGTGTTTGTTCCCCTCTTTGCTGAAGGAGCCGGCATATTTCCATTTGGGGAAATACTTTAAGATCGCCTCATTCTTCTATTAACTCAACGTAACCCATTGGTAAAACCGATGTTAGGAGAATTAGTTTCAGAACAGCACTGTGAGGGATATTTTTAACATGCAGCCCCTGTCGCTTGTCACTTGTGTCATCCTGTCATCGTGCACGCCTTCAGACATAGGCAGGCTGATTCTAATGAGCTCACCACTCCACGTTCCTCTATCGCGAAGTTCAGTACTAATGAGAAAAATTCCCAGACTGCACTCACACTCTAAATCAATTTGGCAAGATTGATCAAAATATTCATTAAAACAGTTTGTTCTTCAACTCAGCCTGAACCCTGCAGGCATATCTGTCTTGCTTCTGTATGGTTTTGTGTGTGAGCCTGTGTGCACGTATGTGATTTTTTTTTTAAAAAAAAGTCCATTGTTTTTCCTCCACATGTGATTCGAGCACTCCTTCGAGAAGACAAAAAGCTAAGGGTGATTTCTCATTACTCTTTACTAATTGGGAAGTGCCTAGTAGTCTAGAGATGCCAAGAAGAAGATTTTTCTGCGCCCCGTGCCTGTCAGCAGCAGGTCCAAGAATGACCAGCGTGAAATTACCCTCAAAAGGGTGACAAGCAAAACAGCAAATGGGAATCTGTCAGAGAGGCATCACTGGCCACACAACCCTGGGAATTTAATATGTCTTTTGTCTCTCATCTGCATGCTAAATTTCCACGTCTTCCTTCAGCAGCGTTTTCTCTTGCCGTGTCAGCCATGATAAGTGTAGGTTAGCTCACGCTGTCCGCTTCTTCGCACACCCTTCAAGATAAAACATAGTCCAGAGAGCCCAGGCTGACTGACATGAGCTGAGTAATGCTCAACGAGCTGGACTCTGTGCTCCGATGAGTCTAGACACAAGCTCGGAGCACCACACGCTGCAGTGAGGGATGGGCAGGGCATAGATTTACGAATCTCAGCTATGATGCTATCTGTCCCTCCAGAGGGACAAGAATAACTCATGCCAGTACCAATTTAAAAGCCAGACACCCTGACTAGTCGTGTATTAGGTACTTACAGTTCGTTTCAGCAATAGAGAAGGTTGCTGTTGATCACCTGACTTCGTTCACTTCTTAGAAACCAGGAACTTTTTACAAAGGTCTGAGAGAAAAACACAGGCAAATTTCAGCCAGACGTGGTTTTAAAACATTTCACGTGTTACTGCCCACAATACTGCAAATGCACTTCAGTTTACAATGTTAAATATGTAAACTGAAATCCCAACAAGCTTTCTTAGTTATTTCTTAGATATACTATGTGCTATAAAATGAGATAATGTTATTCCAGGAAGTTTTTGGTGGGGTTAGGGACCAAATTGTTCAGGAAGCCCCAAACAGACTTCAGAGACAGCTGTGTTGAAGCAGGGACTCCCACGCTGTGGGGGCTGGGGGGACTCTACCCTGGCTCAGGGTACAGAGCCTCAGCTAGTGCAAATTAAAACAGATGTTAAGTTTTTCCTCTGAAAATTGGCAGTGGCACACAAAGGCAGCGGTCCGCATTTCTTTGGGTAAGTCATTTCCACGGCTTCATATTCAAAAGGTGCCAAATTAAAAATAGCTGCAGAACTGGCAGGGAGATGGGTAGCTCTTTGACCACGTGCAGAGCAATATGAGATTTTTGTCCCATTTAAACACTGTTGGCTATTCAGAAATCACCGGTGTGGTCTGCCTCCAGTGCTCGATACCAGCGTGTGCCTCAGCATCGCTGGATTTCCAGAGCTGCATACAAGCAGCCAGTGAGGCTTCAGCCAGCAGTACATACCTGCCCAAGCTGGGTGAGTGTGCCTGAAGGAGCAGCAACTCTCACGTATGCAAGCCCTTAGAAATGAAATGCTTAAATGCAGTAATGCAAACCTCCACCTCAAGAGCAGTCATAGCTCTGCCAGTGCAGAAAACTGTTCTTTTCCTTTACAGCAATAAATAACGCTGTTAAGAAGCAAAAAAAAACCCACCCCACCCCAGCCGTGTCATCTGGAGGCAACGGTGTTGTTCGCCAAATGCTCTTTTCCAGGAGTATCATCTGCCATAGAGAGCCAAGATCTGCTCTTACCGCTTTCCTTTCACTCTGCAAGTTGATACTGGGTTTAAAGTGCTTCCTGCTTACCCACTTTTATCTGGCTGGTGAGGTTTATTTCTCTAACAGAAGCTGTCCCCAGACATCTATTCCCACAAAGGGAGGGAAAAGTAGATATTGGAACTGTTTGACTATTCAGTGAATAGATTCTACTGAGAGCCACTGAAATTCTCATGAAAGAGTAGTTTTAGGGAATCCAAATGCTAACATGTTTTTAAATATTTTTTTCCATATCTGTGCAAGACAGTGGCTTTCAGGAATGAGTTAAGTTTTCATTCATTCAATTATTCAAAATATTTCTGCCAAAGTCTTTAATCAAAAGTAAAAAAAAAAAAAAAAGAATAAAATTCAAAACATAGTGTTGGCAAATAACTGGTGTGTGTCTTAGGTTATGTGAAAATTTTATTTTCTACACTGTATTGAGGGCCGGTTTAGCTCAGTGGGTTGAGCGTGGTGCTTGAAACACTAAGGTTGCGGGTTTGATTCCCGTTCGGTTCTCACGTGTGTTGCCTGACCTAGTCGAGAGGTGGCGTCCCTGCTCACAACAGGGAGTGTTTTGGTTTGGCCTGGCCAGATTTCGGCGGCGGGGGGGGAGCTGCAGGGTGGCTTCTGTAAGAAGCTGCTAGAAGCTCCCCAAGATTGATAGAGCCAATGCCAGCCGGCTACAAAGAGGGACCCGCCACTGGCCAAGGCTGAGCCTATCAGTAAAGTGATAGCAGAGGAACGCCTCTGTGAAAAACATATTTAAGAACGGGAGAAAGAACTGCGCCATTAACAGCTGGCACAGAGATGGAGGAGTGAGAATTTGTACAGACACCAAGGTCAGTGAAGAAGGAGGAGGGGGGAGGATGAGCTCCAGGCGCCGGAGCAGAAGGAGTCCCCCGGGTCCGTGGTGAAGACCATGGTGAAGCGGGTTGTCCCCCTGCAGCCCATGGGCGAGGTGCAGATGTCCACCGTGAGGATCACCGCGTAGATGTCCACCGAGGATTCCACGCCGTGTGGGTGGATGCCTGAAAGGGGACTGTAGCCCGTGGGAAGCCCACATCAGAGCAAGTTGCTGCCGGAGCCTGTAGCCCGTGGAAGAGGGAATGCCCACGCTGGAGCAGGTTGGCCGGTGGGACTTTTGGGACGTTGTGGGTGGCTCACGCTGGAGCAGTTTCCCCGAAGGACTGCACCTCAGACTCACGAGGGGTGGGCTGCCCCTCGTGAGGTGTCTCACGTTGGGCAGTTTGTGATGAATTGCCCTTCGTGGGACGACTCACGCGGAGAAGAGAGCGTGAAGCTTGTCTCCCGTGAGAGGGACCCCACAGTGGCCCTGGGGAAGAGTGAAGAGTCCTCCCCCGGCGTGAAGAAGCGGTGGAACCAACGTCGGATGAACTGACCGCAGCCCCCATTCCCTGTCCCCCTGCACCGCTCGGGGGGAGGAGGTGGAGAAGCCGGGATTGATGTTAAGCCCGGGAAGAAGGGAGGGATGGGGGGAAGGTGTTCTGTTTAAGATCTGTTTGGTCTTTCTCACTTCTCACTACTCCTCTCTGATTAGTTCTCTTAATAAATGTACCTAATTTCCCCAAAACTGAGTCTGTTTTGCCCGGGACGGTAAATGAGAGTGATCTCCCTGTCCTTATCTCAAACCCTGAACCCTTGGAAATATTTTCTCCCCCTGTTCAGCAGTGAAGGGGGGGGTGAGTGAGCGGCTGTGTGGGTACCTGACGGCTGGCCAGGGTCAACCCACGACAGGGAGGTTGGATTAAAATGATCTCTGAGGTCCCTTCCAGCCCAGGCCATTCTATGATTAATAATTGCATAGACAGCAGAGAAAGTTAAACATACAGTACCTCCTTTCCCTTGTTTGATCTTAATAGGCTGACTCATTCATTTTAAAATCATGTAGGAGAAAAAGTTAATGAAAGTTTTCCATTCGGAAGAGTGACACTTCTGATTTGTGAGGCCCTTCTGAAACCCTTCATGCTCCTTGTGTAGCTTGTTTTCAGTTACTGAGTTTCTTTTTCCATGGCTTTGCAACATCTCAGACGTTCTCAGCATCAGTGGAAGATTCCTTTGCTTAGTGTGGGTTTTGATTAATAGTGTTTTCCCCTCTGAATCTTAGGCAGTAGGTACAAGGAGGAGGTGCAGAAGTTTGGTACGGTGACAGAAAATGCCATGGGATTCTTAGCTGTAGGTGTGGAGATGTTTTGCAGTGTTCTGTCTCATTTTTCTTCTCTCGCCTCTTGCCAGTGCCAAACTCTTCCAGAAGCTGCTGCCTGTGTTTGAAGGAAAAGACCTTCTCCCTACCCAAAAAAAAAAGAAGAAAAAAAAAAGACACTGTAGCATGGGGTGTGTTTTCAGCTGCCTTCGTCACAAGTTCTGTGTGTAAAGTGAAACAAGAATTTTACTCCTTTTGGAGCCCCAACAGATGTTTACAGTGCAGATCCAGATATTTCTGTTGATGTGTAACAGAGAAGATGGGTCGGGTTTAAGTCTCCTATTACTATCGGGGTTTTTCAAGATTTCTGTCTTCATGTAAAGTTTGGATTCAACTGTGGCTTTCGTGTGATGGGGGTTACTTTATAATTTCTTGGTGAACACAAAATTAATGAGTTGTCACTGGGGAAGCAATAGTATGCTTGATAATTCCTCCCTTCAATATTTAACCTGAACTACCACAGGTAAACTCATTTGTTTATTAAATATAACACTTTCAATTGGATGCTTTTTTGATATGAACAGGCCACAGAGGTCAGAGAGAATACTGGGTTTGAATGACAATGATGAATAATATTAATATTTATCCGCTGTTGGAATCTGGAGCTGATCCAATGAGCTCCAGAGTCTTAAAATCTTAATTAAAGGTAATGAAAGAAAATACTGAAAATCTACTCAAGGAATAAGAAGTGAGGAAGCAGGGTATTCTAATTCATCCACAGTGCTGCCATTCTGAAGGGCAGAAACTACATGAATCAGGCTTCCAGGAGACTGATCTATGCACAGTATATATAGCTTTGAGTTTACCTTTTGGCTTTCAGACCTCCTAGGCTGCAGGTAGGCTCCTATACTCAATATTTCTTTTTGCAAAAACATCCTTCTGTTAAAGGCAGAGATGGGTTTGTGATATATTCGTGTACCTCTAGGATTTCAGCTAAAAAATGCTACCGAGTTTCACAGGAAGGATTGACAATAACATGATCAGGTTACAGAACATATTCAAGAAGTATCAATTCTATTCCTTTTGAACTCCTAAGACAGTTTGGGCAAATTTTGCAGCATGAAACAATGATATGGTTGGTTTGAAGTCAGTCGCTGCATCTTCATTACATTCTTAATATATGGTGCTTGTTACATATTAATAACACCTTATTATCTCTTGTCATGTATAATAAATACAACCTCTGAATATTAACTTAGTGTTTTATGCCAGCTCATAAGGTTTGGAAACAGGAGATCTGATTCCGTGCACGGCGGAGATGTTATTACAGGGTTAGACACCACCCTTAGGGAATAGTAAATTTGTAGACCTTGGTGTATGTAAGCTTGGACATGTGTAGAAACATCAGTTTATTGTAAAATACTTTGGAATTAAAACTGAGTTAAGGATAAAGTTTATGGTTGTGTAAATATTAGGAGAATGTACATTTACTGCTTTGGTTTGGAGGGTTGGACCCTCAGTTTTAATGCTGCTACTGCATTTGAAAGAAAAAAAAACCCATTTGCATCTGCAGAAATAGGGCTAATGCTGCAGAAGTAAGCCACTTGGGAAGTTCATCCTTATGACTATACATTTTTCCCTCTGGCTTCTGTATCGTGACTATCCGGATGCAAAAAAAAATGTGCCATTATCAATTCGGTTCTGTACATGAATATGTACACACCAAAATTACACTGTAAAATTTACACAAAATTTACACTCCTTACCTTGCAGATTTTCAAGAGGTTCAGGAACTTCACATTTATAAGACTGTCAGCTATGATGGCAGCTACCCCACAGTCACATTTTCTATTAAAAAGAGAGTCATAATTGTGAGTGCTTCTTTGGATGCTAATTTAGTAATCCTTCATTCGCCCCTGCTTCTTGTGAGTTAAATATTAACCCTCTGATAGACAGATCCGCTTAAAACTTCTTGAAATCACAAAATGTACCTTACCAATCACTTTTGGAGTTTATCACTTTTGATCTATCCCTTTATTGCAGAAGGAGTAATAAGTGTAGTCAATACAGTGATGCCATCAATACTAATATCAGTAAACATTAAAGTATTAATTTATGTATATAGGAGAGACAAAGGTCAGGAGAAGTTTATGCTGACACCGTAGGTATGTGATTTAGAAATTATTCTATGTAGGGAAGTGTTTCAAAATACTGTCACCGGCTTCTTAAAAGTGTAGTCGTCTCCCAGGTGTATCGGGAATGGATCTGTGAGCCAAACCTTCTAATTCCGTGTAGGGAAACAACAGATTTTTATCAGCATCCCAGAAACACATGGTTTATGTGCTCACTGACAGAAATGTGCTGTGGTATCCACCACTACTCTGTGCAACTACCTTAGGCAAGGCCGATCTCATGGGTGTAACTGCTGGCGAAGAAAAAGTAACTCATTTGCCGTTAGTTCTTTTTCTTTCTCTTAAAAAGAAGTCACGTACCGCCACTCGCCCACTTTTATTCTGAAAATTGTTCTTCTCTACACCATGGTCCAGTGGAAGTTCAATTAGTTAAGGACAGAATTACTTATTTACTTGAGAATTTGGATATAAAGGTATAATTAGCCAAATTATTCAACACTGCTCATCTCATAAGCAAAGAACTTGACCTAAGGTGGTCAAATGTTGTATAAAGTGAGTCAGCAGCACATTTCTCTCTTGTCTCTTTCTAACTTGTTGTTAGTCTGCCTACTGAGAAAAAGCTATTTTGAGATGTGAAACAAATCTAATGGAAAACTCAGAACTCTACAACAGCAGATACAGCATATTTCTGAATTTTTTGGTAGCAGTAATAATAATAACGACATATTTCTAGTGTCTTTGGAAGCCCCCAGCTACTGGATAGGTAAACCATTATGATTAGCTTGTAATTAATATGTTAAATCTGAGCAGTTTAATTATATGCTCCTGTTATCCTGGAGCATCCTTTTCTGCTTGTTTCAGAACTAAGCTAATCCCAATAGCAGTTGAGTATTTTTGCTCTTGTAGGTTTAACATATTTACCAAGATTTTTACAGTAGAGTCATACTTCATGCAAACTTCAGATGAACCACTGTCCTGTTTGAGGAGCAAGCTAATGATCCCAACGTTGAATCATGGCTGTAGCTTTTTATCTTTCTTATTTTTCTTCATGCTACTAAACACCTGAAATATCTGCACTGCATATCTCTTCAACTACCAAAAAAAACCACAACCCCAAAGCAAACGTATTGTAGAAAACTGATCAAGAGTCCATTAAAATAAAGTGGTCAAGACCCTAATAAAGCATTCATACACCTTTCTAAGGTAGTTCTACATACTTCCATATGTTTTAATTATTCTCTTTTTGTTTGTTATTATTGTTTTGTTTTGTTATGGGCTTAAGTAGTGTGGAACTTAAAACCTACTCAGCATGCAATTACACTTCCCTGAAAAATAATCTAAGATTTAACTGTGATTTTATCATTGACTTATGTTCTTAAGTTCTTACCAGTAAGTGTATAACCCTGTCTATAATTTCTCATAAATTGTTTACTGCCACATACCTTTATAGGCAGAAGAGACCTTTTTGTTTGTTCAGTTCCCTCACATATCCCATTGGATGTATAAATATATATATTTCTGTCTGCATTTAGTAGACTTAAAGAAATTCATTTTATGCAAATTCATCTTTCATTTTGTTGACATTATCAGGCATATATTTAAAAGCAGCTTGCTATGAAAACAAGATCTCTGTAGGCTGGTGTATGCTAAACTAGTTTTTGGGAGCGCCGTTATAACTATTCATTGAAAAGGACTCTGATAAATGTCCACTTTGATCTGCAAGGCTGGTGTGGTACTCTAAATGGAAATGTGAATCCATTGGAAGGAACCTGATTGAACCAGATGGGCCAGAAGGAAATTACGATGCAAGAGATGGGGTTTATCAGGCTGCGATGGTACTAATTTAACTCATCCAGGAAGTGTAGGGCCATAACTTGGGCAGTGCAGATTGTGAATACTTCTTTAATAATTTCCACCTGGTAGGAGGTACCTACTATCTACGCTCTGCAGCTGGTCCTCTGCCTGCTTGCAGGAGAGAAATTCAGGTTGTAGCAGAAGCAGATGCTCTTTTTCTTAGCTGTGTGGGCTGCCGAAGGGTACGATAGCCCCTGGACAAGGCACGTGTCCTGTCAGTGCCAGAGAGAGCCAAATGTGGAAGTGTAGAGGTGGTACGGAGTGTGAAGCTCCTAAGCCACCATGCTAAATCCACCACATGGCAAAGGGATTATCTCTCGCTGTTGCAGCTCAGCTATCTGGCCTCTTCAAGGTGTGCCTTGCCCCAGGGCTAATTTCAAGCAGGATTTATCAGGGACTCGAAACCTGGAAGAAAAACTGGGTGAAGAGCTCCACTAGATACCCGACATCTGCAACTGCAGCAGCAGAAACCCAACTCTAGCCCAACTCTCTGAAATGTCACGGTTAAAAAAATAAAAACACTTTGCCCATGTCAGTTCTATTTTAAAAGATTTCTGATCTTTTATAACACTTGCAGAAAAGTGGATGCCGTATTAATTCCAGGACTGGGATGTAGAGAGTTGCTGTGTTGAGCGTGAGAGGACTTACACTTCAGGACTCATGGTTCATTATACTTTACACAATTTATATACACAAACTATATGAGTCAACGATTTACACATTCACGATTCTTCTCTCTGCACTTTGAAGTATGTGTCCACGAATAAATCTGCTTTAGATATTCTCTGTCTCCTCCAGTATCTTAGAAGTTGCCTGTTTGTTCTCACCTCTGAGTGACACTGTGCCATAACAACCCCACAAAAAAGCATATCCCAGAAAACTGAGGGAGAAATGAGTGGTGACTTGTGTGCCAGCTTTGTCATGAAAAAAATCCCACGAACTTCCATTGTTACAACGCCAGGCTCCAGTTTTTCCCCCTCTTTAGAGTACCCGCTAAAGTATTTTCCACACCAGTCCCTTTGAACATCCCCCTCCCCACACTGATGGGAAGCGTGCCGTCTGCGTCAGGCTTGCATCTTTTCCTTTTTCGTGTCTGACATGGAAGAATTAATCATCCTACCAATGTTCTGCCTTAGCCACATCACAGCAGGGTCATTGTTTATGAACTCCTTCCTTCTGTGGAAAAGGAAATATGTGCATACAGACAGCAGGATGTTACAAATACAGTATTATTGTTCTATGAAATTGGGAGGGGAGGAAGAGCAACATACTGAAACCTACTTTCCATAAATCTGTCAAGTTTTCTGGAACAAATTCAGGGATGGGCTGAAACCAGGAGCAACATTCCCGTGGCATTTCAAATGCGTAGAAAATGAAGGCACATCTGTAAAATTGTTTCATTTCATTTGACAATTACTTCAAATGACAAAGTATCCCTTATTGAAAGTAGGTATCTGCGGCGAGTTGGCATGGCCAGGTTTTGGTAGCAGGGTGTTCTTAGGGCTAGGAAAAGGTTGGACTTGATCATCTTGAAGATGTCTTCCAGCTGAAACTGTTCTGTGGTTTTGTGATAGATTCTGTGATTCTATGATTGACTTCTGTGAAGAGCTACTAGAAGCTTCTCCCATGTCTGATGGAGCCAACGCCAGCTGGCTCCAAGGTGGACCCACCACTGGCCGAGGCCAAGATTTGTTTTTATTTCTCATTATCCTATTCTGATTAGATTGGTAACTCCCCAAGTCAAGTCTCTTTGGCCCATGACTGTAATTTTGCTGAGTGATGTCCCTGTCCGTACCTCAGCCCACGAGCCTTTGGTTCTGGTTTCTTTCCCCCTCCTGGGTGAGTAGAGTAGTGATGGAGGGGCTTTGGTGGGCACCTGGCCTCCAGCCAGGGTCAACCCACCACAGTATCTTTCCAGTATACGATATTGAAAAAGTTTGAAATGGAAGCCCACGTAGCAAAAGGCAAAGGTGTCTCTGAATCTCAGCATGTCCCCTCAAATACTCATCGTCTCTCAGCAGTGTCTGGGTATTAGCAATTTATTTGATATGAGTGCAATAAAAGCATGTTCTTTAAAGCTTCATCCTGTGCCATTTGAAGTCAATAGGAGTTTTGTCATTGGCTTTAAGGAAAGTGGGGTCAAAACACTAATTAATCGTGTCAGCTCCTCTTATCAATCACGTGTGGACTATTCATAAGGAAACATAATTACCAGAACAGGTTAAAATGCAGCGTAAGGATTAAAAGAGAATATGTGCAGGTGAAGTACATGACCTACTCCTTCGAGATGCTGAATGCTGTCTGACGCTGGGTGCCTTTTGGTTGTTTAATTATCACTTTGTGCCTTGGCAAGGCTTCCTAGGCTTCTGTACAGAAGGATTTTGTAAGCTCACACCCCTGGGTAGCCCTGAAACCAGCTGCCAGATTCCCAAGTGCTGCACAGAGCTCCCTCGAGGCTCTGTTCGCTTCTGGTCCTGTGACAAATCTGTCACAGGGATCTTTCTTTGGGTGATTCTGTAACGAAAGTTCTCAGCTGGCAAGTTAAAGGCACTTCTCCCTCCCAGCTCCCTCAACCCTGTGTACTCAAACTCGGGGAGGCTGCCTGTGCAGATTCCTTCCTGCAGTTAGGAGAAGTGAGGAAAAAGTGAGTAAAAACAGTGGAGGGAATTTGCAGTAAATGTGAGACTAAGCAATTCAGAATGGAAATATGCTCTTTTTGGGTTGCCTTCCTGGAGTTAAAGTGCGGCATATCCACTGCCTAACTGCAATAACACCAGTTGCTCTACAATAACACCAGTTTCTCCTTGTGATACGGCCTGACTTCGTGTTATTTTGCATGTGATCGCTGTTCAAATTATGTTTATTTCTGGTATGTTCGCATCAAAAGACATTTGGCATCTCAAAAGGAGAAGCAAAGTGCAGGGTATGCAATGATCCACCTGCAAAAATCTAGGCGTAATTCCTCAAAACTTTATGCGTAGTCAAATAAGAAAAGGAATCCCAACATGGGTTTTAGGATTATTTAGGGATATGAAATTGGTCAGAGCATTAAACAAAAGCTATAGGAGATAATCCTAAGAATTGTGCAAAAAAACTTTTCCGCACAAAAATCTGTCACAGGAATTTATTTCAAGCATTATCAGCTCTAAACGAATGAGGTGTGTAACAAGAAATCAGCGTATGCAGTGTGACAAGAGGTATACATAACTTTTCTTCAGAGTAGGTGGGTTTTTAGCATATGTATGCTCAAGCAATTAAGTGAGAACCTGATATTTAAGACTGAAGATAGGGAAACCTGTGGGAATAATATTTTCTAGGTAGCAAAAAAGGTCTGGCCTTATGTTTCACTTAAAAGAGATTAACCTCTGTAGGCCAATAGCTGTCAGCATTGTTTGCTTTCCTTATCTCTACATATGGTGAAAGGAATCCTGAAAAAATTCATAGTGAAAAAATGAAAAAAAAAAATATTCTGTAGTAACAATTGTGCTTCTGAGTAGAAGCCAAGAGAAAACAGATGTGTAGTTTGGTATACATCATCCCTTATTAAAAAAATATCTCGAAAACAAACTGCATTGGTAGAAATGTTGCAGCTTTTTATCATAGTCCACTCTAAACCCTAATGGCTGTACTCCCATCTTCCAAAACTTCGAAACAGGTACATGTAAAAATGATAACATTTCCTGTTAATTTTGGATTTCCTTTGTCTTCTTCAACAGTATGTTTTCCAAAAATGTAATTAGTTGATGATTGATTTTTTTTTTTAAAAAAAATCGGTCTTGTTCAATTTAAGCGTCAGAATTCTTTTTGGAACGGAAAAAGGCTTTCGCTTCATGAGACCAGAAACTTAAAATTACCTAGGAAATGTAGAAAAAGAATAAGTAACTGGTTTATGAGCAGCCCATTAAATTGAGATACTGCCCACTGGAGACCTAAGACAACAGCAATGGCATTTGCCAGAACAGTTAAGCAGCACTACTTTAATAATATATTAGGCTAAAATTCTAATGATGATTTATTATGTCGCCTAATAATGTACTTGGAAAAGCAAATGCAGCCTCCTGAGTATTTAGAATTTGAAGGAGATGCTGAACATTTATTAGGAAATTTCAAAAAATAGTAACATTTCCGATGCGCAAAACTGAAACACGTTGAAGATCTCTTAATAATGTCAATGCATCGACAAGGAAAACCAAACTGAACTTTTTAAAAAAGTAAATCAGATGTAGTAAATAAAATTAGCACAAACCCCTAAATAATGATGAAAGTACAATTTAAAGTAAGCATCTGGAAGTAGCCTTTGCCCAATATTTCTTCTGAGACAATAACACCAGTGTCCTCCAGAGATTTATCCAAGGTTTTGAGGATCGTGGCTCTGGATTTCACCACCTAAATCAGTACCTGGGTCACAACTGAGGCATCAATCCCTCTTGCAGATCATGATATAAGTAAAGCAGAAGAAGTCAGAAAAGTGAGCTTGTGTCTCTTAAAAACTTAAAGTAGTACAGTCATCGTGGGTTCACTCTTCCCCTTCTCTTTAAATACGTATTTAAACATAGACCACTCTAAAAACTGTTATCTCTGTATAAAACTATTGCGGGTAAAATAAAGTATGGCAGTTCCTGGCCTTAGAAAATAGAACCTTTTTTAACAATAAAGACAGAGCCAATGTTGCCTAGGGCAATGGCAAAATGAATTAACAACGATCCTGCCCAGTGACTATCTTCATTCAAGCATATTATTTAATACAAAGCTTGTGGAAATTAATCCAGATCATATATAGGAAAAGTAGGATGGCTAACTCCTACTTGTAAAGGAAAAAATTGACACTTTAATTCAGAACTCCTACGTTTCTAAGAGTCCTTGACTTACAATGGTAAGTTGCATCTTGAATATATCAACTGCAATGTTCTCCACTGGGAATATATAATCTACCTCAGACCTCAGATTCCATTGCATACCACTAGTGTATTCATGTCCTCTCTAAAATGGCAATTATTTAAATAAAACGGAGGAATCGAAAGTAACTCTATTTTCAACATTGTAATGGGAGGTGTGAAATAACTATTCAAAGCAGTATATCTACTTTGTTTCAAGGATTTGAGGACCATGTTGTTTCATGGGAAAATATTTTGGAATTTTACCTAGCTTTTGCCTGCCCGTACTTCATTTCTGCTCTGTTTCATAGTTGTGTTGGGTGCGCTCAACCTAAAACTATACTCCTCGAACGGGCAAGGCCAATAAACATTTCCCAATCTACTTGACAGGATGAATTAAGAGATGAGCAGAGCAAGGAAGAAGCATTTCTCTCTCACTGAGAAGTAGGGGGTTTGTAAGGAGCGGTTTGAAGTCAGGTTAACAAATGACTGTTTTGTTGAGGTTTTAGGCCAATGAGGTGCGTTAGATTTTGGGGTCTATTTTGTTCTCATGGCTTTTGCCTTCGTGCTGGGTGACCTCACATAAAAACTCTGTTTCCATTGCGTTTTTGCAAGGGCTGTTCCTCCTCTTCCTGCCTTGAGAAGATGTAGATTTAAGTCAGCTGAAAAGAAGAAAATACAATTGATCAATCCTATAATTTTTCAATGCTTTTCTCATGCTCTGAATTTCTCATACCTCTTGCTTTTGTGTTCAGCTTCTCTTTGTTTCTTATTTGCCCTTTTTTTCTTTTTTCTTTTTCTGGTGATCTGTATTTCATAGGAGCAACAGCAGTGGAGTAAGTGCTAGCTTTTCATGTAGGCATTAGTGTGGCAGCTGAACTTCTTAAGTCATCTCTTTGCCCAGCGCTACCTCTGCGTCAGCCAAACTCACTATCAGCTTTTACAAACTGTGTCTTGTTTATTAAATCACACATGAAACAAAACCTTTTCACCTTTTTCCTACGTGCTCGCAACATGCAGTCAGTGTGGAATTTCACCACTAGCAAGCTTTTTGCAGTAGTGTTCTGTTTCTACGCTCTCAAAATACCTTGTAAAAAGCAAGGATCTTGAAGCGCTCATGTTCAGGCACGCTTTCCTACCTCAGCCTCTCATCGGGGTGAAAGAAAAGGCACCAAACACCCGGCGAAGGTGACATTCAGCATGGGATAAACTGCAAAGCAGAGCAAAACAGGAGCAAATTAATATTAGCATGAAGCCTTGATTGCAAAGACAGGAATGCTGACCCTGTCGTAAGTCAGTGAAAGTGTTTGAAAACATTTCTAAAATACCCACGCAGACCTCTGTAAATCATGCTCTTAAGGTGATAATGATATCCTCCATGGAGGTCCTTCTTGTGAGTCATTTTTAGTTGTGATAGGGGAAAAACGAAAACCGCTTTTCCGCCGAGACCAATTCCGCTGAGCTGACCAAGCACAAATATCTGCAATGCTTTTATTGGAAGAATTATCCAAACTTTTTCCAAAGCGGTGAGAACTAGACCTTCTAGGTCCTGATATGCATCACCCTAATGCAGCTCTATAAATGAAGTCATGTGTATCACTCCATAGAAACGCCATCAGGTGCAAAAAGAGCTCGGGATGATTGTGAACACAGGGAGTGTTGGAAGAGGTGTCTTCTAGAAAACTGCCTCCCCCGCTGCCTTGAGCAGCAGTTCAGGGCAAAGGAAGTAATTCTCTTGCTTTTTAAAGTCCGTCTCCTCTTTCAGTTCTTTCAGTTTCAACATTCTACATTCAAACCAAGCAGCACTGTCTTATTTTCAAAGAGGGAATTGAAAATGCAAAATCAGTGCTCTGAAGTCATGTCAGTAGATGAGTTTTGTCCCATCCTCAGCTTCACCCAACAGTTGGACTTGACCACAGCTCCCTGCTTGGGAATTTAGTTCCCATCAGTGCTGGAGCAGGGCAAGGCATGTCTCGTCTGAGCGTCGGGCTTCAGATTTAAACTGCACTCATGGATTTTACCTCCTCCCAGACACAGACAGAGTAACCCTGTCTGCTGAAAAATGCTGCTTCCAGCATGTGATTGGCACGATGCATCACAAAAATCTGCTTTTAAAAACGTATTTCTGACCAGCCACGGAAAGCCGGAATGCTTCAAGCATCTTTCTCCACGTCTCGTTCTTACACTTAGAGATTGGAAGCTGTTTTAGATAAATAGGATAAAGAGCAAAGAACTACCAGATCAGGATAGCTTCACACCTGTAACTGTACTTACAAGAATATAATATTAATGAAAATTACACATATGCTATGGGGTGTTGTGTGTGAGCAAATCCACTTCTTCATTTTTTTTCCCCAGCAGTTATTGATTCTGTGCAAAATGATTAAGAGGTTTGGACTAAAATGCCTTAAAAGAAATCTCTTTCACGGCAAGCTAAAGTGTGTGTAGCAAAAGCACTGCAGTTTCGTCTCCAGTAATAGCAGACCTCAGTTTTTGTAGAGATTTATTTCAGCTGATCAGGTTATCACATAAATTAGGCCATGTTTGCAGTTCATCGTGAGGCTAATTATGAAAATATATGAACCATGATGTGGTTTTTTTTCTCTCTTTTTGAACCTTAATATAAGACCTTGCCACTGACTTTATCTGTGGAGGAAAAAAAAAAAGCCATTAGATTATGAGCTATTGCTGTTTATTACTCGTATTGCAGTGGCACCAGGCTGCCTCACATTAGATGACATTTCCATTATATGGCACGTTATAAATTTCAGGTAGATTACAGTCCAAAGTGGAAAGACAGATCAGGGAATTACTCAGAGTTCCTCATTTTATTCCAATGGAGAGAAAAACAAAAAACCTGATTGATAACATGTACTTCTGAACTGAAGCGACATATCTAGGTGGAGAAGGAGTCCCCTTCCTGGTCAGAAAGGATAAAGGTACTCGTGTAATATTAAGGATGTGTTTCTCTTTTTCAATAAACAAAGGCATCTTTTTAAGATTAAGCAAGTTCTCCTGGGCTTTCTTAATTGGCAACCAAAATGACTTGAGCACAATCACACACTGAGCTTCTGACATACAGGATAGGAGTTTTTCTAAATCACAGTAAAGCCTAGCAGCTCTAAAATGTCTCTGTCTTCCATGGAAACAATTAAAAAATAGTATTTTTAGATATCAGGTACGTTAATATCATAGCACATAGTTACATGTAAAACGGTGTCTAAAAAAAACCCCTTTCCATTTCATTTGCTACCGCCAGATAGAAATGATATTTTCCAGAATCAAATAATCCAAAAAATATACAGCTGAGCATTTCTGAGATGGTGCCCAGAGCTGAGGTTCTCGGAGCTTGACTGGGACATGAAAGATGTCAGCAAAGGCAGACGGCAGCAGATGAAAAGATAGTGTTTGCTGTTAGTTGGATAATAAGAGGATGAGCGCTCCAAAGTTCACTCACAATTCTCCGGTATCTTGCAATAACTAAAAAGCCTTTTCACAGCAACACAATAACACATTTTATATAGAAGTTACAATTGGGTAACCTTTCACAATTTCACTGCCTCCACTTCATTGCGTGGGACCGTGATGGGGCCCCTTTGAAATGCTGAGAGATAAGAGACCAAAAAAGAAAGACAGAGTGTGGGAGGGAAAAGAGAGGTAAAAGGCTTCTGCTCAAGGGACCTAAATTAATACGTTATTGATCAAAACTTGAATCAGCAAAGTTCAATCATTTGGTCGCAACTGGCCTTTGTTCTTTCCGTCAATTCATACACAGTCAATATCCTATTATAATGCTGCTTTGAAAAGATGTCTAGAGGAATAATGTGCTTGAACAAGGCATTCCGGTTAACATATCTGACTGTAAGTAAGAGATTTTTTTTTTTCTCCCGGTTATCAAAGAAATAAATAGGACCTATAAAACAAATGGCACATGTACTACAGAAACTGCTTGTGCAGTAATAGGTAGCTGATGGTGAAACCTGTAGCAATCTCTAGCCGGGAGCATGGAACAATGGTCTTTTTTGTTTTGTTTTGTTAAAAATATATATTGCTGAAGTCAATGCTTCTACTTCTTATTGATTCCCAAGCAAATAATATCTTCCCGAGTACCTTAAACCAGCGCTAACACACTGTGTAACTTCATTAACTGTTATCATGTTGGAATTAGCGGTAGGTGACTGTAGCTCGGTGCAATTAGCTGCACGCCAGGGCCCTACGTGATCTGATGGGAGCCTTCCCTGGCCCTATAGGACCTATAGGTGCATTTCCAGCCGAAGTGGTAGCTCTTTGGGGGTTCAGAGTGGTTTGCCCAGTAAAGCACAAAGCAACAGCCGAAAAAGAAAATATTAGTGATAACGCAATGGGAAAAACGCGTGGGAAAAGGTTTTGGTTATAAAGCAATTATTGATAATAGTCAGGAATATGGAATATGTATTCAACATAGAAATAATCTGTAAATCATGTAGAAGGAGGTTAATAGCGTGATGGAGACTGTTAGATGTGTTGTTTGTCTATTTAGTTACCAGGAAATGATACTTAATCTTCTGATCCCTTGGAAAGATGCTTTTTTGAAGACATCTGGGCTGGAGCAAAGCACTAGGCAAAGTATTTTGTTTTACATTTTTTATTCCATGTGCAATTAAATAAAGAAGAGAGCTCTGCTGTTGATTACGTTGATTAGCTATGGAGCTGTGCAACACCTTCTGTTGCCTTGCAGCAGATCTGACTGTGGAAGAACTCGGAGAAACATGTCTCCCTTTCCTGACACTTGCACTCCTGCGTGTTGTAGCAATAAGCCCATTAGAAATTCAGTTTACAGCCTGACCTCTGTTCTCTGAGGAGGACCTAAAGAACTTATTACCGGCTTGGTTTTGCTGCTTGCTAGTGCTTGTGAGCATGTATGTACAAGAAATTACATTAAAATGACATATTAATCTAGTAATATATTAATTTTCCATCCTTAGAAAGTTCTGCTAGAGAACCACTGGGGTATAAGGAAAAATGAATTATAAAGAACAGTACTGAACAGAAAGAAGGGACTACTAAAAATGGAGTGTTTTAATTGACCGTTCCAGTCTTATTCAGCACTTCAGTTGAGTTCGAGGGAAAGGCAATTAAAAATATCTATTTCCTAAAATGAGAGATATGTTATCTGTTCCTTTATAGTTATAAATAATTCCTGCATGCCTTTCCTTACCTGCTTCCAGTGATAAATCTGCAAGTGTGAATCTTTTTTTTTTTTTTTTGGTTACTGGGGTTTTAATTAAAGATAATAATTCAGATTACAACGCGTTCATTTGTCCAAACACTAGAGCAATGCCCGTGGAATACAAGACTAAGCAGAAATTAAGCCATTTACTGTCAGAGAGTGTTTACGGCAGTGAGAGATGCCACGAGTAGCTGTTAGGAAAGCTTCCTTTTAGACATTGTTCTGGTTCAACCCATCTTTGCTCAAACAGTGGAGCTGTCTTTTATGCAGATTGATTGTTCGTTTATTTGTAGCGAACCGTCGCAAGACTTTAGCCATGGGCGTGATACCAGGGAAAAAGAAAGTGTTAGATTATATGGTTTTATTTATTTATTTGCTGCTCTTTGTTACTTGTTGCTCCTGGATCAAGCCCTGCGAGGGAAATGATTGCAAAAGCATCATTTTTGGTGGCTTTGTCATTCCACACGTACACAAGGATACCGCCAGTTTTGCCCACATCCCAAAGGACCAAGACAGAAATTCTCTTAAATTCAGCCTGAGATTTGAAAGAAAATGTTTCTTTCAGAGCCTGTGTCCGCTGCGCTTTTGTGGGTCCAGGGCAGAATTTCATGAGGCTACTTGCTCCGCAGGCCGAAAAAACCAGTCACCAAAACTTAAGAGTATGTTTTGTAGGGCATATTATAAGATAAAGAAGGAAGGCATAGATTCCCCTCTTCTGTAGCCAAACCACATGGAAATGTGCAAACTCCTTACCTAAGAGGAACTACTCTTAACTCTTCTGGCAACAAAAGATGGTTGTGTATTTGAAGCAATTCTTTTCCAGTGATTTGTTTCCAAAGCAATGTCTCTGTTGGTGTCTAATGTTATTGATAATATAGATAATTATTGGTGTCTTTAAAGGTGGTAAGTTAGTATTGAGAGCTAGTAAGAGAACGCTCATTATCTTTGTTACGGTGATGAAACAGAAAAATACTGGTACACTGAGACTTCCTTCAAACATATTTTGATGCCTTTATTAAACTACAGCGGAAAGGTATCGCATAAAACAATAGCCACAAATGTCAATATACCCCATTAAAATCTCACCATAACTATTTACACACTTGCTATTAACATCTTCCCTTCCTAGCACAAAATACAGAACTCTCTGGAGTCACTTGGATCTTGATCTCTGAAAACCTTTCAGAATTCCAGGGACAGATAGGATGGAGTTATCGTGGTTCTCATTGACAGCTGAAAAAAACCTTCTTTGTGCTTATTAAAGATACTCACTCTTATTTGGTCTGTTAATGTCAGTGGCAGAAACACAGTGTCGTATTCTGTTGCCTTTCAAGGTGTTTGGAATAGTAAATGAGTTATTTTTCCCTGGAGAGTTGAAAATAAATGTCCTCTGGAAATCTGGCATGATAAAAGAGCTCCAGACAATACCAAATTAAAGCCCAGCACACACAGTTTCTACTTCACTGATGTGAAACAAATCCTACACTTCAAAGCATTTCATTTTTCAAGGTCAAATTGACGATTTGGTTGAGTTTTCCTGTACACCTCAGTGACTAAACAAGCAGCTCGACCCACTTGTTGCCTTTGAAAATCTCGGTAAAAGACTTTCCCAAGCAGACTTCAAAAGGTGGCCGGCAACGGAACAAGTTTCAGTGGCCTCAGGAGCCATCAAGTGGTGGTTTTACCCAGGGCCACCTTCGCCAGCCAAGGAGAAATAGTCATGCCTCTAACTTTGGCACTCAATTTCTTCTTCCTTACTTTTTCTCACCTTAAAAGAAGGGAATTGTTCAGAGGCTGCCTCGCAAAAGGGAAGTGTTTCTGGTTACCTACCTACTGGAAACATGCGAAATACATACAGACAGAGCCATTCCTCTTCAGATGTTGACAACTTTTGCATTTGCCGGCAGCTGAAAGCTTATTTGAACAGCAGTATAGTTAAAACATGTATTCTTTAATGCATTTGCAGACCGTACTTGACTTTTAAGTTGCTGTTCCAAAAAAAACCACCAAAAAAGAAGATGCATTACGTCTGATTTTGTGCTAAGACTCTACAATGTGTTTCAGCTTTCACTCTGTTTACTCTACTGGTATTATCAGGCTCTGTAGGATGCATTCTTTCCCTTCAGAGCTTTCCCTCTTCTTTGCTAGAATGTGTTTCATTAATCCCTTACTGAGGACGTGATGGTGCTGTGGTTCCGCTGGCTTATTTGGAGTTTGGTAAACATGAAAAGCGAACTTTGGCACTTGACATCTTAAAAACATTTGCGAGACTGGGCTGCTCCCTGTGCAGGGCACACACCAGCTGCTGACTGACTTTTTACAAGTGTCTCTAAGCGCTATCAGCACTGGGTTTTCATTCTCTGTTCAGTGGTTGAATAATTCCAGGGTATTGCTTGGTGAGGAATCAACAGTGTTAGGACAGTCCTCATGTTGCACAGCAAAGTCCCACCAGTCGAGAGCCCACACAAAGAAAAAGTGTGAAAACAAAGTACTTTCTTGCCTTTCTGGGAGACTCTGGTCTGGGCTCCATCCTTCACTTGATCTATACACTTATTTTTATTACCATCATATTCTTTACAGTACTATTAATTTTCCGTGGACAGCAGCATTCGTTTTAAGCCTATGTGTATATTATGCCTGCCTTAAAAAACGGCAAAAATAAAAATTTTAAATGTTTTATGAATGCCTGAAGGCTCGCTATTAATATCTGCAGTGTGGTATAGAACAGGGTTGCCAAATAAACTTACACCATTAGCATCTGTTGAGTTGTCTTGGCAACAGAAGAAGGAATCTCAGCTCGCAGCAAGGCCGTGCTGAATGCCCTACCAGTTTGTGACCGATTACACTTAGTTACCTGCTGCATCCTGTGAAATATATGAGGATTTCAGGATGGGGCACTCATCCAGTCCTCAATCTTTCTGAAATGCTATGCATAAACTAATTTGCTTTGCTGGACTCTGGCCATGTGCTGCTTTTTTTTTTTAATTTTTATTCCAAGTTTTACCACTGGTGAATCCTTGCACTTTTACTAGAGTAATAATTCTTGGGGTCATTTTCATATTTTCCCCCTTTCTGTATTTCTAGTCTTTATAGTGTGCAAATGCAAACTGCAAACAAAACAGTGCAGATAAGTGTGGAGGAATCACATATGTATGGTTTTTTCTGTGCTTGTCCCTCCCTGTTACAATTATTAAAGCTGCTCTAGGTCAGAACTTTTGACAGAACATTTTGAAAAACGTCAGGTGAGGTAGCATGTGAAAACTTAAAAGGGAGAGAGATACCGGTATGTAAGTAGTTTCTTGCAGCAGCACCTCTTTCAAACCATAATGTTTCACTATCCGATAGTAATTCTCAACACGTTGTATTGTCCCTTCTTCCAATTCTTGTTCCGAGATTAATTTTTCTCTTCTTTTCAGTGGTCCCAAGTGTCCAGTGCTTTATTAAATAAGGAAGCTGATAAGTAAGCATAAGTAAGTTATAGAGCTTCTTGGAGCAACAAGCCTCCCTTCCTTCTTTCCTTTTAAAAACAAACAAAAAAAAAATCTTATTTTTTGCTGCTTTTTATCCACTTTTGATAGAGATAAGGCTTATGGAGAGAAACATTGATAGCATTCGGAGAGCAATAGCGAGGAAAAAATACATCTTTCAGAAGCATGGGCAATTATCATAACATCAGTCCCTCTCCTGGCATCATCTAAGAGACCGTAGTCCAGAAGTCAAAATTTGACTCGGTTGGAATGTTAACATGAAGGAACAACATGCTAGGAGCTCCCCAGTACTGAAGGGTCACTGCACTGAGGCAGAGATCACAGAAATTGTCAAATATGATTTATATCTTTCTGAAAAAAAGAGAAGATGCTTAGTGAGATATTTCACAGGTTCTCTGGATTTCATAGGGAAAGAGTTTGGAGGGTGAAGCTGCACCTCAGAAATACGAGTTAGTGCTCAGCACTGATATTGCCTGACTGTGACAAGATTTCAGGGTGCTTGGAAATAAATTCCCAAAGAGCTGACCCAGCATAAACCCAGTTGGAGGTCCATACTTTTGACTGATTCTGTAACTGAAGAAGCCTTATTCATTTTATGTCCTAAAGAAGACTCACTCATCTTTCAGAACAACACCCGAAAGACTGAGACACCACGTCTCAGTAAGCATGCAAAAGGAATGAGCTGTCTGAAAAAAAATGGTATCTCTTGTGCATATTCCTGCTTTCTACATAAATGACATCCTGTGGAAGGAAAGGGTGTTTGAAGAGCTGATTCATCAACATCTTTGATGTCCATGACAGCTTCAAATAGAAAAGCTCCAAAGGAGAACTTGATATTCAGTGCTTTACAACTTCTTTTTTTTTTTTTATTTCATTCGCTTAAAGGGGTCTCGGTGCAAACACTTTTCCAACATTCGATCAAAGCTCAGGATAGTCTCTTGAAATGTGTTAGCATTGGAAGAAAGAGCATTGCCACTCAGATACAGACTTGCAATCAAAGGGATGAAAATATACAGTAGCTCACCCATTGTAGTGCATGTGAAATAAAGAAACTGTTGATGTAGCTTACCCTCTGCAAATTGCTACCTTTAAGAAACATAGCATGTACAGAATAATAGATCTCTAACGAGGACTAAGGTTTTTTTGGTCATAGTTAAAATGAAAAGCGCCAGTCAGTATAGCCTATCCAATCCAGATCTTTCCTCCAGTCTCTTTCTGTCCCTTTCCCTGAGCCCGAGGTCAAATGTCACTTCTTAATTTGTGGTTGGTTTTTTTTCTCCCTATTTATCTGGAACTCCCTTTTTCTTTATTCACTCCGAGACAATAAATCACCTTTCTCTTAAAACTCTCTCTGTAAAAGTCTTGCTTTTCTCCTTAACTTATAATTGGCTCTCTTGCTGTATGGTGTCTTGTGATACTTATCTAAAAGCAAGTTACATAATGAAGAGCGTGGAAAAGACATCCTTACTTTTTAAAAACTTTTCTAAACCAGTGGTTGGCTTGGCAGTATGTCAGGAAAATGACTCTTGTGTTGATGTTTCCAAAACAGTGTCAGGAAAAAAAAATCAGTCATCTCATGTCTGAATTGTTTAAAAAGGATGCCGTGTTCCTGACTCCTGCCTTTTCCACCTATGTCACGAAGGATTGTCGTTAGAGCAATTCCTATGGAAAAAGACCGATACCCTTGCGCTCATTGTTTGAGTTACACGCAGCAAACCAATAAATCACTCCTCTGGCAGCGGCGTTCATGGGAGGCAGCAAGCACAGCCAGACCCATTTGTTGTAGAAATGTTCTTTCCTAAGGGCCGCGTCACCTCTTCCTCAGACACCCCAAAGTGCTCGTTTGTCATGTCTCGGGTGTGGCTGCCTTCCTCTGGGCAGGCCTCCTGTGTCACCCCAGCACAGAAAGCCCTCAGTCGCTCCTCTCCACCCACACGTGCTGGTGGTGTGAAGAAGCAGATTGAGGGATGCTTGTGGTGGAAGAGTAATTTTGAAAAAGGAAGCTTTCTGTGTAGCCAGATCAGTTCTCATGGCCGTGGAAATGCTTTTGCTAGCACGGTACCAGAAAGCCAAACCAAGTGTGAGGGGCAGGCAGCTCCTTAAGCCAGTCTAGGCACCTCTGAGGTGGTATCTCCTGCAACTTAGCATGGTAAGGATCAGTAAATTCTTAC
The DNA here is from genome assembly GCA_020746105.1 of Trogon surrucura. Classification (NCBI taxonomy): domain Eukaryota; kingdom Metazoa; phylum Chordata; class Aves; order Trogoniformes; family Trogonidae; genus Trogon; species Trogon surrucura. The sequence continues at coordinate 43,441,519 of CM036621.1, forward strand.
AGAGTAGAGAACCAGAAACCATTACAGTGCTTTCTTTATTCATGCCTAGGTCACATTTACTGCAATTCTTTTTTTCAGAGCTTTCTAGTTTAGTGCATCCACAGAGAGATATTGAAATTAATTCATTGGTTGTCATCAATCTCTAGTCTGCGTATCCATCAGTATCCTTCTGTGGCAGGTGCATCCTTCCCCAGTTGGTCAGGAGTGCCCCCCCCTCTGTGAGCCAGCAGTTGCTAGGCAGATTTCAGAGAATTTTCTGGAAACCTGGGCTGGCTCGGAAATGACCCATCACCCTGAGGGGCACTCCCAGGAAGTTGGCTGGCAGCCAATAAAAGGCCAATATGGCTTGATTGACCACAGTCAGCTCGACTGAGACTTTAAAACGGGGCGCTGGCAGCCATCTTGGGGGGATTACCTCGTGGCAGCTGGCTCTGCAGGCAGGGGTACTCAAGCTCCCCCCTTAGGTGGGACGCCGCCTAAGGACTTTTGTCCCCGGGGTTGAGACTCCTCATCTGTGTAAGGTGAGTGTAACATTCTCGAGATTGAGACTCCTCATCTTTTATAAGGTGAGTGTATTGGGATCCGGATCATTATTCTTTGGTTAGGGTGGGTGTAGTGTGGTTAACTCTTTTCCAATTGATACCCGAACCTTTAATTTTGGAGGCGCTTCTGTTTATTAATAAATTTATTTTAGGCACGTGCGTGAATTTGTCATCTTTAGAAACATGGGAGCGCTCTTCTCCACTGTCTTCACGACATTATTTGGCGCAGCGAGCAGGGTATCAGACGAGAGAGGGCTGACTCACGGTTGCACCCAGAGCCCTGGTTTAGAAGGGGTGAAGAAAGCCCCGTTTACCCAGCCGAGTGGCTGTGAACAAGCTGATAGCCCGGAGAAACTGCACAGGCAGATTCTCCGTGTAGAATTAGAAAATAAGAGTTTAAGAATGGAATTGAAACAAGAAAGGAAGCGAGTCCTTTTGTTAGAAGAGAAAATTGAGTTAATGCTGGCACAAGCTGAGGGAAATTTGCGGTTCCTCCTTAAGACGAAGTTCCCCGGATCGCGGGGTGGCAGCGCGGGAGAAATCGAATGTAAGGAATGGTGGCGTTTCCCTTTCAGTGGTGGTGGTGAGAAAGCGACTTCTTTCTGTGCTCCTGGAGTTTATCTTTCTGGCGGTTCCGCGGGTGATCAGTCAGTAATGTCCCGTGTGCCGCTTTGTGCTGGGGGTATTGACCCGAGAGAGAGAGGGGAGCCTGTTGTTTTTCAAGTGAAGGGACCATCAGATTTAACCGAGGCTATTCAGAAGGCTGCGTGTATTCAAGCTATGTACGTACGTGGCCAGCAGGGCATTCCCATGGCGGCGCCGGTAGAGCCGCGGCACCTTAGATCTTTGGTCAAAGGATTGCCGGATGCCGTAAAACTCTACATGAATACGGCTAAGGAGAGGATTCAAAGGATTATAGATGGGAATGTACAGAATCCTAATGCCCCTGCTCACGTACCCAGCTGGGCGGAACTTTTACACGAGCTAGTCACCTTCGGCCGTGAGCTGGGGTGGGCGGACCCTGGGGGTGGGGGAACAGACGGAAGTAGGCGGGTCCGCCAAACTCGGGCTGGTCCGTCGGAAGGGGTGAGCCCCGGAACCCCCGTCCCAGAACGCGGAACTCCCGTCCCGGTACCGGCACGGGGTGGACTGGATTCGACCCGGGGGAGCGACAGGCTCTGTGCCTGGAGAAAGACTCCAGCCCTGGGCGTTCCCCAGACTTCACAGCACGGGCAACCTGTTAAGCATAGTCGGAGGCTGATGGAATTGTTGAAAGTAAATGCGATGAGTCACAATTCTAGGGCATCAGCTTTCCCCCACTTTGAGAGTGTAATTAAACCCATCTGTGTAGTAGATCAGTGCTCTACTGATAAGAAGGCTCACTCCTGGCGATTGCTGTGGGAATGGTCATTAGCTGTTTTAAGGTGGATACCTTTTGTTCTAATGGTGCTAGTAGGCAGGCGTTTGTTGTCTGATAACAGGGTGTGGACTTTCGGAAGTGGTGAGATGAAAGAGATGCTTGTAAAAACTTGGGAAACTGCTTCACCGCAGATAGAGATTTTGCAAATTGCATCACTGTTGCTATATCCTGTTTGTCGGTGCCTGCTGCCTAGTGCAGCTACAGGGTTTGTCACTGAGTTGTTTGGCGACCTTGAGAGAAGGCAGTCTGAATTACAAGCTGCTGCCCATTCCTGGACAGTTACCTTTGATGTGAAGGATATGTTTTTCATGGTCCCTCTAAGGGATGAGGACAAACCTCAGTTTGCCTTCACTTGGGAAGGGATACAGTATACGTTTAATCAATTCCCACAGGGCTACACGCATTCACCCACAATTGCCCACAATGCCTTGGCCAAACTACTTGGTACTGTAGAGGTGCCAACAGGAGTCTGCATTTATCAGTATATAGATGACATCTTAATTGGTGGAAACAACAAAGAGCAAGTAGGACAAACAGCTAAGGTTGTTTGGGATGTGCTAACTGAAAATGGGTTAGATGTTCCACCCTCCAAATGCCAAGGTCCTGGACAGGAGATAAAGTTTCTAGGTGCCTTATGGATAGCTGGTGCAACGGCTGTGCCTGATGACACTTTGTCTGCCATAGAGAAAGGGCAAACCCCATGTAACAGGACAGAACTACAACAATTACTGGGCACACTAGGCTATTGGAGGAAACATGTACCAGGTTATTCAGTAATTGCCCGCCCACTTTACAACCTGTTGAAGAAAAACAGAACATGGGACTGGACTCCACAACATACAGAAGCACTCAATATCTTAAGAGATGAACTCAAGACTTATCAAAGATTAGGCCCTCTACACCCACAGGACCCACTGAGAGTGGAGTGGGGATTTGCTGTTCATGCATCCTACTGTAATATGTTCCAAAAGGGACCACAGGGTCCGGCTAGGCCATTATTATTTTCCTCCACTGCATTCAAAGAAAGTGAGTTACGATACTCAGATTGGGAGAAAGGGGTACTTTCTCTCACCAGAACAATTAAAGAGGCAGAAAAGTTATGTACCACCCAGGAGGTTATAGTGCAAGGTCCTTTTCCTCTGCTGAATTCAATCCTCAGTGGAACACCCCCTCCTGAGGGTGTAGCACAAAAGGCCACTGTTAGGAAATGGTATGCATATATAGAGGGGATTAGTCAGCTACTACAATTAAAGGAAGGCTCAACTAAAACATCTAAACTACAGCAACCTATAAGTCCAGACCCAGCCATGCGAAGTCAGCCTTGTAAACCATCCCCCATCAAGAAGGCCCCTGAATTTAAGACTGACACAAACACACAGGGTGTGTGGTTTACTGATGCATCGGCCTGGCGGGAGGGGCTAAAATGGCAGTACAAAGCAGTTGCACTGGAAATTAATACCGGGAGGACAGTTGAGGAGGTAGGAGAAGGCAGTGCACAAGTTGGAGAGCTGCGAGCCCTCTTACTAGCTGCTGAAAATGGAGCTACTGCCATTTACACTGACTCTTATGCGACCTTCATGGGTGCCACTGAGTGGGTATGCCACTGGGAGTCCAGCCAGTGGGAAATAGGCCGCACCAAAGTATGGAGGGCAGAGGATTGGCAACGCCTACTGGAATTAGGGAGATCACGATCCTTAAAGGTGGGATGGGTAAAAGGACATACAAGGGACAAAACCCCTGCTTCCAAGTGGAACCAACAAGTGGACCACTTAACTCAAATCAGAGCAACTTCTTGTGACGAGGACTGGGATCGTCTAGCCGAATGGTTACATGTAAAGCGAGGCCATTCAGGTAAAGCAGACTTGTATTATGAATGTAGGTCTCGAGGTTGGCCAATATCTATGAAAGTCTGTGAGGCAATTCTTACTGCTTGTCCACAATGCCAGATAAGACTTAAAGCTAACCATCCAAATCAAGCTCCTGCCCAACATATCAGATGGGGCAAGGCTCTTTGGAGCACCTGGCAAGTGGATTATGTGGGACCATTAAAACCATCCCATGGAAAGAAATTCATCCTGGTAGGAGTGGAAGTAGTTTCAGGACTGACAAGAGCTACAGCTACCAGTGCTGCCACTGGGGACCGAACAGTGCGAGTGCTGAGTGAGTGGTTTAGTGTTTTACCTACACCTGAAAGTATTCAAAGTGACAATGGGTCACATTTTACAGCCACAGTGGTTCAAGATTGGGCCCAAGGGGAAGGTATTAAATGGGTGTTTCATACACCTTATTACCCCCAGGCCAATGGGATCGTGGAACGCACTAATGGATTGATTAAGCGGCATGCTGCTGTCTCACGATCTAACTGGGACATACGGTTGGCCCAAGCAGTTTTCATCACCAATAACCGCTGGGGAAGTTTTGGAAGTCCGAAAATTCAAGCGTTCTGTCTATCAGAACCACTCATGGGCGCTAGCCCTAGACTAAGAATACATAACAACTCTGAACCGGACAATACATCAAGCCAGTTACCATCACAGATATCTGTGGGACAACCAGTCATGGTGAAGCTGCCCTCAATAGGCATTGTGTCCATGACTCTGGTGAAACCTAGAGGTTTATATGCTTGGGAGGCCCTAGACAGAAATGGAAAAACACACCGTATTAGTGTCAGATGGATAATCCCGGACTTCTAACCTGAAAGCCCAGCCCTGAAGGGCTGAGGTCCACTTTTGTGTTCTCTTTTAGGACAATGAAGAAAGACCCATACGACTACCGGAAGAAGATGGATGTGAAGTGCTGGGCTGGTCAGCAGATGGATGTAGTGCCTGTGTCCTGAATGCATAAGTGGACTCAATAGACTAACACGGAAAGGACTCAGTGGCAATTGTTGCCACAATGAAAACTGTTTGGCTGAAGGATTTCAATATGTTTGGGATTTCAATATGTTTGGGTTTTCTGGGCCAGGTTATATTATGACAGGGCATTTTAAGGGTCTATAACTGAGGAGTTTGCGTCTCGGATCTTCAGGAGACGTGAAGATGAAGGAGGATACTACTGAATGGACTACTCTCCACCTTCCGGATAGCCTCTCGGGACTGTCGGGGTGGGGAGAGTTGCATACATTAATAACCTGTTGTTGTAATTTTGCATATTGTTAACTCCGTTAGATGTTCGTTTGGGAGGTGGTTTAATGTTATACCTCAATGTTTGAGGAATCTATCTTGCATATTGCTAATTCTGTTAAGTATTATGTTATACCTCAACGTTTGAGGAATCTATCTATCTTATATGCTTAGTGCTACGTTTTATAGCACTTTGAAAAATGCCTTATGCTCTATTGTAAACCAGGCCTTGACTGGGGAATGATGATCTGGAGCGATCAATCCTCACCAAGACTGCACCCCCTTTTAACCTTGGAGGCAAGAGGTGCCTGTACCACCACTTCAAGGTGAGTCGAGATGACTGTGGTCACGGGGTGGATTGTGGCAGGTGCATCCTTCCCCAGTTGGTCAGGAGTGCCCCCCCCTCTGTGAGCCAGCAGTTGCTAGGCAGATTTCAGAGAATTTTCTGGAAACCTGGGCTGGCTCGGAAATGACCCATCACCCTGAGGGGCACTCCCAGGAAGTTGGCTGGCAGCCAATAAAAGGCCAATATGGCTTGATTGACCACAGTCAGCTCGACTGAGACTTTAAAACGGGGCGCTGGCAGCCATCTTGGGGGGATTACCTCGTGGCAGCTGGCTCTGCAGGCAGGGGTACTCAAGCTCCCCCCTTAGGTGGGACGCCGCCTAAGGACTTTTGTCCCCGGGGTTGAGACTCCTCATCTGTGTAAGGTGAGTGTAACATTCTCGAGATTGAGACTCCTCATCTTTTATAAGGTGAGTGTATTGGGATCCGGATCATTATTCTTTGGTTAGGGTGGGTGTAGTGTGGTTAACTCTTTTCCAATTGATACCCGAACCTTTAATTTTGGAGGCGCTTCTGTTTATTAATAAATTTAATTTAGGCACGTGCGTGAATCTGTCATCTTTGGAAACATGGGAGCGCTCTTCTCCACTGTCTTCACGACACCTTCAGATGTACCTACGTTATAAGTATTTATTTATAGCTGCCTTTCGGAGTTGTAAAACGGCAACAGTCAAGGACGTGACCCACAGAAAGTATCCAAAAGGATATTTCCAGCCACGCTGCTGTTTGGCACTTGGTGGGCAAGTGAAGTGCGATGCCAGGTCTGTGAAAGGCTACTGATGTCCATGGGCAGGATCCAGGAGCTTACCAAGGCTGAAAAGTCAGCTGGTAATTAATACTTGCACCCACAGTAAGCTGTAAAAGCTGCTCTCTCTTACGTGAGGGCGAATGAATTTCTGCAGGCAGCAGCAGCGAGTGCTCCCTCCGCTGCACTGCAGCACACCTTAATTGCCCGTGTCCTGGGTTGTCCGTTGTCTGCTAACAAGAAATCGCAACAGCAAATTTGCAGGCTGTTCACACAGGCTAAGGTCTGGGGAGGTCAAAACACCTAAGGCCATTATCAAACCCTGAAGCAACCCTGTAGATCCTAAACGTTATTCTAGAGATATCGGAGTAATCCTGAAGCTTCCTTCCTTCTTATTTAAGCGCTCCCACCAACAAAACATTTTAAATAAAATCTTCGCAAATTTTCCATCTAACTTACTTATGTGTTTTAATTTTGACCCAAGGTTATGAGCTTGGATCTTCACTAGGAAGAAAATACTTCTGGCTCCCTGCGATTCTCTTTCTTACACTTGCATCAAATTCAGAACAGACTCATTTTCAGTGGAAAAGAGGGCTTTGTTCATAGGTAGCGTGTACTAAGGACAGTCCTTAACATCAGGATTCTTATGTGTGGGTATGTTTGATCTAATTCAGTTTTCTATTATCTTCTGCCTCACAATTAATCTGCTTTATAACTCCAAAGGGCAATAAGTGCTGTGGTTATTGCCTGTTCATAGCCCGCTCAAAAATACCTACAGCATCAACGAGCTACACTTCGCTGGCTTTCATTGTACAAGTCAAATGTTCCCCTGTAATGGTCATATTTCGCCTGCAAAGACAGAACACTCTCAGAGTGTAAATGATCTATTTTTCACCTCATTTGCACCGATTTCCAAGGCATCACTGTCCCTCAGGAATTAAGAGAGCTAAACTAAAGAGTGTCAAAATAAGTGAAGATCATATGGTCATTGGTATCCAGGCAGAGTCCTAAGACGGGGTTTTGCACAATACAATCATTATTAACAAATTCAATGAGGAAAAAAGCCTCACCTTAAAATCCTCTAGGAAAATAGCAAAGCTTGTTTAGTGATCAACTTTCCGTTTACATCCTTGAGTGTCTTTTAATACACATCCTGTATTCGAGCCAAAGTGCTGTAAGATAAAAGCGTCGCAGAAATATGGATTTAGATAGTTCTGGTGCTGCTATTCTGCATCTGCTTAGTACATTTCTCATCCTACAAAAGTAATACGTTGTAGATCAAGTTGCAGATTCTGTATGTATTTGAGAGTGAATGAGACTGCCCTACATTTTAAAGTATAATATACAAGGCAAACACATGTTATTTTCCTCACCTGTTAATATAGTCTGTGAATTGAACCATCTGCACAGACCACAAGTTTTTCCCTATCTCTGGGAGCCAAAGGCATGTTAGCAATCAATCAAGGTAACAACCTTCACTTCTCCTCTAAAATTATCTCTTCCCCCCCGCCCCAGCTCCCCATAGTCATTCAGTCTGAAAAAAAAAACAAAAACCACTAAAAGTGAGCTCATCTACCTGTTCTAACCAGAAATCTATGCCAACATCTCCCGGGGGCCAACAGTCCTCGGGGCGATGGGGTGTCTGAACAAATCAACGTGTGAAACGCCTTCGGAAAAGCAAACCAGCTGTTTTCACTGCAGCTGTCTGCTCAGCTCCGACCAGGGGTGTCTGGATGAGCACGGCAGGAATGCGGGAGGTAATTACGGTCCTGGAGGAGATGCTCGGGGACAGCAGAACAAGAGCAATTGTCAGAAGAGCACGAACAGTGACACTACCGAGCTCCTTCCCTAAGGAAATCTCAGCAGGTGTCCATCCTAAATGGTGAAGCCCTTGAGGACACGTCAGCTGGGCCTGGCGGCTCAGGTCGCGTCTGACGTGCCCTTGCTTATTGTTGTCCCCGTGGCTTAAAGCAACGCAGCGTGTTTCTGGTCTGCGTTACTCGCTTCATGGAAGCGTAACACGAGGGTTAGCTGCTAGTGTGGAGACCATGTAACCGTGTGTCTGTGTACCTACGTACGGCTGGAACAAGGAGTCCTGTGTGCGTGTTGTGATTAGGAAGGTCATTAGCAACAAAGGGTCTCACCAGCGCAGGTGGAGAGGAGGTTTAGTTTGGATATTAGGAAAAATTTCTTCACTGAAAGAGTGGTGAAGCGCTGGCACAGGCTGCCCAGGGAAGTGGTGGAATCCCCATCCCTGGAGGTGTTCAAAAAACGTGTAGGCGTGGCACTTTGGGACGTGATTTAGTGGTCATGGTGGTGTTGGGTTGGTGGTTGGACTTGATGATCTTAGAAGTCTTTTCCAACCTCTGTGATTCTGTGCGAGAGACCTCAGGAGAGAGGCGAGAAGCCATCCTTCCAGAGATGCAGGAGAGCTAGTCCAGCAACAAGTTCTGTAACCCTTTGTCGACAGCGATTCCACGTGAGGCAAAGAAACTAGGAAAGGGCAGAAAAACCTCTCGGAAACAGTCTTGAGAATTTTTAAATGCCTTCTTATGCGTTCAGATCCTTCGCTAGGGAGTCTCAAAACCAATGACCAACCTCATCTTAGTCATTTGTGCTTCCTAAAAGGCCTTCAGTGACATTTTCCATCCATTTGTCCTTGTGAAGAATTTCCACAGGACAACACGGGGACTTCTCATTCAGCAGCTCAGGAGTGGGAGGACAGCAGAAAAGTTCATTTCTCCAGAAGAGTATTATTGATAATCAGTTCCAAGTCTTTGTCTGCTCTAGACTTCATGATCTGGAATATTATCTAATACATTCCTGTTGTAACTGAGAACAGCAATGCCAAGTGTTCCAGAAAGAAAATGTGAACAGCTATATTGCTAGAGCCAAGGAGCCAAGCAAGTACCTCAAGTACTATGTGTGACACAAGTATGTGGTTTCATGCACTTTAAAAAACCAAGAAATGATACTGTAAAGAAGTACACATTTTTATTTCTGTCGTATGAATCTTGTTTAATGCTTGGACATAAATACTTCATACATCCCCTCAAGTTCTTTTTTTTTTGGTTTATGGTGACTTTAATAATGTTGCATTTGTGCAACCCTTTGCCAGCAAAGGGCTTAATATAGTCAGTTTGAGAAATGTAATTTCAACATCAGTAGAACAGGTTTCTGTTATAAGCTCTTTCAGCAAAGAACAACATAACATTTGTGAATTGGGAAAAAAAAACCCACAAGACAGCTAATGTTTATTCACGATGTGGTATTTGCTGGATGTTGCTGAAAGTTCTGTAATGGAGTGTCTCTCTAGGAGTATGATAAGCGTAACATCAAAATCATCACATCGTTCGGTGTTGTTGCTAATCGAACTACTTCTTATCCCAGTGCTTAGCAAAATACATGCAAAGATACCAAAAAAACACAGAAGGTACTTCTGTGCACCAAGATTAGTGCAATTAGGGCAAGCACATGAGTGTGCATACGCATACATACACGCGTATATGCACACGTGTATGAGTAAATACAATAGAACTGACATTTAGTTGTAGTTTATTCAAAGAAGCACTTTTATTTATGAAGGTTTGTTGATGTTCTTTGTGGAGACCTCATTTTATTGCCATTGCATATAGTGCTTGATGCATTTTTAATGTTAATTCACTTTGAAGAGATTAACGACAATAATATTCTGTTAAATAACAGGGGTTTGCATGAAAGCGTTTGTGTGTGTGTGTGTCACTATTTTGTACTGCTGCCTTCTATTCTGGGTTTGGGTTATTTAGCACAGCATTTTGTTTGCTTTCAAAACAGTGGAACAAACTGGTGAGGGTTACTTCGCTGTTTACGGCGGAACCAATAACTCAGGGCAGGCAGAAGCATGGCATTCAGTACCAGGAAGTTTTTATCTACTATGTTTACCCATTCCTTAGGGAAAATAAGCCAACCTTAGGCTCAAAATCAAGATGAATTTGCAACGTAACAAAACTAGAAATGCCAACAATACCTTCAATTTTGGATCATGGGTTAGTGTTTGCTGGGTTAATTCCATATTGAATTTATTTTCTGCGAAGGAGCTGATAGTTAGTAGGCATTGACTGATAATTTTGCCCAATGACTTGCATGTCGCTGACTCTGCGATGTGTTTGCCAGGTATTAATCACGCCAAAAATGTGCTCGAGTGCAGACCAGCAGAGACCCATAAGGTTTGTGTGAGGTTAATATTGAACCTTCGGTGATGACCACGTGTTGCTGATATTTAGTGGCGCAATCCAGAGCTCTTTGAAGTTAGATCAGTGTAATAAAGATCATTTAGCTAAAGGTCGTGACTAGGATACTGAGTGATTGTTACTGATCTATTTCACAATCAGATTTAAAACCAGATCTGTCTAATATAAGTTGTGTAACAATTCCACATCAATTCTTATAAAAAGAGAAATAATGAAACTACTGTGAAACTCTTGTACTGTTTCAAATACAAAGCAAAAATGCATTTAAAACAAAAAAAGTGTTAAAAGTTTGATACAGTAACAATCTACTCTAATGACTCCAATCAAGTAAATGACAAAGGTTGTCCGTCAGTCGACACTCTGCAAGGCAAGACCAGTGTAAATCAGGCATTAACAACAACAAAGTATGCGATTAACAAGTGCAGAATTAATATCTTCCAGTCAAATATTATATGGTTTAGGGGTGAACTTGTAGTGTAGGGTTAATGGTTGGACTCCATGATCCCAAGGGTCTTTTCCAACCTGAACTGTTCTGTAATTCTATGATTCTATGAAATAGTCAGCAGCTAAATATTTATTTGCTTTTGTGCAATGTACTTTGATTCTTTCCAGAGTTATGATATTTTATTTTTATTTTTCAGTAAGAAGTTTGGTCATTGATTTTTTAATTATTATTTTTATTTTTAATAAACGGAGTTTTAAAGAACGGAGTTCTGATGGGCAATTCTGGTGGCACAAATAATCTCGATCTTAAACGGTCAAACTGGCAAAAATCTTGACGCTGCCAAAGACCGTAGGAGAAATGTCAGTGCTGTCAACAAGTCAGGTTCTCACACGCCGCTTTGAAAATTGTTAAGTGGTGCATTGTGGGCCATGGTTTTAGAAAGAGGATTTTATAAATTCACCTTTTTAACGTCACTGTATGTTTCACACTTGCTGTGTAAGACATTATTCTAAATATATAATTTATTCTTTGGCTTCCAGAATTATCATTATTATTCAATTTCCAGTGCAACCAATAAACATTAGTTAATATCTGTACTTTTTTTCCTAATCTGTACAGCTCATATTATCAAAGATATATGACTTGGATTAAAATTGTGTTACCTAATATTCAGAATTCATCAGGAGAAAATAAATTTAAAAGTAATACATTGTGCTTATTTATTCACTGTTCAGAAACAAAAGGGAGAAAAAGGAGTTAGATATTGTGCTACTCTTCGTCTATTCTGAGAATTCTTAATATTGAAACCAAAATAAATGATGCACAGTGAATGAAGAGGACATGCACTAATTTTCATGGTATTAAAGTAAAGTCAATGGAAGGAAATAGGTTTGGAACAAATGAAAAAAACCAAACCTTTTCTTGCAACATGTAGATAAACTCTGGAGCTTGTTATCATAAATGATGGAATCTAAGAATGTCTCCAAAAAGGCAAACTAGACCAATTCACGGAGGACACACCTCATCAGCACAAAGCACAGCTTTGGCCAATAGGAAAAAAACCCACAACAACATATGAGCTGAATTTCTCAACATCAGAAACAGCTCCAAGCCTAAAATACTGTAAAGGTGCTTCCACAGCAGGGGAAATAGTTTTGTGGCATGGATACTCAACCAAAAATATGTTAAAGTCTTCACTGAAGACTTTTTTTATCCTTTTTTCATTGGCTAACAGTATGCCAATAATACTTAAAAAAAGAACAGCACATCAAAACGTAGATGACGGTCAGTTTGAAATTAAAATACACAGCAAGATGAGATGAGAATTGATCTGAGCCACAAAACACAGAGGCCGGCGTGAACCATTCTGAGTGTAAAAATACCTCTCTCTGTCTTCGGTGTCTGGCTTTTTCACATCATCAGAGACTAGAAGGGAGAATATGGCGTAGAAGCATCTTTTTGATACATTTCCAAACTTCCCCTCTAAAAATTCTTCAGATGGCTATTTCTTTAGTTTTTTTGGTTTTCTGCTTTACCTTTTTAATTTTTTTTTATTTATTTTTCTCTACCTTCTAATGCAAGTCGAACAAGTGTGCTTTCGGAAAAAAACCCAAACAACCCAGTTCCCTCAATTTAAGTTTCACAGATGTTTCCATTTGCAAGCAGAAGCCCGTGAAGGTGCAGAAAGTTCTTCAGCATTGCTGTAATTTGCATAACATTAGCTGGGATGTTTTTATTTTGAAAAGTTGAAATGTTCACTGCTCATCGTAACCCAGTCCTAACGGCGTTCGGTACATCTGCTTAGAAAGTTGTGTCTACGCAATGTTCTACGCCACCAACAATCTTTTTTTTTTCTTTTTTTTTTTACGACTTTTACTGCCTTTCATGTTTTTCGGTTGGGATCTACTTAAGACGCTGCTTCACGTAGGCACAAATTGGGAAATAGCAGCCGGGTACCAAAGCTGGGCTGAGTGCTCCATCAGTTTGCTCACATCTGTCCTGAGAGCTTTGTGGAGCGTCATGCAGGCACCTGGTGGGTTTTTTTTTCGGGTAGGCTCGTAAAATGAATATGGCTTTTTGTAGCTGGCATAGTGGGTTAAACAGGCGTAACATGATATTGAAGTAGGAAGGAGTAGGAAGAATGCTGGCAAGGAAAGGAATAATTTCTTCAACTGTTTGTTCTTTCTGTTTCCATTGCTTAACATCCCTGTGACTGCTCTTGATGCGGTGACGAGACAAAGTCCTAGTTAAAAGCAACAAGAAGAAAGGAATAACCCGTATTTGAGAGATGGTGTTTTGTTAGCAGAGATGGAGTATAATGCTCATCTGCAGGTTGCTCCTCTGCTTTCTAATTTGGGACCTCTCAAAGGAAACTTAAATCTTCTGTATCCACCAAGGTGCATCAGCCTCTCTTTTATCTAAGTAGGAAAGCAAGCGAGCAGTTCAGGGTTTTCCTGACAAACATCTTTGTGCACTCGCCTTCAAAACCCTGATCCAATTCGTTTCTGCTCTCTTTACTTCCAAGTTTTTCACTTTTTTTCCCCCAGTCTGCCTTTTTAATTGCTTTCTTCATCTCCCTGCCCTGCACTTGACACGGCAACTTCTTCAGTGCTTCCTTCTACACTTAAACCAGCCTTTCATTTCTCACCTGCCAAACTCCCCGACTCGCCTCCCAGTTCCCACCTGAACACGCAGCTCCAGCTTCTGTAGGATGTTCCCTTTCCCAGTTGCGTTTCATTGTGGGCCCCTAAGGCAGAAAATTCCTAAGTGTTGTACAAGTAAAATTCAAAATGCAAAATAAGCATATCCACCTCCTTAAAAAACCACTCATGTGTATTTATAAGAGAGTAATCCGAAGTGCATCTATTCAGTACTATTTGTGAACGTGTTTTTATGTTCCAAATGAAATTATTAGGTCAATAACAGATGATTGAGCCAAGCTAAATCCGAATCATTGTTTTCAACATCTAACCCAGAAGAATTTCTTCACAAGCTCCCCTTGAATGAGAAGTGAATTGAAAAAATGTACAGGTTCAACTTTTTGTTATGTCAGCCATATATTTTAATATTCTTTAGCTTTTTGGTCATTCTGTAGCAGTGAAAATACAAGCAGAGTTATTAAAAAAGAAAATATAAATTTTTTTAAGGATGGCATTTGCTCACAGCTACATACCAGTTAGGTAGTCCCTGGACATTCAAACCCCAAATATAACTGTCAAGGAAATGCTGACTTTCCATCAGACAGCCTAAAACAAAGATGTACCTGTAAGTTCCAAGGCAATACTTAATACATAACACAACAGCTCCCAACTATTTCTCAGTACGTGCTTGCTAATACCAAAACGTGACTTTAAAGACATCTAAATAAGGCACTTCCTACACAGAAATCTAAAAACTATTGGGAGAAGTCAGTAAAAAAATGAAATGGAGATTAAATTGGCCCTTTTTAGAGATGCGACCACTTCGTTTCAGATACCGGATTGTCCAGTGGTTGGATGTTGTAACATCTGGAAGATAAAAATTATCTTTTTTTTTGCCTAGCGATGCATTTTTATATCCTATATAAGAGTTATTGTGTGAAGCATGAGATGCAAAGAAAACCAACTCACAGTGCCTAACAACATTGGCTATGATGAGAAAAATGAGTAGCTCAGTGAATAGCTTCATTTCCTATGGATCTGTATTATTTTTTTTTCCCTGAAGATGCAAGACTTTTATAATCTCTCTCTAATTTGAATTAACCTGAATTAATTCACTCTTCCTCGATAACAGTACTAATAGGTTCTGGCTACTCTGTTTTCATTACACTAATAGGAATTTGATATGCTTGAAAATACTCTCTCTTTGCCAAATTTTACTGAAATTATCCAAGTAGTTAAAAAGTTATTAGGGCAGAACACACAATATGCAAATGCTAAAAAAAAATCCAAACCAAACCTCCATGGCCACAGCAAATAAGTATTCTGGAAAAAAACCATTTGCATTCGTATCAGTAAAATGGAAAGCCCTAACTCTTTTGCATATAGCATAATCAGCTGAGGAGACTGAAAACTAGAAGCATGGACATATAAAACCAAACAATGGCACCATAATATTGACAATTAAAAAAAAAAAAAAGTAGATGTTCAAGCCAAGGGACACTAGGAGGACCACATTTAGCTGTGCAGTCATTGAACAAGCACGCCACCACTTCAAAGAGGCCATCAACTAAAATTTAAACAACACTGAAAATGAAATCTGGCACTTATTTTAGGAGGAATGGTATTTATAAATGAATGCAAAACCCCTGATCCAGGTGAGGCACTCGGTTAACCCAGTTTACCACACAGTTGTGCCTAGGAAAGATACCTCGTTGTTCATGGACCACTTTTTAGAGAGGTTTGTTTTAACCCAGACCCATTCATCATTGCCTAGCTGCTGACAGGGTCCTTTTCATCAGAAAGATGAGGAGAAAGGAATGTTGGGTTAGTAAGCATTTGAAAAATATATCAGACAACTGTGAAAACCTCCTGGGTATGTGGGTTTGGCTTTTTTTTTTAAGTCAGGTTGGTTTTCAAGTCACAGATTTCACTCTGCGAAAACATATTTTAGTGTGTGAAGATTAATTTCTTTCCACCCCGCTGTGTCTGCCAGCATCAGCACTAGAGAAAAGCAAAGGAAAGATAAAGAAGCAACAGATGGGAGTGAGAGAATAGAAGGGTCATTTTTTTTTTATTTGAGGATTTCGTGCTTGTGTTTTCCTTTACTATGAGCAGAGAAGAGGCTTATTCTGGTGAGCAGCACAACCCATAACACCAGGGCCAAGGCACGATGCCCCTGCCACCCGTGTCCCCGCTGGCACAGGATCTCGTGCATCCGCGCTCCTAATGATAACGTCTTCCCAGTAAGTCAGAAAAGTAACACAGCCATATATTTCCTCCTGTGCTGAAGCCCAGGGGATAATATATTCACAGTGGAGCTCTAATTGCCTAGATGTGTGGAATTTTTTTTTTATTTGGGGCGGGGAGGAGCAAGAACCAGGAAGGAGGCCACAAAATTGACTAGTTTTTAGAAGTTCTGTCCCTCTTATTAATTGAAGTACAGGACTCCTGCCACAAATGTAAAACACAGGGGAAGAAAAACAACCCAGAAAAGGCCACATTCTCCACTGATGTAGATTTTTTCCTCTTTCCATATTTTTTGCTCTATTCGGTCTCCGTTCTCTCTTCCTCAGGCTTGGCATTTTGGTTTCCTTAATTAGTTCTTTTCATTTATTGAAAGCTTTCTCTGTCCCAGTTTTTTTTTCTGCGCTACAGCAATACTTAGGATTAAAGATTACTAAGATTAATAATCTTGGTTTTGTGAAGATTAAAGACCAAGGAAGGTTAAATAGGAAGGGTGTGGCGAGTGATTCTATTGGCACAGTAACATGACCCAGCCTTGGGAGAAGACTCAAAGTGCTAAGTCTAAGCAAGGGTGTAAAATAGCATCCCAACGTGCACTTTTTTGTGCTTGCTCTAAATTCATCATACGTAAAATGTGGGGAAGTTCTAGATTTATCCAAATAACTTCTTAATCCACCAAGAGCCAAATTTTTTTTTTTCCCAACGCTGGGTCTTGTCAAAAATGGTGAAAAGTTACCTGCTGGTCTTTAAAAGCGTTGGTAGTGTTGCAGATTGTGGGAGCTGAATAGCTCTGGAACCCGTTCAGCAGGGTGCTGGAGATTTTCTGAATTCATTTGGCTTCTCTCCTGTCAGCCCGGCGTCAGCTTTTATTTTGAACAGAAATCTCCCTAACAGGAGAAAATACAGCAGAAGATACCAAGGGGAATAGCAGGTAATTCAAGATCAGAAATGCAGATCTGTTGATCTGCTCACTCCATCACTTATATGAAAGGATAACTTGTCCAAGCCTGCACAGCAGGTTGAAGCTGAGGAGGAAACCTCCTGTAAATTTGCATAAAACCAGAAACTTGATTGCATGGGTGAGCGTAAGGCCAGCAACGCACAAGGTACAGCTGAGAGGCTCCTGCCCTTGTCCCTCAGTCCCTCCTGAGGGAATTTTTGGTTCCAACCTTCCCTGGAACAACTGAAAACACACAATAATAGCGTTTGCCTCTGGTCCAAACCAACCTGCTGCATCCCACAGAAAGCCGTGTTGGAGGTGGGCTGCTCACAGATGCCGTGGGAATTCATATTCCCCACTCTCATCCATTTTTGAGCTGTAAACGGGGAATTAAAAGCAGCCCACATCCAAATTGTTCCTCTTGCTTGCTGAACTTCGGGGGAGGTGGGTTGACCTTCTCTGCTTCACGGGGAGACGCCAAGCTCCTCAGCGTGGCTGAACCTCCATGGTCTCCTAACGTAATCCTCGGGACAAAGCCTGCCTGCCCAGCCACGCCGCAGTCGGGTACAGATAAACGGCTTTGAAAATCCCACCTCTCCAGATTGATGGGCAAAGACTTCTTCCCTGCTCTGTCGGTGGCCATTGCGGCCCAGGAGCTGCCGTTCGGGATAGGGGATGATTTAAGAGAGATTTATGCAGCTCGGTAAAGCACTTAGCAGGGTGATTTAGAAGAGAAGAGAGCAGCTTAGAGAAAATTAAAAACAGGAAGCAGAATAGAAAAGGTGTGTGAAGGTAGAAGCTAAACCTGTGTAAAAGCCTGATAAGGAACTAAGGTAGAAAAAGTGCATAAATACAACGAAGGAAACACAAAAGGCACGCACCAAGAGGCATGTGGACGGCATAAGTAACCGAGATCTAGGCGCACATTAGTGAGGATGGGGGGCCAAGAGGTCAGGAAAAACACGTTAATGACGGAGATAAGGTTGGTATCACTGGAAGCCCGGGCTCATTTCTTTGTTCCGTGCTCGGTGGAGGAAGCGGAGGGGGTCGTGACTCAGGGACAGATTACTAGAGGGGCCGGTGGCAGGGCGGGGGAGTGAAGTGAAGAGGCAGTGTTAAAAGGCTTTGAAATGACTCCTGGGTAGATAAGCTGTCAAAGGAAGAATTAAAATTCACCTGGTGCCAGTGTATTTATCACGGAATAGTGAAGCGGAAGCAAGTAAAAAACAGTCAGGAGCCTTTAGAAAATATAATTAAATGTTCTGACTGGGCCTAGAGAGGAAGGGGCATCTAATCCGGGAGGGTTCAGGAAGCTGCATAATCTAAACTTCGTTTATTGCTCATGCTGGCTAAGTACGGGGTCGATAGGTTTAGCCCATTCGTAGCATAAACTAGCCTGAGGTCACTAAACTAGTCTCATGGCGTTAGTATTATAAAGAAGCTACATTTACTTGTAGAAGCAAAAAATAGCAGTTACACCATTTTTCTCAAATATCTGAACATTGCAGCTCTAAGTAATACACAGGCATGCATTTTTTTAAAAATGTCTGAATATCAGAAATCCACAGTAGCGATTTCAGGATGGTGTGAAGTAGTTCTGAAAATCCTACTGCATATTAATGAAGAATTCATTTAGAGGACAAAAAAAAAAGCAGAAAAATGTGTGGCAGAACTTCCTGTTATGTAGGAAGAAATGGGAAAAAATCGCTTCAAAAACATGAGCCCTTTAGAAATAGATTTGATTTTGACTTTTCGAAAGCAGACGAAACCCTCCAAAGAAATCAAAATATTTATTTTTTAAAAAAATCAACAGTGAAAAATGGCATTAAGCCTAAAGAAATGCCAACAGTGGTTTTCAGATAGACTGTCTGCCATTGTGCTAAATCATGTATCTGGATG
Source organism: Trogon surrucura (assembly GCA_020746105.1). Classification (NCBI taxonomy): domain Eukaryota; kingdom Metazoa; phylum Chordata; class Aves; order Trogoniformes; family Trogonidae; genus Trogon; species Trogon surrucura. Next base: position 43,460,089 of record CM036621.1, read on the forward strand.
GATGTAGAGATGAGCGAAGGAAGTCAATGTTCACTGTGGTCCAAATGTGTCTTGGGTTCATTTGGGGCCTTTAGGGCTAATATTCACATACAGAGAATACCCATTCAGACTCTGCCAAGTGAAGATTTTGGTGATAAAATTTTTGTGTTGTTAGAAAAAGGAACATGATAATGCAAATGCACTTACCATTAGACCTGCAGGTATATTTAAATGTTTATCAATATTTCTGTCATCCCTTCTAGGTTCTCATCTAGCTTAACAAAAGGAACAAGTTTATAAAGCTACACTTGAAAGCAATAATAATTTTATCTTTGGAAAAATAACAGAGACTGAATGGGCAGAAATATTTTGTGTGACAAACATAAAGAAAGAAAATGTCCTCCAAGTCTCAAATGTGAGATTATTTCAGGAGGAGAAGCCTGTTATTAGGTACAGACCCATGCTCGAGGACTTTATATCTATTCTCAGCAGTACTTTGACTCAGGGTATGACCTGACAAATTATTTTAAGAGAGCCTGTAAAGCAAAAGGAAAGGGATCAGTCATACCATGATGAAGAACGAGTCGACCCTCCGCCTGACGTGGGAATGGCCATCCTGGCCCATCTGGCTCAGTATCTTTTCTTTTAAGTGGCCCTAAAGAGGAATCAACGGGTGCCTCAGGAAGGGCGAAAGAGGATGTTAACTGTATCGTGCACTTCTCTTTCAATCCTCTAGAGCTTCCTGGAATCTGTGGTTTAGGGATCTCCAAATGTTTTGGTTTGGCCTGGCCGGATTTCGGCGGCGGGGGGGAAGCTGCAGGGTGGCTTCTGTAAGAAGCTGCTAGAAGCTCCCCAAGATTGATAGAGCCAATGCCAGCCGGCTACAAAGAGGGACCCGCCGCTGGCCAAGGCTGAGCCTATCAGTAAGGTGATAGCAGAGGAACGCCTCTGTGAAAAACATATTTAAGAACGGGAAAAAGAACTGCGCCATTACAGCTGGCACAGAGATGGAGGAGTGAGAATCTGTGCAGACACCAAGGTCAGTGAAGAAGGAGGGGGGGGAGGATGAGCTCCAGGTGCCGAAGCAGAAGGAGTCCCCCGGGTCCGTGGTGAAGACCATGGTGAAGCGGGTTGTCCCCCTGCAGCCCATGGGCGAGGTGCAGAAGTCCACCGTGAGGATCACCGCGTAGATGTCCACCGAGGATTCCACGCCGTGTGGGTGGATGCCTGAAAGGGGACTGTAGCCCGTGGGAAGCCCGCATCAGAGCAAGTCGCTGCCGGAGCCTGTAGCCCGTGGAAGAGGGAATGCCCACGCTGGAGCAGGTTGGCTGGTGGGACTTTTGGGACGTTGTGGGTGTCTCACGCTGGAGCAGTTTCCCCGAAGGACTGCGCCTCAGACTCACGAGGGGTGGGCTGCCCCTCGTGAGGTGTCTCGCGTTGGGCAGTTTGTGATGAATTGCCCTTCGTGGGACGACTCACGCCGGAGAAGAGAGCGTGAAGCTTGTCTCCCGTGAGAGGGACCCCACAGTGGCCCTGGGGAAGAGTGAAGAGTCCTCCCCCGGCGTGAAGAAGCGGTGGGACCAACATCGGATGAACTGACCGCAGCCCCCATTCCCTGTCCCCCTGCACCGCTCGGGTGGAGGAGGTGGAGAAACTGGGATTGATGTTAAGCCCGGGAAGAAGGGAGGGATGGGGGGAAGGTGTTCTGTTTAAGATCTGTTTGCTCTTTCTCACTTGTCACTACTCCTCTCTGATTAGTTCTTAATAAATGTACCTAATTTCCCCAAAACTGAGTCTGTTTTGCCCGGGACGGTAAATGAGAGTGATCTCCCTGTCCTTATCTCAAACCCTGAGCCCTTGGAAATATTTTCTCCCCCTGTTCAGCAGTGAAGGGGGGGGGTGAGTGAGCGGCTGTGTGGGTACCTGGCAGCTGGTCAGGGTCAACCCACGACACCAACACACATATATGTCCGTATAACAGCGGTACCAACATCAATCCGCTTGGAATTCTGTGGGAATTAATTGCCCCTCATGAGAAGTTGACTCTAAGCCAACTTGGTATAAGATTAGTTCAGGTTAGTTCCAATAAACTACACTGCAGCCAGGGTGTGCTGCAGAAGGCAGGGCACGAGATGCATCGAAGCATTTTCTACCTGAAACAAAAAAAAAGACAGCAAAAAAACAGTGGTCAGACAAACACAGATGTCTTGTTCAGTCCAGTTCGAAGAGCGATGGATCTTGGGCTCTCTTTGGCGGTAAGACAAAGTCGCTGGCGTGTTGTTACCCAGCCAGGCACACCATTCTGCTACCCTGCAGATACTAGAGTTGGGAACACAAGTAAATCATCAGGCATAGCCTGATGTTAGGAATTATGTTAGGAATTCCAGATCGTTGTGAGTCCTCGGTTGAAGCAAAGGGATGTAAAGTTCGCAGAGTTGGGAAGGTCTGAATAACTCCTATAAAAGGTGTAAATTGCGTATCATGATCCTCAGGGTCTTGAGGGGGAAAAAAAAAAAAAAAAGAGGAAAACTAGCATGCTCCTCACTTAGCTGTGTCTGTCTTGTATCAATGTGAAAAACCTGTCTCAAAACAAATTCCATCCACTCTTGAATCACAGAAATACAACGCTATAGAAACCCATAGCATCTTTTTCATTTGAACCATTTATTGGACCTCACAGAAGTGCAGTTATGTTACTGTCTGTGAAGGATGCCACTATACCACAAAGGAGCTTGCACCTACTCCTGTCAGGTAATTAGTGGTGAGAGTCATTGGCTTGGAGAATCGTTCAGAGCAGAGTAAGATAAAGTCCATTTCTCACTCAGCCCTGGTTATTAACAGCAATTTTAGCAAAATGTATGAAAAGTATATCTGATCTCTGCTGTCGCACACCAGACAGATTTTAACTCAATTACTCCCCTCTCACCTTATCGGAATGCATTTATTTTCCTGTATGAAAGTAGATCAGCTGTTATCTCTGAAAACACACACACACACACACACACACACACACATACACACACACACACACACACACACATACACACACACACACACACACACACTCTCGCTCTGAATTGTGGATGGAAATATCCACGAGGAAAGGCAGATGCTCTCGTGATTGACAGAAACCCCTGAAACGCTGTCTGCTCCACAAAAAAAACAAAGCCAGAGTTGTCATAGGGATGGTTTACTAGGCTGTATCACACTGGCAGAGAGAGATTTTTGTAAGACGAAAGGTCTGGTCTTGTTGCAGAATAAGTAAATATAGTTGCCTCAAATTCTACCTAATCTAATTTGCTGCAGAAAATTAGAAATACCAGTATAGCAACTAATAAATCAAGTGATTTGAGCACAGTGTAAGACGGAATAAAAAAGCATCACTGTCATTTCACAGCAGGACCACATGTTTTGGATAAAATCCGTGAGAGAAATAAAACTAAATAACACCGAAATGACTGCAACCACTGGAGAGATGGTGTTTTGCTGTATGTAGAGGTTATTCTTAATCCTGTATTCGAACATATTTCCTCTCTACCATCTATTCATAATTCTTAATGTCAGTAAATCACATGAAGTAAAAGCACGAAAGGCTGCCTTTTGCCAGTGTTACAGTTTCAGTTTTCTTAAAAAGACAAAAGACCCCAAAGGCTTTAGGAAACTATGGATGTTTTTTTTGCATAAATCGATAGGTTTTTTGTTCCTAGCTGTAGTGAGCACTAATGAAACTCTTGTCTTTTAATACTGGCCTGTGGCACATTGCTTTGCCTGCGATCCCAATGCCCGGACTGGCGGGGCTGATCACGTGTGGTGAATTCCGAGTTACTTGCAGCCAGGTGGACCTAAAAAGGTCAAATTTCTTACCAGTTCATTAGCAGTTTGGTGCAAAGAGAGATCTGACATGTCTGTTACAGTGAGTTAGAATTAATTGGGAAGTCTTGGAGTACTCAAACATCTTATTTTACTCTGGAGAGAGGCTGCTTCTCCAGGGAGGCTTGCCAGGGAGGGGATGGGACCAGGAAGGCAAGAGACTGAGATCCCAGAAGGGATTATGTCCACATGAAAAACAAACTGAGGAAAGGTGATGGGTGGATTTTAGTGAGACAGAAGACAGGGAAAAATGGAAACAGAAATCCATGTGTAAAGGTTGGTTATTAAAGCACCAGGGACTGAGAAGGTCCATCAGGCAACCGCTTTGTCATTTTTTTTTGGCAAATCCAAAGCTCTGGGAGGTGTTTTCTCACAAGCAGTCAAAATGCCTCCTCTGAGACAGAAAGTTTCCATTCAGTGCTCTAAGTCTGCACAACCAGCTTTACGTTTATTTAGAAAATTATCTCTGTATGTGCTGAATAAACCGCCAATGTGCTTCTTTTCACCCACTCGTCTATCCACCTTTGATCCATCCGTGTGAAAGCAGGCAGGATATCTCCGACTCCCATTTTTATGAAAGCAGAAAAAGAAAATAAATCTTCGGCAAATCTTTAAATAAAACCTTGTCGAACTGTAGCAGCAGGAGTTTCTTGGAAATCACCTGCAAAGTCTGAAGCAAAATAATTGCTTGATCATATAGTGAACTCTGTATTATGTAAAGAGTAGCATTTTCATTACGCTGGATTATTCTCAAAAGCCTTTTCATTAAATGACTTCACAGATTTGATCATTTGTATAAACGTACCCAAAGCTGCCTGGGGTGAGCTAGCTCAGCTTGCAGTCCCACAATGAGAACTGAATATCACAGCATGGAAGAGGAACAGAAGAGCGATTTTAAGGAGATGAGCTTCCTTCAGAGGGTCACATTCGGAAAGCAGTAGCTGTCCCAAAAAGTCTTCTGTCCCTCAGGGGTGGTGTTCTGTGCACTGAGTGCTGGAAGGGAAAAGTCAGATTTATAGAGAAGGCTGACATCCATTGGTGAATAAAACTCCAGAAATTTGAAATACAGGAAAATATGCAATGCTGATAGACTCAATACTTATTAGTACAGTGCCAGTTAAATGAGGAAACCTTGCCTAGCCCTATACATTGTAATAATTCTCTCTAGTATTATGATAAATAATGCAACCTGTGAACAGGCAGTCCATTTACCCACCAGTGTAATCCACTTGGCAGGGGATTGGAGACCAATATACTCCACGTATTTAAATGACCTAATGGTCTGAAGTTTTAAGACAGAATTAATGACGAGAACTACGAGGCTGAGAAAAACATATATTGTTTGTATAGATATTTTATCATTTGATATATGAATGCCCTGTTTTGAGGTTGACTGATGAATTCAATTTTGTTTTAAAAGCCTAGTGAAAGTAGAAAGCATATGTGGAAAATGACTTTTTAATGTGCTTGACCGCATTGGAATTATTAAAATTAACACAGAGTGTCAAAAAATCCCAACTGATGCCATCGCCTTATGGGCATTGGAAAGAGGATACAACAGCATGTTAAGTGCCTCCTTCATTGTAACTCCAACATCTTGTCAGAAGCCATTTAGTCAAGTCAAATTACTGAATTGTATTTAGTTGGATTCATCAAATAAATGGAGCTGTAGATATATAGTGTTTTCTTTTAGCAAGCAGAACTCGTTAATTCAATTCTGTAAAAACTCTGCAGAGAAACTCCAGGAAATTACACCGTGGGGACGAAGCGGATTTTAACTGATGAGGTATGAAGACTGATAGTAAAATGACTGATAATGCAATTGTTGAACAGTTGCAAGAAAGCCCGATCTAGCAGTAATCAAAAGCATTTGTCTTGATGAGCGTGAAAAACAAAACCAAGAAATGGCTCAGTTCAAGAATTTCTTAATAAGAATGTAGCAAAGGGAAAGCAACCTACTTCTAAGATGGTGACTTACATGGGAAAAAAAAAATTAGCCAGCTCCTTCAAATCTTGCAAAACAAAGTAGTTCATAACTCAGGGAGAGGAGATAGAAAATAGATTCGAAATTCCAAAACAAGGAAATGGGACTAAAAACATCTGTAAAGCAATGATATGCCATTTCCAGCACTTTAACTCTTTGCTTTAAAAACAAATAATAAATCAAAACTTGATCTTTTCTCTACACCTCTGGGCTATTATTATAGGCTGCTTAATACCCACTGTTGTTTTCAAGTGATACTCCACACCTCTTTTACCCTAACTTACATTGTTATCCTACCCTTAAAAAACAAAGGGGAAGACAGGAATGCTTTCTTATTCTTAATTAATACTTTTAACAATAAAAATAATTTGGGATGCCAGCAGTTAGGAATATCAGAAATTATTCTGCTGTTGAGCCCAGCTTCAGAGCAGGTAAGACTGCACTGGGGAAGGAATCTAAGCAAAAAAAAAGGCTGGCAAAAAGCTTTTGGGGGGCTTTTTTTAAGCCGGCTACAGCAACCACACCTGAGGCCGCACCGGCAGCTCCAGGGCGGACACCCGAGATAGCGTGGGCGGAGCCACCCTCAGCGGCCCGGCGATTTTAAACACGGTGATCAGCTGTTAACTGTGCCCTCAGGGTATAAGAAGCCTTGGGGAGGGCGGGGACGAGTCCCTGTTCACCGAACAAAAGACCTAGAAGGGTAAGTCTTTGTTAAAAGGCAAGTACTTGAAAGGCCTGTAAACTATTCCGTGCATAGCTTTCCGGAGAGTCTTTGTATTGTAGAGCCAACTATGGTTGCCACCGGGTCAATGGTTGTTAGAAAAACTATGGGCACCCAGACAGAGGCCCCACGTAAGCATGTGGGCGTTCAGGCCTCGGGCTGCAGAGAATGCTGGAGCCTGGCACTGGCCATGGAGGGTAGTGGAAGTGACACTTGTGTCCGATGTGACCAGGTGAGCGATCTGCTCAGCCTGGTGGTTGAACTGAAGGAGGAGGTAGAAAGGCTGAGGAGCATTAGGGAGTCGGAGAGAGAGACAGATCGGTGGAGTCACGTCCTGAATGGCGAGCAGCAAGCTCTGCAAAGAGCTGAATATCCCCCCACCTCTGGCCATCAGGCAAAACGGGGGGACCTAAAGGATAGGGAAGAGTGGAAGCAGGTGCCTGCCAGGAGAGGAAGGAAAATCCCTGCCCGGCCTCCCTCACCTGCCCGGTTGCCCCTGCAGAACAGGTATGGGGCTCTAGACAATGAGAGCCAGGCCAAGGAAGAGTCAGTGGAGGGTTCACCCATAGGGCTGTCTAGGGTGAGTCACTCGGACACACGCATTAGGACTTCTTCATCTAAGAAAAAAAGGAGGGTATTTGTAATTGGAGACTCCCTCTTGAGGGGAACAGAGGGCCCTGTCTGCCGCCCTGATCCGACCCACAGGGAAGTCTGCTGCCTCCCTGGGGCCCGAGTTAAGGATGTTATCAAGAAGCTTCCTGGTCTGGTCAAACCCACGGACTATTACCCGCTTTTGGTTACGCAGATCGGTAATGATGAGATAGTAGAGAGACAGTCAGAAGCAATCAAAAGGGACTTTAGGGCACTGGGGCGGATGCTAGAAGGATCAGGCGCACAGGTTGTGTTTGCCTCTTTTCCTTCAATTATGAGCAAAAATAGTGGTAGGTTTGACAAAGTGCAGCAGATTAATACTTGGCTAAAGGGGTGGTGCCAGCGGTCTAGCTTTGGATTTTTTAACCATGGGGAGATCTACAGGGCACCTGATCTACTGAAACAAGCTGGGGTTCAAATGACACAAAGGGAAAAAAGGATCCTTGGTCACGAGCTGGCGGGACTCATAGAGCATTCTTTAAACTAGATAGGAAGGGGGATGGGGTTATAGCTGGGATTGCAGCGGGGCAGTGCTCTAGAAATTATGAGGACCGGGTGGCCTTCCATCCCCCTAGGGTGAGATCAGTGTGCTCAGCTTGCTCCCTGAAATGCTTATACACCAATGCACGCAGCATGGGGAATAAGCAGGAGGAGCTAGAAACCTGGGTTCGGGCAGGAGATTATGATCTGGTGGCAATTACAGAGACATGGTGGGACAGCTCACATGACTGGAATGTGGTCATGGGTGGCTATGTCCTTTTCAGGAAAGACAGGCCAGCCAGGCGAGGTGGTGGAGTCGCTCTTTACGTGAAAGAGCAACTACAATGTCTTGAATACCATCCAGGCATGGGTGAGGAGCAAGTTGAGAGTGTATGGGTTAGAGTTAAGGGGCAGGCTGGCAGGAGAGATACTGTTGTGGGTGTCTATTACAGGCCACCAGATCAGGGTGAGGAAGTTGATGAGGCCTTCTACAGGCAGCTGAGAGCGGTCTCACAATCACAGGCCCTGGTTGTCGTGGGGGATTTTAACTTCCCTGATATTTGCTGGAAGGACAACTCAGCCAGCCAGCCACAGTCCAGGAGGTTCCTCCAGTGCATCGATGATAATTTTCTGTTGCAAATGGTGGAGGAGCCGACTAGGAGAGGAGCACTGCTGGACCTCATCCTCGCTAACAAGGAGGATCTTGTTGAAGCAGTAAAGGTTGAGGGCTGCCTTGGCTGCAGTGACCATGAAATGGTGGAGTTCAGGATCTCATGTAGCAGAAACAAAATAGCAAGCAGAATTGCAACCCTGGACTTTGCCAAGGCAAACTTTGGATTTTTCAAGCAATTACTCGAGAAAATCCCATGGGCAAGGCTGTTTGAAGGTAAAGGGGCCCAAGATAGTTGGTTGGCGTTCAGGGACTGCTTCTACCGTGCTCAAGATCAGAGCATCCCAACACGTAGGAAGTCAAGGAAGGGAGCCAGGAGACCTGCGTGGCTAAACAGGGATCTGCTGGGTAAGCTCAAGGGCAAGAGGAGAATTTACAGATCTTGGAAGGCAGGGCTGGCCACTTGGGAAGAATATAAGGCTGTTGTCCGAGGATGTAGGGAGGCAACTAGGAAAGCAAAGGCCTCCCTAGAATTGAACCTGGTGAGAGGGGTCAAGGACGACAGGAAGAGCTTTTTCAAATACGTGGCAGATAAAACTAACACCAGAAGCAATGTAGGCCCACTGATGAATGAGGTGGGTGCCTTGGTGACAGAAGGTACAGAGAAGGCAGAGTTACTGAATGCCTTCTTTGTCTCTGTCTACTCTGCCGGAGGCTGTCCTGAGGAGCCCCGTTCCCCTGAGGCCCCAGAGGAAGTCAGGGCAGTGGAGGAGTTTGCTTTAGTCGATGAGGACTGGGTTAGGGACCAATTAAGCAATCTGGACATCCATAAATCCATGGGTCCAGACGGGATGCATCCACGGGTGCTGAGGGAGCTGGCTGATGTCATTGCTAGTCCACTCTCCATCATCTTTGCCAAGTCTTGGGAGACGGGAGAAGTGCCTGAGGACTGGAGGGAAGCAAATGTCACTCCAGTCTTCAAAAAGGGCAAGAAGGAGGACCCGGGTAACTATAGACCGGTCAGCCTCACCTCCATCCCTGGGAAAGTGATGGAACGACTTATCCTTGGTGCCATCTCAAGGCATATCAGGGATAAGAGGGTCATTAGAGACAGTCAACATGGCTTCACCAAGGGGAAGTCGTGCTTGACTAACCTCATAGCCTTTTACGAGGATATAACAAGGTGGATAGATGATGGCAGAGCGGTGGATGTGGTCTACCTTAACTTCAGTAAAGCATTTGACACAGTCTCCCACAGCATCCTTGCTGCTAAACTGAGGAAGTGTGGTCTAGACTCTCGGGTAGTGAGGTGGACTGCGAACTGGCTAAGGGGAAGAAGCCAAAGAGTTGTGGTCAATGGGGCGGAGTCTGGCTGGAGACCTGTATCCAGTGGAGTGCCTCAAGGGTTGGTACTGGGACCAATATTATTCAATATATTCATCGATGACTTGGATGAGGGACTAGAGAGTACTATCAGCAAGTTTGCTGATGACACCAAGCTGGGAGGAGTGGCTGACACGCCAGAAGGCTGTGCTGCCATCCAGTGAGACCTGGACAGGCTGGAGCCTTGAGCGGGGAAAAATTTAATGAAATATAACAAGGGTAAATGTAGGGTCTTGCATCTGGGTAGGAACAACCCCAGGTTCCAGTATAAATTGGGGAATGACTTATTAGAGAGCAGTGTAGGGGAAAGGGACCTGGGAGTCTTGGTGGACAGCAGGATGACCATGAGCCAGCAGTGTGCCCTTGTGGCCAGGAAGGCCAATGGCATCCTGGGGTGTATTAGAAGGGGGGTGGTTAGTAGGTCGAGAGAGGTTCTCCTTCCCCTCTACTCTGCCCTGGTGAGACCCCATCTGGAATACTGTGTCCAGTTCTGGGCCCCTCAGTTCAAGAAGGACAGGGAACTGCTGGGGAGAGTCCAGCACAGGGCAACTAGGATGATTAAGGGAGTGGAGCATCTCCCTTATGAGAAAAGACTGAAAGAGCTGGGGCTCTTTAGTTTGGAGAAGAGGAGGCTGAGGGGTGACCTCATTAATGTTTACAAATATATCAAGGGTGAGTGTCAGGAGGATGGAGCCAGGCTCTTCTCGGTGACAACCACTGATAGGACAAGGGGTAATGGGCTGAAACTGGAACATAAGAGGTTCCGCTTAAACTCGAGAAGAAACTTCTTCTCAGTGAGGGTGACGGAGCCCTGGAACAGGCTGCCCAGAGAGGCTGTGGAGTCTCCTTCTCTGGAGACATTCAAGACCTGCCTGGACACGTTCCTGTGTGGCATAGTCTAGGCATTCCTGCTCTGGCAGGGGGATTGGACTTGATGATCTTTCGAGGTCCCTTCCAATCCCTAACAGTCTATGATTCTATGATTCTATGAATACCATCTCTACAACTTTTTATATAGCCTTGCTGAAACGGCTACACCACTTAGCCATCATTTGGAAACACATTAAGCCAAGATGACCGCCATAGATCTTTCTTCTAAAACTCTGAAATATAAAAAGGGGCTTTCTGAAGCCTTCTTTTGAACATCTACAAGGGGAGCATCTTTGAGAAGTACTTGAGAGAGTTATTTATCAGCCTTACCTGTAACAGGAAGCTTTGATCTATTATAGCCCATGAACTTGGGACTTTTTATTCTCTTGTTTCTGGTAGCACAAGCGTATTTGGAAATAATTTTGCATGTCATGAAAGCTTAGCAGACAAGTGATAGCGCTGCTTGTAGAGCTTGTAAATTCGAGAAGCTTACGCCTTATGATTGAAGGATAATTTATTTTTCAAAGAGAAATTCTACGTTACAAATCCAACAACACTCACGTGAGATATTAATGGCAAAGAAATAGCACAGAAAAATGGATGCTTGACTTGACTACACCTGTAATTCACTAGGACAGGGCTTTTAGTAAGACGTATAAACTCTCTTACCAATCTACTAGAAATTACCAAAAAAAATAAACCAACCCAAAAACGAGAGCACCAACAATAAAAAAGATGCATCTCTGCAGATAAGAAAGCTTTCAAGAAAAGCTTTTTAACATTGTGTTTTATTGAGTTGCTCCCATTTGCATTAGAAATACATAGATTAGGTTGGATCGAAATCACAAAGCACCTTTTGTCATTTTTTTGGTCATTTTTCTTTCAGTCATTGTTAAAGGCAGCCTGACATGCCTTGACTTTCAGAAGAAAAAAGTTAGAGTCTCATTCATGCCCATTTATTAAAATTATGATCTTCAGAAGAGGAAACATTTTCTAGTTTGTGAACTGACGCCACTAATTTGTTCCCACATACTTCCATCGCGATCAATTAACAGCAGCAGCATTTTTAAAGATTTAAACAATGTCAAATATTTTTGTCGGGCTGCAGGGCCTTTAATATGTCTGTTAATTCATCGGAGCAATGAGGACTCAAAAACAAGAGTGTGGGAGACGTAAGGCGAACAGAAAGTTCAGATCAACAACAACAGAAAAGCACATTTATAACTCATTCATTTCTTTCTTAAATTTCGCGCTTTTTAATCTGTCTTCATAAAGAGGTACAGGGACAATGAGTAGTCAAGAAAATACCAGATCTTCTGTGATGAATTGATACCTATTTCTTTCCTGTGGAAACTAGAGATTAAACAGAAGAAGAAGTTAGTATCTCTTGAGGCCACTTCTATGCAAGCAGGTGTTGACCATATTCTGTGGTTTAGAAGGAATCAGAGAATAATGATCACAGTGTTAAGAATGTAGCTTAGCCTTTCATGATATTTTATATATACAGAAAATTAGGATCTCAAAGAGCCTACATGGTTTTCATGTCCTGGGTTTGTCCAGAAGAAATAAGCTGGAATGTGTGGCAATAATTGGGCATAAATCCCAAATCCTGCAGCGGCACAAATGAAAATCCTACTGAAAGAAGAGGGGAAAACAGTGAGGGGATTAAAAATGCCTGTTGCAGAGAGAAAATGGGCCTGCCTGATAGTTCAATAGTACATGCAGTGAAAAACCTGAACCTCCTCTAATAGCATTGCTGACGAGATGAAGATGGTGTTTCTCCTGAGTGCAGTGGGGGCAAAAAACCTACAATTTGCTGTGCAGACTAAAATCCTATGTTAAACCATCAGACAAAACATTTACTGATAACGTGGGGGGAAAAAACCCACAACCAACTACAAAATCACCTGTCCCCAGAGTCACGGAGCATTTCTGTTTTTATAAGCAGAATAAAGAGAAGATGAATGTTTCTGAGTATGTGGCTGAATTAGGAAAATTAACAGAGCGTTGCCAGCTTGGAGAGAGTTTAAATGATGCATGAAGAACCTCAGTAGTCTGTTGTATGCAAAAGGAAGGGATCCAAAACACCCTGTTTACTGCAGCCTTTTATACCCTAAAGGGTCCCTAGAATTTGATATTTAAGTGACAACAACTGTAGAGCTGCAACAACATCATATGATCTGCTCAGCAAGTTAAGCAGAGGTCGAGCCAAAAACACAACGTGGGCACCGTTCGAAGCCTCCACGCTTCACTTTGGAGATGCAGAAATTTGACGAGGCAAAGCTTTCGCACAAAGTTTTCCGTGGGACTGCTTTTTTTTTGCAGCATTTTAGTGCAGCCAGACAAATAAAATTAGCAAGCAGTTTCATTAACACACCGTTTGTTTTATTTTCGACTATTTTTTTTCCTTCATGTTGATACTTGCTAAGAGCCAGGTTGGTCTGTCCTGGGATTTGATTTAGTTGACGGCCATGCCATTGTAAGACCTCAGACAGCAAACTCTTTATCTGAACCTCTTAGATGCAGCAGAGCCAGAAACAAGTCGAAATGCAGTTGTACCTTGGTGTGAGGTTAACAAAATTGGTCTTTTCAGCTCGGAGAACGTTTCATTATAACTTGGTTTGCTTCTGTTTTTTTGCTTCTATTTTATTTTTTGCTCCTATTTTATTTTCTATTCATTTTGCTTCTCTATTTGCATCTTCTGTTCATCAATCACATCTGAGGGAGGGTTGCACCGCTTCTTGCCACTGCTGCCAGCAACCACTCACCTCCCTTTATCTGCCACACTTGCTTTGAAATCTCGAGGTCCCTCAACCTGCGGTCACTCCAAAATCAGACGTTACTCATTTGATGGCATAACCTCCCTCAAGAAGCTGTCCCCTGAGCTTTCTAGGTGTGTTTACATACCCTACCCTACCATCCCTGTATATGTGTGTATATTTACAATATACGTATGTGTCTATAAATAGATACACATCCGTGTAATTATATGTAGGGAGAGTACATGTATGTATATATTTTATGTATTTTATAGTGACAGGATATATGCCCTAGTTCATTGCAGCACGGCAAGGTGAATAAGGGTTGCCTAATGACACCTAACTTTTCTTTTGGAATTCATAGAATCATAGAATGGTCTAGGCTGGAAGGGACCTTAGGGATCATTTAATCCAACCTCCCTGTCATGGGCAGGGACGCCTCTCAACTAGATCAGGCAACACATGGGGACCAAATGGGAATCGAACCTGTGACCTTTGACACTTCAGCACCACGCTCAAACAAGTGAGCTAAACCAGCCCTAATTGATTCAAATTACATTTTTTTGGGCATTAATTTTTTTGTTTAATCTTCTCCCTATCATTTACCTTTACATTTAGTTTTCTATTTGGTTCTGCCTCCGATTAATTTTCCTGTAGCTGCAGAAATGATAAGATTTTTTTTTAAATGAAATTTATTTGCCAGATTGGCTTTCTTCCTCAAAGCCTAACAACTCCAATGCTCAGAGCTTATTAGGAGTGATTCTTTTCTAACCATATCCATGTATTCAGGGGTGTGATTAATTCTCCCAGAAGAAAAAAAAAATCTATGCAGTTCATAGCTTTAAAAAATGTATAACATGGATAAGTGTCACACAGCTAGCTATGAAAAGAGAAGGGTATTAATCACAACATTGAGATTCGATTATAGATGCAGTTGAACTTTCTTCTCCCATACAGCAACCATTCTTTCTGGAACAGTCACAGGGAGAAAAGCATGTTTAATTTTTACGGCTGAAGAGGCTTAGCCTTACTTTCAAGATCATCTCATGAATTTGATAAACACGGCTCATTGAAGAGTGTAGGCTCAAAGACAACGATTATTCTTAGTTCAAGATTCCACAAACCTCTAGAAGAAGAAGAATCTGAGAGGCAAAAGACAGTAAACAGGTTTGATGGAGGCAACTGTACAATGTTAATTAAAATCTCAGGCCGCCTTTATGAAGCATGAAATTTGTGACCCTTGAAAGCATCATTGTGAAGTTGGTCTCAGGTCAAGCCTCCGCCTGCTCCCAAAGGTCACACTTCTGACCTCTTGGGAGGAATTCAGAGAAATCCCACATTTCTGGTTTTGATTCTCAATTTCTAGCAGCCCCTCAGTCCCAGCTGACTGGAGGGTAGCAAATGGGATGCCCATCTCCGAGGAGGACCAGGAGGATCCTGGGATCTACAAGCCTGTCAGCCTGGGGAAGGTTGTGGAGCAGATCATCTCAAGTGCCATCACAGGACCTGCAGGGGACAACCAGGTGAATCCTTCCCAAGACAAGCAAATGTTTGTATTGGATCTGAGAACAGGCTTTCAGAACATTCTTAGTAGCAGGGAGTTACATCTTCAGCAGAGGTTGTTGGGTGGCCTTTTACCTGAAAATCCTGATTTGCTAAAGCGGCCATTGGCCTAAATGCCATCGCAGGTCAAACAGGAGGAGAAAGAAACCAATGTAAGAATGTTGTAGCTGGAACGCTTACTAGCCATAGCAAAGGGGCAGCAATGCAGAAGCTGCTATGGTGATTTCCACACCGAGGTACATGTCACAGGGCTGTAGAGCAGCCATTGCTCTCACCCAATGCGTGCTTATTTATTCACACCAAGTGGAAAAGGACTTGCAGGCTGAACATGGGAAACACAGCAGATCCAGAGCAGGATGTCTGCCTAAACCTGCAGAGACCTGCTTCTCTCAGTTTCTGTCATGAAACTCTGAAGAGATTAATTTGTTTAGGAAGCATAAAAACAACCTCTGATATTACGCAGGAGAATTTTCTAAGAGAACTCCTCTTTGCCATCACAGGTGCAGGTAAAAAAACCCTCTTGCCAAGCAAACTTTTCGTGCTGGAAATACATCCCTGAGACAGAGCAAGCCTGCCAACAAAAAGGTTCCTCGGAGGATTTCCGCAAATGCAGGGTATTTCTGTCACTGCTATCAGCTTGTTTTAGCTGTTCAATTTATTTTGTGTTGTTCCAAGAAAGAAAGGTAAGAAGTGCTTGGGGAACAATCATGCATCTTTGGACTAAGTGCAGGTGTGAAAGCCACAGGTTTCTTCTGAAAGCCGTCTTCAAAATGATACCACGTGAGTTCTGGTTTTAAACTTGTGTTTCATTAGCGTAGGCTGAGTGATGACAGAAACCTGCAATTCCTTTTAACCAACTGTTTCTCTTTAGATTTCTTCATGTTTTTATGATAAACAGTCTCAGAAAGACAACAGGTTGGCATACGGAATAAGTCAGCCTGAAGTCCCTAGTTCTCATTCCAGTCACAGCATTGTAGTTTTCCAGTGTGAAGGATGCTCCTCATTTGATAAAAGTTAGTTTTAGAGTGCCACATTTCATGTTTTACTTCAGAAATGTACACATTAAAGCAGGTCATGACCAGAAAAGGCAAATGAATAGACTTGCAGACAACTTTTTATTCAACATATAGCTTGATGCTGGACCATTATTTCAACTTAAATGTAGCAAATTACTTTTTCTCCACTTTAAGCACCGATTTTTCATGAGGATTTTTGTCATATGATCCCTACCTTACTACTGAGCACATGTTATTTGCTCTCCACGTGCTTTTTTAATGGCCACCCAATGGGGTCATATATCACCTTACTTATTAGATCTGCATCTGGTCAAACTGTTCCTGAAAAATCATTTCTTGATATAATTTAACCTCTTTTTCCAGTTCTACAAAATATCCATAAGAAGAATGTGACTTTTACGGCTTCATTCCTTATTCATAATTATTTGTCAGATCACTTATGTGAACAAATTATTGCCTGTGGATTCTCCTCAAAACTTCCAATCATTCCTCACCATCTGGACGACGAGATCGGCTTCATTAGTCACACAGTCTTATTTCTGTCCTTTGATATGCAATAACCATCCTCCTGCAGACCGAACTGAGGATGTCCGAGTTAAAAGCACAATTCTTTTAGCCGGAGTTAACACTCGCCAGAACCACAATAGTCTCAAATGCTCTCAGGAGAACACTGAGTAAAAAAATATCTGCCGAGGGAAAATGTGCATAAACTGAGTTTAAAGAAATGGCCTAACATTTACTTGGAAACGTTCTTAAATATTATTTTCTGCACAAGAAAGTCGTTCCATTTTCCTACATATCTGCAATCTCTGTGCTCAGTTGGTTCCAGAATGAACCAGCAAGTCGGACGACTGCTGGGTGCCTGGGATGCTTCTGGTGCGGTTCCCATGTCCTGTATACATACGTGGATGTGCTCGTATGCTGGCATGTGTTGACATGATGTAGGTGTATACTTGACCATGAATTCTCTGTATTTCTTTTCTGGTTTAGCTAACAGCTGAGGCAGTAAGCCTTATTATAAAAATAAGCACATATATATTTATGAATATACCTCCTGAGCTGTTTCACACCGCATTTCTATGGAGACGTTACTTCAGCCTTCTCGCAGTGGTTCCCCACTTCAGCTCACCCGTCTGTCTTTCATAACACCATTATTTATAGTGGATTTGTGATAATTTACGGCCAGTTTGCTCTAATGGCTGATGGGAGCGTGCAGATGAGTCCGACTGGGGACATAGGGCTGCTCGCAGGCTGTGTCCTCGTTCCTCGCCTCCCCTCAGCCAACTCCCTCCAAGTTCATCTGCTTTCTGCCCCGCCCTGCTCATCATTCAGGTAGATTATTAAGCAGACATACTTCTGGCTCAACTTGCTGAGAGTAATGTCACCGTGCCTCTTTCCCTGGCTTAGGTTATAAAGGCTTTCCACCACCTAATTCTCTCAATACTATTCATAGATGCTAATTTCTTGGTATATATCTTTTTTTTCCATTAAACGCTTTCATTTGGGATTCACACCTGGAGGTTTCCATTTACTTTTCTAACAGCTCATCGAAAAGCGAGTATTGTGGTTTAGGAAATGATTTGAGAACATGGTTTGGCATGCGAGCTAGGTCTGGTTACTAATTATCATGTGTTAGTGCTTGAAGGGCCTGGCTGCTTTCTGAGCAACCCAAAGCAGGGGAGCCATCGCACAGATTTCACTCCCTCTGTGCATCCTAAATAACCGAGGTGGGAGCTGGGAGCGAGAAGATCCCACACAGCTGGCGAAAGCAAATGACCTCCAGGTGTGGGTCAGGGGCTGCAAAGGCAGGAACCACCTTTTGGTGAATGGTGGTGGGTTAATATTTAGTTGACAGCAGTACTTGAAAACTCAGTTTAAGTGTCATACATATGACTGACAAAGAGCAGAGCCTGGGTTAGAAAGTCCGTGCATTTATACTCCTTTCTTGGGCTCTTCATGATCTCTTGGATGTGAAAAGAAGGGAACAGGCACTCAAATTTTTTGAAAGTAAAGGATGGTGCTGCAATGCTGTTTAAATTCAAGGGAAATCTTGGAGCAGCTCTCTCAGTGCACACCACAGGTGAGGAAGCTCGGCAAGCTGGAAAGCTCCTCACAGGGATCAGCCATCCTGCCTGGAAACACCCGTCACCTTCTACCATTTTTATTTTGGGTGCATGAGTAAAATGTTAAGAAACATTAATTTCAGAATTAGGTGATTGCCTGTAAAAATAACATGTGCTACACGTGTGCCAGCGCTTTATTAGTTTGAGATGAGAATATTGTTTGAAATATCGTTCCAAATTAATACGTTTTGTTACTCAGGAACAACAACAACAACAACAAAAAAAGATGGTGGGGCAGAGTTTAGCTTGGAAATAAGAGATGTCAACAGGAAGGAGCAAGACCTAGGAAGAGGTAGGAGAGGAGTACAGCTTGCGTGCTGTATAGTATGCGGTAGATGGATTCTTGACCAGGGGCTTAACAACCGGTGGTCCAAATCCAATAAATCGTATCCACAGAGTTAGCAGAAAAATCTTCCTAGTGAGAAATAATTGACTCTGCCTCAGGGCAAAAGCGAGGCGGAAAAAAAATCATCACACACACAGCTGCAACACAGTCCTCTAGTGATTCTTCTGTCGCAATTTAGTCGGAGACTTTGATGCATCTTCCAATGCTCTAACCTCTGTCCTAATGAATTAATAATTTAAAAACTTATACTGGAAATACTGAGTTAGTTATTCAGGTTACCAGAAGGACTAGGAGGAGCTTGATTAATACCATTGTGGAAACGGCCATAGACATTCCATGTGTGTTCATCCCCTGCATGGTCCTGCCCACCCTCTTTCACAGGTTGCTCTCCCCATGTATTTGGGCCACATCCAGCTGGTCCTGGGCAAGCTCAGCTGGGCTGGCCCAAGCACTGCTGGCTGGGTCACAGAACGAGCTCTCCCTCCCTCCGAAAATGCCAAACTTCTTTTCCCTGTGTAGGAAGTTTTTCACTTTGGAGGAGCGTTGAGCTTGCAGGAACAGGTGAAACACAGGTTTGCGTCATTTTACGTGTTGATCCCCTTTCTGTACGACACACTGTGCAGTGAGGTTTTCCCTTTGCCTGCCTCTTTTGACAGAAAATGCCGTATGTACTTGTCACACGAGAAACTAATTCTGCCAAAAATGTGTATATCGAGGCGAACAGAAGAATTGAGGCGAATGCTTCTGTGCAAAACAGCTTTTGTTTTGGTTTGGTTTTGGTTTTCATAGCTTGGAACCGGGGAGTTATTTTCAGTGGGAGATTTCTACTTGTTGCTTGCTGCTTTGAGGTTTTTTTTTGTTAGCTCTATGGCTGCCACGGTTTACGTATTGCTGGATGCAAGAGTGAGACTGGTAACAACTGCCAGAGAAAAACTAGAACGCTGGCTTAGACATAAGGTTAACCTTACAAGGAAATCCATAAGTTTTCACCTTTACAGTGTTATTTCTCCTTTTAATTTTGTTTAAATATTCCTCTGCTTTGTTTGATTTTCCAATGGGGCATTAGAAAAGCTCTGGTAAGCAATTAAATCAGTACGCTGAGCTAGAATTACGTAGAATATTAACTGCATATTATTTAGACAACCAGAAACAAAACTAGCAAGGTATGCCACATGAAACAAGCCAACCAGGAGTGTTTCCTTCCCTAGCTTTGAAAGAACTTTCCTGCAGTGTCAAAAATCCTTTCTCTTTATGGAGAGGTCAGCTGGATTAAGCAAAGTTGGATGACATAAATTCTCTTCAAGCTTGAAGGCTGAATTGATTACAATGTATCAGCCCGGGAGAGATAATAGTCCTGATAATTGAGTTCATTTCATTTCTTCTTTAAAAAATAGCTCAATACGGAAGGGAGAATACGTAATTCTGCCGTGGTTCAGTCCTCCAGTTAGAGAAAGTTGCTTGGGTTTCACTGGAATGGCACCATTTTGCAGCCAAATACCAGATCTACTGTGTAGTTTTTCATATCACGTTTGAGCTAAGAAAGTGTACAGTCAGCTTGTGGAGCAGGTTTGTTTGGTATGTTTTATGTTTGATTTTATTTGCTACAAACACGTACGTATAAATACGCATTGTTAAATATAATCCTGTCATTTTGTGCAAGGTGTTCCTTCTAACCCTTCAAACTCATGAAAGCTTCGAGGAATATATTTGGCAAACGTGCACATACAAAATTGGTTCTTTTCCAACAAATTCATTATCAGTTTTTATTCCTTAAAGATACTAGGGGGAAAATACTCATTTGCAGCCCATTGCTGATGTTTCGTCAAAACCTCTATTTCCTGCACTGAATTTATGACAAGTTGTCTAGAATAAATGAATCTGGCCCTTACTAAAACGTATCTGACAAAAGTGCTGCTAGGAATTTTGTATTAAGTTTTAGGCTGAAGCAAATTTAAATGACCGAGCTATACACGTCTACATAAGAGGGTCTGGAAAAAACTGCTGACAGACCCCTATCTCCAGCCATGCTGCCAGGTGCTGTGATAATTAGTTCTTTGGAAGCAAAGAACTGTTCATTTCTGCAAGCAGAGTAAAACCTTGTCTGCAGACCAGGCCTGTTAATTTGAGACCGAGCATTATTTCAGTGCTTGGTTTGCTTAAGAGGAATAAAGAGCTTTTGGTGTAGAGGCCCTTGGTGCTGAATAAACATCCTCAGGTCTAGACTTTGGGCTGCCTTAGTCAGCAGAAACAGGCAGGGGTTAGACAGATCTGAGCGTTTGCAGCTGATTTATGAGGGAATTTACGAAATGAACCTATGGATGGATATTTAAACCAGCAAACTGCTGAGGAAAAAACCCTGTTTCTCATTTGGCATAGCAGCTGAAAGGGTGTGACAGGAAGAAAATCACCCTTTTCTCCTTTTCCAAGTTAGAGACGATATATGTAGGAGCGGGAAAAAGTAAAAAAAAGAACCTATAGTGGAAAAGGTAGCATTAAAAAAAAAAAATCAAAGGAGGGGGGTGAAGAGGGTCCCGTCGGAGAGCCGGCCAAGTTAACGACCATGACACCAATATGGCTACAGATCGTCCTCTCTTTATTGCTCCAGACATCTCAATACATACAGTTCAGCAGTGTCCCCGCGCCTGCCCCTTAACAGAGTTGGTCAGTTACAGGTTTACACGCGCCAGCGTTTTATTGGGCAGTGCAATTCCACTATGCAAGCGGCTCTCGCCCCCCCTTCTCCCCCCGGGACCAGCACCTCCCGCCAAGCATCTCGCAAAGCTCTCACAAAACAGATAAAACCTCCTCCTCCCTGTGTTCCAAGGCAGCTTCAAGGACAGAGCCTCTGTTTAGGCCTAAGCTGGGTTGTCCACATCTTTAAAGTAATACCACGCCTCTGCTCCACAAGAAATTCCTCTACAGGGGGGAATCACAAGGTATATCTTAATACGGAGATCCAGTGATAATTTGTAAGAAGATGCAGCCCAGTCTAATATAAAAGTCAGAGCACAGAGCTTTTCTATCAGGGCAAGAAATGAGTTGTTAGTATTCTTATCCAATTCTCTGCTATTCTTAGGCTCTTTGCAAGGTGGATCTCAGTTTATCTATTAATGCAAAACATTTACAAAAGTTTCTGACTCCTTGGGGTGTACTAAGAGGATGAATTAGTGCTATTCATGACTACCCGAAGATCGCAGTATGGATTCTCTTTATTAGACTTACTAAGAAATGAAAAGGTCCAAATGTAACTCTGGTGTGAATGAAGAGCACGGTAGGTCTGACAGAGTTAAATTATTCTACAAAAAGTATAAAATTATTAGATAGTTTTGTACTCAGGGCAAAAATTTCTGTCTCCTGCAGCAGAAACGCTGTGCTTAAATTAGCGATTGGGTGCCACTGTGTCCCACAGAAAAGTCACCTTATAAATAATCCACAGTGGAGAGAGATAGATATATAATTACAGAAATAGATTTTGGGAGGAAAAAGAAAAGTTAAATTTAGTGGTTAGACAATAGCAGCAGCCATGGAACTCTGCATCTCATTGTAATGGTTGTACATTATCCTCCAGGAATGGCATTATTAACTCCATGTCATTGCTGCAAAAGCGCTCGTTCTGTCTCACTAAAAATGCCTTCCTCTAAACTCTTAAGTATCAGGCAGCCTCAAGGACCTCTCACGTCCATCAGAAATAAATTCTAAACCAAGTTTTAAGTTCTCACCGGGCAGAGTAGCTCTGTTGCTTTTGCATCATGCAAATCAGGCTGCTGCTCTGGTTAAGACCTTAAGCTCCTGAAGCAGGCATGGGTTCAAGTTGCAACAGCGCAAGTTTAGACTGGACATTAGGAAGAAATTCTTCATGGAAAGAGTGGTCAGACACTGGAACAGACTGCCTGGGGAGGGGGTTGAGTCGCCATCCCTGGATGTGTTTAAGTGTCGCTTAGATGTGGTGTTGGGTGAGATGGTTTAGGGGTGAACTTGTAGTGTAGGGTTAATGGTTGGACTCGATGATCCCAAGGGTCTTTTCCAGCCTGAACTGTTCTGTGATTCTATGAAAATGCTGAAGACATCTCAGCTGTGAAATCCTGGTCCTGGTTGTCCTCAGGTGTCTCCCTATCCCCTTGAGAGCAGCTGGTACCTTCTGAGAACCGGTTGGAAAAGCAGCTACGCACATCCCCGTCAAAATTTTATTGCTGATGCCGCCAAAAAACGGCGGTTGCTCACTGTGGGTGATCTGACAGCAATAAATACAAGTTCTTATCTGGCATGCATTGCTCTCGGTGCTAATCTGGAACAGAATAGTACAACACAAATTGGGAAGGTGACGGTGATACATTCACATTCTTGAAAGAGAGAGAAATGTGAAGATGAACCCAAGAGTTCTCTAGCTCTTGCAGTCCAGAGACAATCATCCCGATGTTGAAATAGCATCTTCCCACCTTTTGGCATATGGAATAGCTAAAATTCAACAAAGCAACAAACCTATCACCAGAGGGAGGGACAACTGTGTCCCATGGGCTTTCTCTGATCATCTAAGTCTGAAATTAGTGTTTCTTAATTTTTCATGTGGCCATTTACTCCCTTTCTTTGTTGATTCCCTTGATTGTGGGCTGGAAGTTAGTCCTGCCTTCTCGTTTAACCTGAAACTCATTATAGATAGTTTACACCTGCTGTTAAAGACCAAAACCCTTCCTATGTCTCTCAGCTGTAGGACTTCACAAATCACACCCAAAATTACAAAAGTACCAGCTCTCACAGCTCCTTCTTTCCCAGAAGAGCTGAGAGCTACTGAGAGCTTAGGTGTGCTGCCCACTCCTCTGGATTTGTGAAGTGAAAAGAGCATCTGTTGTCTTCAAAAGGTATTTTTGCACAATTATTTTATGGGTTCTTGTTTTCTAGTTCAATGCTGTTATTTTGTTAATGAGTTTTTTGTGGTTTCTGGCTTTTGTGGAGTGTTGTTGACAAAAATACCAAACGTATTAAGTTCTCAGGAAAGCGTGGGCTTCCTTGTCCTTGTTGACTTGTGGGGTTTTTTAAACTGTGAACCAGGAAGGTTTTCAGGTGTGATTGTGCACCTTGGAGTCTAGCCTAGATTTGCCCTGACTGACAGGTAATGAACTGCAAAGAGGGTAACACGAAATAACACCTTTATGTTTATCTCAGGGTTTCCTGGCTGGTTCATAGTGTCACCTCTATAATGAAAATTCTCCGTCTGCCTCCCACGTGCTACCTCCTTCCTTCCTTCTGTGACTTTGTCCTTTCCCTCTGAGGGTCAATTATTCCAAGTAAATTCACATTATAGAGCCCTTTGTAGTGTAGAACATGGGTGGGAAGAGCTTCCCATGCAATTTCCAAGCTTGCTAGCAGCAGCTGGGCTTCAGGGAAGGGGGACAGCTCTTATGGCTGCATTTTGCTCCCCTTGGTGGAACAAGTTTACTTCATGGCTGTTTATTCAGAAAACTAAAAACCCATATCTGCTGGAGTTGAGTCCCTTAATATTTGCTGTGACTTCTTTTTTTTTTTTTGCCTACTCTTGTCTCTGTATAAATCACTTGGGTGCAGCTGCTGACAGATCCCGTGGTTAAATTTAATAATGAAAGCGTGTGTTTTCTCAAGCTAATTATCTCTGCCACCCTTGAAATTCAGATTAAATTTCTGCTTCTAAAGAAAAATGTTTTAAATACGCATTTTAGGGGTTTACTTGTGGTTTTCGGTTCTGCGGTATTTTTCTGTGTGCAGCTACAAAAGCGTAGCTTCTAATGAAGTCTGGTTTTATGAGGCAAAAGTGAGGATTGTCATGATGATAGCCAGTCAAATAAAAGGACAGTAGCTTAAGATGTTGTATGTAAGTGTGCTGAGAGGCAGTGAGAGAACCTTGTAAACAAAGCTGCCCATATGTTGCATCTTGAATGTTTTAACGAGGAAGTTAATTATGGTTTTTTTTTCCTCCCTCTCTTTATTTGATAATGCTTACAAGGGTTCACAATTTTTTTCACTTATCAAACCCGTGCAACTTCTCATTTTGGTGAAAATACAGAATAAAGGTGCATTCAAGTCAGCAGTTCAGAGAATAGAAGGGCTCCCCAGGGGCTTAGGTTCTTACAGTTGGCAGATAATAAAAGAAGCTTGTTTTGATGAAAGAATTCGGGGAATCTGAATGAATACTGACAACTAGTATGTACATAAACAGAACTGTTTTTCTGTAGTTTTTGACTGTGCATGGATGTCTTAAAGCTTGTTGTGAAGATAAGTAGCTTGAAACTATATTAATGATTACAGCAAAAGGAGACTGGCACATGCAGTGGGTCAGCTCTGTGAATATAGATAACTTCTACAATTACTTTTGAGTGTTTTCTACATTTAGTCGCATAGAAGTCAGCACCGTATTTGGCTTACTGCAATGCTTCTTTTCTTTAATTGTATGTGATTAGACCAATTTACTGTGATTCCTCCCCCTCCTCCTTTTTCCATGTTCAGGCTTTCCTGTGCATCGCTCCTCAGGTTCTCTTCTTTCTTGCTCAGTGAAACTCTACCAGCTTGTATTGGTGGTTAAACGGAGTATCAGAAGCTAGATATCATATTTAACCTTATTTTCTGTTCCTAAGTGTAATTTTAACAATTAACCTTTTCGTGCAACGAAGAGAAAGTAACACAGCCGAAGTGACATTAAGAGGAAAAACTGTGCTGTGATTAATGCTGCTACCAGGATAAATTAGTATCTTCACTGCTTTCGTCTCTTGAGCCTCCTCATGCTGAAGAGCAAACCCTCACCTCCTCCACATGCTGGAAAGCTTTTCATTAAGTCTTTTGGGGAGTATCACTAAGAATGTTAGAGGTTCTATTTGCTTTTAGCAACATGGTGCAAGGGATTATCTACCAAGTACTAGTGTCTTCTCTGAATGTAGTTAAGATAAAGCACATGCTGGTGCAAAACCCACAGACAGTAGCATTGTCATGATCTTCTATGTATGCATTCAAAACTAAACCATTAAATCCTGCCGTGATAAGGTCAGATTCTAGTTTTGCAGCAAGCCCAATATTAAAAAAAAAATAAAAAATCTTTGGGGTTTAGCTCTAAAATGGCCTTTCAAAGCCACTGTTAATGGACAATAAGGAAGGAAGCAAGCAAGTTCTAAAAGTGAAGTATTCTGCTTGTACTGTATTTGTCAAATGATATCAAGTTAATGATTTTTGCTATTGGGCTCCTGCAAAAGACTGGAGGGCAGCGTGCTTGAATGTGCTGCCCAGGTAGGAGAGCACCCTGGGCATCTCTTTACTGCGCTTTTGCTGGGTGTGCGAGCGATCAAAATCACGCTAAGGAAAGCTTTCTAACTGCATAAGGAAAGCACTCGCGTACCAAAACCAAAGGCATCATCAAAGTACAAAGAAAGGCTCTCAGATTTCTAAACTGCTGATCAAGATGAGGGGCTGGGGGAGAGAAAAAAAAGGGCACTGTGCCTCTGGGAAGCCTTTGGAAGAAGTAGGAGGGGGGAGAAATCCCAATTCTGTTTGCTTCAGCCTGTGGATAAATAGCAAAAGTGATTGCTGAACAGAAGCTCCATGTGACTCACTACTGGCTTAAATCTAGGTAAGGAGCTGCTCCAACCTGTTCTGCTCTACCCCATCTCCTGACGGAGTGAAGGCAGCTTTGGTCCCCTGTTTGGAGGGAGTTGCTGGCTGAGCCAGCCTCCTGCTGGGCTTGCTGGGGTTCTGGGAGGCAGTCGGAACGATTCCTGATGGTAAAAGCTGCTTAAAAGGATTGAGAGAGAAACAGCAAGTGAAGAGTGTATAAAGCTCTGCTGAGAATAACGTCCGAGGATGAGGGATGATGGGATCTTTAATACTCAGAATTGCCCCACTGTGATGGGGAGGAAGATTGGAAGGAGAACGTAGAACTTCACGGGCTGAGATAAGGACAGGTTAATAGGATAGCACAAGGAGAAAAGAATCAATAACAGTAATAAAAGAATATATTGAGTGATCCACAATGCAATTGCTCACCACCTTCAACCTGATGCTCAGCCTGTTCCTGACCAGTGATTCCTCCTCCCTGGCCAGCTCTATATGTCGTATGGTTTAGAATGTCCCCTTGGCGAATTCAGCTCAGCGCTCCTGGCTGTGCCGCCGCCCAGTTTCTGGTGAAGATTAATTCTGTCCCTCTAGTAACTCATTACATGAGCTTGGAGATGCCACTGGATTTGAGGCCTGGAGGGACTATTCATATCAGCTACTCGGGCTTTCTGTTTTCTACATGCCATAGAAATTTACCTGGCAATTCTTGTATGAGGCCCATCGCTTTTAATTAAGCTAGAATACACTCTTTAGATGGTTACAGGAATACAAAACTTAATGTGATGGAGAATCCAGATCATCACTTGTTAAATTTAACAGAGAAGATCATCTACCTGTGTAAGAAACACAACATATATTTGTTTAAATTTGGCACATGATACTTCAGCCTTCAACCATCTGAAGTGGTGATAGAGCAGCTCATCTGCTTGAGCAGTTCTGCCTTAATATTGCATCTACTCCTGCAGATGTGTTTACTGTGCTGTACATTGGCTGCTTTTAGCTCAGCGCGTGTGTGAAATCTGCCAGCTCTGCCTCAAAGCTACATCCTTTGAATTGGATCACTTCGTTCCCAGAGGCTACATCATGCCCAAGCTTGTTGGGAAGTGATGTTGCCCATAGCTGGAGGCAGTAAAACGGAGTCTTCTGTTGTCCCTGCTTAAAAAGTCTGCTGTGCAGGTACTTGTAGGTGGATTGGACAGTTGGCTGATTTTCACTTCCTACATAAGCTGTCTTTCAGCAGAATGAGGTTTCGGTCTGTTTACTGGGATTGCGCTTGATCCATTATCACAGTATTGACAATTCTATGACTGGACATGCTTATAAACAACTATTCCTTGCTTTCGTATTTTTTTTTTCCTTCAAAACTTGGCTTGGTTTACCCTAAACAGTGAGATCCCAAAAACATAACCCCTTCAGTTGGCAGAATTTTAAGCAAGTCGATGTGAGAAAATGATAGAGCATCATATCTGATACTAGTTTCCAAGAAACTGGTTCTGTATTGTACAGTTGTGTGAAACGTACATTTTCAGTAAATAATGACAATTTTGGATATCAGGTGTGTATATTAGGTGTTTAAACCTCTAGCTGAAGCCTGATGATATCTGGGCATAGGATTGTTAGGTTCTCACATTTGTCTATCAAACAGGATTTCTTTAAAGTCTTTATCAAACCTGCCCAACGTTGCGACGATGGAAGAAGCATTCAAAACTCTTGTTGACTTCATGCAACAGCTTTTAAACTCTCCTGATCATTATAACTTCTCTGAGGGTCACTAATGTTTGGTTTGTGGTGCAATTCTGCACATATCCTGGCTTTGTTCACTGGAGATTTTTAGCTTGTGATCAGTAAGTATTTTGCTCCTGTGAATTAATCCAGTGGTAGAAGTGGCACTAATTCAGCGTGTACAGGTAAACAAATGAGCTTTTTGAGTGGGAGGACCACATGCTATGCTTTGGGGTTTTGTTTGTTTTGTTTTTCTTTCTTACTCTCGTCTCTTTTTGCCTAGCAGGGTAGGTTTTACTGATGTTACTGCTGTGTTTGTTAATTTAATAGAAGTTAGAAGCACAGTCACTCAGGCAACAATATATTATGTATATTAGACATACACAGAAGAAAATGTGCAAATAGCAATGCAGTGGGTGTATCTCTTACAGGCTGCTGAGTTTTGGTTTGTTTGGTTTGGTTTTTTTGTCACAGCAATTTAAGAAAATGTTAGTGGGAGATAAAATGAAATCGGGTGAACAAGGCAATGGCATCGGTGATGGTTGGCAGATGTGGGAGTGCGCTGGAGCCAGGCTGGGAGGTGGTTTTATAGGGAAGCTGCAGCTGGTTTGAGAGGATGAACTTTCTGTAAAACAGAGACCTCCAAAGTTCTTGAATTGTGTGGGGGTTTTGTGCCTTTTGCGAAGTCAAGTCTCACATCTTCTGAAGAAGGAAAGCATGCTGTTGGTGTGCAGTGAGAGTAGGTGATGGATGTCTGATTGCTAAGTATCAAACATAATTTCTAATGGATAAGGAGAAACCTTTAGGCGTTTTTTATAATCTTAATGATGGAATATGATGATATTTTTAGTCTATGAATAGGGTATTTCTCAGCATCACCTACTTCAGTATGTCTTATTCCTTGAAGTGCTGAAAAAATGCGGCCGCTGGAAAGTACTTAATGGAGAATCAGTCTTATTTCTTTTTGCTTTGTGAAAGCAGATTCTGTCTCATCTGTTTGACTTGACTGAGCTATTTATGATTTTGCTATCTAACCTTGTATCGATTTAACGTTGGCACTGATGAGATTGCTTATAGTGACATGGATGACCTAGGTGTAAAAATCCAGTGTCCTTGCTGAAGCCCCCTTGCTAGCTGAGGAGCAAATCTGAGCTCTGCTGTCAGGAGTGATCTTTAGGGATTTACCCTGCAGCTGGAGTACGGGGTGAAATACTTGCTCGGCAACAGGTAATATACCTTGACCGTCACACCTGCTGTGATTGCTGTTCATCAGAGCCCTCTTGGGAGTTTTGCAGTGTTTAAAGTACATGTTGATAAAGGAAAGCTACCAGTAGAGAAGTCTTATAAGGAAAATTACGCAAAAAATTGCCCTGAAAGAAAAATTGTGGTGGCTTTACATCACTGTAATTCTTGATTAAGTCTGTCTTGTGGTTGTCTTAGATTGTGCTGTACTTCCATAGGGGGAGGAAGAAAAAAAACCAAACCCAACCCAAATGTTATTTTAAACTGCCAGGTGTCTAATTTCAGTGTAGGACAAAAACTGAGGTGAATTCTCAATGCCATGCACCAAGCTGCTGCTGGCCTGAAATGCTGTGTAACAACAACCAAGTGCAGGAGTAAATCCCCAGCCAGGAACAACCTGTCTCAAATCAACGTTGTCATTTCAGACACATACCCAGAAGGTCTGTTCCCCTGTACGTAGCACTTGCTTTAGCATGTCGCTTTTGTAAAATCTCAATGTGTTGGATTAAATTAGGATGTATTTCAGTTTGTATTTCAGTTCGATAGTTGCATTTCAGCCACTGGTTCTAAGCAGCTCTGGAAGGATGTCCAGACCCTCAAAACGATTATAGAGATTTAATTCCTGTTTAAGGGCAGAAGACAAAATCTGGAGGTGTAAAGCTGCTTGTTTCTCCCCTGGCCTAAAAAATGTTTGGAGAATGATGGGGGGGGGGTGGGGGGATTAGAACATGTCAGTTGAAGAACAAGCAAAAGGGAAGAACATCCTCTTCTAAGCCTCCCCACTATAACCATTACTGTTATGCTAGTACTTGCTCTGTATCCAACAGTGAGTTCAAGGGGGACCAGTTTCTTATCAACCAGTCAGCAGTGCACAGGTATCCTCGCATCTTTATCCTCCAAACCTTCAGAGTTTTCTGGGTAAACATAAATGCGATTCTTCTATCAAAGTAGATAATGCGTGTATGTCATCCATACAAATAGCACAAATGCAGGTTTTGCTAAGTAACACTTAACAAATTTCCTGTGTCATCCTCCTTTTGTTTAGTACCTCTTACATTTGTTTTTCTTTCATCTCTGAAAGCACAGATCATTTTATGCCATTTCTTGGATGCTGATACGAGAGAATCACTGTCGCTTAAAGTTTATATCATAGAATCAATGGAACAATTTGATAGCTAGAAACATTTTTTTGGGAGGAGTGGGGCTGCTCTTCTGAATTTTTGTTGTACTTTTTGAGAAAAGAAACTTAAATATTCCTAACAGTGTTGTCCAGATTTGACCTAGTTACCTATTATTTGTCTACTGAAGTGCAAAATTTTAGAGCACAGAAACATGCTAACCAGGATGTCAAAGTGTCTCTCAAACTGGGTTATATCTTTCAGCTTTAATATATGAGGGGAATTATTTCTTGGCTGCTTCATCTACGCTTTTTCCTACCTAATACATCTAGTCTTACTTTTTCTCCTCTAGTCTCACTAAAACAAGGAAACAAAGTACAAAACTCAAATGGCGCTTGTAGAAATAATTTGGGTTTTTTTCTGATTGTGGATTAGAATTCTGTAAGTTGACATATTTCAATATGTGTTTTAAGAGCTTTGTTCTGAAACCAAGTGTAAATACTTCATGCAATCTACTAGTCAACTGTTGTATTTACCAGCCATTCGGTTAAATACAATTTTGAGTCACTTTGAAACCTTCACAAATGTGCTCGTTCCATAGAAGTAGTGAGAGTGGTCTGTCTCCCCAGAAAAGAGAGCTGGCATGTTGCCTCACTTCTTTCAGCTTGTGTTAGTTTCAGATGTCTTGACTTGAAATGCAAGATGTTTTGAAGTTTAATGTTAGTAGATAACTTCAGAAGAGCATAGAAACGTTATAAAGGGTGCATGTCATTAGTAAGTATTTGAAAATACTACATAGGGAAATACTTTGCTGTTCTGTTGGTTAGTACTGCTGTTTTTCTTGGAAAATGGCTTTTTGAGAAAGAAAATTGCTTCCACAAGGTAATATTTGATAGACATTTCTGCCTCTTTGCCAAAGACTGGAGTAAATGACTGTTTCTGTCATTAGTTTTAGAGTCTACCGCCGACTGGCAGATACGCTACCTGATGACGCGACAGATTTCCAGGGAAGCTTAAAAGATGACTTCTGTAAAAATGGCAGCATTTTGGACTAGAGAACTACTAGGAAATAGCTTGGTGGGTTTGACATGTGACTGTTTTTCTTTGCTTTAAAGCCTTCAAATGACATTAAAACCTCAAGCAGCTGCTTTTCAGTAAGGTGCCCATAGCTGGATGGCGGCCATGCCCAGTACCCGCTCTGCCAGTCGACGGGGGAGCTGACATTGGCTCTGCACGCCCTGTGACACCACTGGTTCAACAGTCTAGCTCAGCCTGCTACTCCCTTTAACTCCCCTTGCTCTGGTGACATCTCCTGCTTTACTATCCCTGTTACGGTACCTTCTCACATGAGAAGATGGAAGCCAAAGACTCCTCTTCTTCAACATAGTTGCAAGTATGTAGACACCTACTGTCCTGTTTTGAGGGTCCCTTGTTTTCTTTAAGACTTGGAAACCCTAATTTGGGATTCGGATTCATGGAACATCCAACAGAAGATGGGTATGCAAAACTGGCACCTTTCTGTATACTAGGAAATATTGATTTATTATCGTGATGTGGCTTTCTGTCTACCTTGCCTGCTATTAGGTAATAATTAAGAATGAAGGAAGGTGACTTGGCAAGATGAAAACAGGCAGATTTGCTATAAGTACAGTAGAAAACCTAACAAAACACAATTTACCAAAGCAGAGATCTTGTCTCCTTGTAATGTATGTAACAATAATTAGGATTAATGAATGTCCTCAAGCATTGGAGGTTTTTTGAAGGAAAAACAACTAAAGGGATGCTAGTATTTTGTAATGTTACCTAAAATACATTATTACCTTATCACTACAAAGACTACTATTTTTTTTCTCTACAGACATTAAACCACTTTTTGGTAACAAGCATTTCACTTTCAAAGGTTATAGATAAGCATTTATTGAAAGGATGAAGGTGATATTCCAGAAGCAAGAAGACAGAGCAAAACCAAGGCTCTAATCTTCTTTTTAGTGTCACCTGGGAAGCATGGCAGCAGCTGGGTGGCTGTGTGACTGAAAATCTCCTGTTGTTTTGCCCCCTTCTTAAACAAAAAAAGTTTCCTCGTAGCTGCTTGGTGGTTACAGAAAGCTCCAACAGTCATTTATCCCTACTTCATCATGACAGAATAAAACAAAAGTTAAAAAAACCAAACCAAAACAAACAAACCAACAAACCACCTGCCTGTCGAACAGAAAAATGAACTGGGGATTATGTTCTAAAAAACTTTTACCACTGTATAAATTAGTTGCCCATATTCCAGCCAGCGGAAGAGCAAGCCAAGGACACAAGGTGTTTCCTCTGGTGTGGATGGCCGTGTGTTGGAGTAAAGCCTTTCTCCCCCAGCAGCCGAGCTAATCCTGTGGGGAAAACCCAGCAACAATGCTGGAATTGGGATATTACGGTATCAAGGGAAGTTGGAAAAATAATTGCCACCACCAGTTCTGCTTCGAAGGAAGGCGTTAATGCGAGGCTGAGCTGTTCAAGCCCAATAAAATATTTAAGAGTGTAATCTATTTAAAGTGCAGCCTGCTATGTTCTTCCCTGGTGCAAACGCCTGGGACAGGTCTCCAGCTGGTGGAGCTGGCTCGTTCCACTGCTTCGGTGGGGATGTGCAGATTTCCTGCAGCTGAGGATGAAAACAGCTTTGCTGTTGGAGTGTACTCTCTCACGTACAGGAGAAGCTGCTTCTAATCCCAAATTAGAAGTGAAAGTTAATGTGGGAAGATATTTCTCCTCTCCTTTCAAGTGAGGCTTCCTGCCCCTCTGCTGTTGAGCAGATTAAAATGCCAATCTGTTTCCTTAGTTCCGTAAATTACCAGTGTTTTCTGAGGAAGAAATTGGAGTACCTGCAGGTTCTTAAGCAGAGTTTGTGCCATATCAGGTAGCGGAGAGCTTAGTCTTAGTAAACTCTAGTTTGATCTGTTTGCTTTCCGCTTTGACTTTCTCATTGCCTCCCTCTCCTTTTTCACTCTGGTGATGCTTCCGTGTGCATTTTGGCATTCAAAGCTTAAAGCACGGTGCCGTTGCTACAATCCCTTGTGCTTCATCGGGCTGCTTTTACTCATCAGCAGGACAAAAAAGTGCTGGTGGTGCTGGGCCCTAGCTGGAGCACTCTGTGTTCACACCACCTCAATGAGGAGCTGGTGGCCAGAGGGACTTGGTGTTGGGATGGGTGCAGGGTGTCAGCTGGGATGGTGTAAGGGGGGAACAGCTTCTT
Source organism: Trogon surrucura (assembly GCA_020746105.1). Taxonomy (NCBI): domain Eukaryota; kingdom Metazoa; phylum Chordata; class Aves; order Trogoniformes; family Trogonidae; genus Trogon; species Trogon surrucura. The sequence goes on from CM036621.1 coordinate 43,493,330, forward strand.
TGCTGTTACCAGAGTAATTAATTGCCCTGGTTTTGCTTAAATATGGATCGCGTTCTGTTGTCCTCCTTTTAATCTTGTGTGTTATGCAGCTTAAAATTAATCACTTAAAGACAAGAGGGGATGGGGAAAAAGGGTTCTCTCTCTGCAGGTAGGTGGAAGCTGACTTTATGAGATGATTTGGTGTGTGATCCTGCCACTGTCACTAGACCCCCTGCAGTAAATTGGTTGTCTGTTGGCTGCTTGCTGGTTTCCCACCTTGTCACCTTTCGCAGGTTTTCATCTACTGTATTGTCAGTGGCAGCCTCCTTCCGTGTCTTGCTGAGAGAGGGAAAGCTAATAACTTTCTTGACTGATACACCTTAGCTTATCTTACTGGGAATCCCTTTTATTTCACTTATCAGTAATGGAAGCCACCAGTTGTCTTTGCAAGTGCTCAAACCTACTCTATTTATACACAGCTGCCATTTATTGATAAATAACTAAGCTAGAAATCACAAGAACATTTAAAGTGGTGTTTTCCCTTCACTTTTATGACTTCTAGCGACTTGTACACCCTTCAGCAGATGTGCTAGACCTGTGTAATATTAAGGAGTAGTTAAATTCTTAGCTAATGGAAACCAAAGTAAGTAGCAAAATAGAAGGCACTAGGAAAATTCATCGAGTCAAGTAGCATAACTATCTAGGACCTGACTTTATGTCTAGCTGGAAGTGATATGCTGGATTTTGAATGGAGTTGTATGGCTTAACTGTACTCAATTGTCTCTGATGTTTCTTGAGAGACAGGAGATCAACAGAGTGATGGTTTTCAGGAAGACACAAGATTAGCATGAAATCTATAATTCTTTCTGGATTTCTGACCTTAAACTAGAAGGCAGTTTTCCAGTTTGAAAAATAAGGGGGTGAGGGTGAACATGTTAGAAACAATATGAAGATTCAGGTTAAACTTTTGTTTGGCTGTGTCAATACGAGTCTAGCAAAGTCGGAAATTTAGGAGTGTCTATTGAAAATTAAGTGATGTGCTACTTGAATATTATGAAATGCGTTGTTGAACCCCCTTTCCTTTATTCTCCTTAAAGTTAACATGTTTGGGAAAGGGTCTTGAAAAGGCTCAGATCCTGGATATCGGAGAGCACTGTGAATGGAAATAGCTGCAAAATATCACTTCCAGCTTCATAATTCAGTAGGTAGCCTTTAAGTCCTGCCTTATAAGTGAAAGTTACTTATCTGACTCTTAGAACAGTTTATTCAACTTATTCCTGCTGAACCATAGAGCCATTTCTGGTTGGGTTTTTTTCCCTGATTTATATTATTAGTCTCTTTCCTTCCCTCTCCCCGAAAGGAAAGCAAGCTAACTTCCCTCTCACCACACCTTCACAATAGAAACAGTTGGAAAACATTTGTGCTCAAGTCATGCTTGAAATTCCTTACTGCTTGAGCTGCAGCACATCTATCACTGCTCCCCTTCCCCTCTATGAAGCCACCTGCACGACTCTCGGATCTTCTCATCCACGTTGCTAGGACTTATTATCTATGCTTCAGAACTGTTCACAAGCCTTGCCAGAGGTACACGACTCAGGAAGAAGTTGTTCTTTTGTGTTAGGCCTGTTCTAGAAGGTCGCTTGCTGTGGCTTGAACTTCAGGTCTGAGTTAAAAGAAGGTTGGGAGGAAATGCGATGCTCATGTACAGGTGACCTGGTGAGCTAAAGTACCAGGGAGGTGAAAGTAGGCACGTTCTGTGGTGATCCTGGCATGGTTAGGGCTAGTTGGGTTTTAATAAATTCCTGGAAACTCTAGAGGAGCTCCCAGGAGCAGATGTGGGAGAGGGCAAAAAAAAAAAAAATGCTGGGTAGCTCTTTAGGATGGAGCTAGAGGAATAACTCTGCTGAGTATTGGCACCGTAAGTTTTACATGGGGCTGACAAATACTAATACTTGCTGGGTGTCTGGCATAATTAAAACACGGTGTCAACTTTCTTCGTCTGTGCTTGACTGGTTGAATTGAAGCTGACCTCTGGTCTCCCTGGCACTGCTTGTGTAACACAACTGCCTTACTGAGAAGGTGGGAGTTCCTCCATCCAGGTGAGCCCTGAGATGACACAGAGGGGAGAGCGAAGCCCAGCACCTTGTGGCTGTGGGAAAGATGCACTAAACCAGGTCTCAGGGAACCGGTTTACCAAAAGCGGTTTCCGCTTAGTGCCATTGCCAGCCTTGAAATGCGAAAAGTCTGTTTTTGTGCACCTTTATTTATGCAAAGCAAATTAAAATCAACATCACACTTGATCTGACTCCCAGCAGCTGAAGAGAGAGAATGTACAGAACCGTAAGTGTATTTACTTCAGGCTGTTTTTAAAAGCCCATGGTCAAGCACCTGAGCTAAGCCGTTGGTTTGGGTACTGGGGGGATTTAGGGTGAAAAAGTGTCTCAGCTTCCCAGGCTGGAATTGTCGTGGAGTTGCAGCAAGCAGTTACCCCTCTCTAAAGCCTTCAACACCCTCGGGGGTTAAAACAAGGGACATTGCAGTTACTCCTTGCTCTAAAGAGGCTACTATAGTTGTGTGGTCACCCAAACTTCTACAGAGTAAAATCCCTGATTCTTGGGGCTCAGAGGCAGAAAGAAGCATTACTTTTTTTTTTGGTAATGTGTTCTGCAGCAGAAACCAAGAAAATAACCAAGTGCAGGAATTTCACATGTCTGTGCTAGTGAAAACCCCACTGACAGTGTAGCTGCTTTAATGCCTGTATCTGTGGAGAACTGAATTTTAGGGCAGGGCTTCCTGGTACCTGGCACCCTGCAGCATGATGGGTATTTGTGTGGTTTGTTGGCAGGAGATGGAGCCTGTGATGAATGAAAGCTGATTTTATGTGAGACAAAAGGAAGTGAGTGTGTACGGGAAGCCTCACTAGAAATAGAGAAAGGGTTTGCTGTGTCGGGGGTTTTTTTTTCCTTTAAAAGGCTAATTCTAAAGGTGTTTAATGCTAATCATGTGAGCTTCAACTTCTAAGCCATGCTTCTGTGTTCTGCACCCTGCGCAACTCTTTCATGAGCAAATGCCTTTTCCCCTGTTAAGAGAGTGAACTTCTGCTCTGGAAACTTCTGCTGGATACAAATTTTACTGTCTGTAGGACTCTTGCCATCACTGAATAAGCATATGATACCCCACAAAGCTCTCTGTGGCCCGGCAGTGCCTGTGAAGCGCTCTGTGGCCAGAATCAACTATCCCAGGTTCTCATTTGACAGAGGCTGGTAGGGCTGGAGCTCTTCTGCTCCCATGTCACCCCTCCTCTCACTCCTATCTGTATGTTTTTACAGCTGACTTCACATTTACTCAGTAAAGCCACAAGAGAGACACTTTCTCCTGAAAAGCATCTGTCACCAAGCCTTGTAGCCTTTTTTTTTTTTCCCTTCCCCTCAGCAGATTCTTTCACTGTTTTCTTAGCGAAATGTACATGATTTCTGATAGCCCTTGTAATGATGGTGATTTCATATCTCCTTTAATGTCTTGCAATTCTCACATTTTTCCTTACTGCATTAGTTTAATGAATTGAGGGTACTGCACCTGCCGAGTGTGCTGCAAATTAGTGGGTGGGTGGGTGTGTGGGTGTGGGGTGGTGTCAGGTCCCTGAGCCCAGAAGAACTACTGAGTGCAGAAGGCAGGTGGCAGACTGCTGTTGTTTAATTTCACAGTCTGGTATTTTCATTGCATGACAAATTTCATCCTTGGATTTTAATGACTTCTTTTTTTTAATAGCTATTAAGAGTCACAGGTGATTCTGACAGGTGACTTTCCTTTTGTCAAGGATCTTCTATCACCCGTATCTGTATGCAGAGAAAAGCTTGGTCCTGCCCTGCCCTCTCTGTTCTCTGTGACCATTTCCTCCAGCTTGTGCCAAACCACAACCTTGGTTAACCCACCCATCTGCAGGCAAAACCCACTGAGCACAGAGACCATACCTCTGCTTTAAACCTGAGTGTACGTTGTCCTTTCTGTCACGTGCAGGTGTGGCTGTTTAGCTCAAATGTATGTTTTTGCTGCTGTTGAAGACCAGCAATAGTCACCAGCGGAGCTCGCTTGCAGAGATGATTAAAGTTGTCTGTCTTTTTTTTTTTTTTTCCTATTTCTGTCTCCTCCAGCTGAGCTCCTCTCAACATGCTGTTGTGACATCTCGCTCCCACCCTCTCACACATCTGGCAGATAGCACTCACGAACTTAATGCCAAATTGTGGAATTATAATACTTCCCTCACTCTTGTCTGCACCGACTGAGCTGCCGTCTTACAGGACCCACAGCTTGTCAGCTCACGATGGTGCCTTACTGGCAAATAATTTTAACACAAAGCCATCTTTGCAAATGGGACCTGTAGATTATTTTCACAGTGAAAATCATTAACAAGGATAATTAACTAAGACTGTGGTGATGAATAGCGCTGCACTACTGATCAGTGTAATAAAGAACAGAAGCCACTAATTACAGATAGCAAGCCTTGAAGCCAATGAGAAATTTAATTTAACGTTGCTACACGGGCTCCGCACAGTCAAATGGTAACTTTGCAATTATTGTAATAAAGTCTTTCCACCGACAATGCTTTTGGGAATGTTCCAGGTTCAAGGATGTGTGTCTATCAGAAGAAAAGAATTTGTGATCTCTTACAGCATCTTGAGAGAACAAGTTGAAACTCTTACATGTGAGAAGGTGCTTGGTTTCTGTGGTCCCCAAGCGGGTCCAGAACTCAGATCAGGTTCTGTGAGCTCCAAAGGTCCCAGAGTCTCTGAACAGTTTTCAATGTTGTTAGAGATCTTAGACACACGTTTTTTCACTTGAAGGCATCTCAAAATGTCTAGTTCTCTGTGTCAAGCACTCTCTTCACTTGACATCTGTCACAGTCCATCACGTTGAAATGATAGATCCTGGGCAACGCGCAGTGATGGGAAACCAACCTTATTATCCCTGCACGCATATCCAGCAAACTCTACTTGACACTGACTGTGAAATGGCCTTCAGCTGCAGTGAGTTGTATTTCAGACTCCAAAAGAGGCAAAATGGTTGTGCTAGTACCCAAAGCTATGGCATGACTGCTTGCACAGGTGAAGGCACAGGGTATCTCCTGTCAGCTCTCCAGCACTCCTTTCATTTGTACTAGAGTAACACACTGGGTGAAGAAGGTGGCAGCAGGGATTTCTCATTTTGCATCTATTTGATCATGTTTGTTTTTTTAAAATTTTTTTTTTTAAGCCACTGTACATAAACACTGCATTTTGTAATCAACGATAATGAGCAGTGTCCTGCTTTGCTTTAGTGCCTGCAGGATTTGGAGCTACTACTTTACATTAGCTGAATTGGAGGTGGAATAAGCAGGATTTTCAATAGCATAGCTGGTTTTTGACTGCTCTGCTGTAAGGTCCTCCATAAAGCAAGCATATCTAAAAGGAGACAGGAAGAATAAAGTACAATAGTCCTTGAAATGCTTAAAACCCAGCTAAAACCAGCTAGCTGACGTGGTGTTCTCTATCTCCAGTCTGTAATGGATAAGCATGAATATGTTTAAATTATGTGGATTTAAGGAAAACTATCCATCTGAAAGGTGGTGGAATAGTAATTTGAATAGCTCTTTGTTTGAAAGGTTTTTTGAGGAAGCTCTTACAATAAGGTAGACAAATGCCTGCCAGCACTTGTCTGGGTTAAAGTGTTCCTGCCTTGAGACAGAGGAATGGGCCACGTGGCTTTGAGGCCTCTTCTAGGTTTATTTTGTGTATTATTCTGTAATTATTGTTCAAGTGATCCATAACCCTTGGGGTACCTATCCTGTAAAGCTCCAGCATGTTTCAGGATTTCTATTCCAATTTCTGCAGTCTCTGAGTTAGCTGGAAACAACCATAACCCTGAAGGGGCTGGGGGGGAGGGAAAGACTAAAGCAAAACTGGGGGCAATTAGATTAAAAGGAAAAAAACCTATAAAAGTTTACCTAGCCAAACAGACACAGGGAGTCGAGCTACATTCTGGCCGTCATGACCCTCTTACCACTTCTGAGCGCCCTGTTTGCTCTGCACATTTTGAGTTTTATCCACTTCAGCACAGAGGTTGGGAGTTGGGGCTCAGGAGCTGTCCGTCACCATGGTTTGGGGGTGTTTTTTGTGTGTTTTCGCCTCCCCCTGAGCTATGTGCAGAGGAACTAAACCTGTGATGGCCCCAATCTGATCCTGTCGATCAGATACAAATCCAGGGTCAAGTCAGTGCCTCACCACTTGTGTTTGCTTCCTTCTTTAATCCATACAAGTCAACAGTCGTGTACTGAGCGAGAACAGTAGGAGGAAACTATGTTATGCAGTGCTTGCGTAACGCATCCCGAGCGTGTTTTTGGTAAGATCCCGTTGGTCTGAAAGCGAGGGAAGCTGGCTGCCCAGAAGCTTTATCATTTTCTTAATTCGAAAACACTGCTTTCACTGGCTTTCGCTTGCAGTGGCATTTTTGGAAAGGCAGTTTCAGGAGGAAGCCTATAGGAGAAATAAAAATAGCAGGCTTAATAACAAGCTTCGTTAAATACCGGTAATTTAATTAAACTCTTAGAAATCTTTTGAATGGGAAAGAGTAAGTATGACCAGTCAAGAAAAGGTACAGATTGATTAAACTATTACCATTGACATCGTATGATATTAACGTAATAATACAAATGAGTTGAGCACTCATTAGAGCATGAAGAGAGCAAAAGGTTGTGGTCTACTGCTCGGGAGAATGTATCATGATGAAAGGATAAGTTCCAGTGCAAAAGCAGGTTAGTTCCCTACTGAATGTGAGATGTTGGCACAGGGCTTCCACGGAAAAAAAACTCCCCACTCCTGGTGGTTTTTGTAACTTGTACAGCAGGAGAGCTGTAGGTGAAGCTCTGAGAAGTAGTATCACTTCTATAATAGTAGAAGAAGGAACAAGACTTGTGTTATTACTAAAAATGGTAAAAAAAAATAATAATTGTGGCATACAAAGGATGAAAGTCTTTATGAATTTTACTCGTTGTATCTGTAGCTATATGAAAGAGGGAACTGAGATAGCTTTAAATACTCATTTTATCCAGAACAGGTAATTAGGCTCACTCAGCTAAAATAAGCCTTCTTTCAGAAACTTGTTTTGAGATATTTAATGTTGCTGGAATGAGCTGGATTAATCGTTGCAAACTGTCAATCATGTTGCACCACTGAAGCAAAAAATAACTCGTAGACTTCAGTCACTGCTGTTCTTTTTTCAATGGAGATTTTTGGACCTGTTTCAAAACTTGAATGATAGTGAAATATGTGTTTTCACAGCAGACCTAGGCATTTCTGCCTGAAGAGGAAAGAGGAGAGAAAAAGTGTGTTTGATGCTAAACGCAATGGCTTGGGGACTATTGAGACCATCCTCCCCCCCGCCCCGGTTTGTTCAAGTCAGTGTAAACTGAAGACAGGGTTACACATCCTTGCCTTGCACTAACGAGGGAGTGATGTGGAAGATGTGTCGAGTATTTCACAGGCAAACTGTCACCGCCAGCAAGGACCCTTTTTCTCTTTTATGCAGCCAGTAACTGGATTTAGAGTGGCTTTTACTTGGTGGTGCTCAGGCCAGTGCAAAGAGGGAGCATGTGGCCCTTCTCTCCCATCCTGCTGGTTGTCCTTTCCCCAAGCAGTGGTCCAGTGGTGGACAAAATAGTGATGTCTCTCATGACATCACTTTACTGATAAAGAAGTGTATTTAACTTCTCTTTACTGATAAAGTGTATTTAACAAAATCATAACTAACATAGATGGGGGGGGGGGAGGGGAAGAAAAATGTAAGAGATTGCATCGATGCTTCTCTGCAGGGAAAAGCCAAATAATTTGATTTTTCAGTTTGGAAGAGGATTAAAAAACGGGTGCATGAAGCGTGAGCTAGTTCACAAAGAGTGCCTCAACCTGAAGACCTCTACTGCCATCAGCAGCTCACTGTGTGTGCTATGGTAAATCTGAATGGGGAAAATGGGCCACTTGGGTTTTGTCTTGGATGAGTGGGTACTCCCCAGTATGTAGTCAAGAAGGGGATGCACAACAAATGCCAAACAGAGCTGTGGTGGAGCGTGCAGATGTTACCTCGTTAATACAAAAGGATGAAAGTAAGATAGCTTGGTTTAAAAATAAGTAGGTAAGCAAACTCATGCAGGAGAAGTGGATATTGTGTTTGCAGAGATCAATCTGTGCACCCGATGCCTTTAACAGCAATCTTCAGCCCCCTAATAATGGAATGTAGCCAGGCAGCAAAGTGTAAATACAGTTGTGTCAATTGTTTCTATTACCACAATGTTATTTGAGATAAGTGAGAGAGATGTGGAAGAATTCCATAGGTTCAAATAAGAAAAATTTTTAAATAATGCACGTCTGTGGAAAAATGTGTGTTAGCTTTTTATCTATACCTAACATCTACTGTCTTATTTTCAAAATAAGTAGAGCATGATGGGAAATATGCGAAATAAAGTATCTTTCTTGATACCTTGTTATTTTAGCAAGTGTTTCACTGCATTCAACTGAACAGATAAAAGAATTGCCACATCTCTGGAGAATCCATGTCGGTTCTAAGAAAAATCCAGATTATGATTTACTATTTAATTTTCTCTGATTCTTCAAAAGTACTTCAAAAGTGGAAAAATGCTGTGGGTTTTGTGCTCTGGGTTTAAATTGCAATTAGACTCCAGCTGGAGACTGCAAAACACAGCAGAACCCTTACTGGGAGAGTATTTGCCTTGGCTTCTATTTTGAGACTCCTTCGCAATATCACCTTGTCGCAACAGCTGTTCCGAGAGCTGGGGTTGGTGTGAATTTCTCCTCCACTGCCTGGCGAGCTTAAAAGCTGTAATACGTTTTATTTTCGGTTCATTTTAGGTTCAGGTATCGCTAGGAGCGATCTCCTTCATGTTCATCAGAAGGAAGGAGATGTGAAGATTGCAAAGCAGGGACTCAGAAATGTATGAAAACTGCTCTCGGTTGGAAGCCTCAACTGGGACTTTATTGCAAAAGCAACAGGCAGTGGGAGAGCAGTCGCTAAATTTGCCAGAATCCACGTGCAGAGGTACAAGATCACTGCTGAGGCACTCCTTTTGTGAGATGGGTAGGCTGGCAGGAGGCCTGAGGAAACTGAGGAGAAATTCAGTACTGATTCCTTCTCAATGACTCGCTGCTCTGTGGTCTTGTTCGGCAGCAAAACCTGCTGTAGGTACTAGGGCTTTGGCTGCACTCTTGTGAAAGTGATGTTCTTGGTTACAAAGTGATAAGCCCTGGTAAACAGGCTGGCCTAAGTAGGTAGAAGAAGTTTCTTCTGGAACTGGAGTGACTGGCATGATGAATGAGACATCTGAGATCAGTTGACATTTGAGGCGTGGTGGACATTTGAGATCATTCTTCTCAAGCTTGTCTACAAGCTGCTTCTGTTGGCTGATCCTTGCTCTTGCCCATTTAGTTTGGTGACTGTTTTGACCAGGCAGCTTTGTGATATGGGGATGGTCCCCAGGGTGTTCTTGCACCTGGTACTTCAGTCCACTTGGTGCACGGTTCTGTGTATCAGCACAAAGCGTAAGAGTGAAGGGCATGTTTTCCTCATTGCAGACCTTGGCATCAATTGTTTTATTCCTGCAAACATTTAGAGATGTGAAGAGAACAAATCCCCACGTCCTGGTACCCACGTCTAAACCCCTGCTTGAGAAGGAGAGGCTGCTGTTGTGTTTCCGATACTGTAAATCCCAGAATCATCATCTTTGCTTACAAAGTTAGGATTTCATTTATTGCTGCCTGGCCCAGGGGCAAACAGAGAATCAGAAATAGATTTGAGCTATATTCTGCGTTTGAATTCACCTTAGACTTTTCTTTGGCAGATATGCAACACTACTGAAGTCAGCGTAGGCTCTGATTTAAAGTCTGAGTTGTGACTGAGCATCTATTAAGCCTCTTCTTGGTGAACGTCTCCATAGCACCACTTAAAGCATTATTTATAAAGAGCAGAAAATGTTTGGTTTGTTATTAATGTTTCTGTTGATACTGGTGTAAAGAGTGAAGCAAAGCAAATAGTTTGAACAGCTGGGCAATCAGTTTCTGAGAAGTGGAACTGAATAGTTGTGGTCTGGGCAAAACCAGGTTATTTGCGTCTTTGTGATTTTGCAGATTATTTTCAAAGATTATTTTTTCTTTTTCCTCCCCAAGGTTTTAGTGTTGGAGAACTATCCATGATAAGACATTTGGAAGTGCTGTTCAGCGTTCCACTGAGAAACCCTTTGTGAGCTGAAAGAGATACACTTAAATAACATCATTTCTTATTATTATTATTCACAAGCAAAGAACCAAAGTGATCAGGTTCATCTTTCTGCAGTAAGAGCTGTGAGGAGCTCTGTGGCCCTTCTGCAACACCGCACAAGAAAAGCTTGTTCAGGCGCAGTTTTGCAAGCTTTTCTAGTTAAACCTGGTAATATGGAAGGTTGAAAGGCAGATGCTTTAAAAAGCCACGTCTGTGGACTCTGGTCCCTGCTGGAGCGGCAGCAGTACCATGCAGAAAGCTCACGGCAACAAGAAAATCGGTGGTAAAGAAAGCCAGAGCCAATGCTGGGATCATCTTTCAGTCTGTGGAGCTCACACCTACAGGAAAGAGCTTTGATGCCAAGGGAAGCGGCTCGTTTCGAAGTACTAACATGAAGCAGAAAGGAACTCCCATCCCCTGTATTAATATTTTAGTTAGTGCTGGCTTTCTGTAGCTCAATTTAGCAAGTCATTTATCTTCTCTCATTAGTGATTAAGTGTATCTGTGAAAGTATTTTGCTCTCTAACTTTTGTGGAATTTTTTTTTTCTGCTCTGTACCAAAATACCTTTTTTTTCCCCTCCAGAGAACAAAGAAAATGGATTTTTTTTGACCATATGGCTGCTACAAAGTGGTTTCCTTGGAAACTGTAACCTACAGAACTTCTTTAAACTTTTTTCCTCTGTGGATTTCTTTTTTTTTTTCTAATTTTTTTTTTTTTCAGTGGTTTGATTTCAGAATCTTGTCATCTTCTCCAAAATCATTACAGCAGATGGAAGAGAGGTTAACCCTGAAGGCCCCAGAGCTTGCTAGGGCTCTGGCATGTCTTAAAGACTCTGGATTCATTTGTATTGCTCAAATGCTTTCAGCTCTCCAAATATTTGGCTCAATTTGCAAGACATTGAACTAATTCCTCTTGGAATTAGCGCGCAGTATTTTTCACATAAACACTACTGAAAGGTGTCCTGTATGGTTAAGAAAAACAAAGCCAACTTGAAATGTGAAGCCGGAGAGGCTTGATATTGGCACGAGCATCCTCGGTGTTGCAAGCAGTTGGCAGGATCCTTCTCCGTGGTGGTGTGAGACCGCGGGATCACGCTGTGGTCTTCTCCCCACCTAACTCCAGTGCCCTGTGGTTGCTGCAGCTGTGTGGAGGAAAAAAGGGGAAGGAAAGAAAAACGACCCTTGCTTCCCTCCTCTTTAGGAAGGCATCCCTCTGCCTCTGGAAAACACCAAGTGCCTTGCTCTCCCCTTTGAATTTCCAGGTGCAGAAAGGATGCAAAGTGACTTTTTCTGAAAAACTGACTTTTCTTTTGGTTTCGGTGAGAAACCAAGGATCTGCTTCTAACCAATGTGTAAGGGACCTTTTATAACAGTAAATACAGCCTTGCTCTAAATACTCGCACACGTTCCTACAACCTCCCTCCTTTCAAGTAGGCTTGCTGAAAAAATAGGAGCTCGGTGGATAAGATATTCTGCCTTGTACTGTCTTGCGTTGTATCTAGCAGAGTTGGTGAGCTGGAAGAATAAGGATAATTTTTTTCCTTAATCTTGGACTCTATAAATGCAATGAGTAGCATGAGAAAGGTGTTGTCGGTCACCTTTTTCTAGTACCTTTTCCCACAGTAACTGGTGACCTACATTACTGTACATCTCTCTTCCACTGTTTTTCTTCTGCCCTCTGCTTGTGGCAAATTTTGCAGCTGAGCTCCAGGGTGTGTTTTCACGCCCTGTGATCCAGATGGAGTCGGTGGTTGCACATGTTGTGTGTCTGACAGATGTCATGCTGATTTATTTTTTTAATTATTATTATTTTCTGGTGTTTTTACATTTTTCTGCGTGTTGTTTGGCAGGCAATTAATGTTCCGAGTTGCAATTGAGCAAACAATCAACAGAAGCTCTTTGTAATAAGAATAAGGAATTAATTTCAAGAATAAATAAGAATTCGTTCCACCCTTCTGACAAGACAGTGAGAAGAGCCAAAGTCTTCTAAAAATGTGTGAACCAAAATGGAAAACTATGGGGTACTTCAACGCGCAATGTGAGAAGAATAAAAAGACATTTCAATAGGTCCCTCCATGTACTTCTGAAATTCACAGTGGTGCCCTGAGTGTTGTCCACATCTTATTTTGACTCCTGTGGAGAAAAATGGGTGTGGAAAGGCTTCCGTGGAGTCCTCCTGATTTTTAGAGGGTGGGGCACAGTGAAAATCTGTTCCTTTTTTTTTTTCTTCCTCTCTCCTTTGTACGTGTGGTATTCATTCTTCAAATTAGCATTTCATTTCTGTGAAGTACGGCCTCCACCTGTTTCTTCTGAGGTTTTGGTGTTTATTATACTTTCCTAGACAAGAACGAGAAAGGCAAAGTGCTTCAGAAGAAGACCAGGACTCCTGTCCCAAGAGCAATCAAACTGTACAATGAGATTATAGGCAGCCTTGGGGGGGAAAAAAAGCAGCAAAACTTTGATTTTCTTTCCTCGTTTCCTTAACTTCTGTTTTGTGATACTGCAGTTCTCTTAAGGAAGGCAATTTGGAAACCACCTGAATTAGTCAGTAAGTTGTCAAAACCTCCTAACTTTTTCCATTCAAATATTAATAATGTTTTTCAATTTCCTATTTTCTTTCTGAGGAAAATAAACAAAAAAAAATAATCCAGAAAGCCCTGCTGTAAACAAATCCCACAGGCACTTTCATCATTAGACAGTAAAACACAGAGGACAACAGATGCTGGATCTGAATTTTTGCAGGATAATAAATGCGTTCAGTGTCCCCAGGAAGAAGATTTTAAAGTGCTTTTTTTTTTTTTGCAGAGCGCTCAATAATTCATCCTCAAAACCTCTGTTTTACATAGTGTTAAAAGGAAAAACACAAAACAACACCGAAATGAATAGTCATAATGTGCTGCTAAACTAGGGACATTTTAAAGTAACCAGACTCAGTGCTTAGAGTAATGAATTATACAGGAATATGAATAATTGCTTCAGCCTTTAACCCTTTATACCTTCTGCTCAGAGTGCTGTTGGGAGCAGCAGGAGGGAATTTACTCGAGAAAACCTCAAAAGCAGTTCTGCGCAGGGGTTTGGTAACATGCTTTATTTTGTGGTTAGTGTTTGGATGTTTGCTCAAGGATTTGAGGGGCCTTTCTCCTTAATTTAAAAGACTGGGTTCCCTCTGGAGCTTGCACCAGCTCTTAGGCTTATTTCTTCCATCCTTTTGGGATGCTATCCATTTATTTCTCCCTCAGCTCTAAGCCCTTTGGTGTTTTCTGATGAGTCCGTGGATCATGATTTCTGCCTTTGTCCCCGCGGACACAGATGCAGAAGTCAGAAGGACATGTCCCTGCTTTACCCTGCTGTAATGTCTCCTCAGATGCCAGATGTGGTTGTCATCCTGCTTTTGACTTCTGTGCTAACATAGATTGCTGCAATCCTTGAAGAAGAACGTAACTGGAGTATCCCAAGAGCAATAAAGGAGCAGTCATTTGATTTAACCCCAATTATTTTAGGATGAGGGAAAAAAAATAAAAATCTCACGTTGGGGTATAGTTTAATATTGGATTGACTTTCAGCCAACAGAAGAAATGACCTACAGAGACACAAAAAAGATCGTGTCAGCCCACATGATCTCATAAGGTGCAAATTACTGTGAGCTCCAGGGATTTATTATTTATTCAGGCATCTTCAACCACCAGGCAGTGTTACAGAGTGCACAGGGAGGAAAAGTTCTGGACAAGCTTCTGGCAACAATCTCTGGGTATCAAGCAGGGGCTTGCAGAAATCCCTGGTGGCCTGACCATACCTGATCCCGTGGGTGGTTGTGGAGCAAGCTGGGTACAGGAGAAGAGCTGCTGGAGGAACAGGAGCAGCTCTCTGTGCTCAGCTCCTTTGCAATCCTCTCCAGAGAAAGGCAGGAGCAGAGCAACTGTGACCATCGAGGAGAATGCAGCATGCTTCCGGAGCATTTATACTGCTCCTGTGCATCATCTATTGCAATCTCGTGAGATTAAGGTGGTTTTCGGGTTTTGTTGTTGGGTTTGTTTTTTCTTTTTTTCCCATCAGGATGACTGGAGAGATATTACTTGTTTGTCTGCTAACAGCTCTGAGGTGAGGTGCGCAAGTATTAAAATGACTGGAACTCTAATTGTTTAGGAAGGAAAAAGAAAAATCTTAAGCTGCCTCCAGGAGCTGTCACGCTTGTTGAATGATATACTAAATGCAAGAGATTTTTCTGGCAATATGGACTGAGGCACTAGTCCTGAAACTTTGCTTGTTTACAGCAAGTTGTAAAGGGATTTTTGGAGAGGGACAGTATTTCTAACCTGTAGCCAAGGTGTTCCTATGAAGAAAGCTGAAAATTAATGTATTGAAACTTGGACCTTACCAAGGGTGTATTTGCACCTCCTGTAGAAGGTAGAAGAATTCTCTGCCAAATTCCTGTTGGCTGTACAGTAGATGCTTTATTTTTACATTTTCAACTCCCATTAGTATGTGCTCATCTCGGGTAGCTGACTGCTATCTTGATATATTTTTACTTTACACTTGTTTTCTCATGTCTGACAAGCAATGTCTTACTCTGTAGCTCTGGTGATAAGGTCTCTGTCTTTGTTTTCATTATGCTAATAAGAGTTACTTCATGGTAGTAGCTCTAACACAACCATGGCAGGTATCTCTAACCGGCAGCAGTTTGTGAAATGTCTTGAAGGTTTGCAGTAAAAGGATTTTATGTGGAGCTGTTCTTGACACCCCCCAGCCCCACTCAAGCCCATTCACCCATTCCTTTCACAATTATTATTATTTTTTTAAATAAATAATACAGGTAACACACTCCTCCAGATATTCTTCCCCCTGTATTCACGCACTTTCTTGTTAGTGATTTTTTTTTTTCTGTTTCTCAATTGAATATTGATGCTTTGTACTAATGTGCTGGTGCCTGATTTTATGTCAAAGTGATTTTTTAGAATAAGTCTGTAGTTAAGATGTATTTCATAAACTCACACCATAGTCTGCAGCCCTAAAGACATGCCGAGGTTACTTAAGTGCTTTTAGCATAGTCTATCTTAAAATAAATATTTTATTGGAGTAATTTATCATATTTGCATGCTTGTATATAAGCTATTTTGATAGAATACCTGAATATTAAACAATTCCAATAAGATTTTACCTTTTACTTTAATGAAACATGTCTGACCTGTAGCAGGAGCGCTGTGAAGGCTTGGCTCCTTCTGTGAGGGTAGCACAGAGTTCCTTAAATCCTCTACTGTGCGCACTAGTGGAAGCAAATCTCACATCTTTTCCATTGTGTTTGGTAGTTTTGCGGTGGACACAAACCCAGAAACCATGACTGCAAAGTTCAATATTGAAGCAGAAACAAATGTGAGCAAGACGGGAAGGGTGGATGTCTCCTTGGTTTTGGCACTTGGCTTGAAACTCTTAACCTTTTGAAGTTTCCTCTCTTCTAGGACTTAGAGTTTGATAGGATTTTGTCCCCAGCCACTTTGACTAATGGAAAATTCAGATGTTACAGTTCAAAAGTGGGAAAGGGGGAAAGAATTCACAGCTTTACTCTATTTTTCAAAGTGTGCCTCATAATTTTATGGAAGAGGTGATTAAGGATCACCTCATCACTTCATCACCTCGTCACTTAACATTGATCCATCTAATGCTGTGCTATTGAAAGTGTGCAGTGAAGATAAATTCAAAACTACCACAAAATCTTTTATCCTTTTTCATCACAGCAAAGCTGTGTACCTTTTGTGTTTGATCCAAAGTCTCTCGGGTTTTCTACTTGTCCTGGTTTGAGAATGCTACGATAAAAGTATTCTCAAACCACAACACTACTACATGTAGGCTAAAAGCAGGGCCTCAGAAAAGGTCTTTAGGCTTCTAAGGAGATTGTATGTTGTGTTTGCAGGGAGGAATCTGAATTGCAAAACCTGCTTCTGTATGTGTCACAGTGCGGAACTGCTTGGGTGGGTTTTTTTTGTTTGGTTGGTTTTTTTAAAAAAGAAAACCAACCAAACAGCAGATATTCTAATTCTAAAGATTCTAGGGGAAGGTTGAGATGGCATTTGAGTGGACTTGGCCTTCGGGAGGGAAGGATTAAAACCCAAACAACAAAAATGGAATTTTGCAATCCGTTTCCTTCACCATTGTTTTGCAGAATCGATGTTCAATAATATTCGTTCCTTGGGCTTTCTGCTCAGGGTTTAAGTCAATCTTAAGAATATGGTAAGTCAGAAAGAGCTATGATGTTGCACTTAACTGCAGTGGTGATACCGAACTTTTTTTAAAAAAATGTTAAATGACCCTTGACTGAGCGAGGCTGATTCAACTGGGTGAAATCTGATTTCTGTGTCAGCTGGCAGAATATCAACAAGCTAGAAGCCTTCTCTCTCTCTCTCATTCAGCAATTTTTGACAGAGGAGTGCTGCTGAAAGGAGGGATATAAAAAAAAACCCTTGTAGTTGTGGCACTTCAGGACGTGGTTTAGTAGTCACAGTGGTATTGAGTTGATGGTTGGACTTGATGATCTCGGAGGTCTTTCCGAACCTTTAGGGTTCTGTGATGAAGCAGTCCAGTCTCTGTGTCCAGTGCTGAAGGGAAGGGGTTTCACTTTAGAGCAGGTCAGTAGAGCTGCCCTTGTAGGAGAGGTCTGTTATCCAGCCTATAGAAGTGCATCCTTTTTCCCAAATTGAAAAGAAAACCTCTTATGGCTCTAGAAGCTGTCTTTATCTGCAGGTATCCGTTGAAACGCATAATGCCAGGCTGTGGCAAATAGTAGCACAACGCAATTTTGATTTCCAACTTTCTTGCTTGTTACAGAAAATATTTTGAATCTAGCATGATTAACAGAGGCATTTTTTTCTTCCTCTGCTATCCTTCTGCAGAGGGTCTGCATCATCATAATCTAAGCCATTACCCTCCATATGTGATCTGAAAATAGGATGAAAATGTGAAGAGGTAACAGAAAGTAAACGTAAGGGGAAAAAAAATAATCATTTCCCATCTCACCATCCATTTTATTTGCTTCCAGCCTCTTTGTCAGTTTGTCACCCCAGATGATGCTTTCTCCTTCTCCATTTACTCACGTATTTAAATTGATCAATATTTGTATTGTGCTTGTTGGCATCATCTTATTGTTTGTATGCTTACACAAGTGTAAGCCCCACTTCTGTATATTGATCCTGACCCTGCTCTGAGAAGCAGGTAGTTGTTCCCCCTGCCAAGGCTGACCTTTTGTGTAGCTTAAATATCATCTCTGAAAACTGGTGGCAGCATAGAGGAAAGAATAAAGCAGGAGGTGTTTTCACTGTCAATCCTACTTGCTGTTTTCTCCTCCACCTTCAGTTTTTTAATTTGGAGTATTCATCGCTACATTATTTTTTTCCTACTGTGGGCTGCAGCACATTGGGAACTGCACACAGACTGTGAAACCCATTTTGTAATTTTTTTTTTCTTCATCTTGCATGGTAGCCTTTTATCGATTGTGAAGTTTGTCGCACAAAACCCAGTCCTGCTATGTTCAGTCAATTAATGTTTTTTGGGGTTGCCTTCGCAAAGCAAGAACCTTGCCTGAGATCCTCCTTGGGATACGATTTATCTGGAAGTATAGATTTAACTTAGTTTTGTTTACAATCATTGAGGAGATGACAAAAGAGAAAGTGTTCTGTAAGATGCTTTTTTTTAATTATTATTTTCTCCCTTCAAGATTTCTTTGACTCCAGTGTCCCCTGCAGTTTCTCTGCTAACAACATCCAAAAATCCCTCAGAGAATGAAGATGAGTGAGAGTTCATGTGTTTTTGTTTTTTTTTTTAACTTCTTCCAGCAAACAAGTTAACGAAGAGCTCGGCAGCCACACGTGCCTTGTTTACGTTGTGCTGGGCTGTCTGTGTAAGCACTTCCAGAGCCAACCGAAACCTAAAGCAAAAAGTTTGCCAAGCTCTGCAGCTGGAGCACCCCAAACAATCCCTGACATTTGATGAAAGCTTAAATTAACATCTGTTAGAGCAGGCAACAAGGAAACAGCTGGGAAATACCACAGCTGTTACCCATAAATAATGTTACATTATCAGCACCTATATTTATATGGAAGCTTGTTGGGTGAAGATGTGTTTTGCCAGCTAACCGCGTGGCTGGGCTGCAGGAAGAGCCCTGGTACCTTCAGCTGCGTTGGCTGTGGGTCCTCCCGAGGTGAAACCTGCAACGCTGAAGTTTCTGAGCAGGGGTTGAAGCTCAGCTTTTAAGGAGTTGAAGTGCTCCCAGAGTTTCAGAGAGATTTCCCCTCTGCTGGCTCAGGAGTGCTGAAATGCTATTTTTTTGCTATTTAGAGTTTACCTTGAGGGATGCTAGATTGGTGTGTGGTTGATTGTTTATTTCAGGGTTTGGGGGTGTGTGTGTGGTGTGTATTTGTTTTTTTTCTTTTTCTTTGTAGAACCATCTAAAATTGGGAAGGAGACAATTGTTACTCTTTAGCCAGAATATTTTCAAGTTATTGGTACCAAGCCTTAATTTTTGTGGTACTTTCTTCCTTGCTGATACAGCAAGATTCAAACTTGGCAATTTTCCTCACAATATGCTAAATATATAATGGAAAACTCCCTCTTGAGAGAATTTTGAGCGGAAAAAGAGACTTCTCTGCTTCAGACCTGAATCTCTCTAGTTAGTTATTTCGGTTCGTCCCTGGAGGTATCAGTGGCAACTGAAGTGTAATAAGAAAAGTGAAAAAGTCCCCCAATGCTGACCTGATATGGATTCTCTGTTACTTGGAGATCCTCTGGTTTAGACTCTACCTAAATGCATACAGCAGTAACAGTATTAAGTAATTATGGTAGAGCATACTGCACTTAATATAGTTAAGTAGGATTCTTTGTGGCTTTTTTTTTTTTTTTTAAATCCTGCACTTTTTTTGTTGTTAGCATAAATTTAAGTTTTGAAATAAAAGTAGTGGTGGGCTGCTTGCCTCTGACAGGGAAAAGTGGCAAAGGAAGGTTGAGTGTTTAAGTTAAAATACCCACGAGATGTTGAATTCTGAACTTGATGTATTCAAATCTGTGGTCTGATTACAGACCTGTAATAAGTGAACTTAATCACTGATTATAGATGGTCTCTTTAAAATAAGAGTGGTTACTGACTACTGTTGTCTGTTTTTACAGGGAACATTAACTTAATACAAAGGTTCAATATGAATTTCTTGCAAGTTTTCTAATGAATATCAGTTTTCAGAAGAATTCTCCTGGGCAACTGTTTAAATAGCAATCTATCTTTTCTGGAAGTAATCATACCTGTAGAAGCAGCACAGATAAAAACTTCTATGTCCTCAGTTGTCTATGCGGTATTTTTCACTAGAGTGTGGAGAGCAATGCTGCCTTCATAAACATTTGTTTTTAAATTTTAACATCTAAAGAAAGAGTTTACAATCTTGCTTAGAAAACAGTGTTTTCTTTTTAAAGCTGGACAGTAATTTATGTATTGTAAATACAAAGGCTTGTACTGGCAACTGCTTAAGCTGAGGAAAATATTCACTGGGAATATATGGAGCTTAAAACCAAACAAATGAGTAAAAAAGAGTCTTTTTATCATCAGCATGCTTGTCATATTGCTTTTAAATAGCTCCAATACAGATAGGAGATATGCTAAGAGATCTATTTAATTCAGGCACTTTGCCAAGAACAGGCAACGATGTTGTTTACAGTTTATTAATACCAAATAAAGTGAAGTTATGTACAATTTGAGCATCTGGAAAAAACATGACTTCCTGAAAGGTCTGCCCCAGGTTCTAAAAAATGCAGAAGGTGAGGGTCTGCTCTGGAGAACCGCAGTAAAAGTATCAGCAAAGAATTGAAGGGAATCTGATCCCATAAACGTTCATCCTCCCTCCAATCGCTGTATCATGTTCCTTGCAACACAAATTGCTATATGTGCTGTCTCTCCTTCAGCAAAGGCGACACGAGAGTAAGTGAAAGCTGGGAGGGGAAAAAAAAAAATAATTGCAACTTTAAACGAAAAATTGGCGTACCTGACCCAAAATCCCTCACAGGCAATTTGCCATGCCTTGTGCTATGAAAAGTGAGGGTCCATTTAAAGTAACCAATTCGTAGCAGCAATGACACAGATTTGCAAAAAAAGCTGTACTGAGTTGCTACAGTTACTGTGGAGGAACAAATTGGGTCATTTGCTCTTGAAGAGCGGTTTTGGGGGGGGGGGTTCTGTGTGGTTTTTTTTCTGAGATTTTTTTTTTCCTGTTCCCTGTACAATTGAAAACCTGTTATCCTTCTTCAAAGTCTTCAAGCGTGCTCCGGAAAAGCTGTTGGTTTGGGTGGGTGTATCTGGGATACAAAACTATCTAAATAATCCATCGCCTCTCCCTTGACTTTGAGGTGTTGTTTTTTTCCCTTAAGAAGTCCCTGATTGTCCTGGTAGCAAGAAGCAATTACCTTTTGATTAAATCATACCCTCATTTGGTGAGCTAGAAGGCTTCCCACGCTGCCTTGTCCCAGAGAACCTTAAAAATATTTAAAATCCTTCACCTTGGGGATTTTCCTGGCAATTGGGAAGTACAAGACAACACACAAGTCAGTGTTTTGGTTTTGTTTGTTTGTTAACATTATTCTAAATCTACTCCATGATTCAATAACAGCTTGTCTTGATTTTCAGTGGGTTTATCTGTGGCAAAAAATCAGACCAAAGAAAAAAAGCAATTAGGGTTTCTTCCACTACCATGTTCTATTCCACTCTTCTCATTTCTTCCTCCCCTTTAAGGATGCAATTTCTGGAAGTCAGGCTTTCATAACAAAGCCTGTCTTTAAGATTTTATGTATAGTGTCTACATTACAGGATGAATTCCAATGTGTAAATATTATGTTACTGAAGGATAAGCCTAAACGAGTGGAAAACATGGTGAAGCTTATGTGGGGGAAATCTAAAAATACAAAATGTGTCTTTTTTTTCATTTGAGGGATGTGTGGCAATAAAACTGCATTTGTTCACAATGTAACAAGGTATTGTTTTATTGCGTTTAATCAGCTGTATTATGGTTGAGTAACAATTATGGCTCTCTGCTCTGTGTTTAAAATACTTTCCCATTAAGCAAACCTAGTTATAGATCATCATAGAGTGGCCTAGGCTGGAAGGGACCTTAGAGATCATTTTAATTCAACCTCCCTGTCATGGGCGGGGATGCCAGCTCTTGACTAAATAGATGTGGAAGGAGTGATTTGATTCACATGAACTATCAAGGCTGACCAAGTGTCTCACAGAATGGAAGAAGGTGCAGGTGGAGCACGTTTCTCTGGAGTCTGTTTAATGCCAGCACACACAAATCTTAGATGTG
This sequence comes from Trogon surrucura, assembly GCA_020746105.1. Taxonomy (NCBI): domain Eukaryota; kingdom Metazoa; phylum Chordata; class Aves; order Trogoniformes; family Trogonidae; genus Trogon; species Trogon surrucura. Next base: position 43,514,930 of record CM036621.1, read on the forward strand.
AGAATGAACTTAATGCACAGGCAATTCTAATGAGCACCTTTTGGTGTGTGTGTGGTCACCTTGTGCTGAAAAAACGCAGCATCCATCCTTTCTGTGTGAGCACAGGTTTGGTTGCTAATGTGGTTGCAGAGAAGGGATTTGTCTGCTTGGGACAGAAAGGAACTCTGCCTGTGAGGGAGGCATGTTGAAGGAAATGGTATTGGAGCCTGTCAAAACACTGACCATATTTTCTTGTTAAGCTGAACTTGTCTCGCTGCAGTAGGCTGTGGTACTAATGGGACCCTGACACAGTGCCACCAGAATCAGTTTTCTACTCGGCAATCCATTCTGGGACTGTCCAAATCATGACCTCAATTAGGTGGCTTGGTGATGGCAGAGGACTTTTTTCTCCACTAAAAAGCTCATGGAGCCTCCAGTCTGTCTCTATGTTTAGCATCCTGAGTAAAGGTTCTCCTTTCTCAAAAATAAATGTTAGAAAGACTCTCAGACTCACATCTACTGTGAAGGAAGAGGCGAAGCCCAGTTTCTTGTCATAACATTAAATAAATTTCACCTGCTACCCATTTCCCTCAGGTGAGTAAATGAAAATGATGGCTGATCATAATTTGAAATTTGTCTCCTTTTCTACCCATTTAAGCAAGTCATTTTCCCTTTTTGCTCTCATTACCTCCGATTTTCTTAATTACTGTGCCATTAGTATCCATTCTTCCTGGTTTCATAACCCCTCCTTGCTAAATTTGTAATGGTATTTCTTAAAGACCACGATTTCCCACGTATTTTGGAATTACCAGATGAAACTGTTGCCGGTAATGATCAGACTGAAAGAGCACAGTGACCTGCATGCTACTTTGGGGGTTGTACTCGCCATGGCAACTGCTGCTGCAGTTTAAGTTGCTTATTAATTTCCAGGACTGCTTGTCCTTTCCCAACAGCCTCTTTTGCTTTTCTTTTTTTACACTGAAGTGTAGGTTCCATGTTAGACTTAGTTATACTTTCTTCTGTGTCGCAATTTTACTCCAAAGATGATATATTTCACATATGGCACAGGGAGGGGGGGGCAATCAAATCAAATGGTAAGAGAGGGTTTTGTGCCTGTGTTTTAGGTTTAAGCCAAGAAGAAAATCAACTGTAGAATGGAGTGGTTTCAAACAGAGGCAAATAATGGATGGGATTGTTCTAGGAAAGGCCAAGTCTCGGCTCCTGTGAACTATTGCAGCAGCATGAGAGCAACAAGTAAAGAAGGGCGTAGCTGAAATGCATAAGAAACATGGAGAACAATCCTGCCTCCAACTACATTTAGTGTGAGGAAGGCATGAGATTACCAACTAAAATAATAAAAAAAGTCGAAGTCTGCAAAGAACTGATGGTGTGTTGCATAGAGACCGGCGTGAATTGGAGCTGGGCACCTCAGACTTGTGACACTGACTGTAACAAGAGGAAAAAAAAAAAAGGCACTACACTGGTCCATCTTTTCTTTCACTGGCTGTAATGAAAATAGGAGATGATGCTAATTTAACCGCTTGTTAAGTATTGCTGGTGTTTCTCTTCAGATGTTCTTCTTCACGGCTGCTGATGCCAATCCTCTCCTGTGCTGGGAGAGCTCCTGGAGGTAGTTGGGGAGGAGTTTATCTTTAGGACTTCACTAACAGTGCAACTACAACAGGTTGAGTAGAAAGTTGGTTTTGCTGTCAGGCTGAACAGTAGGCTACCTTGGTTCACTCGATGAGAGCTTTCTCATGATACAAATTCTGGCTATGTGCCTGCCATGAGTAGATTCCTATTCAGTCTCTCCTGCATGTTACAGTATGGAGCAAGAGCAGAAATTCTCCTGGTGTTTGTTTGAAACACGATGACTTACACCTTCTACTTCAAAGCGTTTTCATGGAGAGTTTGTAAAGAGATGAACTAATGAACTTGTATGCTGATTGTTTATTAGAAATGTCATTTTGTGAGCAGAACCTGGTTTTAAAAATCATTCTTCCTGTGGATTTATGCCTTGTGTACCCTAACTTCGTTTGACTGCCAGTTACAACCAGTTCCTTCCAGTGCTCTTGTTATTCCTTGACAATCCCCCTCTTGCAGCTAGCCTGTCTCCTTCCAGCATCCCCAGTTTATTTGGCTGGACAAATTGCCACAGCTTGTTCAGAGCACATGTGTGCTGCTTTCCCAGCCATTATCTCTGAGAATGGGAAAAGATCTTTCCCTCAGCTGAGGCAGTAATTTGGATCTCCCTTCCCTAAGTCAACTGTCCTCATTATATTTGCAGCAGTTTCACACCTCTGAAAGCTGTGGCTTTTTAAAAGTGACCGAGGAGTTCAAGGGTTATTAGGGAGGGCAGCCACATGAGCAGGCAGCATAGATTTCACCTTATTGGGGAAACTGGAGAAAATATTGTGACTTGAAATGAATTTGGGGCAAGGGAGGATTGATAATGTTAATTAGACAATTTTTCATTGTCTCAGAAATCAAATCAGTTGTAGAATTTCGTGTGGATGTTACAATTTCTTTAGTTTTTCATTGGTGAGGATAAATGTAAAATCTTTCATTGATGAAAGGAGTGTCGAACCTTTTTTGGGTGAATAACAATTAAATTCCTATATTTTGCTTGGATTTATGAATATTAACTAGTGCCTTTCTGGTACCCCTATGAAAAGTAGGCATAACGTTGTTATCTCTGGTATGGGGGGGGGGGAAGAAAAATAAACACTCCTGAAGTGAAATAAGAGGATGGCTTTTGAAGAAAAGATTAGAATTCCGTCATCTGAATGAGTCTGTCTTGACTAGCGCTTTGACCACTACAATGTGAGGGACAGAAAGTGTCTCTTCTTTCTCATAGAGGAGAGTGTAATCCTTCCCCATGCTTGCTGGAGGTGTTGGAGGAAGATGATGGGGAATATTATTTATCCTGCCACTGAAATTATAAGAGAACTGACCTGCTTTACCCTGAGGGCTGCCTTCTGTGTGTTTCACACAGAGGACATCAGTCTGAAGCCTTTGCCCTGCTTTGGCGTTTGCTTTTAGTTGTTTCTTGGCTTTCTGTTTTTCTCTTTCAATCTGCTGATGTCTCCAAGCTGTATTTTCTTCAGATTCCATATGTGTAAACCCTAATTTATTTTCCCGGCATATGTAATTTTTTGTTTTCTTCTGCATATGTTTTCTTAGCAGTTTTTCATCCTGTCCGTATTGGTTGGGTCAAGGGGGCATCTTTGCAAAAATTCACTTAAGCTGGTGTCACTTCAGAAGTGTGACACATACCATAGAGGGGTTTGGGCATAGCACAATGTGTTAAGACCACATACTGATGGATTTCATACTGCTCATTGTCTAGCTGGAGAAGAAATATTAATTTCAGGGGAAAATATGATAGTTCAGTGCTGAGAAATAGGAAACCGTAACCTTTATGACTTTTTGAAAGCCAAAGCAGAGCGATCCATGATGTGGGGGATTCACAGAGGAAACAGACACTGATGCTAAGGTGAACCTGTACAAGAAGGGTTTGACTCAGAATAAACGTTTCCAGCCATGTAAAACAACTGGCAATGCCCCACAGTCCCACTACTCTAGTGATAACACTCAGAATCCTTTCAAGAAAGAAAGTCTATTGTCACAAAATACTATTGAATGGAATGGGTCTTTTTTTATTACGTGGAAAAGACAAAGCAACCTTCTGAATATACTGTATTTGAAAAAAAAAAAAAAAGTTGAAATTCACAGGGTGAAAAATTATGAGCTTGGGTTTTTATAAGATTTCAGAGGTCAGGAGGGTAAGCAGATGGCTAGCCGTAGAATTTATTGCGCTTTTAGCAATTGTTTTGATGTTCCAGGTGAAACCGTGCCAGCTTATGAGACTGTAAAATTCTACAACCCTGCATTAGAGCGAGGATTATGCTCATAATATGCATATGATTTTAGAGATCAATCTATCACCCTTTTATTATCTGCCAAAAACTCCTGGGATTCAGTGTGATTAATATCTTAAACTATGATTTTTACCGTTCCGCAATAGCGCATCCCTTTTGTTGTCCATTTTGCTTGTACTTTTTTTAATGGAAATAACACAGATAAGCCCATGGTAACGAAGTGCTGCCCTGGTAATGCCGAGTGACTTTCCAGCAACCTTTCACTACTCAAAGAATGACATGATTTTACAAGGCATGTAAAAAAAAAAAAAAGGAGATGATTATCGCTTGCACTCTCTCATGTATAATAAGCTATGCTTGGCAAATGCAGTGTTATCAGAGTCTCGGTGCAGTACCTCTAGAGAGAAGGTTAACAAAGTCAGTACAGGAGCATTAGCTCAGGGTTCAGGATTCACCTGTCCCACCTGCAGGATCAGTGATGCCAGACTGTTAGTTCTCTTCTCACAGCAGTCCTCTGAAAAGCAGTCCCCTCTCTTTTAGGTGCGTTGTGTTCCAGCAGGTGACATCTCGTGTCTCTCTAAGCATATTTGTTGAGTAGAGGGGTGTCTAACTACATAGACAGCATCTGGGACTACGCCCAGGAGTTAAGGCTCTCCCCTGGGTTTGCAGCGACAGCGCTGGTGCAGGTCAGCACAAGAATACAGGGAACTGAACCCTGAAGCCCATACGACAGGCCCACCTGGTTATTCTGGTTTTCACAAAAGCAGCACAAGGCTCCTGGTCTGTGGCTGAAGTTCCTACTGCAGTATTAATAATAAAATAATGGGAAAAGTTCCTAATGTTCAGTAGAAATTAAAAAGCATAAATGCTTTTTTTCTCTCTTGAAAAACTCTTTTTTTTTTTTTTTTCCGCCTAAAGATGGCATAGTTTCTGTGGTTGAATATCTGTGATAGTAAAGAGAGGACAGGGGAAAAATTCCACTAATCCAGCTCACTAATAGGTTTGGGATCCTGTCTGGGGAATCCTGACCAAGAGGAGCTGGTAGGACAAACAAGGATGGCTGTCAATTCTTTCCCAAGTTTAAGAAAATAAAGAGCTGTGTGTTTTTACCCAGCTGAAGAGGTGTGGAAGTTTCACATGCAGCAGATCATTTTTCAAATTTGTGTGTGTGGTGATACACACCTGCAAGTCTCCAGAGAAGACCTGTTAACCTGTTCATCAATTCAGCCAATATCTTGATGAGTTCCATTTTCGCCAAGATCATAAAATCATAGAATGTGTTGGATTGGAAGGGACCCTTAAAGGTGTTCTAGTCCAATCCCTGCAGTGAGCAGGGACATCTGTAACTGGATCAGGTTGCCCCATCAAGCCTGACCTTGGATGTCTCCAGGGATGGGACCTCCAACACCTCTCTGGGCAATGTGTGCAAGTATCTTTTAATCTTTAATTTTTTGAGCAGCAGCTCATTCTAATTGTGGTAGCGAAACAGGTGATTTTCTTTATTCCAGGTTCATGTCCTAGCAACATTTCTGGTGCTGGCTAGTGGTAGAGGAAGAAGTAGGGCTCGCAGGAGGTTGGTGTTCTACTCAGACTCCACAGTCTGGTTTCAAAAGCTGGGTCTTTATATTCTTACTAAAATAAAGTGCAGGAACTGTATTTAGGGTAGGTGTCAATTCTAATGGACAGGAAGGAGAACAAATGAAAATGGTGTGAAATTTGTGATGGTTAAATGACTTGCAGCAGTACAAATACAGTGCTTTTACTGTGGAAGTTGTCATGATTCTGAGCACTGATCGCTGACCTCGGGCTTGGGTTGTGCTGGTATTACATGGGGTAGGACCCCATTAGGTTTTAATGCATAGTGACTCGGAATTTGTTACCTAAGGTGAATTTACCAATAATAATTAGCTTTCTGTTCAAAGACTGTGGTTGCTATCTGCACGGTTTCAAATGAGATGGAGCCCAAGCACTGTGTCTAAATGCTTTCTTTTTTAAGTAATTCCCCCCGCCCTGTATTCAGCACCTCAGTGCTCGCTGGAGTTGGTGCCTAGTTCCCGCACAAAAATGAGCAGTTAACTAAATGCTAATTAAAAGCAGCATGTTGGTTTATTGTGCTCAGTAGGAGCAGTCACAAAAGAACATGAACCTGAATTAATTTTTTATCTCTCTTCTTTTTGTGTGGTTTTTTTTTTTTTTCTTTTCCTCCCTCTCCTTAGCATAGCCCAGGAGGGTTGAGAGAAAAGCTTATTAGGATAACTCATCTCAAAAATTGAGATGGGCCTAAGAAGCTTCCAATTCTGTGAAACAATTTGTTAGAGCCTTCCAACACCAGCGCACTATTTCCTCTGCCTGTCAGGTCGATGTGCCACAACTCCTGAAACCCATAAGTCTCAGGCTCCTGGTAATCCTAGTACCATTAGCTTGGTTCTGTGACATTTGCTGAAATGATGAAAACCTGCAGGCATCCAGGAGCAGATGATAAGGGCAAGAGGAAAGGTACCTCAAGGAGTGGATTGTGCAGAGAACTCGGATGTCAGGAGTAGAAGCTCATCTCACACAATGAGCAGACTTGGTTTATCATCTTGGGCTACCTTGTTAATACCTGTTGGGTGTCAAACCCTATGGTTAAAAGAAAGAGAAATGGGTTGTTTATTTTTGGCAGCATTCAAAAATGAGTCTGCATATGAGCCCAGGACAGACCTTCACCAGCTCGGTGGAGCCGTACCCATTTGCATCAGCAGGAGATGTGAATTCATGTAGCCAGATATCCATTTCTGAATACTTCCAGCAGCAGAAGAAAGGATGGATTTTCCTTTGCTTTTAAGTAGAAAAGAGCTGGTTCTTTCAACTGTTTAGAAAATATCAAATATTTGCTGCTTTTCAGCAAAGCATTCTAAATCTATCTGTGTTCTTGAGGTTGAGCTCTCCAAAGAGTATAGGATGGAAAGCAAAGTTTCAAGGCAGTTTTGGCTCAAGCTGGATTCATAATGTGCCATATTCATAAAAGCTCTAAGAGTGCTTTAGATTGAGGTAACCTGAAACAGGCCAACACCCTCCCCCCACCACCCCCAAAAAAAAAAGCTGGAAAACACAACTTTGCCACAATACATTGAAATCCAGACACTTTCTTTAAGTGTTCTTCTAGTTAAAGTGAAATTACAAATGTGATGCCAGGACGTGTGTCTGTGGAGGGCTAACAAGAGTAGAAGTCAGTAGCAAATATCAAAGCACAACGCGTTCCATTCATCTCTCTCTCAGCTAACCATCACATCGGGCTGTACCAGTCATTTGTCAGATCATTTGTCTTTCTCTTTCCAACCTGTTGCTTTCCTCCTGCTCTTCATTTCCTCTGGCTGAGGAGGAAGAATCTGACTGTAATGAGAAGCCAAGATATCTTTGGATTTATCAGGGAAAGAAGTGTTCGTAATCTTTTGACAATCTAACCATATAAATCTGAGAGATTTGAATTGTTTCAGATACTTGCCAGTTATTTTTTTTTAAAACCGGAGAGAAGTTATCAGGTTTTCATACTTTGCTCAAAGCCCATAAGGATAAGTATCTCCAGTACTAGCAACTAATGGAGTTATTCCCTTAGCTCTGGATTCATCCTTCCAGCTTCAGTGACTCTCTGAGTGGGATTATATTCTGAAATCTTCTGATCCAGTTTCTTTAGTCCTAAAGACCTCTAGCTTTCAGAACACCTTTGCTTTGCCCACTGGAGGTGAGATTAAGGATCCCATGATGCTCCCAGGTCTTTTTCAGGCAACTACTTCTACCCAATCTCTCTTCTACCAAGTACTTTAAGATACTAAGAATGCAATGGTTGCACTCAATTAAACCACTGCCTTGGCTCATTCCTCAGTATCTTAGGCTGTACGAGCTGTTCCTGAATGCATGAAGTATTATTTGTTGAATTACTGCCAGTCATCTGTGGCATTTTAATGCATGAAGCAATCTCTCCAGCTTCAGGAGCAGCTGTTGTAGCAGGTTGAAAAAAAAATCTATGAACTCTTTCCCATCAGATAGCACAAATCCCTTCATGATAACTGTCGTTTCTCATCGAACGCCAACAATCTATAATAGTTCAGGGCCACGTGAGCTGAAGGGAGCTTAGCCTCAACTCCGCTACAGAGGCTTGAAAAGACATGTCATGAACTCTTCCTCTGAAGTCATCGATCTCCTCGAACTCCAGGAGATTCCCTGCCACCTGTCACTTCTTATTTCCTTCTGCCAGCAGGTACTAGGCCTGTTTTGTCCACCAAGATTGTTTTTTCTCTCCAGATGCCTTGTTGCATGTTCCAGATCCCTGGTGGGACAGGAGCTGGCAGCTAGAAAGATCTGAAGTTGTTTCAGTTAGGTGGGCATGAAGCAAGCTCATGATGTTGTTTGCACAAAATGATTTTCTGTATTTGATAGAATATTTATGACTCGCCGGCTACTTTTGTAGCGTGTTTTCCATCACAAAGCATAAAACGGCTGAAAGTTGCAAATGCTCTTAACTGGTACAGTAATCTCCTGAGGTCTAAAATATTGTTAATTCTCAATGGGAGCTTGTACAGTCAAATTAGTGGACATCATAGCACTCGGTGACAGTTCATTTTCATTGCGCATTCACAGAATCACAGAATCACACAGAATCACAGAATGTTAGGGATTGGAAGGGACCTCGAAAGATCATCAAGTCCAATCCCCCTGCCAGAGCAGGAACGCCTAGATTATGCTACATAGGAACGTGTCCAGGCAGGTCTTGAATGTCTCCAGAGAAGGAGACTCCACAGCCTCCCTGGGCAGCCTGTTCCAGTGTTCCATCACCCTCACTGAGAAGAAGTTTCTTCTCGAGTTTAAATGGAACCTCTTATGTTCCAGTTTCAGCCCATTACCCCTTGTCCTATCAGTGGTTGTCACCGAGAAGAGCCTGGCTCCATCCTCGTGACACTCACCCTTGATATATTTGTAAACATTAATGAGGTCACCCCTCAGTCTCCTCCAAACTAAAGAGCCCCAGCTCCCTCAGCCTTTTCTCATAAGGGAGATGCTCCACTCCCTTAATCATCCTAGTTGCCCTGTGCTGGACTCTCTCCAGCAGTTCCCTGTCTTTCTTGAACTGAGGGGCCCAGAACTGGACACAATATTCCAGATGGGGTCTCACCAGGGCAGAGTAGAGGGGAAGGAGAACCTCTCTTGACCTACTAACCACCGCCCTTCTAATACACCCCAGGATGCCATTGGCCTTCCTGGCCACAAGGGCACACTGCTGGCTCATGGTCATCCTGCTGTCCACCAAGACTCCCAGGTCCCTTTCCCCTACACTGCTCTCTAATAAGTCATTCCCCAACTTATACTGGAACCTGGGGTTGTTCCTACCCAGATGCAAGACTCTACATTTACCCTTGTTATATTTCACTAAATTTTTCCCTGCCCAACCCTCCAGCCTGTCCAGGTCTCGCTGAATGGCAGCACAGCCTTCTGGTGTGTCAGGCACTCCTCCCAGCTTGGTGTCATCAGCAAACTTGCTGATAGTACTCTCTAGTCCCTCATCCAAGTCATCGATGAATATATTGAATAATACTGGTCCCAGTACCGACCCTTGAGGGACTCCACTGGATACAGGCCTCCAACCAGACTCCACCCCATTGACCACGACTCTTTGGCTTCTTCCTCTTAGCCAGTTCACAGTCCACCTCACTACCCGAGAGTCTAGACCACACTTCCTCAGTTTAGCAGCAAGGATGCTGTGGGAGACTGTGTCAAATGCTTTACTGAAGTCAAGGTAGACCACATCCACCGCTCTGCCATCATCTATCCACCTTGTTATATCCTCGTAAAAGGCTATGAGGTTAGTCAAGCACGACTTCCCCTTGGTGAAGCCATGTTGACTGTCTCTAATGACCCTCTTATCCCTGATATGCCTTGAGATGGCACCAAGGATAAGTCGTTCCATCACTTTCCCAGGGATGGAGGTGAGGCTGACCGGTCTATAGTTACCCGGGTCCTCCTTCTTGCCCTTTTTGAAGACTGGAGTGACATTTGCTTCCCTCCAGTCCTCAGGCACCTCTCCCGTCTCCCAAGACTTGGCAAAGATGATGGAGAGTGGTCTAGCAATGACATCAGCCAGCTCCCTCAGCACCCGTGGATGCATCCCGTCTGGACCCATGGATTCATGGATGTCCAGATTGCTTAATTGGTCCCTAACCCAGTCCTCATCGACTAAAGCAAACTCCTCCACTGCCCTGACTTCCTCTGGGGCCTCAGGGGAACGGGGCTCCTCAGGACAGCCTCCGGCAGAGTAGACAGAGACAAAGAAGGCATTCAGTAACTCTGCCTTCTCTGTATCATGTGTCACCAAGGCACCCACCTCATTCATCAGTGGGCCTACGTTGCCTCTGGTGTTAGTTTTATCTGCCACGTATTTGAAGAAGCTCTTCCTGTTGTCCTTGACCCCTCTCGCCAGGTTTAATTCAAGGGAGGCCTTTGCTTTCCTAGTTGCCTCCCTACACCCTCGGACAACAGCCTTATATTCTTCCCAAGTGGCCAGCCCTGCCTTCCAAGATCTGTAAATTCTCCTCTTGCCCTTGAGCTTACCCAGCAGATCCCAGTTTAGCCACGCAGGTCTCCTGGCTCCCTTCCTTGACTTCCTACGTGTTGGGATGCTCTGATCTTGAGCACGGTAGAAGCAGTCCCTGAAAGCTAACCAACTATCTTGGGCCCCTTTACCTTCAAACAGCCTTGCCCATGGGATTTTCTCGAGTAATTGCTTGAAAAATCCAAAGTTTGCCTTGGCAAAGTCCAGGGTTGCAATTCTGCTTGCTATTTTGTTTCTGCTACATGAGATCCTGAACTCCACCATTTCATGGTCGCTGCAGCCAAGGCAGCCCTCAACCTTTACTGCTTCAGCCAGATCCTCCTTGTTAGCGAGGATGAGGTCCAGCAGTGCTCCTCTCCTAGTCGGCTCCTCCACCATTTGCATCAGAAAATTATCATCAATGCACTGGAGGAACCTCCTGGACTGTGGCTGGCTGGCTGAGTTGTCCTTCCAGCAAATATCAGGGAAGTTAAAATCCCCCATGACAACCAGGGCCTGTGATTGTGAGACCGCTCTCAGCTGCCTGTAGAAGGCCTCATCAACTTCCTCACCCTGATCTGGTGGCCTGTAATAGACACCCACAACAGTATCTCTCCTGCCAGCCTGCCCCTTAACTCTAACCCATACACTCTCAACTTGCTCCTCCTCCATGCCTGGATGGTATTCAAGACATTGTAGTTGCTCTTTCACGTAAAGAGCGACTCCACCACCTCGCCTGGCTGGCCTGTCTTTCCTGAAAAGGACATAGCCACCCATGACCACATTCCAGTCATGTGAGCTGTCCCACCATGTCTCTGTAATTGCCACCAGATCATAATCTCCTGCATTTGGAGCGTGTGGCTTATTTATCAGACTAAAATCAAGAAGATTCCTAATGTTCTGGAAGTCCTGTCTTTGGTGGACCCTAGATGTGGGATGGCCATGTATAGATTAGATAACCTGCCTTATCTCTAACTCCTAGACATCTTCAAAAGTATTACTAAACTCTGAGTCCCAGCAGTGTGGCAGGATCATGGATAAAACACAGAAATTGAACTAGTGAATAACCCTCAGAACTATTGTGCACAACTAACAGCACACACTAGTTTTAAACTGTCTTATTTTAGAACTAATTGAAAATAAATTTATCTATCTGTGCACTAACACAGTTCCATCATAAAACCTGATCTGTATCCCTTAAACTTTATTATTCAATTCCTATGTTGTAAATGAATGCTCTGAGAAAGCGGGAGCTGGGATACTCATACTTGCCTCTTCAGTAGCCCTGTCAGGTCTTCACAAGCAGCTGCAGCGTTTTTGCTAGTTAAGGTTAATATAAAACAAGCCAGGATTGTACTGGATCATCTATAGCTCTGACACAGGAGTTCCCAGGCAGTTTGTAATATGTAACAAACAGTAAGGAAAATTTTCAATATTATTATTAGTAGTGGTGGTTTAAAAACTTCCATATGACTTCCTAAATAACTTCATGGAGGGCTCTCTGAAGGGTTAAAAAAAAAAAAAGGTGTGTTTTGAATTCTGAAGGAATAAATAATAAGACTGTTGCTTTAAAAACTGAATGGTTTTGGGATAGTTCAGTTGTATTTTTTTAAAGAGTAATATTTAAATTCTTTCTCAAATATTATAGCATCTCAAGTATTGTAAATAACAAGTATTTCTTCTGAAACTTTCCTGGAAGATATTTGGCACAAGTTATAGTGACTGCACTAGATTTAACCCCCGCAGATTTTGTCAAGCAGTATGTCTTATTCCTTGAGTATTGCGTGCATTCTTTTGTAAAGCAGTCTAGTTTAGGATATAGTGTCAATATTTTTGTAAAAGTGTTAATGGAAATGAGGGACAGCTAATATTGATGATAAAGCGTTGTGGGTTTTTTTTATATATATTGCTCAGTAAAATTACTTGAGGTTGCCCTTAGGACTTTTTTCAGGGAGTGGAGGAGCTCTTGAGGTGCCTGGGGCAGGACCCAGAACCCTTTTGCAATTTCTCTCCTGCTACTTCTTTTCTTTTCCCTCTCCCTCATCCAGGCAGGGATATAGTGGGGACAGGAGCATTTCGCTCCTCTTACTGTCCTTGTGTAACCTATTTGCATTAAAATTTCTTTGTGGCATAAGCAAGTCCTTACCGTAGAAATATATATTGCCTAGTATAGAGGAACCTCTTAACCTTGATGGGAGGGATCTTAACCCTGATGGAGTGAGGATTCATTTAGACAAATGATAATAAGTTGTATCCCTTTGTTTTGGTAATGTTGTGTATGGAATTAAGGAGCTTGGGGAACAACACCAAAACCACAGCAAACCCTATGCGGGAAAATATATGAACAGAACGGGAATTGAAATCCTGGCACTTCTCAGAAACTGTTCTTAGGTCTATTTTATTGTTATTCTTCCACAGTTCCTGCATAAATAAATGATGCGAAGGGTCAGTGATCTGCTCTGGAGAAAGACAGCTGTGCCTCCTGTCGCATCAGAGCATGGAGAAACAACCTATGATTAGACATGTCACTGGTGGCAAGTGTCAGGCATAAGCTGCTATAATCGCTCTAGGAAAAAAAACCAAAAGAACAAAACAACAAAAAACCCCCAACCAACCACCAATGGACATAATGGAGAAAGCTGACTGTCAGAGCACATCTTGGTAAAGTGCCTGTGCGAGCTCAGGGAGTGGAAATAAAAGCAGAAAGAAAATAATGCAACAGTAAAAACAAACACAATGCAAAGAGGTCGCGTTGCAAGTTGAGCAGCATTTTGGCCTCTTGCTGGGATGGTCAGAGGCTACTGTGCTGTGGCCACTGGGCAGGCTGGGTAGTCTGATAGAAGTGACCACAAAAACGAATGTGTGATGTGGAGACTGGGTTTAAATCTCTATTCTGTGCTGCCTCGCTCATTTCTGACTGCAGAAATTAGAAATGCAGGAAGAACAAGAATCTTGCCTGAAATACAGGTCTCTGTTACCCTGAAAATTTCGGTACATTCTATGTAATGTTGGATGCTTCTGTTCATAGTGATGCATATTATATGTGTATTATTATTTATTAACCCCACTAGCTCCCAGCCCTGCAGACCAGCACCTTCTCTGTCTCTGCTCCCTCAGAGCTGCTCTGGCTCAGGTATGAATGATTCATAAAAAACACCAGGGGATATATGAAGGTAGATGGATGAGGAGAAGCGAAAGTGGAGGGAAGATTGATAAGTTTTGGAAAAGGCAGCAAGGGCTTTGAGTGAAGCTTCTGGAAGAAGAAACGGGATGAAAAAGGAGGGCAAAGCAAGCTAAACAACACTGCAGAGACAAAATAAAAAAAAAAAAAAAGATTTTTTTAAAAAAAAAGTGGTAAAGCAAGAGAAAAAATAAGCAATAAATTTTTAGCTAAGGAGTGTGTCATGGACCACAGGAAGGTAAAGGTGAGAGTGAACGCAGGAAGGGAAAACACTGAGGTGACAAGAGTGAATAAGACACCCTGAGCTGGTCTAACAGCATTCGGTAACTACATTATTTCATCACTTGGCTTGTCTTATCAGAGTAGAGTAATTTCTGACGAATGCCTTTTTTGGCAGAATTTGGTCAGCTCTTAGAATGTACAGAAATATAAATCGACAAATGCGCCAGAGAAGTGAGAGCGACGGTTTGAAAACATGTTAGGGCACTATTTATTCCTGCTGTTTGTACAATTTGAAGTAGTAATCTCTGAAAAAGACACCTGCCAGTCGTTAACTAGAAAGCTGAATAATGACATTACGTGCTTATTTTACTGCTTCATATTTCAGGAAGTGTAGCCAGACTTTCACATTGCCTAGAAATATCTATAAGGTCGGTGTCCCTTGTGCAACAGCAACATTGAGAAACTTCTCCAGTATAATTATAAGAAAGGCACAGACCCTGCAGTACCTGGAATGATCCTGTGGACCTATGGCACTTGCTGATGTTAATTCTTAGTTAATTCAAAATAAGTGTGTTGTTTCTGTTGTTTGGGGTTGGTTTTTTTTTTTTTTGTGGTGCCTCTCCTGCCCCAAAGTGACTTTTAAAGGAGATAGTAAATACTTGCATGCAACAGCAAATACCATTTCTGAGCTTACTTCCTCTGCCAGAGATAATTAAGTTGAGAAGAAAGGTGAAATCTCTTTTGTGTGTTTTCAGATTGCAGGTCCTCATTATTCCAGACTCTCCACATGCTCTGAATGATATCGGATGCCTTTGTCCAAATGCGTTTTGGAGTTTCATAACAGGCAAATAGTAGTAGTTAGTGATGTTATTATAATGGATCGTTATTTTTTTTAGTGCCAGGCTCCTGATAATTTCACTTTTTCTGTCTTTTGTACCTACAGTCTACAAGGAAAAAAAAAAACAAAAAAAAAGAAGCAGTTTATCTAGCAGGTGAGGGAAAATTTCAACCCAGGCTGTCATGTCCTGCAGCACCATCTAACCAGACAGTGATAAAACTGAAAAGTCTTATCTATAAATCACAATAAAGCTTGACACAATTCACCTCTGCCTTCAAAACCTTAGCAGTGGTTACATTTTCTTATTAGAAACTAAACTGAAGCGTATTTATCAGAAACATCTGGAGTCTGGGAGGAGTAAGCATGTACCATCAGAGGGCTTTCTGTCCAACTCCAAGATAAAGCCTCTGTCTCAGGGTCTCGCCTCACGGTGACAGAAAGAAAATGCAAAGTGGGGGGTTGTGTGGAGATGCAGATTCCTATCAAAGGGGTAGTTTCCACCTGCACAGGACAATATTCCCAGGAGGTCCTGCCCAGGACATCCAAGGAGGAGGCTCAGCTCTGTGTCAGAGCTGCTTCTGGAAACCCTGGGACCCTTTCCAGGAGAGGAGGTCATGCTGGGAGGGAGTATCCACCAACACAACCAAAAACAAGCCTGGGGTGGTAGAGGAAAACTCTAGGCCAAGGGCTGCGCTGAGAATGGGAACATGGCTGGAAAGCACCCATAACCCACAAATTTGTGTTGCCAGTGGTGAAGGCAAGTATTTACCTCCAACTGCCTCAAGAAAACCTGAAGAACGTTTTGAGTTTATGAAATGGAACTTTTAATAGAGGAAAGGATCCAATTCAGAAGGCAGGCATCTATGCGGAGTGAAAAACAGTAACTGAATTGTGATTTCAGCAGGCAGGTGACGCGGCTGGGGAGACAGAAACATCCTTTCACAAGTCATTCTCATCAGACTTGGCCTCTTGGCTGGTAAAGGAGATGAAAAAGTGGGTATTAAGCAAGGCTTTAAGAAAACACTGCTTTTTAACCACTGTGCCATGTATTACTTTTGCACAAACACTTCTCATATCTTATTTTCTGCCAGTCATAGACTAGATTATGCACCCAATAAATTCCCAGGCCGTTGTACTTGGGAGTGAACTACTGACACATTACTAAGATGATATGAATCTGGTTGAAGAAGTGAGGATGACCTACACAAGACTCGAAGGGAAAGAATGTCCTTTCTTAGCAAGGTAATAGAAGTCACAAGACATCATTCCAGAAAAGAAATGGTCAGGAATATGAAGGTCTAGTGTCAAAGGGGGAATATTGACCAGATCAAGTCCCAAACTTTACCCTTGTGCGCTTCCCTGAATGGGGTGAGTTTTGGAGGAGAATGGCACTGCTCTTTGTTGTGGCTTGGAGGATGTTTTGCGAGGTATTTTAAGAGGGGTGCTGCAACCCAGTACAATCCAATGCAGACCTGAGTCATCTGTGAGGTGCGTTTGGCATTAATAGCCCTGTAATTGTTCAGTGCTTGGGGCAAGGACTATCGTGGTACTCCTAGGTACAGTTACAGAGCAAATAAATCATGGAAATTATATCTTTACTCCTTATTCCATGCTTTCTAAATACATTTCGCCTCCAGTCCCTAATTCTGGCAGATACTTTTGTCATTATTTTAAATTGATCCCATTAGGGACCCCATAGTGATTTGAGATGGCCAAAAATTGTGGATATCTTTTTCTATGAAAAATTACACCTTGGAACTTAATTAGCATTGTGGTGCAATATAGGTTTTAAATTAATACCTGCATTTTCAAAGAGGTGTCTTTTGGGAAGGTTTTTGTGAAAGTAGACCTGAAAGGGGAAGAAATGAAAAAAAAATGAGGGACAACTAAGAGATCATTGTTAGGTGGGTTTTTTCGGTATGTTTGGTTTTGCTTTTGTCGTGAATTTTGCATTTGGGGGGGGGGGGGGGGGTCGTTATAGATTGATATTTTGGTCCTGGCTTTGACAATATCTGCTTGAATGGTTCTGGGTAAGAGCAAGTACCTCTGGCAGAGCTTCCTGTGCTGTGACCTGGTAGCAACTAGCAAATTCCTACCAGTGTTAACAATATTCTACTTATTCATCCAAACTAAGCTGCTGAGTAATTATAGAGTGGTTTATAAATACTCTTCAGTATGTGTAGTGAAACGGTTAAGCCAGCAACTGTTCTTTAGCCCCTCTGCCACAAATCACAGCCCTACTTATGGATTAGGTAATACTGAAATTCCGAGTGTAATAATAAATTAAACTGACAAATATTTATATTATATTGACATTGGTTTAGACCATGGTAGTTACTTAAATATTGTACAAATTCATTTATTAAGCCAACATTGATTTAGAGTAACATAGCAAGCTCCAAAACTTGTAAATGTCAATTATTTGATATCCCTAGCCTAAAATAAAGTACTTGTGCATCTTCAAAATTTGTGAAATAAGGATTGCTTTCACAGAGAGGCCGTACGAACTGAATGCAACTCTGAGAAAAAATATTTTTTACATCTTGATAACAAAACTCTGGAAAATACTGGTTTCACAGGGTAAGTGCTGATAAAAGCCTTACTGCAGAGCTACAAATGGCAATGCTCTAATAACCCTTCTTGTCCAATTCCCCCCCTCCTCAATGGATGCAGCAGGGAGCTGAAAGTGCTGCTTCAAATGCTGCCTCCCCAACAAGATGAGCTGCTTTTCGAAGCCTCCGAGTCTTCCATTAAGCTAATTTCGTATGCTGATATCTTGTGCAGGATTTATACTGTTAGGATCATGCTTATATTTTGAAACCCCTGAAGTATGTGATACTTAAGTGGACTAAACCAGCTTCTAGTCTTTATCTCCCCCATCAAATTGTCTTCCCATGAGAGGGAGAGCTTTGCTCTCTGCCCCCTTCAGTATGTTTACCAGCCGCAGTCTGTAATTCAAAATCATTTTATTCCAGACACTTTAAGACTCCTTGTAGGGTTGATTGTGATTTCTTCCTCCCACTTCCCTTCTCGAGCAAGATTACACCTTCATTAATCAGTCTGTTTTTAGTTTAAATCCTTCTTTCAAAGACTGGGCTATCTGAGGGCAACCCTTTTTCTTACAGATTATAGGCTATCTGTTGCATGAAACTGTCACTTAAATGATGCCTCTGTAATCTCTTTTCCTACTCATCTTTGGAGACGATGGCAGATAGAACTGTTATTAGCAAAACTGACTTGGAGGAATAAAGGGAAATGCAGATGATGTCTTGTTGACAGTTTTATGAGTAAGCTGAGTGCAGGCACTGAGAGCCGGTCATTGCTCTGGCTGAGATTTGGAGAGGGGAGAGGATGGAAGTGTAGCAAAAGAGACATTTTTAATGCTGTCTAATGAAAACATGTGTGTGTGCCTTCTGACCTATTCTTGAAGGATCTCCTGTTAGTGCCAGAGGACCCGTTTCCTCTGGCTCCTTCTGTAGCCATTGGCAGTGAGGATGGGACTGACCAAGAACAAGGTTTGGAGACACCAGTGAATGCCCTTAGAAGGGAAGGTGGAGAATTTACAGGAATGTATGGGGATTAAGATGGGACAGGCTAACTGTCATCCCTTTCTTGCAAGTGTTTCATCACTTGCGGCCACTTCTCTCGTTTTAAAGGACACAAGCACACACCAACAATGAATATCTCTGCTGGTCTACTAATATTCTTCATGCCGGTCATTAGAGACCCATATTTAATATATGTGGCCACGGTTCTACGGTGGTGGAAGGCGGTGAGATGGAAAGGAATTGGTTTTGTCATTTCTGAGTGAGCAGATTGAGTGACTGAGGTTATCTTCAGCTGCTCACAGTTGGTAATGCTGCTGTCTGATAGCACTTTGGTTGTGCTAGAGAGGTCTAGGAAAACAAGTCTGTTCCTATGTAGTATATCTTAGTTTTCTTGTGACCGCTGCTATTTTTACAGTTTTTCAGTAGCTTTGAAGAACTGCATTAATTTCTTGGGGAGGGGGGGAAGAAATAAAAAAAAAAGGAAGACAAAACAAAATCGGTTGAGAAAAACTGCCTGTTCTTTGTGGTTAGTTCCTTTCCATAACTATTGGGTTAGACAATCCATCAACTACAAATAGTTTGCCATCTGCGTATCTGTATCACCAGATTCTCAGCCCCATTTTGAATAGGCTCATTTGGGGTTTTAGAAAAAAAAAAAAAAAGCAACTTGGCTCAGCAATTCTTAGGAGAAGTCATTATTTCATTCTCATTTTAGTGAATTTGCATTAGCTAAAAATGAGTGATACAAGTCAATAACGTGTGTGCCTCTTCGTGTTTGTCTGAGGGATTTACTATTTTTTTTTTCTTTCTTCTTTTGGAGAACTTTGGCAGGGCAGAGCAAACTGAACACAAAGTAGAAACCTGGACTGCCACATGCTCTGAGTACAAGAGAAGCAGGATTCCCTTGCCTTCAGTTAAGGACAAATGAAACCCACTAATGAAAATATTTCAAACAACTATTTAATGCCATCCATGTAGGAGTATTTAGATGCAAAAATCTGTCTCCTATTCCTTTTAAGACATGTTTCTGGTGACTTTTTCAGAATAAGTGAAAAGGGACAATGGTGGAGGGGAGTTTGTGTGAATGATTAAGCTGTTTGTTTTTTTATTTGGCCAATTATAGAATTTATTGGACTCCAGTTCCTTAATTTTTTTTTTCATTAAATCTTTGTAGTTACGCTAAGCGTTAACCTGTAGTTCTCCAATCTGTGGGTGCCTTATGAATATAAATGTATTGTTATTAACACTGCTTGTCATAACTGAACATCTTTCTCACACTCTGACCAATGGAAACCATAAGAAAAAGCATCTTTAATGCTAAAGTCTGTCAGGTATGTACCAAATATATTGTCAGAAAGCATATTGAAGGAAGGAGCAGACTCATTTATGTTATCATCTGAGGTATGAGTATCCTTACAGGCCAAATGAGGGTGAGTAACTGTTACTGCCACAGCTTGCACCTGGTAAAAATTAAAAATACCCATGAATTGCATGTATTTCTGAATACATTGTGTTTCAGAAAATAAGAGTTGCAGCCTGTATCGCCAGGCAGTGGGTTGCTACTGTCTCACATGGGTATGATGGAATTTATTGTCCTAGTTCAATAATGGCCCGTTCCTGACATTTGCAGATTAACTCAGCAGCACAAAATATAATTTATTTTAGGATGGTCGTTAAGCAGCTAATGATAAAATCTTTTTTTTTTTATTTTACAAATGTTCAGAAGAATATTTTAGTTCACAGAGAGTGCCGAGTAAAACCTTGATAAGTTTTGCAAAAGAAGCAAGAATCAACGAAATGTTTGCTGCTGGTACAATGAGTGTCTACAATGATAGGATCCCAAATACGTGTAGGATTTCTGTTGAAATTAACACCTTCTGTCACTAGAACCGTACAAAGTGAGTTTCAATTTAGCTTAACTGTTTCGATTTAAATTTGATTAAATCATACTTACTGTTCATACCTCTCACCAACATTCCACCTGATCTAAAATAAATTTTTCTCAGGGTTTTTTTTTTCTTTTCTCCCTATTTAAGGATTCAAAATTTAGAGTTGTTTTGGTTTGGCCTGGCCAGATTTCAGCGGCGGGGGGGGAGCTGCAGGGTGGCTTCTGTAAGAAGCTGCTAGAAGCTCCCCAAGATTGATAGAGCCAATGCCAGCCGGCTACAAAGAGGGACCCGCCGCTGGCCAAGGCTGAGCCTATCAGTAAGGTGATAGCAGAGGAACGCCTCTGTGAAAAACATATTTAAGAACGGGAAAAAAGAACTGCGCCATTAACAGCTGGCACAGAGATGGAGGAGTGAGAATCTGTGCAGACACCAAGGTCAGTGAAGAAGGAGGGGGGGGAGGATGAGCTCCAGGCGCCGGAGCAGAAGGAGTCCCCCGGGTCCGTGGTGAAGACCATGGTGAAGCGGGTTGTCCCCCTGCAGCCCATGGGCAAGGTGCAGATGTCCACCGTGAGGATCACCGCGTAGATGTCCACCGAGGATTCCACGCCGTGTGGGTGGATGCCTGAAAGGGGACTGTAGCCCGTGGGAAGCCCGCATCAGAGCAAGTCGCTGCCGGAACCTGTAGCCCGTGGAAGAGGGAATGCCCACGCTGGAGCAGGTTGGCCGGTGGGACTTTTGGGACGTTGTGGGTGGCTCACGCTGGAGCAGTTTCCCCGAAGGACTGCACCTCAGACTCACGAGGGGTGGGCTGCCCCTCGTGAGGTGTCTCACGTTGGGCAGTTTGTGATGAATTGCCCTTCGTGGGACGACTCACGCGGAGAAGAGAGCGTGAAGCTTGTCTCCCGTGAGAGGGACCCCACAGTGACCCTGGGGAAGAGTGAAGAGTCCTCCCCCGGAATGAAGCAGCGGTGGAACCAACGTCGGATGAACTGACCACAACCCCCATTCCCTGTCCCCCTGCGCCGCTCAGGGGGAGGAGGTGGAGAAACCAGGATTGGTGTTAAGCCTGGGAAGAAGGGAGGGATGGGGGGAAGGTGTTCTGTTTAAGATCTGTTTGCTCTTTCTTACTTCTCACTACTCCTCTCTGATTAGTTCTTTTAATAAATGTACCTAATTTCCCCAAAACTGAGTCTGTTTTGCCCGGGACGGTAAATGAGGGTGATCTCCCTGTCCTTACCTCAAACCCTGAGCCCTTGGAGATATTTTCTCCCCCTGTTCAGTAGTGAAGGGGGGGTGAGTGAGCGGCTGTGTGGGTACCTGGCGGCTGGCCAGGGTCAACCCACGACAAGAGTTAAAAAAAGTGCTGGCATTTTCAAAAAAAAAATTACTCTGACTTTTCAGCTCAAGCAATTTTAACTTAAACCAGCATGTCTAACTTCAAAATTGTATTTTAACTATATCCTCAAAGACATGGCTGCTTCCCTAACTGCTCCCCTCGCGTGGATAGGTGACAAAAGAACTTTCTCGCTCTTCTGCACGAATTCTAATTTCTGGAGGAAAAGTGGCTTTGCTCCACACTCTTTCTGCCAGCTGACATGCTAAAAGACTAATGACTTTTTTTTTTCCCCTCCCTTGTTCCATGGAAATCTAGCTGTGCCATGTTAATGGCTTTCATTAGCCGTCACCTAACATCCTCTGGGTCCCCTCATGCGCTTATCGTCCTCCCCTCCCACCGAGATGTTTGATCACCCTTCTAATGATGGGAAGGGAGGTACGCGGGTGGGATGATGAAATGGATTGTCATATCCCAGGTCCTGTGCAACCGCCTTACCCTCCTGGTTTCTTCAAATGGCTCTACATTTCAGGATGACTCTTGAGAAACGTGCGTGAGCCTGCCATCGTGCTTGAGCTGTGCCACGTGATTAATGCTGAATGAGTTCATCATCCTGTTTAACATTGTGGGCAATTTGCGGTTATTTAAAAATAAACATGTGTATCCCAAGGTCTGAATTAATGGAGAGAAAAAGAACAAGTGCGGAAATATGTACATATTGATAGGGGAGGTAATTGCTCAGAACAGGAGAAGTCTCCTCCTCCCGAATTTATGAATAGGTACGTCGATACACACACACATATGTATGTACATATATTAACTTGCTTTATGTCTCTCTTCTAAAAGGTGGTGTTAAGAGCTCCTTTTGCCGCAAGGAAACTGTGGATTCAGAAGAGATTTCTACTACCCATTCCCTGAAATGCTGAGAACTCTCACTAGCTGGTTAAGCCTTAGGTGTTTTTTCAGCCTGAGCCTTGCATGCATTGTGTTTGAAGAGACAGTTAGGAAGGACAGATTCCACTCATGGGGCGGGCCGTGCTAGAAAACAATTCAGGTATTTCTGAAGTGTCCTCACATCACTTCAGAAGGCATTCCCTACCACAGCTTTTCTTCTTTTCCACTGCCACTTCCATTCCTGCTGCATCACCATTTCTTCTACTGTCCCCTACCTTGAACACAGTGATCTCTACAGCACGGGGGACATCACTGATGACATTATCTCCTGGTAGACATCACGCGCCAGGGTGAAGAGATTTGTATTTAGCGTACAGCACCTGAAATGTATGCGTGTTCAGCCCCTGCTTGACAATATCCTTTAGATTACGGTTTCTTGGCTTGTTTAATGTTGTATTATGCCAGACGAGATTTGCGAATCAGAAACTGTTATGAGACATTTGTGTCTAAATCAAAAACAATATTCGCCTTAGATGAAATTCCAGTCCCTCACGGAAGCCGAGGAAATTTTGCCTTCGACTTCGCTGTGGCTAGAATTTCAATCAGAGTTGTTACACAGAAAAACAATTGAATAGCTTTGGTAGTTATTGTTTCAGTCAGAATCTCCTGTGTTTTTATTAAATTAGTACCCAATAACAATAACTTCTGAGAAAATAGAGGACAACAGAAGGACAAAGGAGGAAAGGAAATCTTGATAGGTAAATCCTTTTCTTAGGCACATGCTAGTGTTTAAGTTATGCCCCATCTTTGGGAACCTCAGGAGGAGCAAATAATTAGTCTGCTATATTCTGTATCAAATGAAATTAACGGTATCCTTTGGGGTTATGTATGTCTGGGCAAGTTGTAGTGAGAATTTATTGGAAATAGTCTCTGGAATCTTCCTAGGAATAGATTAGTCCATTACAGAGATAGACAAAGGCATCCTTATTGTTCTGCACTAGCAGTGGATCATGGCTCGTGGTCTGTGGAATTATATTTTGTGCAGCTGGAATGAAAAAAGAATAGACCTCATGTCTGTGGTGAATGATCATGTTAACACAGAGCAGTAAACCCAGAAGACGAGCCATGTTTGAAAAGCATTTTGTTTCAACGATTTTCAACTCTCTTTTGTACGTGGTGGAACTCAGTATCAAAATTATAATTTCGTTGTATCACTTAAAAAAGTTCAGGCTGACGCAGGTACTGGAGCAGAGTTTTGTAACACCAAAAGAATTGTTAAATTTTGAAAACCCCGGGAACCAGAAAAGGTACATTGAACTTGCACACCGAGTTTGCAATTACAGGCTTAGAAACTTAGCAACAGCATTAACACTTATTTTTACTAAGTGAACTCAATAAGTCTGCAGGAGAAGGGCATGATCTTGGTGTGGTTTTCACACAGAGTATATCTGATTTCATCATTACTACTTTAAATATTAAGGGCTTTAGCCCACTCTGTTTTATTGTATTTTCTATTTGTATTCATTTTATCAAGGAGAAGACTAGAGCATTCCTCGCTGAGGCTCTGTCACCAGCGTGACATCACTAGGAGGTGTTTTGCAGAAGGAGGCAGAGCACAAATAACACCGAGAGCACCGTGCGAGGCAAAACCTCACAAAACAGGGAAGAGGGAGGCTAAGCTTCATTTTTATTCCGCAGGTTGGCCCATAGCTCATGTGGACACAGGTTATCTGTGGACATGTCCAACGGCATGACATCGTTTGTCACAAAAGACACGGGCTCGTGCAATAACGTCAAAGGGGGCAGGAGTGACTAACGTGGCAAATATTTCTGAACGTGGGGAAGCAAGAGGAGTTGAGAAGTATTTAAAATCCCGGTGTTATTTATGCTTTTCTAAATGACTCTGTTATCACACCTGTGGCTGGGGTAAGAGAACTGAACAAAACCAGAAATTGTGTTTTCCTTTGTAATTCTGAATAATGTGTTTCAGTTAGAAATGCAGGGATGTTATATTGTCTTACAGCCAGGGTATAAAATCGCAAGAAGGAGAGAACATTTAAACTAGATTTATCCCCTGTGGAGGATTTTGTGCGGAAATTAGAAGATGATCAGATCTCTGAATGGTAATTTAATAGCTAATTTAAAAGCCTCTCTTGCTTAAATTATCGAGAAACCACAAGATACAAAGTTATGTATTATACAATGTGTATTATAACGTAGGCATATGCTGCTGAAGAAAGAACTCCAAAAACACAATTGGAGTTTCATGTGAATTTAAATATATAAGATTACCTAAAATGTCAGGTGCATTTAATCATTTTTAAAGCACAAATTAGCACAAAAGCAACCTATTGTTCTGGGTTTCGGCAGATTCTTCCTAAATCCCAACGTACCGCTCTGGGAAGCAATTCCTCATTCGACATCCAGTCTATTAAATTCACCTGCAAATAAATGAGTGTTGCACTGCGGTCAGAGACTTGGCAAATTTATCCAATTTGGGACTGAAACTTCTCTGCCTTCATCTTCCTCTCCTTAATGTCAAGGGCTGTGGCTTTAATGCCTCCAGATGCAGCGTGAGCGGAGCCCTGATCTCTCAAGCAGGTGAGTGTCAAGTCACCTGTAGATCTGGGGCCTCACATTCAAGCTCAAACTACCTCTTTCTTTTTTTTTTTTTTGTCTCGGCTATTATCTTTAGAAATTCTGTGGGTTTTTTTTTTTTTTTTAATGTACTTCCTCCTATAATAATGTTCCTCATGCAGAGAGGTCAAGGAAAATCAGAAGCATTAAACTGATTGCACCGAGCACAATAGAATTAAGCAGCACCCCATCAGACTCTTGCAGGAAGAATACGGGTGCTCTCGGCTACATTAAAAAAGGTAATTTTCTATTATTTGTTAAATAATCACTGGCCGTTTTTTTTTTTTACACCCTCTTTTCTTGGCTTAAAGGTGCAGTTGTGGAACTGGGAGATGGTTTTAGTTGCACGGCTGCACAGGGAGAAGGGATTCTGTTAATGAGCGATGATGCACAGCTTCACCTTGTCTGCTGGTCAGACAGGCAAGCAAAAATGTGGCAGACAGAGAATTTGCTTAGCACAGGGAAATAGGAGTGACCTGTCTCTCTTTTCAGGGACAGCTATTTGATTCTTCTAAGGACAGACCACACAAAACATCCGACCCTTCTAAAATATTGTGTGCAGATATCCCTGTACGTTTAACCCAAGCTTGATGCCCAGTGTCAAAGCAGTAGAAAACGAGCAATTCAATAAGAATGGTGGAAGAGTCACCCTAATTTACATACTAATTTCTAAAAGATACTTTTGCTGCAGAAATATTAATTTTAATAGCAGGAAGAATTTCATAACTCCTAAATCAGTGGTGCGATCTACTCAAGGTGATCCTACTCTGGCGGGGGGGGATGGACTAGATGATCTTAAGAGGTCCCTTCCAACCCTGAACATTCTGTGATTCTGTAATTTTACTTCCCAAAGAGGGCCACCACCTAAGTGCAGATGTGTGAGTACTTACAGGAATCTTGTTATCGTGTTCATCAGGAGTCTTTGTTTTAAGAAAACACTTTCTTCTGTATCTTTGTACTGTACAAAAATATTTGGGATGAGAACAACTCTCAGAATTAGACTCAACTTCTAGACTAAACTGGTGAGCATTTGCCAATCCTGCTTAGGTTTTGTTTGAAAGTTGCTGATTTACTGAAGGAAAAGGTGTGGAAGTTTGTTTTCTTCCAGAAAGCAGAAAAAGGTTTTGATTAAAAAAGTTAAACCAGAATTTGTGTGAATACAAAAGGAGTAATTTGACCAAGGGGGAAAAAAAACCAAACCAAAATGACAACCCCGAATCTTCCTCTTGAGGAAAACGTTTACATTTCATGAAGGTTTATAACTCAAAAGTAGCATTCAAACAGCATGCGGTAACTACCTGATTGTGGCGGCCCATCAATAAGAAACAAAGAAAAATATAAACATCTGTATTTTCTTATATAAAACATATCTCATGCGATTTCAAGGGGCAATTCCTCAACTGCAGCTCAAATCTAAAATTATCCATGTGATCAATGGGCTAGGTAGATGAAGAATCTGGTCAACCCATTAAATAAGAAAGTTAATAAGAAGAGAGAACCATCTCACAGTTCATGAAATAGTACAGCAAAGTATAATTTTTCAAGTCCTAGTAATTATGTTGGCTATCACACCATTACTGACATAATGTGAAGCTAATAAGCCAAGTAATTAGAATGCACTAGGTCAGAGTTTTCACCTTAATATGTGAAGGGTAAATGAGAATGAGGCATTCTAACATTTAGCATACGGCTAAAACAGTACAAAAGCTATAGAACCCGAAGGTTAGTTTTTAGAGGGAAAACATTCATCGAGTTGAAAGTTGTTTGTATTGACTTACACGCTGGGCCTAATGAAAGTCATTATGGGCATTTAATTGAGTTACTGATGCACCAGAGAAGTCCGAGTCTCTCCTCTTTGAAGGACTTGCTGTGTTCTGCTGCTGCTCCCCAAGTTCTCAAGCCGAATTGCCTTTCTCGCTTAAAAATCACTTACGAATCGACCGCAGCACCGCGGAAGATTGTCTGACACAAAAGTCCCGGACTGGTCCATGCCTTGGGAAAAAAACATGCCTGAAAAACAGGGGTGTGGGAAGGTGCTTCTTTTCCTGGTGTTTCACTTCACAGCGTTGCCAGACCTGGTTCTGTTATTTTGTGTTCACATTGTCAGACTCTTCAGCTCCTCTTGAAAGAAAGACGAGTACAGACCTCAGAGTCCCAGAAGCTTACCAGAAAGAAGTGAGATGCCCTCCCCAGCACCAAGGTCTCAGCTGTTTATCGGTACAGGCTACCAGAGGATCCTTCTGCTCAGACACAAACATAGCAAACAGTGGACATGGTTTCAAAAGACGCTTCACTTTCAACCTTTAGCAAATTCCAGATGAATATGCAAACTATAGAGGGTTTATTTTTTTTTTAAAGTTATTAAAAGAAGAAGCAGGGAAGCGTTCTCACCTTTGCAGTGGTAAGTCATGCAAGATGCTCATCCTGTGGCATCCCATTTAGAGGGAGGGTGGTTACACAGGAAAATGAAGCCGTTGACTGCATTTGTTACAACACACGCTGATGCCTTATGTTGGACTGTGATGCCTTGTGCTGCCAAGTGTGATGAACTGGAAAGTGCCAGGCAAGAGAGCTGAAACCTTTGCTTGACTCTACTTTGCAGTGAAACCTTTCCATTTGATCCCTGTTTGTTGGTATCAAAGAAAACTAGAGGTCATGAAACGAGTCTGCAGAAAACAAGTGGAGAAACTCACTGAGTGAAAGAAGTCGATGGGAGAAGTCATTTGAATTCTTCTGGCAGTGCCACAGGAAAAAGAAAATACTACCTCCCAGAAGATGTTGAATTAAAAAGGTGCCTTTGAGGTTTCAGCCTGTACATTGTAAGCGATACAAAACGCTAAGAACGTTGAAGAGCTCTGAGGAATGGACGGTTCCCATGCTTCGCTGTGCAGCCTCGCTTCGAAGGGCAAGCATGCAAAGTCCTGAAAAATCACTCCAGAAAATCGAAAGGGAAACTCACGCTGATGGGACGGAACTTCCAGTGCACTGGCTCAGTGCTGTCATCGCAGCATTGTCACACATGCCTGCGGGAATGGGAATCAAGGTCTGCCTGCAGCCCATATCCACCTGACAGAGGATGGTGCCTGAAAGGTCTGTTTAATGAATGAGTTTATCCGTTGCAAGGGGGTAATTTTAACAAATGTCAAACAAATAATAATAATATAGTCAAGTTCACCACTCCACCTTCTCTAAGGAGTTGGTACAAAGTGTTAACTATAAGGTGGACATTTATGTTGTGCATCAAACATAAGTATGAACTGTTATAAGCTTAACAAGTCTCATAGACTGAAATTTTCTTATTCAGGTTTTAGCTAAATCAGTCACACCAGGTAGAAAACAAGGGATGTAAATAGAAACTACATCCTTGACATCAGCCTTGTCCATGCTGCTTTTACACAGCTGTTATGTAGAGTATATTTAGGGAACAGGACCTGACCTGACTTCCACAGTTTCTGTTGCACGCAATTTCTGAGAGCAGGAGCAGGTGTTAGAGGATGTGGGAATGTGGTTTTCCAAACATCAGAGGAATAAATTTTAAGGAAAAGGAACAGTATTCTCATGGCAGCAGCACTCGTGTCCTCCACATTTTCCCCCTCCTCCACCCCCGCAAGGGGAACGTGCCACAGTCCCAAACAAACTCTTCAGTGACCTTCTCCAGGAACTACTTGCCTCTCCTTTACCTCTAGTTACA
Organism: Trogon surrucura; assembly: GCA_020746105.1. Lineage (NCBI taxonomy): Eukaryota > Metazoa > Chordata > Aves > Trogoniformes > Trogonidae > Trogon > Trogon surrucura. The sequence goes on from CM036621.1 coordinate 43,543,585, forward strand.
AACTGATGTGTAGAAAGCCCCTCACCAAAGCAGGTCTTCCTGGCACTGGCAGTTTTTGCTTCTGCTTGTTTACATCCTGCTAAATATATGTGGATGAAGTGAATATAAATGAGTACAAAAATAACTTATCATTGCCAGACTACACTCTCAAATTATACCTCCTCAGTACTTGCTTGACTGACGCATGTAAGCATATATCTTTCATATCCATACTAATTAATGAGTTGGCACCTCAAGAGATTCAAAAATACACCTTTTTGCATCCCTGGAAATGATGTGTAAGACTCTAGAGTATTTCCTCCTAAAATTGTACCTAATATTTATATTTCATTAAAAAAATACTTTTTACTTCAGTAGCTATCCTTTAATTCCCAGAGGGCTTCTCGCTTCGCAAAAGGGCACGAATAATGTGCCACATTAGTTAAGCAGTTCATGTCGCTCTTGGTTTTGCTGTTTCATGTGCTGGTCACGAACCGAGGGTGGGGTTCTCGGGTGCTGGGCTTCCCAAGTACGAGCTTTACATCTCTTCAACAAGCCCACAAGGAAGAGGCTAAGGGAGATTCAGGGAGGAGTTGTTGCACTTTTTTTGGGGGGGGGGCTAATCGTTTCAGGAGATAACAGAGAGGCTTGGGCTTTTGAATGATGGAGATTGAACGAGCTTCTGTCTTCCTATTGCTTCTCTAAAGAACTTCATGATAAGATGCTTAGATATCCATTTTCTTTTTTTCTTTTTTTCTGCTCAGTGGGAAGTTTCAAGCCGATAAAGGACTGAAAAGTGCTGCGATTTAATCTATTCATCCACTCCTTCCCCCTCTCCAAGCCAGCCCGTGCCCTGTGTATATCAGAAGGAAGAAAAGCGTGGTGGAATATGATACTGAAGCTGGTTTAAACCTTGCCCTTCTAGTCCAGAGTAAAGTTAATTTCCGTCAAATTACAAGTCTCTGTCACAGATGCAGGTGTGAATGTCACCAGAAGACATGCATTGTCAGTTTTTATTTCATCATGTGCTGAAAGCAGGAGGCAATTATTCGTGTTTAATATCTGAACTTTAAATAGCTTTAAAGATGTTGAAGTAGGTGTCCACTTAAATAAAAAAGTGGAAATAAAGTTTAAAATTCCGGTAGGTTTCAGAGGATAAGATGAGGGGAAATATCACGTTAATAAAGACCTGCCATAAAACGGAAAAGTAATTTTTTGTTTTAAAGCTCTTCAGGTTTTCAGCAGAGCTCACCTCTGCTTGATTCTTTCATAAAATTATGGTCAGTGCCAAAACCACAGAGAAGATTGCTGCTTAAATCATGGAGATATATGTTGGCTTAAAACAGTAAATGCTCATCAGTGCCCAATTTTATTTTAATTTTCAAAAAGGTGATGGGCAATGGATGACTGCAAAGAGGATTAGGTAGAGCTCTTATTTCAGAGTGCCCAGAGAAGCATAGAAATAGTTTTAAAAAATTTGAATATTGCAGATCTCCAATGGGAAAAAAAAATCAGATCTAACAATGTTGGTTTGGGGGGATTTTTTTGTTGTTGCTGTTTTTTTTTTTTTTCCAGCCAGTCTGACAGAATTCTTTTTTGCTTGAAGGTGACGGAGATGGAGCTGTAGAGGAACAGGAGCTCACAGCCCTGAGGTTGAAGGCACACATCACTGATGTTTCTCCAAACACCTCGAGGCTGCCGAAGCAGAAATCTCCCAGGATGTGCCTTCCTGCAGGTGTTCAGAAGCTTCTTTTCTCAAGTCCTAAGGAAAACAAGAAAGAATACAAGCAGCAGCAAAACGAAGAGTGGCCTGAAGCATTACCAGCATTGTTTCTTCAATGATGGGATGTAGTTGCAGGCTGCCACCCCTGACAGTGCTACTGATTTTGCTTTGGGACCCGTATCAACAGCTAGGGGACAAAACAAGTCAGGATGGAGCTGGCTCACTCCCTGTTCTGGAAAGCCCTGAGGTAAATATTCCTGCACTAAGCAACGTCAAAACCTTCTGGAGTCAGTGGAGAGAACTCTTATTACTGCCACTAATTTTTATTTAAAATTTTATTGCCACAACTCAGACAAAAGTTAGAAGCTTGGCATATGCAGGCTGTTAAACCCCTGATGGCTGATCATCAGCCCAGCCTCTAAACCATGGCTTTCAGAGCGGTATGTGGGGAGAGACTTGCAGAACTTGACCTGTCTTAAAGCACGTCAGCCAAGTGACACCGGATCCAGATTAATAAATACTCTTCCCTGCAAATGCATGCGAAGGGGCTGTTCAGGTATAAGACGTTGCCATATGGCGTAGCCAGTGCACCTGTGGCGTTGCAGGGAATGATGGATTGTGTGCTCGAGCAGTTAAATGGTGTCATCTGTTATTTGGATGAGAACGGGAGAGACCAGCATGTCAGCGAGGGAACACCTCTCTTCAAAACGTCTCACACCAAGATGTGAGTAAAAACCCAACAGCTGGCAAGCTGCTCCCTCAGTGTCTTGGGGTAGCCTGGCATATTTGAGGGCTGAGGTCAGTTTTGGTGATGCTGGATTACCCCAGAGGATTCCAGATTTTTCACCTTGGAGAGCCAAAGGCCAGAGAGAGAGGACTGTGACGTTGATTTATGTCGGCCAACGAACTGTTTCAGCTGGGGAGCAGCGCTTTGGTGGAGGAGCTCCTGGGAGCAGCCTTCATCTGCCTGCCTGGGAGCCTGCTCGCCAAAATGAAATTGCTGGGCCTGGCTGTGAGACGTCAACGTGAGTCAGAGGTTGCTGTGCACAGACAGAGAAATGGATGTTGCTTTAAGAAGAAGAGGAACCTGCACTACTGAGTGTATTATAATAGTTCACCGCTGTCTTGTTGGTTTAGACCACACAAGCCACATGAAAGGCTCCAGTACCGTGTGCTCAAATATCATTCCCTGATCAAAGCATGCGTTCTTGGTATTTTAATCCTTGCAGAATGCTCTTCCCTGAATAAGCTGTTTTGTAGCATGAGTAAGAGCGAGTAGAAGGATCTGCCCTCCCTGTTTGATTTCGCTTGACCAGAATACGCAAGAGAAACAAAAGGAAAATAGCACAGAACAAAAGACCTGTGAAAATAGATCCTGCTTCATGTGAGAAGCATTCACACGGAATTACAGAGAGGGGGAAAACTGAACTGGGAGTGTCATCTGGTAGAACGGTTCTGAAAATGAAGGAAAATGTGAGTAAAATATGTACAAAATTGGTTCAGCAAACAGAAAACAACAGGCAACAGGATTGTAGGTGGCTGACAGCCAGATGAGCCTCATGGCTCAAGGCGAGCTGAGCAGAAGGGTGGGCATTTCCCGCACGTCAGATCTTTCCTGCTATGGGATCTGTGCCGCCGAGAATGTTTATCGATAGCTGCCAAAGCACAGGGCAAAATAAACTGCTTTGTGGAAGGGGTTTCCAGGTGATGTCGTGTCTCTGCAAAGAGGCAGGCGAAGTCCTGAGGAATCAAACACGTGCAGACAGGGCAGCAGGCACAAGTTTCTGGGGCAGCAAGGGTCTGCCAACACACAAACGCACTAAGCAGCACCAGCACACCAGGAAAAAAAGGTACAGCAGGCTCATTTAATGGAAGCTGCAATTTCTATTGGAAATGGCTATGGGTATGCAAATAAAAAAAATCCCGGAGAGGTGACTGACCTCATTCGGATGCATTAATCACCATAGAATGGTTTGGATCGGTAGGGACCTCAAAGATTATCTCATTCCAGCCCTCTGCCATGGGCAGGGACACGTCCCACCAGACCAGGTTGCTCTAAGCCCAGTCCAACCTGGCCTTGAAGACTTCCAGGGAGGGACCATCTGCAGCTTCTCTGGGCAACCTGTGCCAGTGTCTCACTACCAGGAGGTTTGTAGAGGTAGGTTGGATGACATCTAGGCGTTCCTGCTCTGGCAGGGGGATTGGACTTCATGATCTTTCAAGGTCCCTTCCAATCCCTGACATTCTGTGATTCTGTGACATCTCGTTGCAGCGATGGCAGAGGCAGCTCTTTTCGTCTGCAGTCCCACTGGCATTCCCAGGCATCAGAGCTGCCTGTAGAGGCTACACCTCTAGCAGGAATAAATCAGTGCTAGCAAGAACGCAAGCGATTAAAGTCTTCACCCTGGCTTTACAGCTCTGACTTACGTTTGTCTCCTTTTGACATGCTCTGAAGGCTCAACCTCAGCGGAGATTGCAGACTTTGGGCTATTAGTCACAGCCATCAGGGGTTACGTTTGTCCTCCAGTCATTAAGAAGAGCAAATGCCTCCTTTTAATTGAAAAAGGTGCTGTCAGCTGCTCAGTTTGCAGGCAAACAGCAAGGAAAAGTCTGGCACAAGTCACTCCAAGGGCTGTAATTGCCTGAGATGTTTTGTTTGCATTACCCCCCCTCCTCTTTCCAGATTTGCTTCTTTCCTTTTGTGTTATAGAAGGCCTGAAAACACAGCAGGGGAAACTGAGCAAGCACCGCTTTTCACGGCAAAGCTGCTCCAGCGCAAGTGTTATCGAATCACAAAGGGAAAAGTAGGGCCCGTCCCCTTCGTCTTTTGTCGCTGTAAGCAGGGTTCTGAATAAGGATGATGAGTAAAAACAACTGTGATTTTCAAATCAATCTTAACACTAATAGGATTTATTTTTTTCCTTTCATGTGAATAAATTTTTACTCCGATAACGTTACAAACACGAAACTATAGACTTGCTCCTAGGTCTCGCTTCCTTTGCAGAGGGAGAAGGGATGAGGAGAGGAGCACCCTGCACCTCTTCGAAAGCATCCCTTCATCTCACCACAGCTCTGTCGAGCATCCAGATGTCCCACACCAGCTCGGGGTGCAGTGAAAACCCTGCAAAGGTCTTCTCATCAGAAATCTTGGATCCAAAGAAAATCATCTTTTCAGACTCACGTGCGTGATCCCGCAAGAATTGCTGGTGGTGATGGTTTGACATTTTTCTGAAAACACTTGGCCACTTCTGCATATTCTGAATTACGTGGTCATCTTCTGATCAGGACAAGCATTTCACAGTGTTTGTGATGTACAGATCAACATCTTCTGCTTACGTGTTTTCTGACTGATTTCACCCATTCATCTCCGGTGGAGTTTTTTTTTCAAAATGAAAATAAAAATAGGAAGATGTGCTGAATAGCTGTATTTTCAGATTATTCCAAGTAGTGGCTGATCTAAACAGCAGTAGTATAGTGGACCAAGTTGAGCTCCCATAGTGGGAATCATTCTCTACTGAAGATCTTAAGAAGATTTGTAACTTCATTTGTCTAAGAACCCGGTCTCTATAGTACTCTCTTGTTTACAAGCACAAGTATAAATATACTATATTTCTTACACTAATGGCACTCTGAGAAGACTCAGACATATTGAGCAAGGATGTGTTTGGCCACAAAAGGTCAATCCCTGCACCAAAGAACTTACTCGTATCTTAAGAAGATAAATGACAGTTGAAAGCTAAGAAAGATAATTTTATTAATCTTCCTGAAAATACAATCATTCACTATTATTACTATTTTAAGCAGTTATATGCATGCCAGGCAAACTGTATGTTTCCAGAATTATATTAAGTGTGAAGAGATTTTTTTTTCCTAGATTTTTTTTAAATTCATAATGTCCTGCTCAACTTCCAGAAGAATTGAGATGCCTTGAATAGTTGTTTAGCAAATATTAGTTATTTTCTCTAGCAAGGAGATTTAGCCGGCATCCATCCAGAGCATTCTTATCCCTAAGAATAAGAGGTACACTACTCCTCATCTTGTTGGTGCATAAAATCTACAGTTATCTGTATTCATGAATTAAATACAAATTATTTATTGTTAAAGATTTAAGTTATTAGAAATTGAGCTTTAGAGATGCATGCCAAATGTCAAAGGATTTGTCTAAATAATATAAATGTTGAAATTATGCAACTTAAAATTGTTGGCTTTCTAACAAAGGAAGAAGGCTTTAGCTACAGGAATTGTAACTGCCTAATACCGACAACTTTCAAATCAAGTAAGTCCCTGTGGAAAGCTTATAGGAAGATTTTCAGGCAGTGCCGTGTAGTAGGAAAAACATTTTCAATATCATTCTGAATGTCCCTTCTCTGTTCCCAGGGAGGCTGTCCCTGGTTAATATTTCCTTTTATTTTCAACTTTCCAGACTTTATGGCAGCAGCCTCTAAAAGCCAGTGAGAAACCAAACCTTTTGTGACATCGCAGTTCGTAGCCATCACGGGTGGGGTCTTCACCAGCATCATTGAAGTCTTGCAAACTGAAGGAGGCGCAGACGCAGCCCACGGAGGACTCATTTCAAATGGGCAGTGCAGAGGACATGAGGAGTTCTACACCTGAGAAGAGGAACTGCCCTTCTCCACATCCAAGACTGTCAAACTCCAGCGGCTCGAGCTGGTGGCAGCGTGTCCATCGCACATCTCCACAGTCCCGCATCTGTGATCCTGCACTTGGTGAGTCGAGCTTGGGATCAACCCTAAATTATTATTGAAAATTGCAGTAGCTGGGTCTATAAGTTAAGAGGTATTGAACAACGAAGGGGCAAAAACACGCGCGTGCTCATGGACGTACACATAAAGTAGAGTTTTTTAGTGTGGCTCAGAACAGTCAGTTACTGACGTCAAGAAATAAATGGGAAATGAGAACACCATGGGCATTGGGATGGCTTCAGCAGTCAAGATTGGGTTTTTCAAGTCGTTATCCTCAGGATCATTAAAGATCAAAAGTAAATTTATTCATGTCTTGCTATCTTGTATAGGCTATTGCTTTTGTATTGAAGCAGTGACTCCCATATATGTGTTTATGTTTACTAGAAACAGAGGTGACTAGCAGAAATCTGATAGTCTTTTTTATTATTAGGGCTTCTGAAGTTTAAACTTCTAAATCGTATGCAAAAAATATTTAAATAATACTATCAAAGGCTCTGTCTTTTGGAGATTCAGTTCATAAATATGCACTTTGATGGAGGAAATGCAGACCCTTTTATGCTGTATGAATGTCATCAAGGAGATATTCTCATGCTAATTATTACAGACAATTCTTGGCTGAACAGCTCTCAGATAATGTAAGAAATGGTGTGGGCTCGTTTCCACATTCTTCTATTCTTCTGCTAAAGCTTTTTTGCTGGCTCTGCTGTTCCGTTGGCACCTCGCCATCCCTGGGGAGAAGCAGTTTGGAGTCGGGAAGGGGTTGTCAGGGATGGTGAAAGACCCACACGCACCCCGGCCACAACCTTAGAATCATAGAACAGTTCAGGCTGGAAAAGACCCTTGGGATCATCGAGTCCACCCACTAACCCTACACTACAAGTTGACCCCTAAGCCATATCACCCAACACCACATCTAAGCGACACTTAAACACATCCAGGGATGGCGACTCAACCCCGTCCCCAGGCAGTCTGTTCCAATGTCTGACCGCTCTTTCCGTGAAGAATTTCTTCCTAATGTCCAGCCTAAACTTGCCCTGTTGCAACTTGAAACCATTCCACCTCGTTCTGTCCCTAATTACCTGTGAAAAGACACTAGCACCAACCTCTCTACAATGTCTTTAACCTTCATGAACCCAACTCTGGGCTTAGAGCCGTGTTTGAGACCAGCCTCTCTCTAGTTGCCCCAAAGGTTCTTGCAGCAGCCTCAAATGCATGTGCAAGGAGTAGGTGCACGTGCTACGTCTGCCTTTGCACTTATACCAAGTACAAAGTGTCAGAGATCAGTTGTGTAGACATCACCCTGCAGGGATGTACACCACAAGCAACAGCTGCTACCGGTAAGAACATGAATTATCAGGTTTGGGCATGAGACGAACATGAGAAATGCAAACATGTGATGGAGTCAGAGGATTAGACTGTGGTGACCCAGCTTTTTTTTGTGACCTTTCCCATTGTTTATCTCTACATCCTTAATGAGATTAAATCCTAGCAGCCTGCAAGGAAGTGGACAAAAGCGCTGAACATTTTGTGCTGGTAGTAGTAGCTGTAATTATCTACAGGAGAGATGTAGAAAATTAACAATCGAGTTAAAAAAGCTGAAGGCAAAACAAGTTTAATATGGTTTTCCTTTTACATCAGGGCGCAGAGGGGGAAAAGCATGTGCCAAATTTGAAGTTGACCACTGATGGCCATTACTTACGAGGCTGACTGACCCTGGCAGCCGTCGGTCGATGTTATTCTCCCCCAAATCCAGTATTCTTTGGCCGTTTCTGCAGCGCTCTGAACAGAGGCGGGCTTGTCCATTTGTAGAGTATGTTCCTCCTAATTTTTTGTTCTTCTCTTCCAAGCAGCAAGGGAAAAGTAATGCTGGGTTCTGTGTCTGGTTTAAGGGTGGTAAAAGCAGGGCAGGGGTCTTTCCATTTGCTGTACTGAGACAGCAATTGCGGAGCTGAGTAACATGTAGAAAAACGCATAGAGAAGCAGTCAGTTGAAATGGATACTGGAATAAATGAATTCAGGTGGTGAAGGAGGAGTAACTGAGGCTGAGCATCCTGACAAGGTTGGGTTGTTTGCATTTCCTCTGGGTGGATACAGGCTCTCCTGCCTGTGCCATGTTGCTGTCGGTACAGATCCTAAACAGGGCTTGAAGAGGAGAGCTGAAATGTGCAGAAGTGTGAAACAGAAAATGTCAGCTTTCCAGGCCAGGGAACTTGCAGAAAAATAAATGCAGGAAAGAAAAGAGTCCCCTTTTGTCTGCAGAAGGGCATCTGCAGTAACTGGCAGCTGAACCAGGGATTCTTTATAGCAGCGCAACACTGAGAGACAGCGAGGTCTGTCAGGGATTTACCACCCTGGATCTGGAGTGCTACAAAGCTGGTAGAATCCTTTTTTTTTTTTTGGATCAGGTCACAGTTGGGTTTCAGGGCATGTCCCATTCTGGGAAACTGCACCCCAGGACACAGGCGTCCCCGTGTCGCCCTTAAAGGGGACCTGAGCTCTCTGTCTAGAGGCAAGAGTTGCTCCACTTTTGTATTCCTTTTGGATGAATCCCAAATCAGAAAGTAAGTAGGGTAACCTGGAAAGCTTGGGTGGAGGTTTGCCAGATTGATTTCATGACCTCCTTACAAGATATCTTGGAAAAATACCATGAGACAGCATCGGGGTGGCTGGGTCCCATTGCGGTGACTAGTGTGGCAATGCAACGTGACAATTTGCTTCCTGACACCCGGAGCCAGCCAACTGCCATCTCCTCACCCTGCACCCACAAGCTTGTTGTCAGGGCTTTCAGCTAGAGCTCAAAAAAAGAACAATTACCCCCCTCATTCCCTTCAGCCCGAGTGCAAGTAGGTTTTGGTTGAATCAGTACCCAAGTCCGAATCTAAGTGGCTAATACCGAGAATTGCTTCATTACTGTTTGTGTCTGGTTTATGCTTTATCTAGGAAAAGGTTGAACTTGATGATCTTAAAGGTCTCTTCCAGACCAAACTGTTCCTTGATTCTATGAAATACAGTTTTATCCGCTCTTTCCATCTGCTGCTGTGGCCCTTGAGCATGGGGTCACACAGCAGACATACAGGGTACAAGGAGGGTGTGTTTATATGTATGTGTATATATAAATGAAATTAAATAGCTTTCCTGGGACAGGGAAGGAAGACTAGACTACTTGATGTTCAGATTTAGGTCACTGCAGGTATACTTCAGGCATGAACAAAACAGTTTGGTGTTTTTTTATGAAAAGCAAGTCAGTATCATTTAAATGTGGATAAAGATCTCCCTGTGCTATACCTTTCATCTTCGTTCAAAAAGTGTATTTTTAACTGCCTCTCTTTCTATGTCCAATAGCGTCTTGAGTTTCTGGTTCTGTGTGGATGGATTTTTGATTTGCAGCATGATCCTGCTGCTGTTGAGGGCTCATCCATGCCTTTGGCACCTTGGATGTACCCGTGTGAAGGATGAGATCTGCCTTTCGCAAACTAGTCTGGTAGGCTGTTACTCAGTCGTACTATTAGAGTGAGCACAGCCAGGACTTCCCAAATACAAATGCTTTATAACCAAGCTGGTCCCCTCAGTTTTCTCATCACTTCCAAGACATGAGCCAGGCTTATTTGGTCTTGATACTCATACGAATAATAAGGGCATCTGAGGGAGAGCACACAGATGTCCATGCCTGCTCAAAATTTGAAGTAATTCTCTGCATTTGTGCAACAATTAGAAAGGGGTGCCACATGAGAGGACAGCGTAATCTTCCTTGGTTTAAACTAAAACTTTTTAATTTTCTAATTTTTAAAAAGAATTAGATATGGTGCTTTTCTTTCAGCACTCTATAAGCTTCTACTTCTATCTTAATAAGGAAGGCAAAGCTGAACTGAAGTTTTTAATATATTAAATCAGAAACCTAGACTCGAATGAGAGATAAGCACCCAATAACACCAGAAAGACCCATGGAATTGAGTCGGTTATAAAGAATGTATGCACCACGATTAGGAGGTTAGAAAGGCAAAAACCTTAATGTTCGCTCATGCAAGAATGTCACATCACTGGCCTAAATAAGGAGTTTGACAGTAATAAGACTTTAAAAGTGGGCTTTTCCAGGTAGTGCTGTCTTATGATAAACAGAGATCATAAAACTTTGATTTAAGTGTATTCCTGGGACACTAGTGGCTAAGACGGTCATTCATCTGAAGTTTGAAAATGTATTTTCCAACCTCTTTTAGTAAATGGCTATTAATACAAGGCGTATTGACACCCCTCTGCATGACTGTGCTTCCCAGGTTTGCTTTCCTTATCTGTATCTTTGCAGTCCTTGTCTAATGGCAGACAGAGCCAATCTTGTGAGGGATTTGCTGCAGGGATAAACTTCATTTACTTTCCACTTCGTCTAGGGTAAAAAGCAAGCAATTGTCTTGCAAGTTTGATGAGAGAGGAATTTCAAAGTGCTAGCGAAGGACACCTGTCCCTGAGTTACTTGGGATGGAGATTTTCACTCAGGATAGTGCACGGGATGTGGCAGGAAAGCAAAGTTATTTAACTCACCAGAAAATTAAGTCTTCTCCCTCCTAGCATGCATGTGCATTTATTTTGAACACTGACGAGCTCGACAAAAATCAAGCCTGGTTGTACATAGATTAAAAAATGATATTGAAGGGCCTGCCCTTCCTGCAAAATTTATTTTCTGAATCGGAGGATTTGAGCCAAGAGTAAAAAAAACCCACAAAACCATGTTACAGCAAGCAGGGCATGGCAGATACTATAGACCACCACTTAAAAACCCCTTCTTACTCTTTCTAAACACCAGGTCAGACTATAATTCCCAAGGGAACAACAATACCATTTTTACTGGAGCCTCTCAGAAAAATGGCTGAAGCTCGGTGGTCTCTTTTCAGAAAACGAAGCTGCCAAGGTTCAGGAGCTTTAGCAGCAGTGCAAGCCTTAGGTGGCTGTACCATCTCTCCGCAGAGCCCAGGGTGTTGCGTGCCCGGCAGTGCCGGGCACTGTTGAGGAGTCGAGAAGGGAGAAATCTCATGAGCCGGGCAATGGAAACAGGGAAGGAGCAAAACAGTTATTTTCTGAGGGGGGGAAAGTGAGGTGCAAAGCACATCTCAGTCTTATTGGTCTGTCTGACAAATTAGCCTGTGCCTGCTTTTGTGCGGGGCAGCAGTGACACCTCATGGCTGTCACCGGGTATCGTCCCCACCACCACGGCAATGACACACGCGACAATACGTCGTTTTGGAAGCTTTTTCCCCACGGTCCTGAGACCTCATCCTGCTGTACAGCATCTCCCCTGCATCCCTCCTGCAGCATCCCGGGCAGGACCCCACAGCCCTGCCCGGTCCCTGGGTCTTTAACATTCCTCCTGTTTTATCCTCTGCTGCTCCAGCTACCCAGGAGCAGCCACTGTAGGGTTGTATTTTTTTCTCCCCCATCCTACCGGCAGGAAAGAGGCAGGTGGGCTGTAGTGTCGTGCAGACAGTGCTCTAATTAAAATGCTCCTCACTGGCATGTACAGAAAGTTGAGAGAGACACAAAAAATGCTGATTTCTATGGGGGGGGGGGGGGGGGGGGAGGGGGGAAAGAAGACATGTTCAAAGCTTAAGGTTTTTGCAGACATTCAGGAAACTCTTCCAAGAGTACAAGGTAGTCAATCATTAAATTGGCAATTTATTTGTTTTCCGATGGGAGGGGGGGAGCGCGTGGAGGACATGTAGGAGTTGAAAGAGTGCCCGTGTTATTCACTGTGCATCCGGGAACAGAAGATTAAAGCAGCAATTAGAAGGTTAGAACCAATAATAATGCTCTGGCAACTTACAGAAGCTGCAGAACATGTGTTTGTTCTCTTGGTATTTTTACTGCAAACTGTCATCAAAGCTGTGTGACGCCCCCCAGTTCTCATGCCACGGTTGTGTGCATGCAAATTTGACACCTTCAACGTGAAGACGGATTATATCTTCACTAGTTTAATTTGGTCCAAAGCAAATTGTCACTATTTCCTTAAGAAAACACTGTTTTTTCATGAGGAAACTATTGAGTGCCAACTGAGGGGTTTTATTTTTTCATGAATTTAGCCCAGGCAACCAGACAGAATTATACTTTTATTATTTGCTTCCACTGTATAATCAGCTTTTTGTTAAAGATGACAGCTTTCAGCCAAGAATGTCCAATGTTGTGGGCTGGTTTGTTGTTTTTTTTTTTTTCCTCGGGGAAACAAGACACAGGAGGCAAAAAATGTTGAGCTTTTTTGGGAATATCAAAACCAACAAGCAACATTCAAAACCCACCTCGACACGTTCCTGTGCACTCTGCTGTAGGTGATCCTGCTCTGGCAGGGGTGTTGGACTAGATTATCTTTGAGGTCCCTTCCAACCTCTAACATTCTGTGATTCTGTGACACGGGAAGGATGGAAGCGTTATAGCTGTGGGGTTGATGGTTTATAGCTGTTGGATTGACGGGGCTCTGATCCTCCCGCTGTTTCATTCCTGGGCTTGAAATGAGAGCAGGGCGTGGGGATGGAGTCGCAGTGCATTACTGGAGGATTTCCCCTGTTTGGGGCTGTCTGTGGTGACCTCGGGCAGCCCCCCTGGCTCTGCAGGGTTATGCCCAGGAAGGCTATGCTTTGGAGCTGAGGCTTGAGCTCAGGATTATGGTTAAAAACATAGTTTTGAGGAGCCGTAAGGCCAAGTTCCTAAACCAACTCACCTCGGCGAGTATTGCCTTGCAACAAAGATGGCTGCTTTCCAAGAGAAAAGAAAAAAGGAAACCCACTGTCAAAACCGCCTTTGCTTTCTTTTCTTTTCTGTGCCCTTGAGTTTTTTCCCCTCACGTGCTCTTTTCAAAGCGCCTTTTCTTGCCAGCCCTGCGAGGCGAGCGCCGCTTTCTCAAAGCCAGCGCTTCGCAGCTCTCACCTAAAAAAGCAAGAGCCTCAGTTTCCCCCTCTTGGACCTTTCCCCAGCACACCTGAGTCTCAAAGCCTACTGCTTTGGGCCCCAGACCGAAAGCCCTTGACCTTGGCTGAGGCCATGAGAAGTCCTGGTGAGCATTGGCTGCCTCTCCCCAGAGCCTTTGCCGCATTTTTTTTTTATCAAAGCAGACAGCAAGGCGTTGATCTCGTGTGTAGACCTGAAGCAGAAGATGGAAAAATATTAACGTTTCGTTGTCCTCGTGTTTAAAAGCAAAACCGTTTAAAGAAACGGGTCTTCACCAAGAAGAGGAATGTTTTTCTTAACTGCATAGCAACAAGCTGTAGCTGCAATTATTTATATTGAGTATGAAATTCCCTCGGTGCTTCATTTATTCAAAGCTATATTTTTACTGGGGTTTTGTTTTCACAGATGGCTAAGCTAAGATGCTGTCTTGGGCTTAAATATCTACACAAACTTTGGCAGTCCCCACCAGCAAACAAAAATAGATTAAAAAAAAAAAGCAACACAGAAAAATTGCAGTTAAACTTGCAAAGCCCTCCAAAGAGCACAGCAATATATTCTTAACTAATTTAAAACTACAATTATCTACTGAGAAATTTAATGTACTTCTGTCATTGCCACATAGTTGCTATTTGTTGTCAAGTGACAATTCTAAGTGTGATTTTTTTATTTTTTTTTAACCCCTTTACAAAAGGCACAGGTTTAAAATTTGATTCCAGCACTTGTTCTGAGCACTTTGCTCAAGTAAAGTTTATTATTCTCCTTTAGGAAAAGAAAGCTGAGGGCTTAAAACCAAAATATTCACACTCAGCTGACACTGCAATTCACTTTCAATGCTTTCTACCAGCATAGAGCGTTATTTGAGAGTAACACAGGTGCAGGATAGTGACCAAGAAGCCTCAGGGGACCACAAAGGTTGTTGACCAGTAGTGCAAGGGCATGGTCATCACCATCCCTGTAGAGTACTGAGGAGGTGTCTTTCACCTGATGAGAGGCTTCTTCCTCATCTGGCTCCATCACCAACCTTCATTTCTGATGCTCTGGAAGAAGGATCATCTATTTCTAGCATTGAGATCCACAAGGGGACTTCAGTCTCCCAAAGCACGTACTGAGTGTTGCAGCCGTGAGCTCCCGTGGTCTGGGGGTTAGTTTGGCTCTGCTGCCTGAAGGTGCTGAGAAACCTGCTTGGCCTCTCTCTGGCTCAGTTCTCTGAGTTATAATATGGGATTAGGGCCCCCCTGAAACATGCCAAAGGTGTGAAGGTGACTTCTATGGACCAGGTAGTAGAAAAATACTGATTCCAAGCCACGTTCACCATTTAAAAGAAGAAGTATTGGGGATGTTTCGACTTCCATGAAGGTCTTGGAGATGAGTTACGGTATGGTCTAACGCATCCTCTGTGCCAGTGCTGTTAGTGCTCATCAGTCAGCACGAGAGCGGCTGCCACGATCAGAAACAATTACTCACTCCTACTGCAGCTGCAAACAGAGAGAATAACGAATACGTTTCACTGGCTCCTACCACTTTATGTTTTCATATCAACCAGTCAGTCAGACTCTGTATGAAGCAGCATGTGTCTGTTCATTAAGAGGAGAAGATGTTGATTGGTACCAGAAGATGAGTGCAGAGTGATTTAATTGTAGCCCTTTGGCACATCTACATTAGATGTATTAGGCACTTAGGCACTCCACACTGACAGCAACAATGGGAATTATATTGGAATAATACGATTTTTAAAGATGTACTTATATATAAAAAAATAATAATCTACCCCCAAAAATGGAACCCTTTTGATGTCTGTGATTAAGTATTCCAGGTAATTTCACATCATCAGTCATTCTCCTAAACCAGACTGAAAGCTGTTAGCTCTCCCCTTCTGCGCAAGCTAGCTGATCTACAAACAAGGAATATGTTCTCACAAAGAGAGCGCCCTTATTGATCGGCAAGATGTATTGTTAGCGTTTCATCACACTTGATCATTGTACGCTCCTCTCCTGACAGATTATTTTTTTTTAATTTGTCACCAAGTTAGAGACAGGCAAACTGCGAGGGCATCCTCTGCCTGTAGCCAGGAGGGATGGGGTCTCCTGACCAGAAACAAGGTTCACCTGAGAGAAATCACTGGCGATGAGCTGGCATTTTCCTGCTCAAGACTGTTGTCTGAAACCCACCCTGAATCACAGAATCATAGAATTGTCAGGGTTGGGAGGGACCTGAAAGGTCATCTAGTTCCACCTCCCCTGCCATGGGCAGGGACATCTTCTTAACTGGGTTTCTCAGAGTGCTCATACTTGTTCCAGTCTTCTGGGAGCTTGCGAAAGCTATAGCCCTAAGAGGACAGTTTTCTGGAAAGACAAATTGTGGGTTGCAGTTTAAGGAATTGTAGGCACCAGTCACCTATTACTGTCAAACAGAGACTAGAAAGGCAAAGCAGACTTGTTTTCTGTTACTCAGTGAGCGTGATACATGATCTCTTTAATGGCATTTTAGTTATTTAAACCTCAGAGACAGTCCACCTGGGAGGCAGCTGTCGAGTGGCTGATCTGCAAAGGACAGAAACTCAGGACTTGGCATTGAGTAGTGCCGCCCCTCGTACCCTACAGCTCACGTGGCTTCTTGCTTCAGCACCACCCTGAGCTTTGGCCACTTCTGTGCTGCTCATTTTGCAAACTTCTCCGCACAACTGCAGGTCTCTGAACCCATGGAGCCCCTAGTGACATCCAGCCCTCCAGAAAGATGGGGGGGTCTTAAGAAGCCATGTTCCTCTAACGCCAAAAGTCAAGCAAAGGTAAAAAAAAAAATATAACTTTACAATCCATTTTCAGGATTATTTAAATTTTCTGGCAAGTGTCCATGTTTTCTTTTTTTTTGCAATAAACACTTTATTAACAATTTATTAACAATTTCATTAACAGGAACAGATTGGGATGCTGGAAACAAATACATTCGGCAAAACACAAGAGCTTTCTCCAGCCACTGTTTTCCTAGGTCCTAGGGCCAGCCCTGGTCCCAGAGCAAGGGAAGGCTCCTTCTCCATCATCCTTCCTGTATCAAGGACCCCGGCCCATCCTTACTCTAAGTTGAGATGCTCACCTACTACACATCGCTGACGCTTTCCTCGACAGGCAGAAGGTTTGGCAGGTAAATCACATGGGAGCATGAAGTGCTACAGCCCCGAGAAGAACAAGAGCACAGGTAGGAGTACAGGTACAACGTTCCCGAGACTGCCCTGGGAAGCCGAGTGGCTTCTGCCACCCCCAGCACGGGCCGTGGTGTCTGCCTGGCCACAGGTACTGGGCTGTCTTTGCTGGGGACCCAGCAAGCTTCCCAGTCCTGTCCTAACAGAATCACAGAATGTTAGGGATTGGAAGGGACCTCGAAAGATCATCAAGTCCAATCCCCCTGACAGAGCAGGAACACCTAGATTATGCTACATAGGAACGTGTCCAGGCAGGTCTTGAATGTCTCCAGAGAAGGAGACTTCACAACCTCTCTGGGCAGCCTGTTCCAGTGTTCCGTCACCCTCACTGAGAAGAAGTTTCTTCTCAAGTTTAAGCGGAACCTCTTATGTTCCAGTTTCAGCCCATTACCCCTTGTCCTATCAGTGGTTGTCACCGAGAAGAGCCTGGCTTCATCCTCGTGACACTCACCCTTTTTATATTTGGAAACATTAATAAGGTCTCCCCTCAGTCTCCTCCAAACTAAAGAGCCCCAGCTCCCTCAACCTTTCCTCATAAGGCAGATGCTCCACTCCCTTAATCATTCCACATGCATTATGGTGGGAAGAGCATGACTGAGTCAGTTCTGCCGTTTGTTTGAAAACGCGTTCCGCACTAAAACATTTTTGTGGGGCTGGAAATTCTTTTCAGCACCTGCTAATTATTTTCACAATCTAGCATCTGCTCTTAACATTTTTAATTGTAACTATTAATCCTCACTCATCTACATGTCCTAGACCTGTGCGAGGCAATAAGGCATTTTATGCTCAGCAGCACCCTGCCTCTTGACTCATTTGTCGAAAGGATATTTGTACAGTCGGTGCTGAATGTGAGGTATCAGCTGCGTAAACCTGGCCGTTAAAAAGAACGTCTGTATATTACCTGGGCCAGGAGTTGGTACGTACCCAGCAATTGCCTCCTCAGATAGGCAAACACGTCTCTGAAGTTTTGGTTCGATTCATACATGCCGCAAACAAATCTGGAAGGTATCTGAATGTAATTTCACCTTTGTGTTAAGTGAAACGGTGTTATAATTGTAATTAATAAGGACTGGATTTGACTTCAGTCTCTTGACACATATTTGGTTCCCTAAAGAAATTTTTTAATCTGTTTTGAAATGCAGCAAGTACAAAAAATGCTCCTTTGTTTTCAAAATGTGGTCAGGTAGCTATCCACAAATACTGACACCAAAGCTCTGGCAGATTTGTGTCATGACCACTGGTCGTCTCCTCCAAGCCAAGCCAGCATCCCTGTTGCTGCATTCAGAGAAGAGCAGTCAGACCAGGGTAGTATCCATTTCCCTTCAGGTCTGTGGGAATGATGTGCTTTCCAGTTGTCTCTGACAGCAAAGAAATTCCTCTTTTCTGTCTAATGAATGCTGTCTACCCAGGCATCTCTGGACAGCTTTCAGGGAGGGTTGTTTGATGGTGAAGTCCATTAGTAGCTGCCTTATCAGAACGGCAGCTGGCGCTGCCCCTACCCTTGCTGCCAGAGACAGCAGCCAAATATTTTCTGCTGGCAAAGTATGAAGAAGTCTACTGAAGCGTTCATCTAGACTAAAATCTGGCCCATCGTTTTTCATGCACGGCCCTCAAGCTGCACAAAGGTCTGTTCACTTCTTGGCTTGCAGTCACTGACATCCATCAAATGCGCTCTACAAGAAGCCCACTGGGAGAAAAAGGGCAGAGGAGACACTACTATTTAGTTATGTCCTGTTAGTCCCAGCTGCACCACGGCCAAACGCAGCCAGAGCTTATATGTCTCATCCTTGGCATGCGGTCGGGGTTCAGAGGTTCATCTTCTCCAGTCACACCGCAACCTCGCCTCCAGGCTCTTGCACAAACCCAGCACCGTGTCTCGGTGCTGGCGCTTGGTCCACAAGGCTCAACAGGACGTGTGTGGTTCAGCCTCTTTGCACTCCCCCCACCACCCCCGCCAATGGCCTGGTTTCTCCTGGGGTTTCCCTCGGGAACCTCCGTTCCTCCTGCAAAATTACAGCCTCCTCTGGCAAAGCCAGCAAAAATTTTTCAGAGCAGGCTCTGCCTTTGCTTCGGTTTGGGATGCTTCAGGGGTCGGTCTATTAAAACTTCCTCTCCTAGGGATGGTTTTTGGGACAGGGGACAGTGCCCCCAGATGAGGACTCCTGCGGGGACTATGTGTTGCCAGTTTTCTTAAAATGCCATCATACGCATCCGTCTTGACGTGATGTGAGGCGGTGTTGGTGCTTTTGTGTTTTGAGTTGCTTGCCACTAGTGCAAAATCTCTTCAAAGACTTTATAGCTGGCTTAAATGTGGAAGGACAAAATCTTTTCCTTCTCCTTTATCTGTCACAAGCTTTCTTAGATGATTATGCTTATCCTCCTAAAGCCTGAAGATGCATCAGGCTGGAGATTACTATACGTATACAGGTAATTGGGGTGGCGTGTTCTAATGCGAAATGCTTAATTAGAAGAAGCTTTGTTCAGGAGACCAGAAAACAGCAATTTTCTGAAATAAATCAGGTCTGGGTGAGAGGAGGATGTGGGGTTATTTTCCCCCCCGTCACACCTGCTGATGTGCATGATGCCACCCAGACAGAGGCTGTCATCAACGAGGACGCCTCAGCCGTAATCTCAAATACAAACTGGCTTCGCAGAGCTGCTTCTCCGCTCTCCATCTGCTTTCCCACCTCACCCAAGCCATTTAGCCACTTACTTTCTATTTCAAAAGGTGGCATTTATTCTAATTCTTTGTTCCAGTTCCCTTGTTCATCGACCAGTGAAGCCCTTGGCTGCGCAGCAAGGCGAGGCTCGATGTCTGGCTGGGGCCGGGAGAGTGCTGCGCCCTCCTTTATTGCTTTGCTAATGCCACGCTGATAAAACTTATCTTCTCTGGAGGCTGGCACAGGGAAGGGCCTGTAAAAAGAAAAAAGAAAAAGCAATTTCCAGTGTGTAAAGATTGTGCTGTTCCAGGAAAAAGAGGACTTGAGGTGGTTTTCATCCAGCTCAGCCTGGGGGCAGCACGCAAGGGCTTCTGGGCAAACTGCTGGGACGTGTCAGAAATACCGCGTTACGCCGCGTGGCGCTCATTTATTTCTCATCCGAAAGTTTTCAGCAGGCCTGCCGAGAAAGCTGGAGTGGAAGAGCGTCCTTATCTGTAATTCGAAAGAGCAAATGCATTTTCTGGAGTGAGGAGGAAGAAAAGCGCCTTCTGCGAAAAAGTTGTAGCAGATTACATACAAACTGGAAAAAAAGTAAAAATTAGGCATGATGTCTTTATTGTCTGCCAGCCAAAAAAAATGAAAAAAAATTTTAAGAGGGGAAAAACTGCAAGCTAGGTGTAGACTCATTTGTGAATTGACCCCTGGCCGTCAACAAGGCACGTGGTGGTACAGAGGAAGCGGTGACAGTGACGGGCAAATCTCCCTTGGGCTTCCATAAGAGGTTCTGCTTAAACTCAAGAAGAAACTTCTTCTCAGTGAGGGTGACGGAACACTGGAACAAGCTGCCCAGAGAGGTTGTGGAATCTCCTTCTCTGGAGACATTCAAGACCTGCCTGGACACGTTCCTATGTAGCATAATCTAGGCGTTCCTGCTCTGGCAGGGGGATTGGACTTGATGATCCTTCGAGGTCCCTTCCAATCCCAACATTCTGTGATTCTGTGATTCCCCAGCCCTGGCTACCTGAAACCCCCTGCATCCACATAAACCCTTCAGAGATGTGGAGGGAGAAAATTCAACCGAAAAGGCTCAAGAATTTGAGGTTAAGGATAGGGAGGGTAAGAATCTACTGTTTAAGAGGATGGGTAAAGAACCAGAGTGATTTGGGGAGAAAAACATGGATTTAATTCATCATTTATGAAGTAGGGTAGTGAGAGGAGTGCATCAATAAAAACGATCCAATCTTAAATACACTTTGCCCCCTCCCAGGAGGGCTACCTCCTTCCCCCCCATCAGTGCAAGGGGGGCAGAGGGTGGGGAGTTTGGTCCATTTGGCCATTACTCATTGTCTGTGGCAGCTTGTCCTTGAGAAAGAGAGCTCCTCACAGTCTCTTCTTCACGCCACGTGGTGTCCACCTCCCAGGAGGCAATACTCTTCCTCCTGGGAAGTCCCTCATGGTGGAAGGTGTTTCTTCTCCTTTATGAGATACCTAAAGTAGATCAAGGGCTGGCAAAATTGCCATCCTAGAGAAGCTATAAAATCTGAGGTTAATCTCAGCTCCTCTTTAAGGCAAAAAAATTTGCACTGTGTGTATAAATTCAGAAATCCTTTTGGAAGGAAAACTCCTGCAAGAGTCCTGGGCTAGAACTGGAGTGCTGAGGGAGACTTCTGTGTCCTCCCTAAACCTTAATAACTCAATGTGGTGAAATTTGAAAGTTGAAGCTGCAACAGCCAGATATTTAGGATACAAAAAAAATGAAATGTCTTGGTTTGAGTTAGTCAAGGGATTCATAGCTTTTTGTTTAGCCTACAGCTGCATGGACTATTAGAAGTGGAACCATATGGAATCATAATTGAAGAAAAATCCTTCTTCCAGTGATAGGATCAAAGACTTTTGGTCTCTGCTCTATACGTAATAGTTTTAAGTGGTCCATCTGTTCAGAAAGCGAAACAAAAAACTGCAGACTTTCTTCCTAATATTTGTATAAATGTCATGTTTAAAACAAGAGCAGCATCAGTGTATTTTTTTCTTCTGTTTGCATTTTAACTGTTTGTACTGTCGGTGTGAGGCCAGGTGGGTGCTTGGCGGGCAGATGTATTAAATTTTTATATGGCCTTCAGGAGAGCTAGGATTTTTTTTTTCCCCCCTCACTTGTCAGGGAAGAAGAGATGGTGTAACTTTACAACTGATTAAATTGATCTTATGAAATATTAAGAATGAGTATACGGAGTTTTTCAAACCCTTTTTGGTTGGCCAGTGATCATTTCAGAGTCTTTGCTGTAATCAAATTATTAAAGTTGAATTTAAAAAAAAAAAAACACAAAAAAACCCAGACACGAACAACATTGAACAGGTCTCAAACCTAATGGACCCCTGCTCTGCAGGCACAATTCTTCCCTGCCTCCCAGCAGTGTTAGGGCAAAACCAGCATTTCCGAAACTTCATTTGCAGCAAGGTGTTTCTTTGTTGGGTTTTTTGTTTGTTTTTTTCCTGAGGTCAGCCCACTCACAGGATACAAGGTTGAAGGAAGCTCTCTTATAAATGGATAGAAATAAGCGGCAGGAGAAAGTTTGGAGTCATTGTTCAAATTGGGGAAAAAAAGCATGTTATTTCCTGAAACTGCTTCTTTTGATCCCAAGGGAAGAAAAAAAAAAAAAAGGCCTTAATAATACCAAAGTGTTCAAGAAACTGCATGTTTATACATTTTTCAAATGTTACCAAGTAATATCTGTCTTTTAAGAGAGATTGGAATTTATTTCTCGGAGTCAGCATTTTCCCTTATTTGTCAGCATAGCCTCTTTGCTTTATTTTTAATTTTTGTTTAGATTATGCCTCACTTGCAATTGGAAATACTCCTTACCAAAATTTTCTTTCCCAACTTTTTCCCTTTTTCTGCAGAAGTGTGAAAAAATCAGTCGGAACCCACAGTTTGGGGCACTCGGGCTGCAACAAGCCTCACTCCTTTCCTCTTTCTCTGTCTTACAGTCGCTGTGAAAGTGAAACGATCTGAGTTGTGGGACACTTTCTGCAAGGTAAGAGGAAGGGAAGAAGTGAAATGGTGAGCGAAGAGCTGGATGTTTTGCCAAGTACGTTTTGCCTGTGGGACGGGGTAAGTTGGGAAAAGGTGACCTTTGGGGCAGTGGTCCGGAATTGCGTCACGTTGCTTTGTGTCCTGGTGCGCCGTGCTCATGGTGTAAAGGGGGTTCACTTGAACCCTGCCACCAGGAAAACCCCTGAACTTCTCCTGAGGTGCCCAGCCTGAGGAGACATCTCGGGATCTGCTGCATGGCAGGGTCTGTGTTATAACAGCTCGTCTGTCCCAGCCAAGTGGTGGTTTTAGCTTAGATCAACCCACCAAATGTTTTAAAGCAGTTTACCTCTTGTCTTGAAGAAGCAGCAGTCAGTGGCAATAGATCCTTACGTTCGTGTGTGGCTTGTTTTTTATTTCTTTTGCAACTTGCTCTTCCGAGTTTTTCCGTGAAGCAACTCGGGCTGATTTGCTGATCCTTGGAAGGATGTGCCCGTGTGCAACAGAGCGGGTTGTCCTGCAAGGGATAATGGGGAGGTAGACCCTTGTGAGGAAATACCTCTCCAGTTTACCCTGTGGAGTGTTGGGGTTTGGGTTGTTTTTTTTTATCCCAATGAACACCTGGAAAGCTAACAAAGCACTAATGCTTTAATCGGAGCAGGCATTCAGGGAGGGGAAAAAAAAAAGACATTTATGATTATGGAGTGCTGGGCTATGGTATGAAGGAAAGGAGATTTACCAAAGACATACAAGAAGGGGGTTAGATGCAGCACGTCTGTGGGGTGGTAGTAATGGCTTTTGCCTGTTGAAGATTTTTCTGGGTTGAGCCTTGGTAAATTATTCTACTGATTATATTTCATTCCTCTCTAAAAAGGGACGTGACATTTGTGAAAAACCTTTTGTTGTCTTAAAACTATTGCAGATAGCTTGAGGAATTTGTGTTTAAATATGGTACGTTCTGAGTCTATATAGGTAGCTTAAGATGAAGCAAGTAGGAAAGCTATTTAACCTACAATTTCAATTCATGCTGTGGACAAACTAGATGTTTATTTCAGCTCATCTGAAAGCGAGGAGCAGCAGTGAATCTAGCAGTACAAAAAATATTTCCTCCCTCTCTGAAGCCTGTTGCCACAGACCAGGTTTGACCATCCTGCAGTGATATTTTGTGCTTTAAAATATGACAAAGTCCATGATCACCAGTTGTGATTTCTGACAGTGAGAAGGAAAAAGATTGACACTTGGTAGGTTGTGGGTCTTTGCAAGCCAAAAAAAAATCAAGCCAAAAAATCACTGCTCTGTTGAAGTATCCTTGGAAAAGCTAGTAATGTTTTCAGCTACGGCAATGAAAAAGTGGATTTGACAACTCTTTTACAGTTACTAAAAATCTGAAAAGATCACAAGAGAAAAGTCCCCTGTGCTTTTTGGAACAATTAGGGTAGGCTTGTGTGTAGTTTTGCCATATGGTTTCTTCTGCTTTCCCAAAAAGAGAAAAAAAAAATAATAGACTTGTTCCCAGCACAGATCATCATCTCAAAGATTTTAAGTGACTGGCCTGTAAAGATGAAGAACTTGCAATTTACAGCTTGATAAATCAACAGTCTCACAGGCATGTCTAAACTCCATTATACTGAAATGGAGTTGGGAATGAAAGTGAATCACAGTAGCACCTTTGAGTGAGAAAAATATAAATGACTGTTGCAGGATTAACTTTTTCTTTTTTAAAAAAAAAAAAGTAAATTAAGCTAACAATAGTTTGTTCTCTTCTCCTAATGCTGTTAAGCCTCTTAGGAGCTTTCTTTTCTCCAGAAACCAAATGTTTAGTTTTATTAAAGGGACTTGATTCTGTAGTGCATAAGTAGGGATATTTTTTTTTTTTGTAATGTTTTGCCAATTGTTTCATTACGTTTTTATACAAGTCACATATTTTAATTTCTGAATATCCTTTATCTGTCACCTCACCGGAGAGTTTAGCTGAAGCTTGAAGGATATGAAGATTTAGCCTTTTGTAATGAAGAAAAATATGTGTAATTCCTTTCAAAGAAAATAAAGAAGTACTAGGAGGTAATTTTCTCAGGGTATCAGTATGAGGAAGCAAAGCTTTTTGCATTCCTCCTTTGTCCTACAAATAAAGCACTTCTGTGACTTGGTGCAAAGTGAGTCCTGTAGTGCTGTGATTATATGCAGCTCAAGGATTTGGTTTTTTTTTTTTTTTTTCACATGAACCCAGGTTGCTGGTTTTAACCTGGTCTTAGAGAGACCAAAATTCTTGTCTCACTTCAGTCTGGGTCAAACAAGTTGGTGAAATCATCTTAATTAGTTGATCTAATGGGTGTCACCGCAGGCAGGGACCGTCGCAGTTGCAGGTCTGGAGAAGGTGGCTGCTGGAGCAGGGGGCTGCAAGTGGTATATTCCAGAGCTGCTCTCCCCAAGGTGTTGGAACAAGAGATGCCTTTTGCCCTTTGATGCTTCTCTGTGGCTCTGGTCCCACTTGAATTCCTCCAAGCGTTTGGCAGCACCTTGACAAGGGCTGCTTGGAACACCAGAAAGCTCCTCTCTCTGGGTGATTAGAAAATAATGCCCTGGCTGACCATGGTGGAGTGACCCGCATTAAGGAAATTAGCAGTCTTGCAGAAGGAGCTTTCATTTCAAGTGCATAATCAGCGTGGCATCAGATCAGGTGCCAAGTAGTTGTTAAGCCGTTAAGTCAAAAGCGCTTGATGGTGTAGAGATAAGTAGTTGTGCTCTAGGTCGCTGGCACGGCTGAGAGAGCACTTTGGTTTGGTCTTGTCGAGGAGCAGCTGAATGGGTGAGGGGTTCACAGTGACCTGCAGATATGCTTTGAAGCCTCTCCATGTGGTGGCTTTTTCCTCAGGAAGCCAGTCGGTGTCAGAAAATCCTCGGCACGGTTTGCTCTGCGCTAGGCTCTGCTTGACTTCACCCAAGTTTTGTCTTCTGTGCTGGGGGGAGCTTAAAGGAAATTGCATTATACAGAAACAATGAAGATGGTATTTCATAGAGCAGAGACAGAAGACTCCTACAAAAAATGCAGGCGTTTAAAATCACATTAGAAAGACACCGTCAATCTTCGCTTAGCATCGCTTCTGTCAATGTGTCTATCACTAAACCACACACCAAACAGGCATCCTCGGTCTTTATATTTTTCCGTGGTGTCATTAGCATTTTAATGATTTCCCATGTTCTCTGTTCAGCCTTAATTTGGTCATTAATGTGCTGTTGTAAGTTGAGCTTTGGAATAATCCCTTCTTTTTTTTTTTTTTTCCTAGAAAAAAAAAAGTTTTATTTGCATTCAGCAGAGAGTCAGGAACAGAAGGCAGCCCCAAGTTTCTCTTACTTTCGGTAGAGTACCCACCGCCACCCTTCACATGAGGAACTTGCTCGTGCTCTGGATTAAGGACAGGGTGTTGGTGTGTTTGGAAGGGGTGAAGACCCCAGGAGCTTGGTCTCCACAAACATGTGAGAGAGAGGTTTTTTGCAGCTGGCTGCAGCAAACGGGATTGGCCGCTGCCTCCTTTGTGGGGCAGGTGGGTTTATAATCCAACAAAATGAGGAGAGATTTCCAACCGATGGTGAAAGTTTTCCAGCAACTGCAAAGGGCTTAGGTGTGCCCCAAAGTGAAGTAGAGATTGGAGGACTGAGAGGATGACCCCACCTGGTTTCCAGGCTGAACAGAGATTCCCCAAAATTCCCACTACCCAAAACACTTGATGAAAGCAAGGACGTCAGGCGAGAGCCCGAAAATGGGTTTGCCAGCACGTAAAATTGGGTGACTGTTGTCTGTGGCTGGCACTCAGGGGAATTGGAAAAAGGATGTCATTGAAAAGATTTTGGCTTGTGTAATGTGCATTGTGGGAGAGGTACAGGTCGTTTTTGGGGGGAGGTGTGCAAAACTCACATACAGAAATCAAAGCGATTGCTTTAAGTAGCAGCCAAGCATGCCTTTTTTCTCTTTTTTTTCTTTTTTTTTTTAATTAAGGCACATGAAAAGATAACCTATAGAAAATTATCTGCATTGAGAAGGTGAACAAGGGAAACAATATCTTCATGAATCTGAAAGAAACGGGGAAGCCCATTAGCCTGTCTCTATGACATTGTTAAGCCTTTTTCTATTACACTTCTTTGTGTAATAGCTGCTCTTTTTGAACACAGTGGCATTTTTCATCTAATCTGATGATGATTCAGAGCATTTATGCATTCTGCTTATTATATGAACCACTGCTCTTTCACCACAGGGTTCTCATTTCAGATCAGACTGCTGTGATTTTCGCTGCTGCTCTGGTTGAAGGTCGTTGAGTTTAGGAAACGGAGAGGGCAGTTGCCAAAAGGTAATCTCCTCTCACTTTACCTGGCAGTTGGCTGTCACGTTCAAATTGTGGCATTAAAAAACTGCCGCTACAGCCTGCCTGTGCTCTAGCTTTAAGAACAACGTGGCTGAGACATCCTGCAAGTAAATATAAATATAAATCCCAGCTTTTCCAGAATGTTTGCTTTCCTGATGTGATGATTGCGGAGCAGGTCTTGACTGATGGTTCACGTCAAATGCAGTGCCCAGCTCTTAACTCTGTTTCAAGATTCTGCAATTCATGATGTGTTGGGTCGTGTTATGTCACAGGAGTAGCAATTATGCTTTCTGTTGTTTTCTCTCCCTCAAACACACAAATTCTCGATACCATTTTGGAATGCAGTTTTCTTCGAAGTAGTGATTAGAAAGACCCAAATCACAAGCCCGTCAAATCTGATGTTACCTATGTTCATCAGGGCTTAGTTCCTCCTTCCTTCCAGGAGAAGAAAAACAACACTTTCAGGTCATCCTAGTAGTTTTCATACAATGCGTTCAAAGGCACGTGAATATATCTCTCCAAGCAAAATAGAGAAGTCAGGCTTATTACCCATGACTACAAGCTGTTGCTGAAAATGCTACAAGTGAAACTATTCAAAGGTCAGGTCACTTTTTGAAAGGCAAAGTATCTTAATTGCCTCCACTTGTTTTCCTCTGTTCAACAGCACAGATCATAGGCAACACTGCTGAATTTCTGAGTCTATGTACGTCATGGATATTTGTTTTTTAAGAACACTGCTGCAAAGGGAGGGAAAACACAACCTCCCCCTCCAACAAACTGTCCTTAAAGCAATCTGTAATTTGGAATGACATTGATATCACGCACACACACATGCACACGGTGCGAAGCAGAGCGGGCTCAAACACTCCCACTTTGCCATCAGGCATTTCCAAATGTCCTCTACGCTATCTTTGCTCAGTGTATTTTAAGAAAACACTGGGAGTATTAAACTGAGTTTAGCGAAAAAGGGCCAACATATGGCGCTCTCTGCAGGATGTCCGCCCAGAGCGTGACATAAAAGTGTTGGAGAGGAGAGGAGAAGGGGGGGGTTAACTGATTTACTTGCACATTTGTGGGGAGCACAGCAGGTGGTATAATTGGAAGGGGTGAAAGCCATCTAGGGGCCTCTCTGTCTTGAGGGCAATGATTTCTGGAGAGACTGAGCAGCAAGTTCGATAGTAGGTAGAAACATTCCTCTGCTGACCAAAAAAGATTTTGAGCTTAAACGAGACAACGGGAAGCTTGGTTCTGTGTTGATGATGATGATGATTGTTATTTTTATCTGCAAAAACACATGAAGCTCCATCTCAAGGCTTTATTCTGTGCAAAGTCTATAGGACTTCTAGATGGCAGGACTAAGCAGGACAGTTGGCTCCTCCTGCTGCTTAGCAGTGGAAGATCAGCTTTAGGCTAGCAGTAAAAAGCCATAGCCTACAAGTTCTTGACGCTGGCACAGGTTGCCCGGAGAAGCTGTTGTTGCTCCATCCCTGGAAGTATCCAAGACCAGGCTGGACACGGCTTGGAGCGACCTGGGCTGGTGGAAAGTGTCCCTGCCCATGGCAGAGAAGTTTGGCGTGATGGTCTTTAAGGTCTTTTCCAACTCAAACTGTTCTATGATTCTACAAGTTTTCTTACTACTTTCTAAAGAATCTGTCCAGTAGATTTTTATTTCAGGACAATTTAAAAATCACCACTGTGACGAGCCCATGTGAGTAACAAACTCACATATCCATGAAAAAAAAAATATTTAAAGATGGTCCTTACTGAATATGAAGAGCTACTAAATTGTTTTTGCGTGTGTAAACCTTAGAGAACGGGATACTTCATGTTCAGGGTGTCTGCTTATGAGGGAAAAATTTAGCCTAATTTGTAGGGAAACAACTTATTGCCAAGAAGTGGGACATGAAAGACCCTTTTACTTTGCCAGACGCACACTTACTTCTCTAGGTGCTTGTGGTGACTCTAGAAAACGTAACTCTTATTACCCATTTATTTTGTGTGATGCATAAATGCCTTCTTCTGCTTATTCCTGGAGAAGCTGAGTTTAGGCTTTTTCTGAGTCTGAAAATATAAATTATATGTATGTCCTGGCCTTCTGTCACCTTTCTTCTCTCACATGTTTCAACTTCTCGGGCCGGCAGGGTGACTGCAGATGAATTGTTTTCCACAGGAACATTTCCTTATAAGCCTTTGGCTTCATGTGATTGAAGGAAAACAAGTACAGTCAAGAAACGTGGCTTCTAACCCCACGTTTTCACTTAGGGAGTAAACAAAGGAGAAATCTTTGAGTGTTTAGGATGCTTTATGGGTTTTTTGTTTGTTTTTTTTTCCCTGAGCTGGAAGGCCTCTAGTATTACCTTACCGATACTCCTCCCCTGTGACTAGTAACGGATGTTTTATGAACAAATACAGAATAAAATGACCTTGATATACCCAGGTAGAAATAAAAGGAGCTATTTGAATGTAAAATATTTATATTCATCAGGAAACTATCCGACGTTGTTTGTACAATCTATTGACTGAGCTTGGATAGTTAGGAACTGCATCTGGAGGTTTAATGCAGAAAAGAGACAATTCCTGACAACTGCTTGAAGTGAAATTTTGATAAGCATTATTTTAATTTAATTTTAAAAATAGAAATATGAAGAATCCCTTGAAATAGGACTTCAACTTTGATTTTTTTTTAGCCCTGACAAAATCAAAGGAATTTCTTACGTAAGAAATTCAAGCTCTAGCTGATTTTATTTATTGTTTCCCTCAATCTTTCAAAGCTAAGATCTTCTATTTGATAAAAGGAGACTTTGATAAAGTCACCAAAAAAGTGATTACTAGATTTTAATTGAACAGAGTCGCTTTTTAGTGGCAAGTTGCTGCAAGCTTGCAGCATTCCTCTTCATTGGCTTTTGCCATCATGCAAATTACATAACTTAAAACTCTGATGAAATGGTGGGGGACTCGTTTTGGTTTATTTTCCTTGAGCAGTTAAGCAGAGTGAACTGGAAGCCGAGTACGGGAAAGGTTGGAAAACCCGATTGCCTGTCATTAAGCTATGCCGAACAGCAGTATAAAGCTGGAAGAACTCAAAAACTGCCCAAAAGTCACCTGTAATGGCAAAATAATGCAAGGCCTTGAACGGCTACACTTCAGAAGAGCATTTTGCAGTAAGCATTGCACGTCATCAGGGGTTGCAGGATGTGCTGCATGGAAAGCAGCCAGTTCCTGGAGCTTTCCCTTCTTCCCTTCTTTACTCTATGCTCCACACTATATTTAAAGTAACTTTTCCTGTAGGGTAAAATTTGAAATCAGTCTTGGTCAGTCAATGAAATATTATCTGTTTCCTGGTATCAATTTTTGAACCGAAATTTATATCTCAAGGAAAAGCAATACATCTGAGGTTTTGCATTCTGTATTTCCTCTGGACCTGAAATGGAAGTCAATACATTATTTTTATTGCAGTTGTGTAGGAATACAATAACAGAAAGCAAGGTCAGGGGAAAAAACCAACAAAACAAAAACCCCACCACAACTAAAGCTGCATGTGTACCTGTAGTAGATGTTCTCCAGCCATCAGAGTCTTACTTTTAATTAGATGTTTGTTTAGCCCAAGGAGAGATGCTTCTAGTCTGGTGGTTCTTTATTCCAGCCTGGTTAATGCAAAAAAATGTCCCAGAAATTGTCCAGTGGGGGGCATGTGGGGCTGCGTGAGAGATCAGGCACGGGGCAGGGGTGGGGGGGGAATGTGCTGGGGGTAAGTGCAAGACCCTCCGTCCCTGCGTGCCTCTGGAAGGAGCAATCTTGCACAACAAGATCGTGTAGTATTTTTGGAGTATCGATGCGGTAAGATTGCAGATGTAGGCACCCCTGTGCCTGTGGAGGACAGGAAAAATGGTCCTTGCCAGCATGTTGTTTGTTGCCTGGCGATTATCTGTGTAGCTCTGTGATGAAAGGCTAAATTTCCAGCGCCGCTTCCTTTTATGACCTTGCCAGAAAGTATTTATCCCACTTTAAATTCTGGCTATCAGCTATACATTGTAATAGTCTTGTAGAGCGTCGTATTATTTTTTTTTTTTGTAAACTGTTGGTAAACAGACCCGAGTTCATTACCCTGTGTATCCAGGCAGGTATTTTTACCCTGTTTAAATGGCTACTGAAATTGCCTCTTTACCTCCAAATATTTACATACGTGTTGCTGGCAATTGTTGCAAATTCAGAAACATATTTTTTTCCCTAAAAGGGCAATCAGCAAACAAAATTAGAACAACTTGACACCGTAATAAATCAGAGTAACAACAAAATTGTAAAAATAATTTGTAACGACATATTTTGTTGCTGTTCTTGTTTGCTAGATTAGATTTCTGCTAAAGGTAATTGAAGAAAAAATTGTTCTGGTTAGAGGGATAAAATACATTAAAATTAAATGAGCTTCCTGAGCTCAGCTTAGGCTTTAAGATATATCAAGGAACAAAACCACATTAAACAAGTGTAATGGTTACTTTCCTTGTAAAATACTGCTGGTCCGGCCTTTCTGTCACACCGTCGGCAGGGCCTCAAGGATAATAGCAGAAAATGAAAACGTGGGGTGGGTTTGCCACTCTTCACCTGGGTTTCAGACCTCCCCTGACCTCCAGAAGGGACGTTTGCTACTTGAGGGGCAGCGGCTGCTTCAGGAGGGGCAAGGGTGGCCCCTCGCTGGCCTGGGCAACGGGGACTGGATGCTCAGGCTTCGATTTCATGGGGTTTTTTAGCAAAGGAACATACGACTGAACTGCCTTTCTGCTGGGCAGCCTCTTCGTGCTTCTTTCAGGCAGGTGGAAAAATGATTCCTTGGAAAACAAATATTGAACGACTGAAAGTATCGGTGATTTGGGAAGTACGGCATTGCTGAGAAGCTCTGAGCCTGCGAAATTCACTTTCTCCCCTTGTGTCAAAACACAATAACTTTTAAAATGCGCTTAATTGTTCCTCATGGCTGAATTTGGAAGTACCATATGCTTCGCTGTATTAGCTTACTGATTTGTTTTGGTGCGTGGTCTCCCATTAAGTATATCCCGTTGCCCCTGGGGTTTATAAACTTCCTTTTCCTTCTGTCCTCCTTTCTTCCTTCCCCAAGGAGGAGCCTGAGTATTTGGGATGGGTTTTTTAAAGGGGGAAAGAAGAAAGAACAGACAGAAACCTAAGCAGTCAAGGACGGCAGTTCCCTCTGCAACTGGTGTGGGGGAAGGAGCAATAATGTGGGGTTTTTTTAAAGCATCTTTACACATCTGTAGAAACCACTTAGGATTTTTCCTTTCTTTTTTATTGTTTACTAAATCAAAGCAAATGCATCTGAAGCTTATAGTTATGATAGCAAAACTTACAAAGACCTTTCATATGCAAAAAGACATTTTTTGCACGACGGAAGATTTGAAATGCATTATGCCAATCTTGTATTCAAAGACCAGCTTTGCAGGGCTTGAGTTCCATTATATGATTTTCTGGAGGCTTTTTGTTTCTCGGGTATTTTCTCTTTTTCCTTCATTTTCGTGAGATTTGTATTATTAGTGCTTTTTAACATTTTCATGGGGGCCTTTCCTTTGAACTCTGCACACGAGATGAATAAAGGAGCTGGTTTCGCTTTATGAATCAGCTCTCTTCGGGCTCTGGAAATATCCCCAGAATTCAGAAGACTATCAGACCAATCTTCATCAGCACTTCAGTGCTGGCTGCACGCAGCTTTGAACTCGGAAAGCTCTTTCTATTCTGCTATTATGTGTCTTGAAGGGATGCGTTATCTCCATGTCAGGGGATTTGGAAGGGGAGGGTGGAGGACTCAGAAGAACTAGCACCACCAAATATTTTTATGGCTGAATAACATGATTTTAATGAAAATTCCTGGCTCCTCATAGATCAAGGTCAATCTGCGTTGCCGTCAGCGGGACGTGATCTGTCCGTAGTCACCCATTGGCTCTTTAAGACTTTCAGAGAAACAGCTACTGTTGGGTTTCCTGCTCCCTGGATGTGTACCCATTAACTGGCTCATGCTAAAAAGTTTGGCACTTGTTACTTCTTTGCAGCTCTGCAATTCCCCTCTTTGTGTCAGCCTGGCAATAACAACTGGTGTTAGGAGGGAACTGAGAAGCATAAACTTAAATTATTTTAATTTTAATTAGCAGATACACACCTTGGAGTAGAAGTCAACACACAGTCCTGCAGCACTATAAGCAAAACATTTAGCTACGGTCATGCCTTAAATGTCCAAAAACTCTGGAGCAGGCTGCCCAGGGAAGTGGTGGAGTCACCACACCTGGGAGAATTTAAAAGCTGTGTAGATGTTGTGCTCAGGGGTTAGTGGTGGGCCTGGCAGTTCCAGCTTAACGGTTGGACTTGATGATATTAAAGGTCTTTTCCAAGCCAAACAGTTGGCTTTGCCATAGCTCAGCCCGTGCACCCACCTGGAGATGTCTCGGGTGCCTGTCCCCTTCTGTCGGCAGCTGTTGGGAGCAAACCACGAGAAGTCGGTGGTTAAGTCTCACGGTCATTTGCAACCTCTCTTTGTTAGCTCTGCCCGCTGCAGATTACCTTGAGCAGGGCAGGTTTACTTCTTCGGAAGTAAAACACCCTCAGTTGTAAGGACTTAGGTGAAGAAATGTCGGCTGCAGCTCCTAACCTGTGTACCTGTTCGCAAGCGTGGGGTGAAAGTCTTTGATGGTGGAATAAAACTGCTTCAGGAGGTTAAGGCCAGATATCCTCTTGCCACCGCCAAAACCAGCAACTGCCAGCACGGAAACCAAGAAAGATGTCCCGCGAGCTCCTGCGTTTGCAAGTTACAGCTCTATTGTTGTTTGAGGGCAACAGGGATCAGTCACCTGCTTAGGAGTGTTTGTGCCTTTTAACTACCAGCCTTTCCTGTGCTAAATGAGAAATACAATTACCAGAGCTCACGAAGAGGTTTTTGCTCTTGATGGCATACTTGGATACGTAGAAATTAGAGGTAGCCTTCAGCATTCCAGCATCTCGGAATCTGTTCCGTAAACAATCGCAAAACTGTCCCGCAAAGCAATATCTTTCTACCTTACTGACAGATTCAGAGCAAATTGTGCTATATGAGGTTCAGTTTCTTTTTTTAATGGACTAAAAAAGATTTGCACATCTATGCAGATGCTTCAGCCACTTGGCTTGGCATAATCAAATATGGTGAAGAAGCTCTAAGTGCATTTCAAGTTTATAGCATGTCAGTTCAGCTGGCTTGACTATTTTCTTTCTATAGCAAGTCTGCTGGAAAAATGCATTCAGTAGAGCAAAATGGTGCTGCTGCTAATATTAATAATAATACTTAGCACTTCAATTGCATTTCATATTTTCAAAGTGCTCTACAAATGCTAATTAATTAGGCTGTGAAGCTGAACGCCAAATAGAGCAAAAGTCTTGTGTCTCTGCTTGTAGAACAAGTTATCTTGATTATTGCACTTCTAATATTTTCCTTGGGAAAGCACGAGTAATCCAAGGAACAATTTAACTGCACAGAGCACAGCAGGGAGGGGGGATAACTGCCAGAGAAACCCAAGGATGTGTTGATCCCCAATGTGTGATGAACTGTTGTGATTTTTTTATGGTTTGGAATGAAATGAAATGAAATTTACTCCAGAGTTAGGCTTTTGGTTAAGTGGAACAATAGTTTGCCTATGTGGTGTGAAATCAGAGTTGGTTTTTTTTCAATTTCACCACAAGGCACAGCCTTTACAAGGAGTTTGTCCTCCACCCCAAACACATTATTAACACCCCGATATTAAAAAAACCCACTAAACCACAAATAACTTAAGAGCGGCTTTTGGAGATCACTCTGCAGACACCTTGTAGCTTGTTTGGCATCCTTTGTATGGGAGATTGATTTTTCCCAGCCCAATTCTGCCCAGATTCTTC
Organism: Trogon surrucura; assembly: GCA_020746105.1. Classification (NCBI taxonomy): domain Eukaryota; kingdom Metazoa; phylum Chordata; class Aves; order Trogoniformes; family Trogonidae; genus Trogon; species Trogon surrucura. Next base: position 43,578,055 of record CM036621.1, read on the forward strand.
CCTCGAGACAGCCCCAACGCTGCCAGTTGCTGTTGGAGATGCAGGTCGGAGGAGGAGAAGGAGGAGGCTGTATGGTGTTACTCCTCCTCAGGAGAAAGGACATGGGAGAGTCCATCCCTCTTCGTGTCTTTCATTTCTTTTTGTTGTTTTTTTTTTTCTTTTAAGTCTTCCATGCCGACCAACGGCATCAGTAGCTATTTTTGTCATATTTGTCCATTTCCTCAGAAATTGTTTTCTCCTGAAGGACAGGAGAAACCTGAGATGGTTTCACAGGCGATGCTTTCCCAACCTCACGTACTTTATTGGCTGTACACACAGCCACATTGTAGGGAAACTGTGGGAAGGAATCGTGACATTTAGACAAATTTATTCATATTTGAAAGGGACTTTATAAACTCCGTAAACAATGTAGAGAAAGATATAAAGGTAAAACAGCAGTCCTTCCTCCTCTCCCAGAGTTAATGGAAGATTTGTTGTTGCTTTTGCAAGAAACAGGCTTTTATCCTGAAAATGCTGCTACACCGTGTTGCAGTTTCAAAATGACAGAAATAGGCTACTGGTTTGGAATCAGCAGTTCAGGAATTTTCTTCACTAATACTAAATTTTTTTTATTTATTTTTTATTTTCCAATTGCTCACTAAAATTATTGCAATGAGACAGCACCTAATTGTTAGTCTGACCACAAGGAATTTGTTAAACAATTAATCGTCGGTTTGATGAAAACAGTATGCTTAACATTCTATCTTTAAATTGCCTCTCAAGATTATCTTGTTGGTTTTTTTTTTCCTGTAAGACTAAGAAATCACTGTTGTTATATTCTTGTGTAATTTGCATATGAGCAGTTCCTTTCCTCTGCTGAAATACAAACGCGAGGTGTTTCCATAACCCTGTTGATAATATGTTATGACGATAATTTCTCATGTAGTACTTCTCAAAGAATATATACATGGATACACTTTTTTCCCAGACTTTCATTTTGAGAAGAAGGAGACTTAAGTGGTAAAATTGGTGGAATTAATTTCAGTGAATAGATTACCCAGCCCATTTTTTTCATTTTGTGGTCGGCAGATCATTTTGGAACCGGCTGTGGTTTCTGTATTGGCATGATTTTCTTACATGTAATGCCCCAAAATAAGTGAACCCCACCCAGGGATTTGGTCACCTCCTGATTTACACCGAGTGGCAGATTAATGCGCAGAGTGGGGTCGTCCACCACCCCCCCAGGAATTGCTCTTATTTAGCAGGTCCCTCAGCTGAAAGCACATGAATAGGAGAGTGATAACACTCAGCGATGAATTATCTCTGCAGGAGTGATGGTGCCCCCTCCAAGAGGATATTGAGGACTCCTGTGTACCAAATGCTTAAAACTAAAAGCCAAGGGGCACATGCAGTGCCATTTAATGCCCATATTGCTTTGAAAATGCCGTGTTAACAGTTTTTAATCCTGTTCTGATGGACACCGCAGCTTGTCGTTGACGCCTGGGCGGCGATGGGTTTGGAGTCTCTGTGGCACCTTCCCGCTGCACGCTGCCAGGCAATCCTTCCGTGGCAGGAGGTGGAAACCCTCCCACGCCAAAATCTAACTGAAAAGTTACAAACGATACCGCCGAGCTCCCCGACCCCGTGGAGGGATGGGTGGTTGAGTGCTGGATCAATTCAGAATATATTTCTTCTGGGACCAGCACTTACTGGTAAGTAAATATTCTTTAAAAGATATTAATCATAATGGAATCCGCTTCACGAGAACAAAGGCTCACGTGCTATTTCCGAGAACAATACGCAGAGAAATGGGCATCACTTATTTTTTTTCCCCCCAGTGAAGATGAGCACACTTCGATGATATTAATTCTGCTGGACCGGCTGGGTGGAGCTGCTCACTTGCAGTTAGAATCGCTCGGCACTAACTCCAGGCTGCCAGGTGGTCCATGTCAGCGCTTGTAAGTCAGAACCATTTATTTAAATGCCCGTACGGGACAGCCATAAGGTAACCCCCGCTCTCCCATGAACCTCGTTCGTGTCAGTGCTAGGATCTTGTGACGTACTTATCAAGCACTGAAACTGCTCGAAGCTTGCACTGCTCAGTGCGGAGTGCGGGCGCCCATGTGTAAATAAGATTCAGTCAGCCATGAGTGTTGACTTATTAGAAGAAGAGCTGCTTTAATGAACGATACAGCATCTTTGTGAAGGATCTACTATGGGCTTTGCTTTTCTGTAGCATTTAGGGAAAAGCCCATGAGTGGGTGTTGTAGTATTATACATCCTCTTGCTAAAAATATGTCCCTTGGTTTATATATTTCTTCTCTGTGCATGTAAGTAGAGATCTCTATTCTGCAGATACATGCTCACACATGCAGACTTTGCATTTTATGTTCTCTGTTGTAGCTCAATAGCTAAGGGATTACCTTTGGGTCCTCTCCGGTCAGTCACTCTGCTCCCACGCCTCTCTGCTTCTCTCTGCCCAGTTACAATTTGGGTTAACTCTTATTTTAGCTGAATTAAACATGTTCCATACTCAGCACTGTGAACCCGTAAGTTACCTAAAAATATTTGCAAATCTTTTCTCCTGGAGTCAATTCTACTCTCACTTACTTCAGAATATATCCAACGCATCTGTGCTGGAGATGTGTAATGGCATAAGCAAAACCAAAATCTCACTCATATAATATAAATGACTTTTATGTCTGAAGAAGTAATTATCTAGTGTCATAAGAAAAGCAATAATAATTTCCTAATGCTTCTTCCAGGTGACATGGGAAGCATCAGACCGAATCTGCTCTGGAAAGTACAGGAGATGTTAATGAAGATTAAAACTGAATTAGTGGACATACTGATGCGATCATGCCCACAAAAGCAACAGGTATGCCAGATTATAATTGCAAACACTGCTTTGTGGCATGTTGTCTCGTGTGGAAGCAAAAATAACCATTTTCCCCAATCCCTCCTCAGTCATTTTTATGAATGTTGCATTTTGTTCTCTTTCCCCGCTGTACAAGCCAGGTGTTCCTTTTTGCTGCAAAACAACAATACATCATTTAAGTGAGGTTCATTTTTTGAAGCTCAGCGAGTTGAGGCTTTCTCCATTTCCCTGGCTGTACCCAATCTGTGAGCAGAGGGGCTGGCATGTGTCATAAATTTTGCTGTGACTATGGGCTGGCTGAAACGTGCACCAATTCAGAGATCACATCTCCTCAGCATCCCACCAGGCAGGGATGGAAATGAAATGTGTTCGCTGTGTTCTGCTGAAGCACGAGGCCGGAGCAGGAGCCGAAACAAATTGGAATCCTTAGCGGGAAAGAAAACCTCTCTCAGAAGAAAACTTTGAGAAAAATTAACCCCCAGAACACTGCGTGCACTCTTCTGCAAGGGCCTTGGCTGCCTCACACACAAAGCTGCTGCAAATTTGGTTTACAAGTGGTATCAGGAAAGCAGGTCGAGAATGGAAGCCATTCGTAATTAATTCTGTGATGAGTAAGAAAACTTAGTCTTCGGTCCACACGGAAGTGGCTTTTGCAGCTATTTCATTTGCGGGCCGGACTTCCAAACCCTGAAAGGCAGCGTGACGCGTTCCCATCCCAGTCTGGTGTTCCCGTGCCAGCGCCATGTCCGAGACAGCTTTTTCTGCAGGTAATGTGTTTTATCACGTCAGTGCAGCCACAAGGATCTAACGGTGTCGATACCCTACGTTTTAGTTAGCTGTGCTGGCTTAACACTGCATTGCAGAGTTGAGACTTTTTTTGGTTGAGCTCTTTTCTAAACAAGTGCATAACTCTTGCTTGCTAATTATGAAAAGAGACCCTGACCAGCTGAGCATAACTCATGTTGAGAGCTTGCCCGTGAGAATGAACAGATAAGACACTTCTTGTACACAAGATGTGCATGGGAGTGAACAGGAGAGTATGATCAAAACAGACCTGGGAAAGTCTGTTCTCTCTGTGTGATAAGAGAGTGATTGAAGGAGTACATGAGCTAATAACAACCCTGGTTGTATAGTCTGATCTCTTGCTTGTAACCCAAAAATAGTGCTTCGTGCTAGTAAGTATAAATATGTTTACCTGTTTGCAATAAAGTGAATCCCATTTTCCACAATCTTGGAGGTAGTGCGTGCTTCTCCACGTAACGGCATGGGAACAAATCATAGGATCACAGAATGTTAGGGATTGGAAGGGACCTCGAAAGATCAAGTCCAATCCCCCTGCCAGAGCAGGAATGCCTAGATTATGCTACATAGGAATGTGTCCAGGCAAATGCCCTGCTCTGTCGTTCAGCGCCCAAAACAACTGTACCTGGTGCCTGAGTAAGAAGCTGTCGGGCAAAATTGTATTTAGCAACCTGACCCCACTGCGTCACATGTGTCCCAGGCACATCCCTCCTCTCCTCTGCAGGTGTCTCTTTGGGTTTATAGAGTTGCTTGTCCCGGTATGATCATGTCCCTTCTGCAGTCTGAAACATCGGTCATTTCCTTGGCAGAGCCGTGCAGTCTGTCAGGGTCACAAGACTTGATCCGTTTGCTCGATGCTGGGACAGGCTGAAGGTCACGTTCCTGAATTAAAAAGAAAAATCCCCAGCAGATAAAGAAATGCTTTGTCTCATTGGAGGTCTGGGCCCTTTGCCCACCCTTGGAGCCAACATTTGTCATATGAGGAGTAGGATGCACATCAAACTGGAGCTTTTGGTCATCCTGAGAAAGTCAGTCCTGACATGTTTGACCTCACACTATGGGCTGTGGTGTCATTCTGCGGTGATTTCTGGTTTCTGCATTATCCCATTTTTCTCCTGACCGCACGCTCTCCGTTTTGGGAAGCAGAGATCAGGGTAAAGAGAGACATCTAGATGACATTTCTTCCTACCGTTGGGGATTAATTGTTCCCCCCAAGACCATTCTCTGGTCTCTACCACAGGGGAATGAGCAGTTTTTGAACCCCAAATGGTCTAAGCAAACACAGACACTGCAAAATCCCTTGAAATCACCATGGGGTTGCTTCACTATGTATTTATTTCAAGGAGTTTCCATGGCTGTAATTATCTATGTGCAAACAATTACATGTTCTCATGTAATATGTAGCAAAAGGTGTGTGGGGGAAAGAGCAACAAAGGATTTAACTATGCTTGGTCACTCTCTGGATTGCTTTTGTCTGCTGCTTTAGGGTTTTTCTCTTAACTTTGCATCAAGGATATGTATTGACTTTGCTAAATTATTGAAGGTAGTTGCAAATGATGCATGAAATGAAAAATCCTTCTTCACCGTTTGCGCAGGCTGCCGCCAGACAGCTCTGTGCAATCACTGCTGAGCTGCACCGTGAGATCAGGTACCTAGATACCCACAAAAATTGTTGGATTTAGTGATAATGGGAGTTTCTGGTTTTGACATTTCTCTGACTTCTTTCACTTGGTGGTTTCAGAAGAAGTGCATCCTACTGCCAGAGCAGCTGCCATCACCGAAAGCGGTTGCACAGGCATTGGTATGGCTGGGGGTAACGTTTGGGGCCAAGCCAAAGAAAATAGGCTGATGTGCTTCTACTAATCAGTGCCTTCAGCTTCTCTCGGGTTTATGAGCCTCCGTGTCTGTGTCTTGCAGTGTCAATCAGAGGAGAGCTTGGCACGGGATGCCTAAGAATCACCTAGAAGCTGCTGCAGGCACAAGGAGGAAAGGACTGATGAACTAGAAGGATGTGAACGCCAAAGAATAAACACAATCAGAGAGGAATAAGGACAAGGTATGCATGGGAAGAAAGCCAGTACTGTGCAAGCAACGGGAATAAGGAGGAGAGGGGAGAAAGCAGACCAATAGGTAGAAGGTTGGACTGTGAGTTTCTTGCGAAAAGCGCAGAAGAAAATGTGGAGCGTGCAAAAGAGGCACCATGTTGAAAATAGGTCTAGGAACAGCATGTGTCAGCGTACAGGCTCCCTTCTTTGTCTCCTTTTAAATATTCTCTACCTGCGAAAGAAATCTCTCTTTCGAAAAGTGATGTTTCAATGTTGCATTTCAGCAACTTGCATGCTTCTCTACTGAGTGATGTTTATTTTTGCAAAGCACCTTTTGCGCCGAGCCCCCTCTCTCCCCACCCACGCCAAAAAAAAACCCTGTATTTTCTTGACATAATTTGAAAATCTGCTGAAAAGGTGTGTTGTAAGAGTAAGGGATAACGTTAGGGTTTGGCATTTAATTGTGACTTTGCAGCACAGCTGCCAACCCCAGCCTCTTTGGAATTTATGTCCTCATCTAGGTTTTTCAGGAAAATTTAATTTGAGGAAGTTGTGTTTATCAACTTCCTGGCTTGCTGTCAACAGCATGCTGCTTTCTTTTTAATATGAGGTGCTAATTATGTTTTCTCGGCCTTCAACATAAATGAAATATGTTCGGCAGTTGGCAGCAGCTTCGCAGAGTATGATAATGCCATCAGGCAAACTTAGAGGTCTCTGAACGTTCTGCTTCCGTGTTGTGTAGCTCACTGTTATGTTTCACGCTGTGGACGAGAAGACCTGAGCTGCAGAGGTCAGCTTCCTAAGTCAGCAATCAGCTTCCATGCTTCCTCGTTAAGCTTGGTTGCACCATCATCCTATGTTCCCATTAACACTATTGTTCCATCCTGAATGTTCTTCAGAAATTCAATGAATGATGTCACATCTCCTCCCCACGTCAAAGAATTTAGTGTCTAGTGGTTCTCCTGTTTTACCATTGACCAAGGCCACATTTATTCCTCTGCCAACATTATTTTTAACTCCACTCATTAAAATATTATCTTCTACACAAATTTTAGGTCCAACTACATTCGCTGCCTCACTTGCCGGTTTAAATGCAAAATGCTTTTCAGGACAAGCTTTAGAGATCCCACATTTGTATCTTGGAGGTTTGGTAGAGTGTGCTGGAGGAGACCAGTTTGCAGATGTTTTGGAGAACATAGAAACTGCCAGAATCAAAGAATCGTAGAACAGTTCAGGCTGTAAAAGACCCTTGGGATCATCAAGTCCACTCATTAACCCTACACTACAAGTTCACCCCTAAACCATCTCACCCAACACCACATCTAAGCGACACTTAAACACATCCAGGGATGGCGACTCAACCCCCTCCCCAGGCAGTCTGTTCCAATGTCTGACTGCTCTTTCCATGAAGAATTTCTTCCTAATGTCCAGTCTAAACTTTCCCTGTTGTAACTTGAAGACAGAGGACAACAAAGCTGGTCTTCAGCAAAAATCTCACTTAATGAAGAGTTTACACTGGACAAAGAAAGAGTGCCCCCATGAAATTCCTTCTTGATCCCCAAACTGAGGAGAACTAGGTCAGGGTGAGCCCTTCAGAAAAGATGCATTCCCCTGCAATAGTCTGTGTGTTGCAGAGGCCCACACTGCAATAATTAACACAAATATGTCAACGATACCAAAACTGAGGGTCAGGGCAGAAAGGTGATGCAGGGAGCTGTATTTGGAGATAATTCAGTCCATTTGGGACTGAGAGATTGTTGTGGGGGGTTTAATTTTTTTTATTATCTTTTGTATTCTTAGAAACCAAATCTTACTTCAGTTGTCTTGCCCTTAACCATTGTGCTGTCAAACCAAACTTGCTCCCAGTTTATTTATAGGAAACTGTCTCATGGGAAAGGCTTTTTAACATTTTTGTACTTGAAGTCAAATTTTTAATAATACCTTCTGTAGATTAGGTTTTACACCTTCCATGCAGATATAGTTATGATCTGTCTATCATAACTAATAGACACTTCGACATTTCTACCTCCTCTTTTCCCTTTAGATGAAATATTTCTTCAGAAAAAAAACCCCACAACTGAAACTTGCACTTCTGCCTCTGCTGTCGCTGAGCCCTTCAGAGAGACAGATTCCTCAGAAATAAAGATATGTCCGCTGGCTCGTCCCTCGTGATTTTGGGCCGTTACATCACGTACTGCCATTTCCATTCCTACCACAAGAACTTTTTATTTTTCCTCATGCCGGGCAGTGCTTGCGCCTCACACTCACGGTGCCTGCTCCGACATGTTTCCACCACTTAAAATTTGCTTACATGATCCCGATGCGCAGAAATTTTTTGGCACAGCTACATCGCGCCCCTGCCGAAATGTGTGCCTCATTCATCCTTTTGTTCTTCTCAACATAATCACCGTAATTTAATTTTGCATAATTAAAAAAAAAAATAACCACCAACCCCTCAGGTTTTAAACAACCTGATTATTTTTTTCTTGAATGAACATCCTAGAATAAAGCCCATTTTGCTGTTACCTAGTATTTATACACTTGAAATCGCTTGCTATTTCTTTCTGTAAAAATTAATTTAATCTCATCTCAGGGAAAACAGTTAATCTACTTTAGTTAATTCAGTCCTCTTCTGAGTTTTATTTTCTACATGAGATTTTTTTCCCCCTTATTCAAATGTTTCTTGCAGTCATCGCACTAAAGTTCTATTTTACCACTGCTTCAAAAGCTTAACTCAGTGATGTCATAAAAAACAAAAAGGAAAGAAACTTCAGAGCTTTGCTTATTTTGACTCAATATATGGTTTTGATTTTAAACGTCAGAAGTGCAGCTGAACCCCTGTCATTTCTGTTCAGGACGTGAGATATATTAACAAGTGAAATAAAGGACACCACACCGGAAAATGTGAATTCTAAGAAAATCAAAATGAAAAGCTGAAACTCACTCCATGAAAATGAAAAGAAAGAATCCTGAATTTTTTATCAGAACTGTATTTGGTCTGCGTTTTTGAATGTATTTGTCATGCCTCATATACACACACAGAACAATCACAAACAAAAAAAAGAAGGCGTAAACAGCTCAATTTTTCTTTAGTTCTGTGTAGTTGTTGACTTTGATGGAGTGACTTCAAAGACTTTACTTTTCTTCCATCATGAGACTAACATCAGACTCAAATTCTTCATATACAAAAGAGCACTCTGACTCAAACAAGCATTTTCCATCTTTGTTACCGTGTAAAATGAAACATCAAATCTTTTCTCCCAGAACTTTAAATGAAAATGAAATTTTTTTTTACATTTTGGTGAAGAAGTAATATGGGTGCAACGTCCAGTTAGAGGTCAAAGGATGGAAGCTCAGCGGGAAATTTGAAGTGAGAAAATCAATCAGAAGATCATAGAAAATCCTCTTGCAATTGAGAAACTGAGATTTTTTGGTGTCAGATTCAAGGGTTTTATTCAAAGAATCTGTAGTGCCCTGGTAGCTGGGCTCTGGATTCAGAAGGTGACCCAGCTGCTCCCACAAATTCTTTTTGCTTCAGAGCCGTAACCGCACAATCGCACAATTTGCTATTTTGCAGCTTAAAATGGTCCTGCTGAGATGCCCGTCTTCTTTGTGAGAAATCATGTTTTCTTCCCAAAAGCAGAACACTGGGGCTTTCCAGTGCTGATTTTCGGAGGATTTTCTGTTGGTTTTTTTTTTTTTTTCTTTTCTAATTAGGAAAGACAAACTACCTCAATCTTGACTTCTGGTTAAATCTGATTGCTACTTAAAGTAACCCGGTATTTACACCTTAGTTTGTGTTAAAAGTGCAGACGAAATGAGGTACGGCAGCTGCTTAGTTTCCAGAGAACAATTTCTACAAATCTGCCTTTATTCAGTTGGTACTAAAGGCAAAAGAGATTGTTGCAGCTTTAAGACAAGTGAACTAATTCTGTGTTTTGCAGACTAGTGTGATACCTGCGTAAACCATGGTTCTATCTATGGGCATTGTGGGGAGGGAAGAAAAGCTCCAGCTAGTTATGGTGGTATCACTGTGTGAAATAGTGACTGTATTGGAATATTTTCATCAAGAAGGGGGAATCTTGGTACTCAGGCTTTGAAGTAATACTTGATTTTCTTTGAAGTCAATAATACAAATTTCTTTTTTGGGTGGAGTGCATCACTGGGGTGATTTTTTTTGTTTTGCTTGGAGGTCTTTGAGCAAGTAAAATAAGGAGGAAAACATATATCAAGCACCTGAGAAACTTTTCTTATTTGGAGAAACTTTCAGAAAGAGGTAGAGTTGAAAGTAGGGAGACGGTAACTTATTTGCAACATTACGTGTCTGCGATTGCAAAAAAATAGATGAGTTCTTTTATAAAGAGTAAATGTAGATTATGGGACAGCAGATAGATAAAAAAATCAGTCTGTGGAACAGAGTGCCAGGAGGTTGCAACCAATTTTAACCTCCCAATTTGGGTGTACTAGCTTGGGTCTGTCTGAGCTAGTGCAGAATCCGAGGTTTTGGGAAGGCAGATAGCACCAGCGACTGGTGCTTGCTCCCCGAGGAGGATTGGTGCTGGAACATGGTGACAGGTCTTTACAAATAGCAATGGTGGGTGGCAGAGCAAGCCGGAGGAGAACTCGTAAGAGTTTTTATTTTTAGGAAGGTGGAAGAGCAGCATGCTAAGAGACAAATCACGAAGCAAACAGAAGTGGGCTGTAAGAAGTGAGGAGATAAACAAACTGTGCAGGACAAGGGGATAAAATAAAAAGCCACATGGATAAAATTAGAAAACTAGAGCGACATTTCTGAGTCAGGTGCGAATCCTGAGGTCTGTGAATCAAACTGTAGCTTATCTAGCCAGAACAAGCAAGAAAAAAAAGAAGACTAAATAGGTTTGCTTAAGGGAAGGAAAAAATCGAACTTCTGTCATGGGAAGATGGTTAAACATCAATAGGTTTGGGTTTCCAAAGCTTTCTGGCAGGCAGATATCCCTTATCAGACACTACGCTGGGAAGGCAATGTGAGACAAAGGGTTTTGGGGGGTTGGGGCTCTCTCGCCGCAGATATCCTCGACAGAAGCCACACAACGCAAGCTGCTTGATTTTGGGGCCAATCCCCCCGGAAGAGCGAATGATTGACTTTTGTTCCAAGAGCGAAGGTGGCAGCAAGACAAACTGGTGCTGCTCTGCATCCACTTGTGGCAGCTTTGCCACAGAACCTTGATCTCTCATCCTCAATGGAAGGCACAGGTTCTGGGGTATGTTACTATAGGAAACACTATCCCGCAACAGTGTCATTTTTAGGCTGGACATAGCCAGCAGGTCCCAGAGCCATCATAATTGTACCTCCTTGTCTTTCCCCTTTGTAATGGAGGATGGCAAAGTTCAAAGACGGCAGAAGAACTTACTGGAAAATACGATTAGAAAAGAGCTAAAATACTGCATGGGAAGGAGGAGATACGTCAATTTGAATTGAACGTGGTGCCAAACAGACCTGCCTTTCTGGCCAGTGTTTCTGCCTTTCTGCCCTGTATTTCTTCCTGCTGACAGCCCCCTCTCAGCTCACCAGGAGCACTTGGTGCAGTGAGAGGTTCCCACGTGTGTGCTGGGGGTGGGATCTGCTGGTCTCGGTCTTCTGCCAGAGATTCCTGTCATGGTGGTGGTGTCTTTAGACTGTAAAAGGATCCTTAGTCTCCTGCTGTTCTCACGTATTTATCAGTCTCCTTTTTCCCTTCAGCGTTATCTTCTAAACAGGTTTCCCTGGAACTGAAGCATTTGTGTCTCTTAGGAGGTTTTTCCTTCTGTTACTGGGCAAGAAAAACACTTGCTCAATGAGAACTGCTGGAGGAGACGTGACCCTGATGTTGGCTTGGCTTTTTGTCAGCATTCAGGCTGAAGCCTGTCAAACCAATTTGGCTGAGAGGGTGGTGTCACTTTTTTTCCCTGCCTTTCCCACAAATGCCAAGCGCCCACAGCACTGCTGGTTCCTCGTACCTCTGTAACATTCTTCCTGCTCCTTACCAAAATTCTTGCCAGATGTTTACATCAAAAGTGTGTCAGGGAGCTTACAACTGCTCAAAAATTTTCTGGATTTGTCTTTGTTATCTCCTGCCCCCTTTATTCTCTTCCACCTTTCTGAACACAGCTCACTGATACATACCCATCAATAGCTTCTAGCCTGCTACAGAAAATAAAATGATTCTGTGAAAAAAAAAAGAAAAGAATGCTTAAAAAAATCGGTGAGTTTAGAACTTTTCAAAGATAAAAACACATAAAAGCATAAAAGCTAGCAGCTTGAGGGTGGGTGGAGTGGGAGGTTCTAATCTGAGGTCTTACTGATTTTTGGAAAAGGTCATCTGGGAAGAAGGATTCCTTAATAGAAAAATCTGAACCAGTAAAACTGAGAGCTGTGTGTTTTCAAATGTATCCGTTAATATGAGGTTTGACCTAAGAATCCTGAGGTACACCTGCTCTCTTCTTCACCCTTGTACTTTCTGATCTTCTCCCTGTGGAAACTGCTGGACTTCATACACCACATAAAGGGGAAACTCTGACTTTCCTAACAACTACATCTGTTTGTGAAGAGACTGGTTTTACTATTTTTCGTTTGGTCACACAGTGTTCAACCTCAAAGGGAGATGTTGATCAGCCAACCTTCTTTTTTACCTGGATTCATATTCCCCTTGCCCATAAAGCCAGACAGATGTCTTCAGAAGATGTCTTCTTGCTTAATATGTTAGGGATGATGGTATTTGGATAAACGTGGTCAGTTCAACATGGGTAAGGCAGCCAAGAATGATATCAGAGCTAAGACAAGCTAACATTGATAAATTGGACTGGAGCAGGGTTTACATTCTAAGTACAGAAAAAAAAAAAAATACAGAAAGGTTGAAGGTTACGAAGTAAAATCTTATAAAATGCTACAATTTCTTCCATGAAATGCTTTATAGAGTATTCATCCTGGGGTATTTATTACATTTAAAACATCCTGGAAAAGGCTGAAATCTTTTATTTTCTAAATTTTTTCTCCGTTTTTTTAATATAATAAACTATGGGTTTTAACAGCATTCGTGATTTTACCTTGTAACCCTAGATGCTTACTTTTGTCAGACAAACTAAACCCAAACCTAAAACAGCCTATTAGGTCTGAGATGATTTTCTCTTGTTAATTGAAAATGAACTCCAACTAAGCTAAATTACTTGGATGTTTAATCTTTCTTTGCTACACTAAGGTTACTAGTGGGTGCAAGCATAGGCACATTTCTAAATAGAAATAACAAGCTGTTTAATGTTTTAGCTTTGGTAAATGCTGGAAAGGGCAGTGACCCGTAATACCAGTAAGAGTATGAGCATTTCAGACTCCTAGGCTAAAATACAACTTCTCAAATCTTAAATTCGTTTGTGGCTGAGGGAAATGTTAGGGAAACTTCTTGTAAGAAAGCTGATTGCCTCCGTCATTAATGTAGAGTGAATTTAACCTTCAGAAAAAATTGAACTAGTTTGCAAACAGAAAAATAAAGAGGCTATTTTAAGGATCAAGCAGCAGGGAAGACGGGATCTCCTGTCCTGAGGGAAAATTACAGCAGTTAGAGCTCCCTGTAGCGTGAAACCCTCACTAATCCTCTGGGCATGAGCTCCCTGTGTCACCAGGCACGTCTTACTTGCAGAGCTTTGGGGCTGGTCCTGGAGATGATGTATGTGAAGCAATTCACATACGAGGAAATTGCCCTGCATCCCTAGGGAAATGCTCAGCACAGAGGAGGCAGGAGAGAAGGTCTTTCAGAGGAGAAAGGGTGCATCTGACAGACAGATGGTGGATAAATCCTGCTCTCGGGAGCAGAAATGTTGAGGCCAGTGTCCAGCAGAACCTGGTTTGCTGGCCAGAGATGAGAAGGGCTGGGGAGGAACGCAGTTCACGGCTTCTCACTAAGGAAGGACACAGGTTTCCAGTGAGCCACGCGCTAACAGAAGTTGATGCTCACACAGAGAAGAGGCAGGGCCTAAACTTTTAAATATCCTCTTTTTAAAAAGTGATGCATCTACTAGAGTCCTCATTACTTTCACTGGCAGGCAGTCCCCCTATCTCGCAGCACTTGTTAGATTTCCCTTTTCCATCCTTTAGGTACAGGTGCCGTTTCACTCTGCTGCCACAATTAAAGAGTCCCAGACACGGGTGGTACAAAGGTGTCTTTTTCTCAGACCCTCAAAGCACTTGATCCCCAGCCCATTGACATCAGTGGGAACGTTCTGTCCGTCTGGATGGAGCCTGTGCCAGGCTAAGGAGGGACACAGATGAGAGAAGGCAATTTTTGGCTGTCACATTTTCCTTTCATCAAGCGCTTCGCACAGCCAGACTGATTTAAATGTAACTTCTGTTCCCGAGTTGAAGATTTTTGTCCGTATGAAGTGGATTTCCTTTAATAACTACAGAGGCTTGCACGCAATTCCAGGACAGGTCTGAGAAGTGCAGTGAGGAACTTGAATCACGTTGGATATGTCTAAAGCAATGAACATTTTTCTTCTTTTTTTCTTTATTTGACAGCTGAACTGGACAGAGAGAAGTAAAACCAGCTTGGAGCAGCCCAGGCAGGGAGTGGAGGCAAACAAAACTTGGTTGAGGTCCAAGTAGCATCTGTGTGCCCCAACCTGTGGCTACAGGGCTGAAGCGGTGGCAGGAGGGAGGGGGCTGAGGAGCAATGTAAATATTTTGAAGGTAATATTATTTTTCTAAATAACTTTAAACTCACTAAAAAGTTAGAGTTTAAATAACTTATTAAACTCATTAAAGACTGAACTGTCTTTCAAAATAACGGGCTGCTACTTCCTCCTTTGGGACAGGTGCCAAAAACTGGGACCTGGGATATGTCTCTTGAGCTTCATCAGCTTGCTTAGGAGGAAGTCTACTGAATGACAGGTAGGATCAAAAATAATGATTTGCCTCTTATTCTTCCTTTAACCTGATGTGAGCTTGGCAAAGGCTGGAAACTCAGGTGAAAGGCTCACTTTAAATAAACTTCCTGCCTCCTCCCAGTAGGACCTCAGATGTCTTAATATTTGGAGTGTCATTGAGAGGTCAACTTCATTTTGACAAGGCCACGTCCCTGGGACATTTGGGGTCACAGTCAAGCTCCAACATCTCAATGCACTGTCAGAGAAGCGTGCGGGTGAGGTTGCTGAGGGCTGGCAGGAGAGCCATCTGCTCCTGAGACTCAGCTTCAGCGTGAGTGGAATAGAGAGAGGAGGTAATGTCCCCACCCTGGCCAGAAGCTGGGGAGAATTTCTCTCCAGAGAGAAGAAAGGAGATTTTTTTCTCTCTCTTTACTCATTAGCTTCCCTTGGAGCAACTTCTTCTCTAGAGTTGTAGAAGCCCATTCTCTGCAAATAAATGTCTGAGTAGACCAGGAGGTCTGGGACCTTGAACGTGGTTATGGCATTGTCCACTTCCATTCCTGAGCTGTCAATGGCTGTAATCATCTACAGCTGCTTCGGGGATATCGAATCATAACGTTTTAGCAGATGTAAGCGCATAACGGCCTGGATAATTTGCTGCCATGTGAAGCAGCTCTAAAATCGACAATATCAAGTGAGGCCAGGCTGAGGGAGGTTTGGTGATGAAAATGGCAACAGAAGTTAACTTCAGGTTATCTGTGGTTTGCAGATTTTTGTCGGGGAAGCAAAGTATGTCAGGAAAGGGAGAGCTTCCCCGGAGTTCTCTCCCAAAATTACAGGCATGCGGTCTCCAGGGACAAGCTGAGGGTGAGGGCAGATGATCCTGAAACAAGCATTAGAAAGAGGCTTCTAATTGCTGATCTTGTAATCATTCGGGTTCGGTGGCTTGATGCTGAAACTAGCTCAGGTACAGCCTGGCTTGTTGATTGATGGCTGGTCAAAGTGACCGTGGCCACGAGACTTAATCAGTTTTAGGTCATGGCATGAACTTATATTCAACATTAAATCTAAATCTAAATCACCATTTATCTAAGGTAAACATTGATACTGATTATATAGACACCTCGTATTTTTCATTCGTAGGAATCGCTCTATTTATCATGATGTAAAGCTATGTTATACACGTGTTGTGAGAAACACATTTTAAATGCAGACCTAAGTACTGCTCCTCCTTACCTGATCAAACAGGTTTTTAATGGCCTTAGGAAGTAACTGAAATCAGGAAAAAAAATGATGATTTTTCCTCACTCTTACAAGTCTAGGTCTCCCTTCTTCAGAGCCAGTGGTCCATAGAATCAAAACCTTCATGAATTATTTTGAAAGTGATGCAACTGCCACTCATAGGAGATTCAACAAGGTAAGAAACGTGTCTTGGGTGTACAGGCAGGATACCCATCACAAGATAATTGTGGGGTTTTTGCTACATCAGCATGACAATAGAAGCACGTACGTTTAACTCCTTCAGGTTATTGCCTCAGTGGAGTTAATAACTAAGTCACTTGAGCTTCTAGATCCAACTCATAATCGCACCAGCTTCTGCTGCTGGCAGGTTGAAGCTCCCAAACCTTCAACCTGGCATACAGGTTGTCACTAAACAAAATATCTGTTTAGCAAACCATCGGAATTTGCGGCTGATGGGAGGCAGATGTATCATTAAGCACTAAATGGGAATATCATTTACAGTAGATGTCATGTTTCATTCTGATAAACTGCAAAAAAAAAAAACCCGCAACAAAAAAATGTGAAAGATGTAGCCCTGCGTACCCAGTGCTGAAAGCAGTATTTTGAAAGGTAATGTTATTGATACTCTGCCAGGCTGACAAATCTAAGATTTATTAGAAAATATGATACATGACTCAAGCATCACCGTGAAATGCTATCTGATATATGAGACGGTATCCCACAGAAAAAATCTCGGAGAAAAGAAGCTACAAAATACACCAGCCTTCCTTATCCTAACACTTCAAAACGATGGGGTTCCTGGTTTAAATACTTTTGCGCATGAATCGTCTTCCTCCATAATAAGTGTCCGTGTCCCTGACATGGCGCTTCTGTCCTTTAAGCTCTTTGAAGTTATGAGCTAATTACTCATCACAACTAGAGCAAATACAATCTTTGCTTTGTAGAAGTGGCCCACGGAGTGCGGGGATTTGACTGCAGCAGTTGGCATCAGCTGTCGGTGGGCTTTGAGTTCCTGTGGGCCAGGCTTCTTTCATAAGAACTGACTGTCCTTCCAGCTGAAGAAAAATTGTCCCTGTCATTCTTCACAGCCCGCAACGATCAAATATATTTTAATGTAAATAAAAAGACACAGTGAAACATGCTTAAAGTTATTCTGCTGCTGGGAGAAAAAAAAAAATAAAAATCCTTCAATTTATCTATCATACTCCTGTCACTGTTACTTGAGTGACAATTTAACAGTTTTAATGCATGCATGCCTTTCGCCTTTTCCTCATTGTCAACATTGTTGCTCCTTTCTCCTCTTCCTATTTAATCTCATTTTTAGTGTCAGTCTGCATAAGATGTTCATCTTCTAAATCACAAGTTAGTTATGAGAAAACACATGCAAATGACACTCTTCTTGATGCTGTTCTAATTCCTGTTCCCACAGTCATTTTTGTTCAGACTATTTGCTTCAGATTTCGCCAAAATACTTCTCAACAATTATGTTTTTTCTGTATCTTTCTGGAATCTGTCTAGGTATCATAACCCATTATGATTTTAGGGGGGTATTTATACCATTCCCTTATTATCCACATGAAATGTGTAATATGTATGAAAACAAATGCAAACTAGACTACGTTATCATGGTAATTAATAATAAAGCTCTCTCTGTGCTGAGTAAGGATCTGCTGATCGATAGGTACAGACAAATTGTATAGGCTTGGACAGTGTCAGGGATGATGGTTTATGATTTGCTAGTGCAATTTTGTGTGAATTGCCCGTCTCCTGTCTACTCCTCCATTTCAATTGGGTGAACCCAAACAAGAGCACTAATTCTCAAATTTTGAGCAAAGAGCAGAGCAAATGTTTACAATTTATCAATGTAAATCTGGGGAGAAAAAAAAAAAAAAGGATTTATATGAGAAGGATTGAGTACTGACACGACATTACCTTGTGGAACAGACCATAGTCTCAGTCTGTGTTGGGAAGGTGAGTGACAGGCTTGGTGACTTGCCATGGAGGTCTACTGGTGGCCCACTGCTCCTCCAGAGCCCGGCCAGTCACCAAAGGCAAATCGCAGACTTCCTGGGAGGGATGTTCTATTCTAACCCTGAAAAACTCCATTCTTCTACCCAAACCTTCAATCCAAAGTGAGAAGAGCAGTTGAATACAAGGGGCAGTTCACTGCAATGCCCTCGGCTTTGGGTACTGCCTGAGGACTGGGGGCGGACCGGGAGACTGTCTCTTCTCCTGCACATTATGTGAGAGAAGGTGGCTCGGGGAGGAAAACTGGGGTGTTGAAATGCAGCACTTGTGCTCCCCAGAGCTGGATTGTTCAGGGAAGGCTGTTAGGAGGGGAAGGGGAAGGGGCAGCAGAACCTACAGCCGTGTGGAATGGCAGTATTCCTGCTGGCTCCAAATGTCTTCCCAGGCAGTGGGTCAGCCTTAAGGAGTGCCTGAGGGCCCTAGCTGATCAAAAGTGCCATCAGGGTGACACAGAAGCCAGTGGTGATGACCAGAATGATGGTTATGAATGGCTCTTGCACGCAGGATGATGGATGTGACTCGCTTCTCATCGTCGCACTGCCAGGTCCAGCCCCTAAGCCGACCTCCCTCGTGTTCCCCAGCCCCTCATAGCACAATTAGTGATAAATGAACAGCTATCGAATTAATTTCAGGAAAGCAATAAGAAATCTATAGCGGTACAGTTGCAACTGTTAGTTGAACTGTTAACGGCACGTGACTAATTGCGCTCAGAAGTTGGGATGGTTTTGTTCTGCTGACATTTATAAATTGCTAAGCCTTCGCTTTCATAGTTTATGATGTCAGATGAATCCCTTGGGGAAGTATTTTTCTTCCAAATGATGCTTAAATGTCTGTAATTCTCCACTGGATGCAATTTGCCAATAATCGTAGTACTTTAAAGCATACAGTAAGCTCCCTTATTCCTGTATCAAACACTTGACATTTAAGATAATTTGTTAACTGCCACAAAAATATATAAACAATGTAATTTTCTTGTAAACAGGTGCCATGAAAGACACACAGTATAATTGGTAGCCTCTATCACAAGCATGAAAAATGCCATTTAAAAGGAGTCGTGATGAACATGGCTGTACAAACCCAGAAAGAATTACATTGGGTTGCACCTGCACTGGGAAAATAAAACAGGCTACAGAGAGGCCTCTACTGGAAATGTTTTGTTTTCAGAAGGGGGAAAAAAAAAATCATGGAATCATAGAATGGCCTAGGTTGGAAGGAACCTTAGAGATCATTTAATCCAACCTCCCTGTCATGGGCAGGGACGCCTCTCAACCAGATCAGGCAACACATGGGGACCGAGTGGTAATCAAACCCGCGACCTTTGGTGTTTCAGCACCACGCTCAACCAAGTGAGCAAAAAACCCCAACATTCAAGTGGCAAAGGTGTGAAACAGCTGTTTATGAGTATCAAAACCCTTCCAGCTCTGGACCAATGTGCTTTCACTGCAGGATGACCCATGGTTGTGTTCTCAGCCATGCAGGTTCCTTTTTGCATATGTTTGTGCTGTTGGAATGGAGCAAAACTCTGTGTTTCTGGGTAAGGAAATAATGCCCCACGTGTTACTGAGGCTGTTTCTGTAAGCGAGGTGACAGACAGCCACTGCAGCCTACAGCAATTTGCAAACGCTTTGGTCGGTAAAGAGAAAACAGTCTCTAAAAGAGACGGATTCAAAGGGTTTGCCTAGAAATTCCTGGTGATATGGCTCTTGCTTAGCAACAGTTTGGAGGTTGCAGCAGGATTTTTAGAAAATGCTGGATGCTTCGTACTCATCAGTTGTAAGCTGCACCAACACAACACACACTCATTAACTCACTGCCATCATTAATACTCTGTAAGCTGTGGTTCCTAAGTAAGCTTCTCAGAGAGGAGAAAAAGGATTTATTTCTAGAGGCACATTATTCTGAGTGCATCCTTCATATGGCCACTGAAAAGATTCGTTTTCCTCTCCTATTCACCACACTGCCTTGCAGGACTCTCTTTTTGTGAGCCGCCTCTTTTTGCAGGGTCTAGGTGCCTTCTAGGCAATAACTCGGCTGCCACGAGCCTTCCCCATTCACATGCCCTCTCCTATTGTCATGGCAGCTCCCCTTTGTGGATGCTATTGTCCTCTTCTATCTCTCTGGAAGCAAAATCAAATGCTCTGTTTTCTTCTGACACATAATGGTGGAAACAAGCTTTTCACAGAAAAGATCTGTATCTGCGGTTCCGCTAGTTATCTGCTTCGGTACCACTGTCTTTATTCTGAGTTTATATTACGAATCCTGCTTCTATTCAAATTGCCCTCACAGTATATTTAGAGGTGCGTGAAGCATTTGCAAGCACCTTATCTTTATTTAAAAATAAAATAAAATTTTATTTCCTTCTCAAACACGGGCTTTTAGGGGAATAAGGTTTTATGTACTCCTTGTGCATAGTAACGGTGTTGCTAGGGGGACGAGAGTTCTACAGAATCTCCTTCGGCTGAGGTTTCATCTGAACATTTGTCAACTTGTTCAGTGAGAATGAAGCAGAGCATTAAAAAAAAACCCCAAAACCAACCACCCACAAGAAAAACTCAACCCACGCCACCTTAAGCTTTCTACAGATTCAAGGGTGACAGTAACAAGGACCTTCTTCTCCTCTCAGTTAGGCAGGGTGCACACCAGCTTTGTACTGAAGTGTATGAAATCAGACTGCTATTTTGTCTTTAAAATATGTGCAAAATTAGCTTTTGTTTTCATGATCAAGCTTAATTACCAAGAGGGAAATGTGGAATTAGCAAATAGTCATAATGAAATGGGTGTTTGTTTACGCAAAAAAAAGGATTAAAGTGTTCGGGTCCATCTTGTGTCTGTGAAAGCTGAGATTTCATAGAAATCGGGGAGCTTTCCTCACAAACGACCAGGATACCACGTGTGATGATCAACCTCAGGATCAACCTCCCCAAACACCACCTGCAAATGCACAAAAATTTGTGTAAATGCACATCTAAGCACACCCTCGGTCACTAACCTCGGGGAGAAAGCAAGGATTGCGCTGAGTAGTTCTATTCACAATGTTAATCAGATTTAAATTCCTCCTTCAACCCCCCCTGAGGAGCATCAGGGCTCCTCTTTTGGATCAAGGAGGCCTTGTCTTCAGGTTAAACCACATTTGAAAACAGGTGGGGGAATCAGACACCAGCCGGGTTGTTTTATTTTGCAGCAAAGAAAGGGAAGGATGAGAAACCTGCATCCGTTTTTTAAGGCCACACAACACTCCTGTAGCAGCAGCTTTACCTGGTAAAGCTGAAATATGTCCATGGTATTTTCAACAAAGTCCCAACCACATCTCAACAGTGACACAGTCGAGTTTAACGGACTCATTTCAAAACACAGTCACAACATTGGATTTACTTTTAATTGGTTTAGAACAAGATAAGATGCTGTTTCTCATGAACACACTGTTGTTTTGTTTTTCCTTAAAAATCCATTAGCTTCTGCACAGGCCTTTAAATATTTATAAGATTTAAATAATCTTTTAAAGAATCCTCAGAGAAGGCATTGACTTTTCTTTTAGTTAAATAGTTCTTATTTTTCTGGTAGGGGAACTGTTTAAGTACTCAGACAACTAATTCCCCAAATTAATCACAATATTTTTATACTCGAATGTCTATTTCATATAAGCAAAGAAAAATATAAGAGACAAGCTTGTAATATTTATGGGTAAACTGACTCACCACTTGCATGATGGCGATATTATGCAGTGATTCTGCAGCCTTCTGCAAACTGGAGATGCTTTTAAATAACACCTCAAGAAGCTCTTGCCCCTCTAAACAGTTGCATTATAAGAAGAGACGATTCTCTGCAGACAGAGTTTTCTTACCGGAGGTCCCTTGCACCACCAAAGCCTGGGGGTACGTGTGTGTGTATCTGTCTCAGCTGCTTTTATACCTGGCCCTGCACAGCACAAGTGAATGAACAGCAGCTCCCGGGGTGTATTTTTTCATTTCCTGGGCTCCTGGTTGGCTTTCTTTGGTCTTGCCCTTTGCCTGAGCTGAGTTTTGGTGGCTTTGCTTGGGTTCTGCTACCAGCAGAGTTGCTCCATCTCTGTGGGGTTCAATTAAATTGGTGATCCTGTTCTGGCAGGGGGCTGGACTAGATGGTCTTTTGAGGTCCCTTCCAACCCCTGACATTCTGTGATTCTGTGAAATGCCAGGCTTAGGATGCATCTTCAGAACAATTAATTGGCCTTAGAGACATGGCAAAGTCTCCAGCATCCCACAGGTTCAACACAGTTTACGTTGAGCTTGTGCAGAAGCCAATCCCTTGTGGGCCCTTTTTGCTGAGAAACAAACTTGCCTTTTCCAATTTGAAGCCTCGTTTCCCAGCAGCTCTCTGGCAGCAGAAAGCTCCCCGTCGGTGGGGAAATGATTAACAAGAAGGACCAAAAACCATTCGGGCACAAGCTTGCACCCTACAACGGTGTTCGCAAAGGCCATTCATATTAATACTCTTAAAACCAAGCAGGATCTCCGTAACTGTAGCCAGAACGGGTGCAGGGTATTTTCTAGCATTAGCCTAACCCTGTGGTGATAACGATAAACGATGTTCCACTTAATTAATCACGGGGCAATATTCTTGTTGGCTGATGGAAGTGTTTTTATCGGAAATAGCTTCTGATAATAACCTGTCTTGTTAGTACTGTAAATTCTGCAGGCTAAAATCCTTTGTTTCTCATTGAATTAACTAATTACTGCCTCACTGGATCAATGGATTTAGGAGCAACTGACATAATCTCGCTAGGAAAGGAAAGCTGCCAAATTCCGTCATTTTGCTTACCTCTGTAACTGTGCGCTGGCAGAAATTTATCACCATGTAATTAATGGTTTTACTTGGTTGATCGCTGGATCAAAAAGAGGCAAAGATAGAAATTTTAAGCTAAACAAAAAACAAGAAAAAAAAGAGATGCTATTTAATAAACTGCATATGCTGTTTATCAAGTTTAAAAGAAAAAAAAATAGAAAAGAAATACAGAAAAAATATTTTTGGGGAAAAAAAAGCCCACATAAAATTCTATGGATCATTGTAAGGCAGATGACGCTCCATGTTCAGCAAGCAGTGAGGGGTGTTGGTGCACCCTCGGCTCCCCACCTGGGCTGTGGTCAAGAGTTTGTACACGGAACCCTTGGCTCAGCGGTGCCTCTGCTTTGTGCAGCAGGACCATCAAATGTTGTATTGAGCATCCCCTGCACCCTGGTGGTGTTTTCTCCACCTTTTGGAGCCTATTGCCTGATAAAACCCCACTTCTTGCTCTTTTTGACTGGCTCCGCAAGGGAATATTTAAGTTCCTGGCCTAGGTGAGAAATATAAAAACAAGATTTCACAGGATTAGAGAGCCAATTAATCTCAAAAACAGTTGATCCATAAGGTAGGAGGGCTAAATTTTAGAAGGTTAATGGTGCAAACAGGCAGAGCCATTCCTCAGCTGTGAGCACTGCACTATATCCTACTCCCAGCTTAGCTACCCAAGTGGTTTCATTATGTTTGCTCAGCTTTAATTTATACATGTTTTAACATACTCTTAGTTATTTTTAATTTTAAACCAAGAAACTCTGGCAAATCTCTTTCAATATAATTAGAACTTTTCCTTTCGCTCGCTATTTAGTCATTATTTTCTTATTTCCGCTTTATTTTCTGAGGGATAAATCCTCTTATTCATTTGTTTCAATGAAGCTTGAATAAAGGTCATTTAAATTGATTCACCTTTCTTATCTCCCTTGCGTTTATTCTATAATCCTACCTTCCATTGTGTAGAGGAGAATAGCTTTCTTTTCTCTGCTTGTTTCTGCTAGAAGAAAAATTGTAACCTTTTATTAAATAAATCTGGGAAAGCTGTGCTCCAAATCCATATTATCACTAGCTTGAGGAAACAAATTATTTCACAAACTTAAAAAAAAAAAAAGAAACACGCAGCACTTTTTTGTAGTTTGTTGTCAAATCACCTGCACTTGCCACCCATTCAGGCAACGAGGGGACTCTGCAAAAGCAGATTCACGCACAAACCCTCAGGCAGCCAAATATAAGAGAAATTTTCAGTTGTGAAGCCCTGCAGAGGTGCGGCACACCTCAGGGGTGCTGGGGTAAGTGGCCCTTCTGTTTTTTTCCTGCTATTTTCCTGCTGTTCCCGGATCTTTCCATACGTAGGAGCACTGTACGAACTCACCAACTCGGTTCTTGACACCCAGCTCATCTTCTGGAGCTAGGTCAGGCTTCAGCCTTGAAGGGGGCATTTCTGTTCTGGATTCCTACCCCAGAATTCAGACTATCTACCTCTCCGTGCACTTCTTAGCCTTTGAAATGCAAATCTAGATTTCTGAAAAGCGCCAGCTGGAACGCAGCAAGTTTGTACACCCTCAAAAAGATTTGATATGAAAATAATCATGAGCGATGACTCAGTTTGCCTTGAAAAATTACCTGTGTGTACTTATAACTTCTGTTTATAGTCAGTTGACAACTCAGATGTCTGTAGGCTCCTGCACCACTTTCTGTACACTTTCTGGTTCTGTTTCAGAGAGAAGATTGTGTTCGTTTCCTGATCAGATGATGTTCTGTGATGTAGGACAGATTTTACGCGAAGAAAAAATGGCAGTTTTCTAATACTGGAATGCTTAAGAAAGCAAGAGGAGGAAACGTAGGATTGAGCCATACAATTAGGAAAATAAAAACAACCCGAATCAATCTGTTAACAATATGTTCATACCCATAAGGGTGTATGTTCCTCGTTTTAAACAACTAAACCAGTGTCGCTTTTTATTTTGTTGTCAAGGTTACCGAATTTTTAATAGTCTCTAGAGGGTGGCGGTTTTAACTCATTGAATAGTATGGTTGTTTAATATTAAGAATATTCTGATAAAAGTGCTCTCAGCTGTGGAAGATCACTTGTTCATTTGCGGGGGGGGGGGGGGGGGGGGGAAAGAACAACCCACACCTAAAACTAAGTTGCCATTTTAAAACCACTGGTTTGCAGCACAGACAGGGCTCAGCGGTGCTGATGCGAGAGCTCTGGCTGCCCTTCGGTTCTCCCTGCAGCGATGGCAGGCAAGCCAGGAGGATCTCAAGAGCAAGGAAGGTGATGTTCAGAGGAGAAGAAAACATTTTTCAGATCGATATCTCATGCAAGATAGAGATGAATGCAGGGAAGGCACGGAAGCCGTCTCCAGGATCACAGCAGTGATAGGAATACAATGGAATCTTGCTCTGGAATAAAAAGGTGGGGACCCCTGACAGAATGCAGGGATGGTCAGTCCCACAGGACAGTGAAGAGAAAAGCTGATGCTAAAGAAAGGGAAAAACACTCAGGACCCAGAATTGTTCCTCACATCCCCAAAAGAGAGGTGGATGCTGGCAGGATGCAGGATTCCTCCAGGAGCTGACAGCTCCTAGAAACGCCACGGGAGCCAGGTCGCTGCTTAGACCCCCAGCTTAGACCCCTTAGCCCCAGCCTGCATATGAGGGACTGCTGTCACTTCCAGGGATTTTTTTTTTATTCATTTCCTTCTGCAGAATATGCGTTGTGGAATCAGCTTCTCACACTAGTGGTGTGTCTTTGTTCTGCTGAGGCGTAAATACATGAGAATGGGTGGAAATGGCTTTCCTTCTCATGCCATGGTTGCAAGCAAGATCACACCTGCAGAACATGAAAGAGAAAAGGAGATAAAGTCAGCAAGCAAAGACCGGAGAGAAAGAGTAGACACAGCGAAGGGATAGGGATGCTTGGCTTTCTGTTGTGCTGCTATTCTTTGTTGCTCATACATGCATAAGCAGTGAATCTAATGAGTCAACCTAAAGCTCCAGCAAAATATGTTTTTTTAAGAAAGTACTGCCCAGTTCGTGGTATAGAAATATACTGGTTATACATTACATTTACTGCCATCCACCCATCCAAACACACTGGAATGTGTTGCCATTGATATAGGCAGTGATTTGAATTAAATGCCAGATTTGGGCAACCTTGTCAGCAACTTTTTTGCTACCATCTCTTAGTCTTTATGCAATCTGCATACAGCTTTAGTATCAAGAAACTACAAATCATTTGTCAAAGAGTTTTATACCAAATAGATTGATATGAAGCCGGGTTCTCAAAGGTGGTTGGGTTTTCTGGTGGTTGAGAAATGGAGTTTACAGGAGGGATGCCCTAACATTGTGTTTGTACGTGCTCACATTTGGGGCCGGTGGGGAGGCTGGGGATAACGCTGGGACATGCAGAGCTCCTTCAAGGTCAGGTGGTCTGAGGGAGACTCGAGGAGCATCCCCTAAATTCTCTAGTTCTGCATCTAATTATTACCCAATGCTCACTTGGTTATTAGCCTGTTTCACCCCAAGGGGTGTTTTTTTGGTTTCATCAAGTCTGTCGTCAAGATCTCCACTAGTCACAGACCCAGACCTGACCCTTGCACTGTTTTTCAGCTCGCTCTTCGCTGAAATTGGGTGACCCAGTTACCTGAACCCATGACGCCCAGCTCACCATCCCCACTCCTCTCTCATCCGAACTCCACATTGCGCAGCACCCCGTCAGAGCACTCTCGAGGTAAAAAAAAACCAGCATGCTAAAATCTATGGGAAGACAACCTCAAATAAGTTAGAAACCTTTTTGCTCCACAGGTAGCCCAATAATGTAAGCAAATTTTTTTTTTGTTTTGTTTCATTAAGTTAGAGAAAATTGCTTTCTTCTAACTACTTTGGTGTTCAGCTCTGCAGTGTTTTTCTGTGAGTTTGGCTGTTCCGTGGTGAGTGCTGCTCAAAACTGGAGCCACACTACTGGGTGCTGCTATAATGACCTTTCTCATGAATATGTATTGATGGATAAGTAAAGCAGAATAAAAGATTAGAAACTTTTAACACTTGAAACTCTCCAGAGCTTCAGCCCTGGAAATGGGAAAGGTATTCTGCTTCTTCAGGAGTAAAGCACTGAATGAGCTTGGGGATCTTTTTGGTCCAGTGTTGCAGTTTATTGGCCTCTAACAAAAAAAAAAAAAAGACCTATTTATTGCTCTGCTAAATATTTTCTAGTTGAAAAGCAGTAATGTAAAATGCAATAAGAGTTTTGTACAAAATTAAAGAAATTAACCATCAACGAGTGATGAACTAATTACCAAAAAAAAAGTCTGATTCCAGAACGCACCTGGGTATTAAGGAGCTTGAATTCATTTCAAAATTAGATCAAATTTAATTCCGCGCAGAATGGAGAGTGTTTGATATAATCATAATGAACATTACCATGTACTGTGCAGTGAGGGAACTCAGCTTAGCTTGCCAAAATTCATTCCCGAAATCACAGCCAACACGCCAAAAAAAATAGCTATCCTCACAGGCACAATACTGAAGAGTTTAAAAAATACTTCAGAGTGATGTTAGAGTTGTGTTTCCAAAGCACCTAGTTAAGTTTTGGGAACCACACCGTGCTACTTGTCCCTCGTACCGGAGTCCTGTCCAGGATCTCTGATGCTCTGACTTTGCTTGGTCTTTCAGTGACCATCTGTCACTTCTCTCCTTTGGCTCCACATGTCCTCTGCTCTGATCACCATCATTTTTTGTTTTGTTTTTTTTCCAAAAGAGGAACCATAAACAGGAATTATCACATTCAGGTCGATGGGAAGGGGAGGGGTCCTTTGTCCCTGTAAATTGTTTATATGTTTCTAAAGTGTTGTTTAGAAGCAGCCAACAAAAGGCAAAATCATTTTATAGGAGCCCTTTCACACTGAGATCATTAAGCTCACATCCACAGTTTTGTTACCATCTTCTAGAGCTAAAAGTCGTCGGAAAAAATTCCCATGTGAAGTTTTAGTGCCACAGAGAAACGCTATCTTTGCTGCCTCACGTTCCTCCACCCTTCTGAGTTCCATTTGACTGCTTTGTGGTTCGTGCAACACCTGCCCGTTAGCGGTTCACCAGCAGTCAACAATTCCCTTCATCAAGCTACTGTTAAACCCAGGAGGACATTTGCCTTCTGCAGTTGCCTTCACCCAAAAGCAATGGTACTAAACCCTATCCTGAGGCATGAAGTCCGGAGAGATCTCATGCTGAGCTTTCCCTGTTCTCTCTTTTGGTTGTTTCTGCCCGGTTCTGTGGTAACAAGCAACAAGCACTAGATCTGAACTCTTGTCTTGGTCTCCAACACGATCTGTCTCAGCAGGATCATGGAGATGTTGCACTCAGTGTTGTAGCACCCAAGATCCATATAATTGAGATCCGTGTCTTGCTTTCCACGTGTGGTGAAGGGCGGGGTTGGAATCTGTTGCTACTCAGAGCTGTAACATCAAGCACCCCATGCCGACCCTTGCGTTTGGGGAGCGACACCAAACGCAGCTATGCGAGGCCAGGAGTTATCATCTCAAACCGTGAAATATTTTTCCTGTGTGAATCATTGTTCCTGTGACATCTTCTGTTTTTTTTCAGCTTTTGTATGGCTAATGGAAATCACTTCTCCAGGCACTTTTAGACTGCCCTGGGAAAATCCCAGCTTCACTTTGCCTTTGCAAAGACATCTTCCTCAAGATAAAGGGTCTCTAGGTAGTAACATGTGCAGAAACTGGGCTCATCTGCAGAATCCAGTCCTTTTTTTTTTTTCCACCTTAGAAGCCCCAGTATTGTTGTGGTCCTACCAGGTTTAGAGAGAGACTTATCTTCTGATGGTTATGGACTACCACTCAGCAGACTGCAAAACACCTGGTTAGTATCCTAGCAGAACAAGTACCTTGGAATGCATCTTTTTTCTATGACGGCCAAAGAATGACTTCTCGGTTGCTACTGCCTCACGTACAGGATATTTTAACTGGGAAGAAGTCATACTGTGAGGGTATTTAGAAGAGCTCCAAAGTGCATCTTGTGTGAAGGATGCCACTTTTTCTCTAATACTCTTGAACACCATGGCACATCACTGCAAAAGTAGGCTTGGAGGAGATAATGCTGTCGGCTGTGGGAACACAAGAAAAACAAATGATCACTAGCAATGCTGTTTACCATGTTTAAGGTTTCCCAAGTCAGTAGTTCCTGTATTGCTGCCTGATCTCCTTGGGACATGTCACCATTGGACAGGGCCACACAGTGTTTGAGGACAAAATGGGCCCTGAACTTTCTTTTTCCAAAGTCAGAGCATCTACCTTAATGAAGGGTCTTTCCTCCCTCTGCCTTGTTCTTTAGCCTTGTTTCCTTATGTTTTCAGATACCACCTTGTCTCCTCTGATTAGCAAGAGTTACGTATCGTTTGTTGGGTTGTCTTCCCCCCTACCGCCAATGGCTTAAAACCCAAGAGACAGTTGTCTTTGTCCCACCAGGTGTGACAGTAGGAAACAGTACCTGCCTCAGCCCATTGCTGGGACTTTTCCCCATTCCCTTCAAGGCAGGACCTTGTTCAGCTCCTCTGCAATTGCCTCGCTTGTGATGCGAGCCAGCAGTTGCAGTAGTTCCTTAAGTCTTCGCTTAAACTCTTGAACTCCCCGACAGCTGGGATTAGGACTGCTTGGGTGGTGACTCCTCGGAGGAGGGATGGTTTGTTTTTTTTGTTGGGGTTTGGATTATTTTTGGGGTTTTTTTGTTAAGAAAAAGTATTTGCACAGGTTTAGGACTGTGAAGTGATGCAGTAATGGAAGTGTTTATTGGCTTTTTATTTGTAGCGCTTTGAAATGTTTTGCTTGAAACATGCTTTCAAAGTATTTTCTATTCTTTGCATTTCTCTCTGCTCTGCCAGCTTTGAAACGTTCCCTCAAAGGCTTCTGGGGATTATAGCTTAGTGTGAGGACTTTTTTCCCCAAGTAAAGGTTTGCACATGGAATGCTATTTGCTTTCCAAAATTAGAATGTGTTGAATTCCTAATTGCAGCAATTGGTCTAGCACCTTGTCATGAGAGTACAAGGGGAAAAAAACAACCTTGTGTGAGGCTGCGCCTGTACCTACACAGTCAAAACCCTGTTTTGAGAGAAAATTCTGTCAACACCATCTTGCTCAAATAATTTTGCATGGGGAAAGTGCTGGGGAACATTTTTCTGTATCAAACTAACCCCGGGCACCAGCCCTCACGTTAAAAAGCACCTTCTAATCTACATGGATTTCAGAGCACACGTACATTTACTTGAACATTTTCTATTAAGATTAATTTCTTGGGGAGCACAAAGCCCAGGCACCAAGTCTGAGCAGGAATCCTCAATTTGGAAACAAGTTTCTGATTACAAAAGCAGCAAAATATGTTGAGGCTTCCAGTTACCACAGAAAAACAATTAATTGCATGGCTAGTATTTTGAAACCAGAGTTCTTTCAAGGATTGTTAGAGTCTGTGGGATTAAGAAACTATTTAGAAATGTAAACTTTATTCATGTTGACTCTGTACATATGTCAAACATAAATTTCTATTCAATTAAGCAGGCAATGATCAAGAACATTCATACAGAAACACTGAGACCAAGACCAAATCTGAGAGTATAAACTTTGTATGGCCATGCTTTTTACACCAAAATGATTTTAAAGACTGTTGTCTTTGAATTTCATTCAGCAGGAAAATAATTCGTGTTGGGCCTTCAAGTTGTGGTGCATCCTTGAATGCTCATTGTTCTAAGCACAACCCTTAGCGAGGGTTTTCAGTATATGTTGCTATTGTTTTCTTTATCAATCTTATTCATAATTTTTCCTTTATTTAAATACCTTACTAATGCCACTCCTATCAGTGAAAGCAAGTTCTAACTTAGGACTTACTCAGATTCATAATTTGATATTTATATTTAATATACATTCAGTGTTCTTGATACCAGTAAGAGTGGTTTGCAGAAATACAAAATTAATTTAATCAGAGATAATACATTTCACTATCTGTTCTTCACTACATTGTGTAGTCTCAGGGCCTGATTCTGATCTCATTTGCACTAATTTAATGTTGGTTAAGCTCAACTGACAGGAGTGAAATTATTTTTCATTTACTAGGGAGTACGTGACACTGGAGATTCATTCTTATATATCATGTCTTTACATTTTCTAATACAGGGTAATGATGCTAAGCACCTGCTCAGAAAATGATGGCTTGTTCTGGTGATTTCCATTATATTAAAATATCACCTGGGGAAAAAAAAAAAAAGCCATTGCTTTCTTTTAATAAGCAAGTTTAGAAACCAAATGTCTGTTAAAACATGCCTTTCATCATTGTCACATAAATAGCCACGTGACATTATGAAAATCAAACTTCTATCTACCAGGATGCACTGAGCTTACCAGGAATAACTGCAAAAGGGTTGCAGTGCCCAGCCCTTGCCCCTCTCCAGCGACACTTCTTTAAGTTCTCATTCATTGTCATGCGATGAGACAGGATGAAAATGGAGAATGTCAATCCGCACACACCTCCTTAGATTAAATAATGAATCCCATATCTGATTTTTTTAAAAAACTTACCACCACCAAAGAGGAAGCAGAAATTGAAACGTAGCCAACAGGCTCTACTCTATCACACCAATGCTCTAACGCGTGCTCTGGGAACCATCGACGGGTCTTTAAAACTTGATCCTGCTGTTATTCTGTAAGGCCGGACAGAGAATACAAATGATTCAGTTTATGTGCAATATATACTCATAGTAATACCTTTCTTGACCTCTGTGATTTTATTTTTTATACAGAAAACGAGTTTTTAAAGCAGCAAACAACAGAGTTATGCAGGAAATAAGGGGATGAAGAATAATGAAGTAATAATAGCAGGTTTGGCATGTTGCTCAACAGTTCAACATGGGCATGACTTGCCTCGTTGTGTAGTTCATATGTAGCTTCATTATGAGCAAAAGTACAATTTACTGTAGAATTATTTTCTGAAAGGACTGTTCTGTGCATCGTCTACTTTCCTGGCACCTTACAACCATGTTTAACCTGTATGAAATTAACTATATTTTTAGGTGATATCTAAACAACATGATCTTTTTTTTTTTTTTTCCCCTCCCAGCTATTTCCTAAATCAGATACAGAAGCTTAACTCAGGGCAGAAGCAACCTGATGAATTTCAGCTTTGACAAGAGCTCTGCAGCCAGCTCAGCTTCTGCCTGGTAATAATGTAAGGCAGACAACCCACGAAAATTTCCCCTGGCCTTCTCCTGGAAAATTGAGCCCTATGAATTGGCTGAGATGTGGCTCAGACCCGAGACACAAAAAAACTTGTACAAAAGCACAAGGAGCTTTTACTTACAAAAAAAGGAAGGGGTAGGTAATTTCTACAGCATTTTACCTCCACTGGAATTGCTTTTCCCAAATAATGCAAAAGATGAATGGTAATGCTCAAACAAGTAATGTTATTGTGAAGTGGTAAGTGGCGGCAGGGGGAAGAGTTTTCTGCCGTGTAGATTGCCATCTGATCAGTTGTCAAAGCCTGTGTGCATTTGTCTTAGAGAATTATGCCTTCGGGTGGTAGCTAACCGTTCCACTGCTCAGCAATTGCTCTTCGGCTTATTTATGAGAATTATTCTCTTATTGCCAGCATTTGAAGAGTTTCACCTAAGAGGAATGCACATACAACTCACCTTAGGTTGTCTATGTATCAACTGGCATTTCTTAAAAGCTATTTTACCTACATCAAATAATGACAAACTTCAACCAATACAAAACCCCAGATTCACCTTCATTTTCAATTCAGTTCAAGCTTGACATCTTCTTTGCCGAGTATTCCTTTATACCTAGAAAGTGAAACATTAGGTAAATAAAGTTTTCAGTTAGAGGTCATTATAGTTCTACGTAGTTGTTATACAATATAATCTTCCAGGAAAAAAAAAACAAACAAAATGAAAAAAAAACCAAAACAACACACTCGTGCTTTTCTCTCAAACCGGTTTTGCCCCAGAGAATATTCATATAGAGCACTTATTAAAATAAATAAATAAAAAAGCGAGGGAGAGGAAGAGTCATATATTTCAAACAAAATTATAGAAAAGGATGTGAAGCTCTAAATGTCACCTTTCCCAATGAAGCTAACAGTAGAAAGTCAGAGGAAAAAGGTATGTTTTAAAGGCTACTGTGCGATAAAGACGTGGCCACCTCCCAGGAGATAGCTGCCACGCTGATAAAAGGCAAGGTCCACCGGCTGCCCGTGCCTCCTGGATTACAGGCCCTTGCCTGAAGCGCTTCCCCTGCTGCCCCCTCTCACCGCAGCCCCCTTTTGATAACGCTGCAGACGGAGAAAGTTGGGCTTCAGTAGCTGGGATAAGAAAAGACGGTAATTCATTACCATATAATGACCTTCCAGCGTGGGAGCTCATCTCAATAGTGTATTAAAGCAATCCATTCAGGTATAACAGAATAAATAGGCCAAACTATATCAAAAATCCCTGAGCCATACACTATTTATTGCCAATTGAAAGATAAGCTTCACAGAAGAAGCTACTGTATATTTGCCTTCTGGTATAAAACTATTTTTAAATCTTCAAAGATATATTTAAAAACTCTTGCAAAGCCACCTGTCAGTCTAAGGTCCACGAGAAGAACGGGCTTCTAGCTCAAAGCTTTGAATACTGTGACTAGCATTAGTTTTCAGTTTAGCATTTCAGAATTACTTACGCTGAACTTTTCGTTACTTCTATATATATATTTTTTTGAAAAGTATACTGTCACGGCGAGAGGACTTGGTGACATTAGACTTAGTGCTTGGGCATGTATTGCCCAATTTTCTTAACTGCCCTACTTACAAACATGGTTCAAAAGACATTTTTTTGGCCATATACCCCCCTCTCTGTTACCACCTTGTGAAAACAGTTATTAAATTTAGGAGCTGAAGTTATAGTTACAGATTCGCGATTAATCAGTGACGCATAGGGATGTATTAATATAATCCAAATACTTCTTTAAAAGAAAAGAAAAACGTATTGGTGATATTTCCTGGAATAACAGCAGGAGCAAATTGTGTACCAGCACTGGTGGTCGTGCATACTCCCTTGCATGCAGCTCTCTGCAAGCCAACCTTCAGCTTAGTTCAGAAAATGGTGATATCTGCAAGACAGTGCACAGGACTATCCTGTGCTGCTTTAGAGATCTGCTTCAGCTGAGCCGAGAGGAAAAAGGAATTTGAAAAGAGCTTTTGCATATCAAATCATTATAAAGAGACTGAGATCATAACTTAATACTTTTTTTTTTTTTTCTGAAACAAAACAGAGCTTTCTCTCTCATTACTTATTTTTTAAAAAGTAAATCCACAAGTCTTCTAAGATGTCTTTAGACTCTAAGCACTAAATGACTGGGTGGCACAGAGAAGAGCAGGTTGATACAATTGTGGAAATGCATAGGAATGAATGTGGAAATCCGTACTTTTTACAGCTTATATCTTGGGAGACATCCTGTAATTTGCTCATATTGTGCTTGAATGAATAGTCTTAAGATACAGTGTGCATTTCAGGAATATGTAGTAGAAAGTTTTCTTGATACAAATTCCCAACATTTTTAGGCAACACTGCTATCTACTGGAACACTTGTTCAGACTATATTGAAGCCCATAGAAATGGCAGAGGATAATACCTCTGTGGCAGCAAACTGGGTAAGAAGGCAAAGACAAAGCCCAGAGGGTAAGCCAACTCCATGAAAGAACACTCTTAAGTGGTGCAAAAAAAAAGTGAAAAGCTCAATGACCTCACACTTGTAGCTCTCCAAGAGTTATGTCAGTAAAAGCGCATCATCAACAATAAAAGTTGCAAAACTTGTCTCAGCTGAGACAAGCTCGTGGTGTTTCAAGTGGAGTGAAATCATCTTAGCAGCAGAGCGAGACAGCATCCTGGTCTTTCTAGGAGGTAATTTGTTCAAGATACCCGTGGTGTGACTGCTATTTAAGAACAATAGCTACCTGCAGAAGCAAATCAGCTGTTCGGATAAGCTGAACATCTTTTCAACAGACCACCAACAGGTTTCTTGCTAAGTGCTTTCAGAGTAATTGCATTCCCTTTATAGACACAATCATAAAAGCTGGAGTTATTAAAAGTAAGACCCTTTAAAGAGGAGGACGTTGATTAAAATGGAAGCTACAAACGCTGAGAAGTAAAAATATGATGGGCATGTAGGTATGATTATCAGTAAAACCAGTACGCTTTGGACCTGTCAGTCTGGGATGTGGAGAGCCTGGTGGTGACCACTAGCCATGAAGTCCAGCCATTAAATATTTCAAGGCATGGCCATTCTCCCAGTCAGTGATACTCCCTGCACAGAGCAGGTTGGGAAAAAGCCATTCTTTTTAAACACCAACAGAATAGCTAAATAATGGATAAGAATAACTGTAGCTTTCCCGAATGTTCAAATAAGAGATGTCTTTAATGGCTTGCTGTGTCCACATGTTGACAAACAAGACACTTCCTATTTCCCGTCTCATCAATAAACCGGGTAAATTCTCATCTGGGAGCTCACAGCAAATGGAAAAAGCTCAGAGGAGTGGGAACTATGTATGTTCAGTCCATGCTGCTCTCTCCAAGTGTCCAGGATCAGTTTTTCTCCTTTAGATATTTCGGGGCTACAGAAATACTTCCGTTGGCAGACCAGCAAATGAATAAGCCTGGCTCTAACGCTGCTTTCATTAGCTTTAACATTCTGCACCACCTTCAGTTACTACTCCTCACTGGTACCAGGGATAACTAATTTGTTCCTTACATTTCAAACTTAATATAACTTCCCAGAAAGGGAGCTCTTGTTCCCTTTCATTTGGGATTGGGAAGCAGAATGGATGGGGGCTGCAGAACTTCCACATACATTTTCATTTTACTCCAGTGAGTAAACGCTAGCACTAGACAGTCTATATCAGATCAGCTGTAAACCAGTTGGTATAAAAGCTGCATTCTTTTGCCTGGATGATTATACCTATTAACACAAAAATTCATTTGATGTATACGTGAAGAAATCCAGTGGCTGTCTTTTTGATGTCAGGTATGAAAGAGCATACACTTCATTAAATGGCACATCAAAAAGATGCAAATGCAATCATTAATCTATGTTTTATGGCAATCTCCTAACAATGTATCGTAGAAATCCGTATTGCATCAAATGGCAAAAAGGTCCTGAAAAATTCCTTGAATGGTAGGATTCCTCATGTATTTGCATTCCCCAAATATGCTATTGAACAAGTTTTCTTTTTTACTTAAACAGAAGCTGAAAGTAAATGAAGGAGGTTCACAGATGATTCCTTCTCCAATCTGTGAATGGGACTATTCACACTGGAAACATGCTTCTAGGGTACAATATTTATCTAATAACAATAACATTCCCTGTCTATGCTATTAAAACCAATTGATATAGTTGGAAATTAAGATGTAGATGTTCATTATACTAAAGAAGCTACTCTGCTGAAAATATTTTCTTTCTAACTACTGAATAAAAGTAAATACAAAAGAAATGAAAAGAAGTTTTAAATATGCACTACCAGAGGAGAAGAAGGAGAATTTAAGTTTTCAGGCTGCAGGATTTGTCAAAACAAATTTTGTCATTTAAAAATACTCCTGTATTACCTATTTTCAGGGACATACACCATTCAATCATGAAACACAAGCGACATCATATGACTTAAAAGGATAATTTACTTTCTATATTTCCATTATCAAATGGCAAGAATAATCATGCCAATGTTTCTGAGCTACCTGTCGTAGTGAAAAAATTACTAAGAAAAATGTTAGTAGTTCTCAGTGAAGGATTAAATTCAACATTTCTCTAGTCTTTTCATAAGCTTTTGAAGAACAACACCACAATTTTCCACATAATATACCCTTTTGATAGCAATTGTTTACATATGCTTACTACAAATCCAATGTTAAGCATACAGGGATTGTGACGTTTGAAAAATCTGCTTTATGTCTGTAGATGGAAACCAAACCCTACAGGTGAAAGACCTGGCCAGAAGCCACCAAGGCTCCAGATCCACGTGGGCTCCTTTTGGCGAGTCTGGGCTTCCTTGACACTGAAGTGGACAAGCACCCCTGAGACACAGAGATCCCTTTCAAGGTTTTACTCCACAGCAGATAACCATATAACCTTGCCTCCTGCATTGAATTTAACTCAAGCCAGGGCACCGTACCATGTCTGAACTGGCCGTGTATGCCCAGAGAACAGGTGGCCTCCCTGGGATGGCAGGAGGGATGCCTGGAGACACATGGAGAGCCTTGCACCGCCAAGGATCCAGAGACTTTTGTGATCAGGGAAGGCAAAATAGAGGTAAGGGATGGAAGCAAACATAAAGGAGCAATTCCCAGGTGCCTTGGGCCATGTCCCAAACTTGCAGTTCATTCAGCTGTGCTCCTGCTACAACCCCTCCCACTACTCTGTTTGCATTCAAAAACCACGATTGTCAGATTATGCATTAAATCAACTAAGACCCAGCTGAAAGCCTAAGAGGAGTGAGAAGGAGATTCTCTCCAGAAGCATTTCACAGGCAGGGAAGGAGAAGTTTTACAAATCTCTGCCTAGGCTTCATGTAAGTGACATTTTTTCTTCCACCACTATAAAATATTCACAGTCTTTTTAGCTCCACCGTGCAGTAAATAGCACAAACAGTAATACAGCTGTCAATAAACCAGCTGAATCAAATCGGCATTTTTTTGAGCCACTCCTTATATAGTGGTAATTAAAGAGGAAGCAGTACTTCAGAGTCTCTGCTCAGACTTTTCGGCGTTCAGCAAGGAAAACATCTCTGAATATCCCCCTTTCCTCTCAGGTTTCTCTCCCTTTACTCTGAAGGTCAAAGGTTTAATTTGTATGCTCGTCTCTCTCTTTCACTTTCCAACATATCCCTAATTGAAATTTGACACATATACCCATTAGCTGAATTTATTCTTTTTCCACGCTTCATTAACAATGCTCTTTGCTATATTACGACGGTAATGCTCATCGTAAAACGCTCTCCTCTGCAATGTGGCTTACAATGGATGGTGATTGATGGTATCGACGGTAACACAGAATCGAGAAGGTATAACTTTACAGGCTGAAATTGCAAGCTGCGGCAGGAATCCCAAGAGTCAGGGGCAGATCCTGACTTTGCAAGGTCTGTCAGAGGGTGTAAAACGCCAGCCGGCTTTTCTGACGCAGCAGTATAAACCCAGGTCAAGCAGAATCTGTCCACCCTGCGGACTCCGAACTTGAGTCTGTCACAGTGAACTTCTGGCTGAACTTGATCTTAATCTACATCATTCACCTGCAGTGTTGAATATAATTTTCCCCACTAAATTGTGCACAATTGGGTCTTGTAACTAGAAAATGAAGCTCAGACCCATAAATGCAAATGAACTTTTCATTTTAAAGCCGCAATTTCCCTTTCTGATGTACTGTACCACTTGTCCATGAAGTTTTGTCTTTTTCGGAAAAATGACATTTTCCTATGGCGCATAAGTTTCATGGCGTTGCCATGGAAACTGGGCCTCTCTTTTTCTCTCCGTCTCCAAGTCTTTCACCTTGAGAGGAAAATGGTTGTCATTTACAGCGCCTAATTTTGCGGGTTAAACTTTCCACGGTCACTCAGACCACGATGAAACACAATCCCAGAGTTCAGGGACAGGGGGAGAGGGAAGAGCGCTTGTGTATTTCTAAAGGTGACAGTCAAATCCTTCGCTGTCTTTAACCCTCGGCTTCAGCTGCAGGGGCAAAGGGTGCGAGTCTGACACGCTGAGTAAGTGACCCGGGCTCTCTGTTGCTCTACTCCATGTTTACACTGCAGAGCAAACAGGCTCCAGCTGCTCCTGACCCTGCCACAACGGGGGATGCACTGAGCCAGACCTGGCTCAGGAACATGCCGGTGCTTGGGGATCCCCCCAAACTCACCCCCCCACCTCCCCAGCCCAACAACAGCTATGGCCACAGCGGAGACTGCCCTTCGGGACTCAGGAGAGGTAGAATTTTGCCCGGAGCCGAGTGAAACAGAAGCACAGGGAGCACACGAAAAGCCTCAGAATGCAGAGAGACGCCTTTGGAGGCAGGAGAGACAGCTGGGTTTTACCCTAACGCCAGCCAAGGTTAAAGCGAGGCCTCCTAAGGCAAGAAAGGATTGCCTCAGAAAATAAAGTGTTATTTTGAACAACTTCTTGGTTATTCAGCCCAGCCAAAGCAACATACCAGAAGAAACGGGGGCTGGAGGGGGTCAGGGTTGCTCTTCTATCCAAACCCATAGACCTTTCCCCTTTCCTGGTTTGTTTTACCCTCTGTGCAGGGACC
The DNA here is from genome assembly GCA_020746105.1 of Trogon surrucura. NCBI lineage: Eukaryota > Metazoa > Chordata > Aves > Trogoniformes > Trogonidae > Trogon > Trogon surrucura. Next base: position 43,617,037 of record CM036621.1, read on the forward strand.
ATGTGCGTCATGAGCTGTGTCCTGCAAGAAAAAAGAGCTATAATTCCAGGTACCAGCACAAAAAAATGGATGCTCTTAACTGGCTGCACTGAAAGCATCAGAAACCAGAGAGAGCGTGCCCAGCTACGGGGACCTTGCCATGGCCAAGCAGCATATGCCAGTCCAGAATATGATACCCTGAATTCAGGGATAAAAACCCTTGTCCATCTGCCATCCCTCTAGGTAGATTGCTTGCCCGTAAAACCTGAGGTGTGTATAAGAAACATTTGTCTGTATAGAATGTACTTTAAGGAAAACCAAAAGGCAGCGACACAAGCAAAAGACCTGCTGCTTTTATGGCCAGCCTGAAACAAGAGAAAATGGCAATCCTTGCTCGAAGTGTGGTTGCCAAGGTTTTAGCCAGGGGAGGTCGAGATGAGTTGGGCTAGATTTTGAATAAGCATTTGAAGCTCTGAATGTTTTCCAGCATTATCTAAAGTTTACCAACCCCTGTGCTTTAACCCCTGCAAACCAATTAAGTAATGTGTGTAAATGCTTGAAGAATGCTTAGTCTGGAGAAGTCATTTTAGTAGCACAAATTTAGCAGGGAGAAAAATGGGTATTAAAAAGGAGGCTATTTAGCAAATGAGTGCTTGAGAGCTAAAAGCAATAGTAAAAAGTTCATTGGTTTGGTTTTTTTTTTTTCACTACCAATTCCACCTATGGGAAGCAGTGCAAATTTATATTCTCTGCGTTAGAATATTCAGCTCAATAAAAGATTTTTTTCCCCAGCTTTTAATGAATAGCACTGCTGTGTGCTGTGTGATGGGAAGAGAAGAGGTTTGGAAAAGGCTTTGCAGGAACACTAGATTGCACTTTTACTTGAAGAAACACCTGATATGTTTTCCAGCTGTTTCCTACAGATGTTGTACATATGCTTAAAGGTCAGTGTTCTTTTGCGAGCATCCTAGCCCCACTATCATTTAGATTACAAACAAATGTCTCATGCAAAGTGTTTTAAATACAAAATGTTACAGAAATAAAAAAGTCTAATCAGCATATGAGGAATGGAGAGCAGACAACTGAAGGAAAATCTGCCTCATATTTAAACTGTTGTCCCAGCTTTAGAGTGCTGGGAGTGGTCCCACAAGAAAAGACCGTGGAGATGGCACGTTAGGAGGTGGAGAAACTGCAATGCCTCCGGGCTCTCGCTCCTCCAGCCACCCAGTGGCCACCAGAGCCACCAAACTCTGTCACCCTCCCAGGCTGAGCACCTGGCCCCATATAGTCTGCTCCAAGAAAACAATTTGACTTTAAGCTACCATGAAATGGGAAAACAGACCTTCTCTCAGAAGAATAATGAGATTTTGATATATCAAATTTTAAGATTGCTACGATATTCCGGAGGGAGGGAGGGGTAGTGAATAAAATCATTCTAGGATCATTCTAAAAAAAAATCAATTACAGAAGGTGCTGGTTCCTTTGATAGAAAGAAAGTGAAAAGCACAGTATAGCCTGGTTGTAACATAATATTTGCTCTGAGAGTTAGTGCAAACCATTACAAAAAAAAGGTTTCATCTTGGGAATTATTTTTTTTAATTATGAAACTTACCCTGTAGTTGACAGCAACATCTTTTAAAACATAATCCTGTCAAACTGAATGATGAGATTTGATGTTTGAATTAGCAGCAGATTGTGCTTAAGTCTGGCCTCAATGAGACCCTCAAGAAAATGGATGAGGAAGATCACAGTTTCAGTAGTCAGATTAATTACTGAAAACTAAATCACAACTCACAGGTATTTAACTTGAGGTAGCTGGTCTTCATATTCTGGTGCAGCCTAGGTGAATTTGTATAATGGGTAAGTGCCCTTTTCCTTGCAACACCGTGTCTGTGTCCATTCAAAACCCACCTGGATGTGATCCTGCTTTAGCAGGGGGGTTGGACTAGATGATCTCAACAGGTCCCTTCCGACTCCCACGATTCTGTGATTTGCTGCATCCAGTCACCTGTAGATCTGGTCAGGAACAGCTTGTACAAAGAGCACACTGAGCGAGTTATGGTACTTTTGTAATAGCCTCTTACCCATCTGGCAGTTTATGAGAGGTTTCGTAAACCTATTTACTTCAGGTATTTATTCAAATACGGTGGTACATTAGCAAGCTGTCGCAGGACTTAAAGGTATCTCTCAGCTGCATATAAAGGAAGTGCACATAATTACCATTTGTTTCTTCATGGTATTTTATTACAAGAAAGTAGCACAAACTGTCCTGAGTTCTGTCACAGAATACAAATTCTTCTCAGCCTACTGGTGAGTTAGTCGGAAATATTTTAGAATTCCTCTCTCAGTGTGCCCATTAAGCCTTTTGGGGTATTTTTTTCTGTCCTATTCAAGACATCTGGCTCTCTGTAACAGATGAAGGCTCACACTCTTTAGATTGAGTACATGAATTTTTATCCCCCAAACTCGTCAACAGATGCACAGACTGGTCTGACCATTGTGTCTAGATTGAGGTTTATGGCCAGCCTTGTAGAGGCTCAGGGTGACTTTGGGTTTGTGTCTTCACCTCCCCCTCTCCCACTCACAGACTCAGGTTGTCCCGGCTGCTTTCCACTCAAGTTGTGTCAGGCTACTGTATTTGCAGCATAACTTGATTTCTTGAATGTGTTTGTACAGACAAACGAGGCCATCATCATAGAATCATCATAGAATGTTAGGGATTGGAAGGGACCTCGAAAGATCATCAAGTCCAATCCCCCTGCCAGAGCAGGAATGCCTAGATTATGCTACACAGGAACGTGTCCAGGCAAGTCTTGAATGTATCCAGAGAAGGAGACTCCACAACCTCTCTGGGCAGCCTGTTCCAGTGTTCCGTCACCCTCACTGAGAAGAAGTTTCTTCTCGAGTTTAAGCGGAGCCATCATCTTGGTTAAGGGTCCTCAAAACTAGCGTGATACCAATAAACAAACAAACCACAGCACAGTGCTCAAAGGCTAATTGAAACCAACCAAACCCCCCAAAAACCTTACAAAGTGAAGTTGTCTATTCGTGGAGTTTTCTGCAGCCTCCGTCTCATGGAGTTGAAGGATGAGGGCGTGAGGAGTGATGGGTGGGATCGCTCATGTTGCTGATCTCCTGCTGCCCAGTCCCGGGGAGATGCAGGGCTCAGTCTTTTGGCAGAAGTGGATGGAAAGTTGTGTCTCTAAAAGTGCTCTCAGCTAAAAAAAAAATAAAAAAATAAAAAAATCTTGGACAAAGAGGGCAGTGATAAAAGGTTTGAACCTTCCAGCAGTCGTAAAGAAAAGCTGCTAAAGGCAGCCAGCCAAGAGGAGATAATAAAAAGGACACCAAATGTCATGCAAATGTCTGTATTTTTGCAATGTATCTCACATAGAGAAAAATTCTCACGGAATTTAAGACATGATAATTTAGGGAAAACTCCGTGAAGTTTCTTATTAACTTAGGTCTTTAAAATACCTATTCAAAAGAACAGGGAATATTCACTATACAAAGGAAATCTTCATCGCTGCCTCTGAACTCATGGGTCATCATTTCTCAGTCAAATCCAGTGAGAAAAGACTGACTGGATTTATGGAAGGCAATGTTCTACTGCAGGACCTGCTACCAGCTCTTTGGCACCCTGAAGCAAACTTGAGCTTCAGGCTGCTTAAAGAATGAATGCAGGATACTGGGGTAATAGAGCTCCTTTTGTCTGCTACATCGATCCAGAATTTGCATCGGGAGGAAAGGAAATTTAGTAGGCTATTCCTTCAGGCCACTTGCAGCCCATATACATTGTACTTGCTCACATGAAGCACAATAAATATTGTTATAATTGCCGAAGTTACTGCACTGATTTCTGCTGTTCTTGCATACTAAGCTGCTACATCCCAAGACCATAAATGAACAGAGATGTTAGTTCTGCTCAAACTATCAAACCCATGAACAGGATTAAATTTTCAATGAGAAAACATCATCCATTTGCAAAATTACCTTGACTTGCATTTAAAAAAAAAAAAAAGCTGGATGGTTGTAATTACATTGTAAATACATTGCTGACAAAACTAATACTAGAGGCAATGTAGGCCCTCTGTTGAATGAGGTGAGTGTCCTGGAGACAGAGGACAGAAAGAAGGCAGAGTTGCTGAATGCCTTCTTTGCCTCTGTCTACACTGTTGGAGACCGTCCTCAGGAGCTTCAGTCCCCTGAGGCCCCAGAGGAAGTCATGACAAAGGAGGAGTCTGCCCTGATTGATGAGGAGTGGGTTAAGGATCAGTTTGAACACTTGAACATTCATAAATCCATGGGCCCTGATGGGATGCACCCACGGGTGCTGAGGGAGCTGGCGGGAGTCATTGCTAGGCCACTCTCCATCATCTTTGGTAAGTCATGGGTAACAGGTGAGGTGCCTGAAGACTGGAGGAAAGCGAATGTCACTCCAGTCTATAAGAAGGGCAGGAAGGATGACCCGAGTAACTACAGACCGGTCAGCCTCACCTCCATCCCTGGAAAGGTGATGGAACATCTTATCCTTGACGCTGTCTCTAGGCATATCAAGGATAAGAAGGTTATCAGGAGCAGTCAGCACGGCTTTGCCAAGGGGAAGTCAAGTTTGACCAACCTGATAGCCTTTTACGAAGACATAACCAGGTGGATGGATGGTGGCCATGCAGTGGACGTGGTCTACCTGGACATCAGCAAGGCCTTTGACAACGTCTCCCACAGCATCCTCATAGGTAAACTGAGGAAGTGTGGTCTGGATGACTGAGTAGTGAGGTGGGTTGCTAATTGGTTGAAGGGAAGAAGCCAGAAGGTTGTGGTCAATGGGGCTGAGTCTGGCTGGATGCCTGTGTCTAGTGGGGTCCCTCAGGGGTCAGTGCTTGGGCCGGTGCTGTTTAATATATTCATCAATGAGCTGGATGAGGGATTAGAGAATGTTGTCAGCAAGTTTGCTGATGATACGAAATTGGGAGGAGTGGTTGACACACCAGAAGGCTGTGCAGCCATTCAGAGAGACCTAGACAGGCTGGAGGGCTGGGTGGGGAGAAATCTTATGAAGTTTAACAAGGACAAGTGTAGAGTTTTGCATCTGGGAAAAAATAACCCCATGTGCCAATATAGGTTGGGGACTGCCCTGCTGGAGAGCAGCGCAGGGGAAAGGGACCTGGGGGTTCTAGTGGCCAGCAGGATGACCATGAGCCAGCAATGTGCCCTCGTGGCCAAGAAGGCCAATGGCATCCTGGGGTGTATTAGAAGGGGAGTAGCAAGTAGGTCGAAAGAGGTCCTCCTGCCCCTCTGCTCTGCCCTGGTGAGGCCACATCTGGAATATTGTGTCCAGTTCTGGGTCCCTCAGTTCAAGAAGGACAGGGAGCTGCTTGAGAGAGTCCAGCGTAGAGCCACAAAGATGGTGAAGGGAGTGGAGCATCTCCCTTATGAGGAAAGGCTGAAGGAGCTGGATCTTTTTAGCTTGGAGAAGAGGAGGCTGAGAGGTGACCTCGTTAATGTTTATAAATATGTCAAGGGGGAATGTCAGGAAGATGGAGCCAGGCTCTTTTCAGCGGCGTCCACTGACAAGACAAGGGGCAATGGGTGGAAGCTGGAACACAGGAGGTTCCATAAAAATACGAGGAAAAACTTTTTTACTGTGAGGGTGACCGAGCCCTGGCACAGGCTGCCCAGGGAGGTTGTGGAATCTCCTTCTCTTGAGACATTCAAAACCCGCCTGGACGCGTTCCTGTGCGCTCTACTGTAGGTGATCCTGCTCTGGCAGGGGGGTTGGACTAGATGATCTTTAAGGTCTCTTCCAACCTCTAACATTCTGTGATTCTGTGATTAATTCTTGGTGGCTTTCCCTTTAAACATACCTCTCTGTGGGCACAGCAAGTTAATAAACTAGAAGACAAAGGCTTAATTACAGGGGAGAAAAAAAGTTGGCCACAGTTGGGAGGTTTAGGCACTTAATGTGCTCATTCACAGTGTTGTCCGATGTACTATTGGTCATACAACACTCTCTCCTCCATCATTAATTAATTTGATCACGGTTAGAGTATGAGCAATGCCACAGTGGCACACACTGGTGCCCAGCCATGGCTGAACAAAGTCACAGAATCACAGAATGTCAGGGGTTGGAAGGGACCTCAAAAGATCGTCTAGTCCAGCCCCCTGCCAGAGCAGGATCACCTACAGTAGGTCACACAGGAACGCGTCCAGGTGGGGTTTGAATGTCTTCAGAGAAGGAGACACCACAACCTCCTTGGGCAGCCTGTGCCAGGGCTCTGTCACCCTCACAGTGAAAATGTTTTTTTCTAGTATTTCTGTGGAACCTCCTATGTTCCAGCTTGCACCCATTGCCCCTTGTCCTGTCATTGGACATCCCTGAGAAGAGCCTGGCTCCATCTTCCTGACATTCCCCCTTGACATATTTATAAACATTAATGAGGTCACCCCTCAGCCTCCTCTTCTCCAGGCTAAAGAGACCCAGCTCCTTCAGCCTTTCCTCATAAGGGAGATGCTCCACTCCCTTAATCATCTTTGTGTCTCTGCGCTGGACTCTCTCCTGGTTTATCTTCATTACCAGTCAAGCCCCAGTCTCTTTGCAGCTTTGGTCATGGTAAATTCATAGAATCATAGAATTGTCAGGATTGGAAGGGACCTTAAAGATCACCTAGTTCCAATTCCCCCGCCACGGGCAGAGAGGCTCCCCTTGTCTTGCTGACATGTGTATTTGATCTGTAGCAGTATTACCGTGACCATGGCTCTCCAAGTGTATAGATGGGGAAATACACCCGGTGCAATTCAGTAAATAACAGTAAACGTTCATTTTTGCAGGTTTTTTAGAATGCCTGTGAGAGTTCTTTGCTTAGTCCATTCAAAAGCATCCTGAACACAACAAGAGGTGACTATCCTGGCAAGAGTATTTGCCAAGCCTCAAAGCCCTCAGCATAAGGATAAATGACCGAAATTATTATTATTTGATCACTACTTGCTATATTCTTAAGGGTTACACAGTGATTTCTCAGGAGGGTTGCCTGAAACACCTAAACATGTACCTAAACATGTACCTAAAACATTTGCTTGGTGTGCAGGCGAGCGACCTTCAGGACTCATCGGAGGGCAAGGCAAGGCACAGAAGCTAAGCCACAGCGGCAGGGAGCTGATAAGCCGGGTGAGTACGCGCTTAAACAAGTTTCCCTTATTAAAAGAAAAACTGTAAGCTTCTTTTCTGTGACATGTACTGCACAGACAGAGTCCTGTGATTACATGGTGTGCCGCTGTACCCTAATCTCCACCAGCAAAAGGAACTAGGTCAGCGGGACAATTAGGACCAAAGCACTGTGTAGCCTCCTCTGCTTGAATTCCTCAAGTGACACCTGCAGATTACTTGAGCTTTAGGTGCAGATAATACAGGCTGTCACTGCAGTATAAAGAAAGGTAAATCTGAGATATTCCCCAACATTTCAAGTGAGTACCTGCCAGTTTGCACCGCTTTACTGACCGCGACGTTCTTGACTACTGCTCGCAAAAGAAAACAACTGGCTCTATCTTTTATTACTGCCTACAGCCATGAGCAATGAAACGTAAGGGCATGCTTATGGAGGCATTTCTCTGGTCTTCAGTCCAGGTGAAGTAACAAATATTTGAATAATATTAAATTTCCACATCTAATACCAAAGGGAAAGAGCATATATGAGTTTCTAACAGATGAGGAGGAAGCCACTGGATTTTCATGTGTTGAAGACATGAAGACAGCTGAGAAACCACAGGGAAGGCACAGGAATGCAAATACAGAGTGATGACATGAAAGCAGCAAATAGTGAGAAAGAGCAAGCAGACGGAGGAAGCCAGTTCAATAGCTAAAGACTAGCTAAGATATGCTAATTCGAGCGGGGAAGATGACTTTGATGATCTCTTAATTAAAAGAAAAAGTCTATGCATATAGCAAAAGCTGATGAGTTAAGAGTTCTGTTTAAATTTCTCTTTTTTATCATTTTCCTTTTTTAATACATATAAGCCTCATATTTTAAAATGTAAAAATTGATGGTATTTATGATAACTGAAGGTCCCTATTCCTGATAGTCCTAAGGAAAACAACTATATTTAGGTGGATGTATCTTTTATCAAGCAAATAGCCCAGAAGAAATCTTCCTGCCTTCTGCACTGCCCCTCCTGCTTAAGGGAGAATATTAAATATTTCAGTGACTTTTGTTACACCAAAAGAGTTTATGGTTGCTGTCAAATGGATTTTCATATAGAAGCACTGAGTTCATTGAGGTTGATGAGCATACTAGTGCCTGTCAGTCAGGCTAAAATGAAAAAAGGAAAAAAAAAAAAGCAAGCCATTGCACTCCTATAATAGATCTGACAGATGAAACAAGAGAAGCTATCCACCAAGGTACAGCTTGGCAAGGCCTTTGTAGATGATGAGTCAGGTTTCAGAGGGTTAGGTACTCCAAACCACACTAGGAGAAGAGTCCCTTTTACTTCTCTGAACTGGTTTCTGATTTAATGGGCTAATAGTCATGCTCACAGAAGGCCTGGCTGAGGGGTGACATGTACATACAGTCGGCAGAAGCGGCACGCAGCCCTGGCAGGCTGATGGCCGTGACAACAGAAAAGTGTCGCTCAGGTCACAGAATCATAGAATGGCCTGGGCTGGAAGGGACCTTGGAGGTCATTTAATCCAACCCTCCCTGTCATGGGCAGGGACAGGGTCCTGAAGCCTGGATCCGCAGAGAAGAGGAGGTAGGGCTAGAGCAGCACACGTCCTGTCGATGTTGGAGATGGTGTAAAGTGTTCTGAAAACAGAGAAATAAAGGAAGGCTGCGTCTGAAAAAAAACAGTGGAATGAAGTAAAGCCTGAGCAGAGAAATCGAGCGGGCTCACCAGAGTAAATGGAGACCAGCCTGAGATTTCCTTTAGAAGCTGACACTTCAGGATGCCTTTACGCTCTCAAAGACAAAGTGGAGTCCCACCACTTAATTCACTCTTATGATCTGGATGCAAGCAGCTACTAATCCTTGCCTATTTGACCTGGTGCTTTCATTTCTCGCATTTAAGCAGACAATATATCAGAACTGTTTTTATTTTTTTTTGGTATCGGCAAGACCTCGAACTCCTCAGCCATGAAAGGAGAGAGAAATATTTGCTGCCACTCAGAAAGCCTTTCCCACCTTGTAGAATTAGTCTCTCTGTTAATTGCTAAGAAGCAGAAGGTTGCAGAAGTTAACTACTAATGCTTTCTCAGTCCGTTTAATCAAGAAGGGTTCATATTACAGCTGAAATAAGATGTTCTTCTCATTAAGGCAGTGAATTTCAGACAAAGATTAAATTCTTGATCCAGGCACAGATTTGTCACAGAGGGCAAATCAATTAAAATTTCTGTTACCCACCAGTAGATGGGATAATTATTTGTTCTCTGGACCTTTTTGTATTTACCAATTAACCCGTGTTTATTTAGGATGCAAGTTCTGGATGAGTATTTCTGCACTTAGTTTGCCCACATCCAGGATGTTGGGGTCTCTATGCCTTTCAAGATCAAGACACAGCTTTTAGCATGCACCAGACAGCAGCAGAAAATGTAAGAAAAAAATGTCCTCATCTATTCCTCATTTTATTTATAGGAGTAAAAGAATAAAATTTAGAATAATTAGGGGAAAAAGCAAGGCTATTCAACATAAGCAGGCAAAAAATGTAATATTCTACTGATGACTGATGTCGATGTTCTCGGTCATAATTGTAACTATAACTGACAGCACATGAAAAGAACACAACGCAATTAATTTTTAATCTGCTTCCCGTTAAATTGTTAAGCTATTTTATAAAACCGGATTTTGTTATTGAATTAGACCAGGAAAAGGATAATGACAAGATAAAACAAATGCACACGTCTCCACTTTTGAGTTCAGCAAACTGACATCATCTGAGCAGCAAAAACCTGGAAATGTTTTTAAGAATGTTGCCATAAAAGCACTGCTCTTCGTACAGAAGGCAAAATCTTTCTCTGCAGATCCAGATTGTGTCAAAGCTGAAAGAAGGTAAATTCTCCTAATCAAAGTTACAAATTGACCTAATTAATTTTATAATTAACCTTGATAATTGAAAGGAAAAAGGGTGACCTTCACTGAGTTTATTCAGTGTTTAGTTTCAAACTATAAGCAAATTCATTCCTGCTAATAAGGCCACTACTCCCAAATGTTGATGGGATAAAGTAGAAATTAATTAGCACATGCAAATGAAGACTACTTTTATTATACCGTACCACAGTGCCTAATTTATTCTTCCAAAACATAGAGCTATTCTTACATTAAAGTTTCAGGCTACAATGTCTTAGTCATGCACAAATATTATACTTCTGTGAGAAAGCCTACCTCAACAAACAAGCTTTCTAACAATAAGATTCGTATTTACTCAGACTACATCTTTAAAACAAACATCTCCCTAACCGGTTTGGTAAATGATCTTAGCTGGAGTAAATTCTGCAGTACTTAGTCCCTTCAGATTTAGGTCATCTCCCCTCAAGCTGATGAGTCAAAAAGCTGATTCATTTCATTTAGGATTGAGTAAAAGATCAGGATTTCATTAATTCGCTGCAGTCTGGCACTTTTAAGGGTAGGGGGCAAAGAAAACCTTCGCCGTTGCTCTAGCAAATGCTATCCCACTTATCCAAAAGAGGCTTTTAAAACATGCCAGCACAGTGTTTTGAACAAGCAAGTGGCAGAGTGCTCCTCATAATGGGCTTGAGGACAGTCTCTTCCTGAGGAAGGGGCAGGAAAATAGTGCGTAGTGTGCTCCCCGCAACTGCGTCTAACCCTTTCTTGAGGGAGTATTCAGTGCAGGATCCAACTGGTATAAGAGTAGCAGAATAACCAAGCTACTTCCCCATATCCAAAACATTTTAGCTTGAAACTGATCACTGGGCTTTAAAACTATCTTTGAGAGGAATAAAGCTGGGGGGAAGGAGTGGAAACAGAGCACTGGAAATGCTCCGAGTTCACATACCTGTCATTTTTGATTTCTCTTGGTTGCACTGTAATGGCTCTTGCCTCTTGTGAGAGTGAAATTGCAGTCCCAGAATAGAAGAGCAATCACAAAGCGCTGCAAGTCTGCTAAAAGTGGCTGGGGAAAAAAAATCCACAACACACTTTATATGCTTTATACTTTTATTTTAAATTGACAGAATTGAATTGCAAACATGGGGTGTTCAGCTTTGGATAAAGATAGTCCCACGTGGACAGAAACTGCCAGAACTGTACAGGTCTGCAGTAGGAACGACCTGCTAGCACCCGCTGACCCACACACAGGTTGATCCATCACTCCTTCTTCACTCACATACATCCACTTCAGATGTCCTTTCCCCAAATTCTTTCTTGAAGCCTGCGATCAGATTTGCAGATCCGTACCTCAAGGAGAGGGGGCAGTGCCATCCTTGAGCAACTGTGCTCAGAGCAGTGGGATGCTCGCGCTCGATGGCGCTCTGCCCCAAGGTGGGAGAGGACGGAGAAAGAGCTCCATACAGATGGCTTAGCCCTAATTTCTGCTCTCTCCTGCAGGAATCGGGTAGGAGGAGAGAGGAGTGGTGGTTTTCAGGGGATCAGCCAAAAAAAAATAGAACTCAGAATTAAAAAGAAACCTCTGCAACTTGCCCTGGCTTATCTGTCTCACAATAAATCAGAGGAGGCAGTAAACACAGATCCCACTGTGGACTGGTATATTTGTAATAATTATCTAAGAGTATCTCCGACTGAAGTAAAAAAAGGTCTTCTACTCCCAACACCTTAATAAAAAATAAAACTAAAAATTGTATAGTTCATACATCCTAATTCCTGGAAAGCCATTTAAACATTGTAAAATGGATGCTTATATTTTTAGGCATCAAGGACAGTCTTATGCATTGAATTTATACTGAAACAGAATGAAAAAACCAACAACGTGTTGCTTTGGGGACTTACCGAGGCAGATATAGGCAGTGTGTAACAATAGCCACTAGTATATTTACATTCTTCTGTCCAAATAACACAACACACAGGCAAAATTCCCTTCACCCTGAAGTAGTGCACTCACCTCTCCTGCTCTGTAATTCACACATAGTGGGGGAAAAGAGGGGGTGGGATTAATTATTTTGGGTTTTCTCATTACTGAAGCAATTAAAAAGCAGAGGAGATCTGACGCATGTACTTCCTATATTTATTTCAGCCCTGTGTTGCATCTGCATCCATAAATAATAGTGCCATGTATACAGCAGCACTCCTGACTGCATCACACTTGATCAGAGCATAGAAGAACACATGAAAAAGTGCTGCTCAGATCAAGCAGTAGATCAGAGTCTCTAACTGTGTTGAAGTTTAAGGCTGGGCCAGCCACTAACCTCTGACAGAAGCTCTCTGTGTTCCCCTCGCCACCCTCCCCAGGGAGGATAACAGGTGAACCAGAGAGAGACTGTGAGGTTGAAAAAAAAATGCAGCCAATTTAATGGAAAAGAAAAAGAATACTAACAATAACAATTAGGATGTTGAACTATACACAGATATTATTCAAGTATGCAAATATATTCAAATATGCAAGACAATATGTTAATATGGAACCCACACCTTCTGGATGGCAATTGGATCCTGAGTGGAAAAGTCCCAGACAGGACTCAGCAGCAAATGGAAGCACCTGAGCCTAGAGTCCCAATTACACCAAAAAAAAAACCCAACAAAACAAAGACAAGACACCAAGACACCACCAATACAAAAAACTCATCCTCGCCTTCCCACTGGCACAGCTGCCTCCCTCCTCCACTGTGATTGTCCCCTGTGCCAGGAGCCCCTGAGAACTTTTATCCTGGTGCTCTCGAACCAAGACAAACTGGGAAATTAAATTCATGTTCTATTATATGTTGCATTGTCTCTATTTAGTCTAACACCTGTAATTGCTATTGATAGTTTAAATAATATTAATTCTAAAGCACTTGTAAGACCCAACCCTTGTTCTTGGCATGGCAGTGCAATAGAAGAGTTAGTGTTCTGTTCAAGTCTCTCGTGCAAAACCAGGCTGTGATGACTCCACATCCAGTGTATGAACAGTTATCAACAGTATATTGTTTCACTGTTACTTCTTCTACCACGGTATTCATCATTTCATTCAATTTTTTTTCTAATTATTGAGCCAAAACCTGTGGAATATGTTTCATACAAAATTAGGGGTGTCCTATTTTGTTTGCCGAAGCTGTGAAGAGCTGCTTCAGCTTTCACAGTCAACTGACTGGAATAGGAGAAGCTGGCACTTCACTGGTTTCAATCCTTCCCAAAGCACAAAGCTGGCAGCTCGTGCGCTCTATCAGTGAAATTGTATTCATATCCTCTCCGTATCACTCGCCTGGGTAAAGTTCTCTCAGCTGGTAACTCCCAGGCGGTTGGAAGTTGGGTCTTATTCTTAGATCACGTAAGAATATTTTGGCTTTCTACAATGATGAGTTTCGTACGAAGACCACAAAGTCTCCAAACAACCTTTTAGGTAGATAAACACGACTGTATCTACAAAATAGAGGCTCAGAGGGATTTGCTCAGCACTTGCCCGTGATCACATAGAAGGTATTTTCTCATTACAATGGCTAGCTGGGATAGAGCACCTTCACAGGCAGACACGAACCGGGGAGGTTTTACTATTTTCTGAGAGTGTAACCAAACATATTCTATATACTTTTTTTCTTTCCCATCTTGTGTACCTATTACAATACCTACACTCAGAATTCATTACGCTTGCTTTAATTCTCTTGCTCAAGGGATCACAGACCAAAGCTGTATCAGATCTGATAGTACTGTGTGAAGAACCTGTGCAATTTTCTTGGTTAGACAACTCAGGGAATTATCTTGGCTTGTGCTATAGAAATTTACAATTATCCTGTAGCTCCTTTTTTAAAAAAAAAAAAAGAAAAAAAAACTTTAAAATTATTTACCTACAGCTAACAGCTGGTTCCCAAAGTGACTGCCAGTTCCAATGAAGAATTTCTTCAACAGCTTGCAAGATATATTTCTGGTATCACTGCATGTAGCTTTACTGAAGCAAATGTAATATTTTTAAGACACATGTCTCTTCATCACTGAAGGCTCATGTAATGAGAAAAATAAAAGGACAGTTCGTTTTACCCCATGCACTACAGCAATACCTGTCCTACGAAGAATCTGGAGTCCTGTTCTTTACATGAATTTATGTGTGTCCACCCACTCAGCTGCAACCCCACCTGCCAGCATGGGCATTCCTTATCACCCTCTATCATATGGTGTAGATATCCTCAGGGGCTCAAAGGAGCTTTCTGAACCACCAAACGCTGCTTTGTAACTTTTCTTTTCTGCACTGCTTTCCTCAGGCTGACACAGAATTGCCCGTCTCTAAGTTGAGTAGGGTGAGTTCATCACCCTGCAGAGCGCGTCCGCTTGGAGCTCTTCGGGAGATTGCCCTCCAGTAAGGAACAGCTACACCACCAGTACAAACATATCAGTCAGCCTCCAGGGCTTCTTTTTTTTTTTTTTCTTTTCCTGAAGATAAAAGCACTTGAGACCTGTGGGAGGCAAATACTCCCATGTCTTGCCTTCTAGAATCCTGCTTCAGGAAGATCGTTTTGCATGGTGGTATTTATTTTACTGTCACAGCCTAGTAAGGAGCTAACTTGGCTGATTGTGCACTGTTCTTGGTGACAGGGACTTGTGATGTAGTTATTGATTTATGTGATTACAGGGATTATCTCTGAGGGAGCCAATTACTTCAGCATTCATCTGAGGGGTTGCTGCAGAACTGGGTCTGACTTCTCCGTTCAAAATTACGCTGATCAATGCCTTAAAATAATGCTACAGAAATTATTTGATTGCACTAGTTAATTAAGAGCTGGGAATGACTGGGGAATCAGAATTAATGAAACCAGGAAGCTCATTCTTTTATGTATCACAGGAGAGTGAGAACTAAGTGTTGAATGTTAAAGTTCTCTCTTGAATACCCAGTTTTAACTGTATGTAGAAGCATAACACAGAGATCTTGTAGCAATATCGCTGTAAAAGAGAAGGAAAACAGAAAAACAGACTACCAACTGGTCTCAAACCAGCTTTGTGTGAGACTAGCATTTGAATAATTTCAGAGAGTCATATTTCATTTTTCTGAGATAGCATGCAGTCATCTCATCAACTTTCCTGAGACTTATTTTCAAATAAACTGAAACACTCTTTATAGAAAACCTGATTTTAGTGAATGAAATTTTTTCTAAAGCATCTTGAAAACATCTTGAAATATTCTGTATAAACATGTGGGCACATTTCAATGGAAAATATTAAGGTTATACAACACTTAGCCTCTCATAGACACAAAGTTCAGGGTTTTTTTTAACCTCATCTAAGTTATGCATTAATTTGAGAAAATTTTTGTGAACGTGAGGAATCATTTGAACGATATTACTCTTTGATCAAAGTCAGTTTGTGGTTTTCTCAATTCAAACTATGAAAAATGTGTGTAGCTAATTTTAAAGCATACAGAATGTCAAGAAGATACAAGAACATGCTTCTAGAACGGCCAAAAATATAAAAAAAAACAAATATCAAAGATGAGACCTGCTGGTTATCCTTGCATGATATTCAGCTGTGGAGCCGAATCCTGTGTGCTCCTTATATTTGGAGCGTTACAAGTATATTCGCTGATTCCTGCAAGCTTTTTGTAAAACGTTGGGTCACCCGAGTTTGGCTGCATGTCCCACCAAAGGGTAACCACAAATTTGCTTGTAGACTGTCCCGGAGCACAAATGGGGTCGCAGGTACAAGCAGGAGTAGGTGCACGAGGTTATGAACAGCATCACTCTCCCATCGTCCTATCATAGATCATAGAATGGCCTAGGCTGGAAGGGACCTCAGAGATCATCTAATCCAACCTCCCTGTCACGGGCAGGGACGCCTCTCAACTAGATCAGGCTACTCAAGGTTCTGTCCAACCTGGCCTTGAACACCTCCAGGGAGGGGGCAGCCACAACGGCTCTGGGCAATTTATTTCAAAGTCTTGCCACCCTCGTACTGAAGAATTTCATCCTAAGATCTAATCTAAATCTACTCTCCTTCAACTTAAACCCATTTCCCCTTGTCCTGTCAGTGGACACTCTTGTAAAAAGTCCCTCCCCAGCCTTCCTGTAGGATCTCTTCAGGTATTGGAAGGCAGCTCTTAGGTGCCCCCAGAGTCTTCTCTTTTCAAGACTGAACAATCCCAGCTCCCACAGCCTGTTCTCATAGCAGAGGTGCTCCAGCCCCTATTAAGGGGCTGAGCCAGGTCCCCATCTAATTCTTCTAACAAGATTCCTATTCTTGTGATATCACAGCTGTCACATGAATACACAGTTTCTCTACATTTATTTTTATAAGGACTGCTGCAATGCCTGAGTTACAGGACCATGCCCCTTGCAGCCAGTACAGCTGCGCTATTTGTACCATACTACTCTGCAAAATGTTCAACTGTGTTGCAAGTAGGACGCAAATGCTATTTTTTTTCCATCCCTCACTGGTGGTGGTGGTGGCTGATATTTATCTCAGGAACGTGCCATTAATTGGATTACTTGATTCAGCCTCCAAAAGAAATTAAAAGCTTGGCGAGCTAATTTCATGTCAATAACGGAGCGCTTTTCTATCAGCTCTGTCACTGTGTTCGCAGGATAAAAATGCATAAACACGTGCAACCTATTTGTGCACAGACTATGTCAAATGTAAAATGTCAAGCTAAGAAAGGTAAAAACCAGAGCAGAAGGCAACCAAAAGATTTCCAGGGAGCAGTTCAATTTAACAGTCTGAAATAAGCATTTGGGTTTTGAAACGAAGGGATGGTTTTGTTAAGAGTTCTTTTTTGTTTCTTTCTTTCTTTTGCCCATGATATGTCTGTAAGCTACATAGCACAGTTAAAATCCAGGCAATTAAATATTAGCAGATAAAACCAGCCTTCACTTCTTGCAGTCTACATCTTCCCTATCTGATTTGGTTCACGTCTCCTGCAGTGAGAAGGAAAAAAACGAACATTCTCCCAGCTTTCCGGGAGCTGTTAGGTGTGAAGGGTAAGGTGCCTCTGGTAGTTAAACATCATGTTTTGGGTACAGTTTCATCCTACCCACAGAAGTCCAGTTGTGATGGTGACACACATCTGAAGGGTAAAAAGCCAGCTCCATCAGCTGGGACCAGTCTTGGTCACCAGTCAAAGAGCAAAGTACCGCCCAATGTTTACAAATGTTTTAATAAAACAGCTTGTTAAGTGGGGTGAAGCAGCGGGAGGTGAATGGGGGGACATGACAACTTTCAGAAAACGGTTAGATCAGGAATCTGTGAATCCTCTAGAACCCATGAATCATCTATAGTGGATGTATCTGCACAAATATTGACGTATATTCATCTATACATCACAGGAATTGCCTTGAGGCAAAAAAAAAAAAAAGACAAAAAATATTAATTACGGAAAGCCCAAGAAGGAATTACTTCCTGTTATTTAAAATTATTCTCAAGAACAAAGAAATGCCGTAAGAAAATGGCAAAAGATTTCCTCTCCTGTACACACAAATATTCATTCACTCATTTTTCTCCCCATATTTGACCTTTACTTTGTCTGCAGCCATATCGCCCTTCACTCCCTGTTGGGAAAGTGGGACACGAAGCCAAACAAGGTAACAGTTGAAGCCCCAGCTTGTTGTTATCCCTCCCAACAGCATGGCAAGGGGTCCGTGGGGCCACACTGTAAAAAGGAAAAGCTGCCCAAATTCCGTCTCATAGAATTTCACACACACACAGATCCACACCCATAAATCCCTGTGCGTGGCTCACGGATTTCATCCGCTGCTGTTTAGGAATGGCAAACTTTCCAATACTTGCTGAATTGGTGTTTAAACCAGCGATTTAAACACCTGCAAAGGTGTTTAGAACAAAATTCAGATTTCAATTTTAATACCAATTCAATTTTACGATACCTTAAAACGCAGCATTAGTGTCTTTAGAAGCAGTAAACACAGATAAGTGACGGGGAGTTAAATGTGATTATATGCTTATGCAACAGACAGCAACTACTAAAACTGCAACGGAGGTAGAGTCTACACAGATAATGTTTAGAAATGAAGGTCAGAATGTAGATAACATATATAAGCATATCAGGAAGATCAGAAAAATCGTATTATATCCAATTTTCTTTCAGTAAGAGTTGGATGTGATAAAAAAAAAGACTGCACACAGCCAGGCATTGGGCAGCTTGACCCCTCCAAGGCAGCACTGTCGCCTTTTTCACTTTCACAGCACATGTGGGCACAAGTCCCTGGTTAAAAGCACGCTTTTAGCATACATATAAAAGAAAATCTTCCCAGGAATGGTGATTATTGACTTGCCGTTTAAAAGAAAGCAGGGAGCACCTGCAGGAAGATAGGATATATATTGTGGATCAAAGCCGCATCAGACACAATTCACTGCCAAAGGCTGGAGGCTATGCCAAAGCATCAGCAACAGAGGAGAGAATTTTTCTGTGTGAGCTCTAACAAAATAATCTTTTTTTTAAAAAAAAAAAAAAAAAAAAAGACCTGGAAGTGAATAGGCAGAAAGGTGACGTAAAAAACTGATTCACTGAGGGCACAGGATCAGAAATAGCTCATTTTATATTCTCACCCTCTCCTGCTCACGAAGAGTTATGAACGTGCCCACGTAAGAATTGATAAGAGCTCATAAAAAGGAACTCAGGAACCCTCCATTTTGGTGGAACTGTTTCAGAAAATTGGAAGCATTGACTGGAAAGCTTACGGCTGCCAAGGTGCCTTTTTCTCTTACAGGCTGGTCTCTCCGATGCCAGCAGATGAACGGCTATTCTGTTCATGCTCTGAGCAGCACCTCCATCTCCTCCGGGTCTCCTGGAGCTCCCACACTTGACCAAGCCAATTTGCATCCTCACCCCATTATTTTGGCATCTCAGGCACCTAGAGGACTTGGATTATGGAATTGTCTTTGGCAGACGGTGACAAACTGTTCTTTCTCTGTTATCCAACTGCCTTTTTATATAGATGGTGGGGATTACAGCATTACTTACATCTGCTTTTGTGGCTCAGAGAGCGTTACTGTAGGCAAGGAGACTGGCAGCCACTGCAGTCGTTCCATGGTATTTTTTGAATCAGAAACTCAAAAGATTGATAAATGGTCAAACAGAAGTCAAGATATTCCTTGGGCAAGAACTTGATGCTAAGCTAAATGAGAGTTACCTAAATTCCTATTTAACTCGCAACCTTTATCGTTACACTAGGCAGATCCAGGATAGCTTGAACTCTGTAGGATTTAAAATCTGAGTCCAAATCCAAATATCACAGCTTCTGGCTATCTCCGTTTCTGCTGAGTTTGAAGTCATCAGCGTTTGAGATAATTTTTAATGGCAGAGCCAAAACGAAGCATTAGAGCTGGCCTTTGCAGGAAAGCAGAATAGATCTGACTATGGCAGAAGTGCTAACGAGAGACTGTCGCAGTTCGCATCATCTGCTGGGACAGATAAAGCAAACCCACTCACACAAAAAAGGTAGGTAGGGAGAAAGAAGTAACAGTAAGAAAAGGATTAAAAACTAAGCAGAGGTATATTTATATATAGAAGAATAATGCTTACGTATGCACACACATATGAAAGCCCAAAGCAGCATATTTAATCATTTTGTTAAAAGCTTTAGGGACGTCTGCACAGGTCACGGAGCAGAGATTCAGTGAGCACAGAGCAGAGGAGAAAAGCTCGGAGGAAAGGGAAAGAAAAATTCGGGTGGAAAGAGGGCATTTAACTTTTGGGGGAGGAATCCTGAAACAAGCAGGCTAAGATAAGAGAACTAATGCAACCTGACTTGTTCATTTCTTATTAATGCGGAGCAAAAAGTGTAATGAGGAGACGTGAGAGATTACAACAAACACTTTGCAGGGGCACCTAGGAGAGAGAAAATCCCCGACTCACTTGCCAAGTAGATAAGAGAGCTTTGATACAAACATAGCAATGAATACCGGCTACAGATGTTCGGAACTTTTGTTCCTCCACCAAAGAAAAGCCCATCAGGTGAGGGCTGGTATTTCCAGTCTCATGCCTGATAACAGATCTACCTCGAAATGAGAACTCAGCTCACTGTACAGGATTCCACCAGCACTCGCAGCTTTTATTTTAGTACCCTGTACTTCCACTTGCCACAAAAGAAAATAAAACTCTATCCAATGGAACAGTAAAAAAAAAGAAACTCAGGTCACAGATTCCATTTTCAGCAACATTACAGTGAAAAGAGGGACCCTTGGGATGCTGTGCTCTGCGAGGGGATGGCACTGCGAGGGGCGGGCAGGGGAGGACCCCACTCCTTCTGACAGCCGGGGACACAGATGCCCAGTGCACAGAGAAACGCAGGAAAGACAGAGTGAAACACACTCTCTAGAAATTCTCTAGAGAAAAGTAGCATTGGGGCATAAAAGCTTCTACAGGTGTTTTTTTTCCCAGCAGCAACAATCTCCCCGGGGCTTTCCCAAGGGCAATATTTTAGCCTCTAAATTTTCAAAGATTCAGCTGTGCCAGCCCATCCTGTCCAGGAATCTGCACGGTGGCACAAGAAGAAGAGGTAGCGCGGGGATGGCTCCCCAGGGGTCTCTCTGCACCAGGTGACCCCTCTGCCAGCCCCTTCCTCAGACTACCGTGTCACAATGAGAGGGAATCGTGTGTGGAACTGCTCCTCCAGTACTAACCTTGAGATCACCACTAACGTGGTACCAATGTTTTCATTATCCATTTTCAGAACTTTGGCTTTAACCTCTCGATGCATCCCCTGGAGGACAAGACAACAATTTTCAGGCCAAATAGAATTAATGAGGCTGGGTAGCATTTGCATCTTCCAGCATCCCCATTCCTGTGAGAAGATATGTTTATGTTTGGCAATTTAAATACTACAAAAAAAATGTTTCTTTTTAACCGTACCGCTTCAGCTGAGCTTAGGGTAAAGACTACCAAAATGTGATTTGCTTATTATATCTAATACTCCAGATAGAAAAGAACTTCAGTTGCATGTTCCCCATTTTTTCATTTTGGGCACTTCTTTAACATATATACATGTGCCAGCATATTTCACAGGCCTTTTGATGTTTTATTATCTCTGTATGTGGGTGGTTTGGTTCCAGTTCCAGTTTGAAGTGCAAATTTGCCTCTCAGTTTTCCTATGTGAAGGTTAAAAATACAGCCATGAAACAGCCCACACACATTTTTTTTTGTCTGGGTTGCCAGAGCAGAAACCTCAAACAAGGCACTTTTCTCCAAACATTTGCATTTTTTAAAAACAAAAAACTCAAATAAATAAATAACAATCAGCTGTTAAATAAACATAAAGAGTTTCAAGGCCCACTGTCCCTAGATATTTCTCCACATCCCTGAAGCATTAGCCCTAACGCCTGCCCTGTTAAAAATCTCTTGGGAGCAACAGGCACAGCAGCAAAAGTAATCACGATGAGTTGGAGATTAACTCGGCGCCTGCCGTTCTCAGCCCACTGTGCGCTTTTGGCGTTTTGCATTTTCTTGCAGCTCGCATGGAAATGAGGAGACAGATCCCAAACAGCGATTTACTTTGAAAAAATCAGATGTAAAATTATGTATTTATTAAATGAGCACTTCCATCTGACATACTGAAAACAAATATCAAAGTGTTAGCTGCAAGTTGTTTTTCTTTTTTCTTTATTTTCCTTTTCCTTTTTTCTTTTGTTTGTCTTTTTTCTGGTTTTCCTTTTTTTTTTTTCTCCTTTTTTTTCTTCCTTCTTTTTTTCCTCCTTTTTTCCTTTTTTGGTGCTCTTGCAAAGCAGGGCAGTGCTTCCCCAATTCTGCTGGTCCATGGTCAACAGCAGCAACAGACACTACAACACAGCTCCTGGGAGTTTGGCTGGCTGGAGGATTTTAAAAATCCCTTCAGCCACGCCCCACATGCCAGTGAAGAGAGGAGGAGGCGGCAGCATATTATGAGTACTTTGTTCTCTACGTCTGAAAAACTTCGGAGAGTTGTCTAGATTTTTCTATCAAAATTAACGTTTAGAAGTAATCCCAGAGCTCTCAAGCTTTAAGGGCTGTCACGAAGACAAGAAAGGGCTGAAGGGAGGCTGCCAACTTTTAAAACTAACACCTTTTTAAAAGACTAAAAGCTGCATAAGGGCCTTCCCAGGCATCCAGGTACAAGCAGAGGGGCCAGACTGTGCCATGTAGGGGTGGCCGTGCCCCTAGGCCAGCAGGCTGAGCCAGCTCCAAACAGCCCAGCAAACATTTGCTGCTGGGACGGAGCAGCAGAAGCAAACAATTATTTCTGTGCAAGAAAGGGCAGCAGGGAGGGAAGAGTGGCTTGCTCAGACAGATTCTCTCCCCACAACAATCTCGAGGCACTCCATGTCACACATAGTCCTTTGTTACTGCAGCGACCTGAAGAATTTGAGACACACAGACATTACGAGAAAGGACCGAAAAAGGAGGGCTCTTCCCTCCCCAATTTCTTTGACCTCGAGAATCTCTCGGCACTGCTTTTTAAGCTTAATGACAACAGACTGAAGCGTGATTTTCAGGTTGCAGATGCTCCTTTTAACAGTGCCAACAGATTAGAGCAGAAGCAGGAGCTGTACCCGAGGGTTCTAAGTGACCTGCTCCCATCCTGCAGCTCTGCTGTGCCTTTCCCAGAAGGCAGCTCCTCTGCTGCTAAGCAAAAGCAAGCTAGGTGCAATACCGATGGTGATAAGGGATGGGGGGGGTTAATCCATGCTGGCCAACGGTAATAGGATTCTTAATCCACCAAATGCTATGATGATGGAAGTGAAGTCCATTTGTGGGTTGGTCGTTCCTTTATTCCTTCCGACTCATTTTGCTTTGTTAATATTCTTAACTCTTTCCCCGGAGACGGCCTTTCTTCTTCTTTTGCAGTTTCGTGAACTCTTTTTCCTTCGCTCACCCCCAACTTTTGATTCCCTTTTGCCACGGCTCTGTACCTAGTTTACTGGCTCCCTCCTTCTCTTTCTTTCCCATCTCTTTCAGCCTGATATGAACCATGCATTTTCCAGCTAGGCTGAACTGTAAGAGTGTGCCTTTTCATTCGTGGGAGATATGAAATATTAAAACCAACATTTCCTCACTTCACTCTCAGCAAGAGCTTAAAGGAGCTGTTACAAGGATTATTTTTCCTCTACTTACTGAGAAACAAAGATAAAATTGTAGCTTTCAAGTAGGTCATTTACTCTTAGAACATTTAATTGTGAGGTTGCCAGCCGTGATTTGATTTTTCATCTTCTTTTGTTCCAAGGTTACAAACCTTCCAATTCATTTATATTTATAAACAATGTTCCCACTATATTACATGCATGGATTATTAGGAACACCTCCCAGTAGAGCACTGTCAACTTTTTGTACATAATTAATTAAAAGCCTCAAAGTTACCTTTTATCAAACTTTCACAGAGGTTTAGCCTATCAGAAATCTCAAAATGAAAGAACTCTATTTAGACCAAAGGGCTATCCAGCTTATCCAAGTAAGGAAATACTCTTTATTTCATGGGATTTAAAAAAAAAAAAAAAAAAAAAAAAAAAAAAGGATTAAAGCCAAAGTGGAAATCACCTAGGGCAGAATGTGGTTGCACTGATAACAGAATTATATTTCACAGTAGAGGAAGCCAAACCCTGGCTCTAATTAACAGTCCAGTTTGGATAAAATAAGTCAAAGGGGAAAACTGCTAGCCCAACACTATGATCTTACCTGCAAAAGAATTGAGGTGGGAGTAATAACTGACCCCTAACAGTTAAACTGCTTATAAATCATCCGCGACAGGGAAAAAGGCTGGGAATGCAAAGCTCTGCCTATCTGCGGGGCTGCTGCTTTTTACAGCAGTTCCTCAAAAGCAAATTGAGCCTTTCAGCTTCAAATTACCTCGCAAAACTTCGAATCGGAGGCCAGGTCAATCTCACACAGGCCCTGTGCACATGGGAGTCCTCACATCATCATCCTAACTCCGTACTTGCCATGAGCAGCATGTGTGAGTAGGTCTGGGACAGCCCGGTGGCACCAGAGGGTGAGCTGGCTAATAGAAAA
This sequence comes from Trogon surrucura, assembly GCA_020746105.1. NCBI lineage: Eukaryota > Metazoa > Chordata > Aves > Trogoniformes > Trogonidae > Trogon > Trogon surrucura. Next base: position 43,641,079 of record CM036621.1, read on the forward strand.
AACATACATTTCTGCTCACGTGCCTTAAAAAAGTCCTTTTTTTTGTGTGTGTGTTTCCTTGCCATCCCAACACCTTCTGGATCTCTAGCCATGAGCTCTCTGCCAGGGGCAGTAGCACAGTGAACACGATTTGTAGGCAGTGAATGTCCCTTTGATCAGGATGGCTGCGGGCACAGAACAAATAAGTGCAGAACTCTCGACAGTGCGTCACGAGGTTGAGCATTACACCGGGACTTTTGGGGCAGGGCTTGCTGCCTGTAAGAGCGTTATGACTCTGCATAAACTTTGCTGCGAAAGTTAAACTATTCGGAGGACTTGAGGGCATATTGCCTTCTTTCCCTGGCTGAGAACTACCCTTGAAAGCGGGCTCTGCTGCAGGCAGCAGCGTGACGCGCGCAGCAGATACTTCTCATGACTTCACATGTTAGTGGGCTGGTCCCTTTCACAGTGGTGGATGACCTGGAACATAACCCATGGTTACATTCCCACCTTTTACTCCAATGGCCGGGAGATAATGTGGGCTCTGTATACGAGACAAAGAAATCTTTGAACCACTCTGCCAGCTCTTATCTCTTTTTTTTTTCTTTACAGCAGATCAAAACAATTTCCCAGGCTCAGCAACTTTCAAATGCCATAAAAAGTAACTTTGCAGTGTGGTTATCTGCCAAGGAGGTTTCCTCCTCCCGGTAGGTCACCACTAGTGCAGCAACACTTTCTCTTGAAAGAAACTGTCTGTTCAGTTAAAGTCATATATTTAGTGTCTCAAATGCTAGGTTAGGTGTCAGATTGAATTTGAAACCTGAGATGTGGTAATTCAGAAGAAACTCCTGGCAAAGTGTTGGTGCTTAAACAAGAGGACATTGGTTTTACTGAAAGGAGTTCTCTCATTCTGTTAGATATTAATTATCTGTAATGAGTAGTGCTTTACCCAAAAAAAATAAGAAAGCACAGGTTGGCAGACTTTCTCTGAAATTCCCTATAGTACTGAAAACCAACAGAAGTTAGAGATCCTAACGAAGGAGTCTTTCCCATTACCAGTGCCCAGAGCAACACTACGCTGTCTACAACAAAGAAAAATTCCCCTTCCCAGAGATTGAAACTGGAATGTTGGTGCTATAAGGTAGAAGTGAAAATATTGCACCTTGCAGCATTCTGAATGAGTAATTTACTGTGCAACCCTTGAACAAGATGGTGCGTTTTATACTGCTCTTACTCTAAGATATCTGTGCATTGGTGTCTCAAATCAGGACACTTCTGCACACGTAAGCTAAAATCCTTGTGGCTGTTCTTACAGAATAACCCAGTCTTTTTAGAAGCTTATTCTTGTTTTACTTCAGTGAATCATTTCCCCGTAGTTTGCGCATTCCCGTTATACATATCTACATCTACAATCCTCATCCTGGGCTTCATTTATATTCAGTGGAGATATAGTAAACGAGTCTAGAACACATAAAACAGATGTTGACATTTGCTCAGATATAAAGTATCCTGACTTCTACCAATGATAACAACTAGATATCCAATGGCAATAGAGAAATCCTAGGGTAACTGCCTCGGATGGAGACAGAAATACTAAATACATTACAGCTTTGTATACTGTCAAGCATGGAGCTTTGGACTCAGAAGTTTATAGATGTAAAAAGTAATCAAACACTTTCCTTTCCTTTGAATGGATACGATTGGAGGCTAATGCAAGGGGCAACACCAGGCAAAACCAGCTACCTGTTAATGATCTGTAGTCTTTAATGAGAGGGGTGAAAATTTTCACTCTGTGTAAATAGCAGAATACGCTCGGAAAGGCTTGGACATATCATACCAACTTCGTTAATCATTTTCATAAAACATTGAGATTATATGGACTCTAGTGAAAAGCACTGGTTTCCTCTTCAAGACTTCTAGTTGAAAGCACAAGACACCCCTCTGCTGTCTTTCTTTGTTCTGTGTGATATCTTGCAGAAATTCTGTAACCCCATTTTCTTAAAGAAAAACATCATGGCCATTAGTGTCTTTTGGGATACCTCCTATAAATAGTTAAAATTGCCCCGCTTTATTCAGATTAATTATTTATTTGGAGTATAATTACCTTAAATGTCAGATCTGTTGTCATGGAAGTTGTAAATGATCCTGAAAGCAAAACAAATGTGCTCTTCTCCATATCAGCAATCCTAGCACTACAGACACTATTTTAATTGTTGTTTCATTGCAGAATTAGCATAGAATGAGAATGAAACGCAAATCTCAGACTGTCCTGAGACTTAGAAGATCTACCAAAACCTAGAGACAAAAAGAAGTGAAGGATTTCCCATTGCAGATGCTTGTCTGTGCCTGTCAAATTCTTGCAGAAAATAATATATCCCACAGCAGCAGCAGAATAAGTTAAAGAAAGCGTTAATGTAGACTCGGTATAAAACGTGCCTATATCAAGATAGAATATTATTGTTAAACCAGAGCCAATGAACTTGAATTAATTTCTCTCCATCAAAACCCAATCTTTCCCATCATACATGTGTGCAATGTCAATGCCTACCAAGGCTGAACGTGCTTTTATTCATCACAGAAAGGTAAAATTTGATTCTTATATTTATTAAATATTCAATTGATTTCCTAGTAGTTTGCACACATCTGCTCAGTTCTGCGAAACACCAACCTTGCCCATCTCTCGGAAGGACACTGAACTTTTTCACTAAACATATTGCTGCTGCTAAGCACTTTCACAATGCTCCTTTCCTGTCACTGAAGAGGAAAATGTGTGGACTGGGTCAGACCAAAGAGCTGTCCAACCCAGCAACCTGTTTCCAGTAGTGGCTGGAGGCAGATGGCCAGGGGAGAGCTGAAAACCCCAGCACCAAGTCGGGCACTTCCCCGATGATCCCTCAGCTGTCCATCACTCCACAGCCCAGGGTGGGCTGGACCTCTGTGAGGTTGTTTCTCTGCTTTTAGTCCCATCCACTCCCGCAACACGCCCAGGCATTCCTTTGAGCCACAGAAACCTTCAGCTTCCAGTATTACTTTTAGCCCACAACATCATGTGAAGAGCGATGCTGCCCAGCCTCCAGCACAAGAGATGGCAGTAATTGTGCTCTGTCTTTGCCAATTTTTCCAGTTGTGCCTATTTAACCATTACAGGCTCCATTTCTAATTCTGTACCACCCTTCCTTGTCATATCCTCTTCCACACGTAGTGTATTTGCACTCACACATTTATGCTTCATTACTGTGCTGCTTGGTTTTGTATTTCAGCGTTTATGAACTAGAGAGAGACCGTATATTCCTGGAATACTAATTCAGAACTGCCCTTGGATGTGAGCAGGTTGTAAGCAGGTTGTACCACATGAAAATGTTTTGTTCCATAACCTAAAAGCAGCCCAGGCATTCCCCTTCATCCAGAAAAATCAACATTGTCACCATCTCAGTATTGGTCCTCAAGAGGAACATTCTATAACGTGAAGAACAAGGGGAATATTATCAAGTACAGACTGAGGGGTTTACTTTTGTCCCTCAGAAAAGAGCCTACAGTCTGTCCTCATCTTCACTCCCACACCTACCCTATATCTCTAGTTCATTTTGGCAGATTTAAACACTTAAGGCCAGGTTTTGTGTTATTTCTACCAGAAGGCAACTTTCTAATTTCTGAACAAATAAAACGCTGTTGTTTTTTCAACCATCTTTCAAGGCTTACTATATCGGATTCGAAACCTCCACTTCTCATTTACTATATGCCACTCTTTTTTTAAATTGCAACCAAAATACCATCTGTGCTGAAATTTGTTACGTGATGTTGGTATCTTTGGATATCAACTATTTCTATAACACGCCGCTTAAAATCAATTAGTCACTTTGGACATAAAGATAAACTAAACAAACAGTTACATATATCTTCCTACGCCTTTTTTCCCCTTTAGCTCAGTATTTTGAGAAGCACCAGATTTGCCTGACGAATGGTTGCCTATTTAATGGCAACAGATAATTCTGTAACAGCAGTTGGGGAGAAAAAAAAAAAAAATACAGGAGGAAAATATATCGCTTTGCTTATCTTCATCCTGAATGAAGGAAAATATCCTGAAGCTCAGACTAGTGACTAAGACAACTCAGATCCTCTCCCATCTGTCCGCGAGGCCGGTGGTAGCCGCGGGGTGCTGGAGGGCAAGGACCCCACGCTCTTCAGCAAAGGGAGGGTCACTCTAGGAAGATGGAGAGCAGCCCCCAGCCAGGAGAAACACCTGTTGCAGGGGTGGGAACATGAAGTTTGGGTTTTGTTTTTTTTCTCTACACTTGAGGTTTTTACACATTTCCACATGGTGGGGTTTTATATCACACAGTACCAGACTCCTGGGGACCACAAGTGAAGTCATCCATTCCTGTTTTTTTACGGATTCCTAAACTCCAAAATGGACCAAAATCACATTTAGGTCCTTCCCAGGCTGTAAAAGCAGAAAGATCTTACCCCACAGCTTCAAAATTCACAGCTCTCCCTGTGCACAGGTGGTCAATCCTCCAACTCATGCAATCCCATATAGCCATAAACACTACTGAAATTAAAAATATATAGATCTGCTATCAACACCAGAGTCTAGATCTCTGCTGCTATTCATATCTAACTTTCCATGCCATCTTATTAAGGACCACGTGAGTATATAACATAATTTAGAAGAGCTTTTCTACTCATAAAGCTATGGCATCTCTAGAGGAGTTAATATTTGTTCTGGGGATCAACAGGCACTATAACTGAAATTAAAGATGACTTTTCCATCTAAAAAATCCTTCCTAAGCCTCATTGACTTAGTGGCCTATACACAGTCTAGAGTTTGGAACAGGAACAGAGACCATAGAGTCTGGTGACAGAAAAAGACAGTTATTGGAGGGGTTTATCCAGTTTGATCCTACTCACTATATCTCTCAATTTCACTTTTAATCAAAGTAAGCTTTTATGAACACACAGTTCTAGTTATTCTAATGAATCCGAGGACGGAGAAGCCCGTATGCTAGAAAGCAGCACCTGGCTATTCAAGCAATTCTCGGTATGTAACGTAAAATTCAGAGAAACTTATTTCAAGAATCACTGAATTAAAGGAACTGGGACACAGATACAGTCACCAGGCATTTATTAACGTTCCTCAGATAACAACAGGTAATTGCATACACAGGTTACGAAGAATGTAATTTTGCAGAACCAGCTCAAGTGGGTGCACAAGCTGGATGTGCCTTGGTCATGCAGGTGTCAAAAGTGCCCTGACCTGTCTAAGGAGAGGCACCACAGTGGGAAGGCACCAGCCATCCTCATGCCCCTCCCAGGGAGAATGCTTTGAGGGTGCATATTGCAAATGGTAAATCTTTTCAAAGCCTCCAGATCCCTCCTCTGACAAATACCAAATGATTAAACAAGGTGTTTCAGTTCCCCCAAGGAAAATTAGATTGAGAGGAAGTTTAATACAAAGGATTGCTTTCTAAATTTGTCTTTATGCAGCTTCATGTTCTGAAGAATTAATATACAGTGCCAAAAGCTCTACGTTAAAGATGAGAACAATACCTCAGGAAGGCTCATCAGTGCAATCTTTTAGGGAGAAACACTACCCAGACCACCTCAGACTGGGATGCTCTATGGTGTTAAAAGGAAGCAAGTAAGCATGAGAGGCAGAACAGTGTTTTCCTTACAGGTTAACTAAATACGAAAGAAATACGTGACACAATATCTGCGGTGCAGATCTGAATGAGGATACTGATACTCCTGTGCATTTAACACATGCTGTTCGGAAACATGGCAAATTAGACAAACAGTTCAGGCAGATACTCCTGGCTGAGGATGATGACAGAGCAAGTCAATGGAACTCTGTGTGCCAGCCTACAGGAACAAAAAGCAAAGATGCCAACATCCCTGCCAAACAGCACAGGAAAAACTGGGGCATTGTTTAGGGTACATATAATTTGTTTACATCTAGAAAATATTTCTTATATATAAAAATACATATCAGATAGAGTGGGGATCATGACTAGAAACTTAGCCAAAAAGATATTTATTCCAGGATTAGTTCTCAGAAAAGGATCAAAATCCCAGACTCATTAAATTAGGAGAAAATTCTTTGTAAGTGAGGATGGTTGAATTTGTCAGGACCCACGCAACTGCAAATCTGACTGCAATCCCTGAATGCCCGTCTGAGGATGAAAACAAAGCTGCCGAACTTACAAAAGCCATCCATCTCCCAGTGAAAGCAAATACCACAAGAGCTGTTCCACTCCCTGATTCACTGTTGAATATTTTAATTCAGGTGGGCTCTCTGTTGTCAGTCCTTCACAACATGCACCTAACTCGACACACAGGGCCAAAGCTTAGTTCCAGCAAAGTCCTACAATATCCTTAACCTCAGGATCAAAAAACCCCCATTGACTTCAAGTGTAAGAGATCAGAGATGGAAGGATCAAGCTTTAGAGCTAATAGGGTCAAGCAGAAAGTCTCCAACCCACAATATGAGCACTGTTCTTTTTTGTTATATATCCCTGCTCTTCTCTGAAGGACTACTCTCTCTCCAGCATGGCACTTTCTCTTTTTTTCTGAATGGCCATTATCAGATCAGAGCTTTACACTGAAGTCGTTTATAAATATTCCTTATGACATTTCCCTTATTTATTTTTTTTAATCAAGCCATTTTTCCAACATTAAGCAGGACATTTATTGTTCATATATAAGAGGCAACGAACCTGCAAAAACAGCCTTCATAAACACTGGAAACCTCCTCAGGAAGCAAAATGACCGTGATGGACATTCATAAATCACCCCCTACTATTCATCGTAATTCCTGAAGTTTCATTAATTCCTAGAGGAAAGCATAAATGTAATGTACATCTTAAGGAGCCAGCAGGTTGGCTTGCTCTCAAAACACAAAATTATAGAATGGCCTAGGCTGGAAGGGACCTTAGAGATCATCTAATCCAATATTATATAAAAATATACATATAAAAAATACGATGCTCTCCTCCTTACTCAAGAGATGCAGGTTTTGCATGTGCACACAGCAGAAAGTCGGTGTCACTCAACACGTGGGGATATTCTTCCAGCCAGCCGTACAGTTGATTTTTGTAGTTGATTTTGTTTTCGGAACGGGCAAACAGTCCTAATCCTCCCCTTACTGAACTCAGCGGACACTTTTTCCTCTGAAGCTCAGGCAGATTTATATGCAAAAGGCTTTTGGTGTGCCTCTGATTCTGAGCAACCCAGTGAAGAGGGCACATTCAATTTCCAGGAGTACCAAGGGGCCACCAGGGTCTGGACCGGTGCTGCCCAGGACCCTTCAAAGAGGATACCTGCAGCAAAGCAGGGTCTAGCTAAACCAATGGCTCAGAAGATGACAGAGACAACATATAGATCCATAAAAAACCACAATGACCAAGTCTCCTATTTTAAAGCTGGCAAGCTGATGACAGATAAAGAGATGAAAGGAGCCTTTGCAGCGCAGCCTGGTGCTACACGAGGATTGGCGTTCCCTGTGAATGCTAAACCAAGATTGACATCCTGTGGCCAGAGCCAGCATGGGATCATCTCATCCTCTCACAGCCTGGGATCCCTAACTCAGGAAATAATCCTGCTCCCAATGGCATTTTCCCCACGCGATGGATGTGACAAGTAAGGAAGTATCCTGGGAGAAAAGATACAAATGTGCAAGCTAATATTTCTGAGAATTGAAAGAGAGTGACTCCCCGTGGAAGGCAAGAGTGCATCATCAGAGGGTAAATACAGCCCAGAAAGCCTGTGCCACCTCGCTGCTTGAGGCACCCCTCCGCCCTGAAAGAGGGATGCAAATCCACATGGGGGGCCAGAGGCTGAGAAAGAAAAAAACAAGAACTAAGGACTGGATTCTCCTGAGAGAAACAGGTGCAAGCTGAACTGTAAATATCTCTGACAAGTTTATTTAGTCATAATCATGAGGTCTTTTTAAAAGGCTGCCACTTCTTTTTCCAGCCCAGGTTTCACGAAAGAAGTAAAGGTTGTCCTTAAAATATCTGTGATAATTGTTACGAAACAATCGCAGGGAGCAATCTCGGCTTATTGATGCACAATGCACCCCATCCATCACTGTAAACCTATTTTGGAAGAACTCCTCCTACAGCAAAAGATAACCTGAGCTTAATATGCAACAAATTACTTCTGTTGAAAGAGCAAACAGTAACAAAAGGGGTATCACTAGATTTATGGCTGCGAGGGAAGACCCAGCATTTTGGCTGTACAATACCTGGGGATGAGTCGTGTTAGCACAATTTACAAAAGACAGTCTTGGAGCTTTCAAGATCGTTGGTACGCTTTTAAATAGAAGTCGATGGATTTATTGCCAGGTTTATTAAGCTCAAACGAGTACTTATTTACTCTTGTTTTCTTTTCCCAAGCAAACAAAATTAATAACCGTTACCCAGTATGCTTTACATATTCAGCCATAGCGAGCTTTCCAGTTTAAATGAACAGTCCTTGGATCAGGTTACGGAATGGTCACATTGGGTAAAATAACTGATTTCTACATAATCTTATTTAAATTCCTCACCCATTGTGAATTGCTTTCTAGTGTCTCTGCTCAGGACAGATATAAACCTCTTATGGTAGCATTTTAACTTTACAAGAGGCAAATATTTTTCAACAACCTTTATTTTAGCCTTTCGCAAACACTGGATTTCACTCTATACTAGAATATGCAGCAGACGGTTAAAAAGGAGAGACCAACTCCAATTCTGAGGACACAAAGCAATGAAGCATTCAGAGGATTCAATTACTTCCTTTTGTAATTTTATTTTTTTTAGTGAATTTCAGGATATTCTGGTTTTGTTGATGTTCAGCCCAAAGCAAATTCCTAACTGGAAGCTTTAGCTGTTAGAATGAAAAGTTACTAATGATATGAAAGATCATGTTGAACTTCATGCCAAATCATCACAAAAAAATAGGTTTTAACTTCAAACAAAGCTAATAATAATGCATAAGCAGGGGTTTGGATTCAAGGTAGACTTTCCAGCACTTGATGTTTTAAAAAAAAAAAAAAAGTGATTTTCACAGATTTATTATCAAATTAATTCCAAGAAAACACCCCATGTGCTGTTACCTCTAAATATAAACCTCATTTCAACCCATTTGATTTCACTCCGTGCCTAAAAATCCAAAGACCTTAAAATGGCAATTCATTAAACCGAGATCATGACCAATTGTCTGCTTCACATAATCTATGTTTCACCCAAACTAAAATGAAGTTTACAGCCACTTCTGCTAATCAGTGCTGACGCAACAATAAAGACTCCTGGGATTTTACACATCTTCCTAAGGTGAATAGGAGAACAGCACAACTCTTTGTGCTTAGTTTATTCATTGAAAAAGGCACCATCAACCTAGACACCACACATTAAATAGAGAATTAATCTACACAAAAGCACGCAGCGCATGTTAACTAGAGATAGAGAGCAACTCAAGAGGGAATAGCACAGTAGTGCAAACAATGCCCGTCTGTTTCTAAGGTTTTTCACTTATATTTTTAAATTGCTCCACAACAGAAGATTATTATGTGCTCATCCTTACCATTATCCTCACAGCTGAAGCCTGGGAAGATGAGGGCACTCACCAAAGACAGGCAAGCAAGCCTTGCCCTATCCAACAATACCAAGGCCTCGTGGAGCAGGAAATTATTTAAACTCTCCTTAGTTAAAGAAGAGCTTCAGCTGTGCCGATGAGTGAGCAGCCTATCACCAGAGCAGGTGTGCAAACAGGCAGGCACAGCGGCTCGGCTTTGCAAAGGTCGTCGTCGGCAGTTACAATCAGATGTGTCACGCCAGCTTTGAGAGCTGTTGTTCACTGATACTTGCCCTAGGAAACATTAGCTTATTCTGTGAGATGCTGAATGCTCCTGTTGATTGGAACTGTTTAAGGACGTCAAATCAAGGTTCTCCTCTGTGCTGCACCACACCTCTTCAATTTCTATTTCATTGTTAGCACAACTGCACCGACACCAAGCATTTCCCATACAAAAGGCATCGCTAACGCCTCCAAAGATGAGAGTTTAGTTTGCAAACTAGTTTGATTTGTGCTGTAAAAATCTCAAGGGTACTTACATGTAATTTTCAAACGTAATTATAGGCGCCTTGGTACCCAACTTTTAGAGGTATGTAGGCAACATTTTAAGTAAAAGGAAACCTTTAAAAAGCAGCCTGGCATCAAATATTTGTTTAACTTTCTGACCATTAAAGCCACATTTTCAAAGATGACATAGTCCTATCGCATGCCAGTGTCATTTCTGATCATGGGACATTTAACATTCCCTCAAAAATATTACTACAGCCTTCCATCCTGGGCTTTTTGCGGTTGCTGACATTGGCATCTTTGCTTTTGTCAAACATGCCACGGAAACCATGCACAGAATGACAGAATCACAAAATGTCAGGGGTTGGAAAGGACCTCAACAGATCATCTAGTCCAGCCCCCCTGCCAGAGCAGGATCACCTACAGTAGGTCACACAGGAACGCGTCCAGGCGAGGTTTGAATGTCTCCAGAGAAGGAGACTCCACAACCTCTGGGCAGCCTGTGCCAGGGCTCTGACAGGTACTTTTCTCATCCCAAACCCACCTTCAGGGAAACAGCTGTACGAGCAGCAACTGTTGGACAACTCAGCTAGCTAAATCAGGTGTGATGGAAGTGAGATGGACTGAAGGGTCCGTTCTGGAGTGCAATCACCTTGCAACTCTGATGCTTATAGATTATGCACCTTCCCATAGGTATATGAAGTAATTTTAAGGCATAATCCAGCCCATGCCCATTTAGAGAGTCCTCGCTTTATACATGGAACATATTGTGTAAATGGACATCTAGCTTCTGAGAGACTTTTTCTGCTCCCTGGCTGGATGACTGAAGTTTTATAATTACATTGGTGCCCACATTTAGTGTGAATAATAAACACCTATCCATATGTGTATTGAGGTCCGTGAATAACTGTGCAATCAAAATGCAACACTGAAGAAAAAAAAAATCAGTAGAAGCTTAGGAACAATGAAAAACCTGGGCTAGGAGTAAAGAGAACCATCATTGTACTAATAAAGAGTTTCCAGCAGGTGGAATCTTGCCGTTATATCATATCCAAACTACATCAGGATTTGTTTCACGCTCTGACATCTGGGCTGTAACAGCGTGACCTCTAACACCACGTTGGCCATAACTTCAGTGCAGGCTCAGAAGAAATTAGGAACATGACTTACTGCAGGAAATAGGAGTAATGTTTGTTGGCTTATAGAATCAGAGAGAAGGGTGATTTCATTGCAGATTCAAAACACCAGCAGTGAAATCTTGGTGTATTTAGAGGTGGCCTATTTAACTAACAGCTGGTGATTAATGTAGATATAAAAGATTGAAATGGCTTTTTCATGGAACACAAAGTTAATAGTGGTTTATGTTTCACTTTTTGGTTGTTTTCTGAAATGAAAGAATTTCTAGAAGCCAAAGAACATGAATGGGAATGCTGATACACAGCAGTTTTTTAAGGCTTTCAGAATAGCCAGGATGAGAAGAAAGTAGTTTTAGACTTTAATTTAATTTGATAGCAGTAATAAGGGACAATTGCTTTGATTTGTTATTCAACTTTTTTTTTGGACAACTGAATGACAGATTCAAGAGCATTTTTTAAAATTAATAACCTGTTAACTCCGTGGTGCTGCATTATATCGATATTTTCCCCAGCTACTAATACACTTCTCTAATTGAACCACTGGGTCCCTTATTCAAATCACTATTTTTAATTTTTGACACATAAAACAATCAAACATGATGCTTCAGCAATAAATTAGCATCATATTAGAGGGAGACAATCTGAACATACTCACTAATCAAGTTGATGACTCACCAACATGACTTCAATCTGTGCAATTATAACTGCGGAACTAAACAGTCTGGGTTTTCCAGCAGTTTGTGGGCAGGCTCAGCAGCAAACAAGGAAAGACACCTAAGCAGGCTGCTGTCTGAGATTAGCAGAGCTCCTTCCAGGTTCCAGGCCAGTGCTCATTTAGGCAAGAGGACACTTCATTCGTACTTGCACAGGCACCAGATCAGGCCTTTACTAATAGATTTGGAGGAGGGAGAAGCCATCCTTTTCTTGGTCACTGAAAGAACTTCCAGTGATGGACAATAAGGATCACAGCACCATTTTAGTCTGTGATAAGTTACAAGACACACTGAAAATAATGCAAAACTACTAGGCTGGAAGTTGGTCGACTTGAATGCAGCTCTTGCAATTCTGCCCAAAATTTCAGCATTATCAGGGGGACTAATCTCCCTACCGTTAAACATGCAGAACCAGGTTACTGATTGGCTAGCCCTGTGCACACACACAAACACAATGGTTAGGGCGAGCTACGCAGACAGAACTTCTGCTCAGCATTTAATACACTGCCCATCTACTTTTCCAGAGAAATGAAGAGGTAGTAGGAGATGGACAGACAGACTCTGACCCCAGAGGAGCCGATAAAGCATTAGAGCTCAGCTCAGCTGGAATAAAAAGGAAAAATGGGCCAAGATCTTGCCATGTTGCAGGTAGAATCATAGAATGTTGGGGATTAGAAGGGACGTCAAAAGATCATGTAGTCCAACCCCCTGCAAGAGCAGGATCCCCTCGGGCAGCCACACAGGAACGCGTCCAGGGGGAATTTGAAAGTCTCCAGAGAAGAAGACTCCACACCCTCTCTGGGCGGCCTGTGCCAGGGCTCTGTCATCCTCACAGGGAAGAAGTTTCTCCTCCTGTTGAGGTGGGACTTCCTATGTTCTAACTTAAGCCCAGTATTTCTTGTTCTGTTACTGGGCACCACTGAGAAGAGACTGTCCCCTTCCTCTTGACACCCACCCCTCAGATATTTCTGTACATTAATAAGGTCCCCTCTCAGCCGTCTCCTTTCAAGGCTGAACAGCCCCAGTTCTCTCAGTCTCTCTTCATAGGAGAGATGTTCTTAATCACCCCCGTAGCTCATCCTCATAGCTGTACGTGGATCACAAGCTCCTGCTGCTAGTGGACACCAGCAATGAGCTTACACAAGAGACTCTTTGCAGGGTCAAGGCATTTATCTGCTTGCTAAGGCCAAACCTTTGAAAAAGTGTTTTCTGTGTGTGACAAAGCAGCCCAACATCATGTGCTGTCTCACGTTACAGCCAAAGTCTCAGTAAATCAATACGTTGTTGGAGTATTACGTACTGGGACCTGCATGGAAAATGAGACTCCATGAAAGATGCAGAGGTTTGCTGTGTGCTTTGTTCTTCTTGCCACCTATTCCCATGCTTTTCAGTCAAAAATAATCATCCATGGAAAAAAAAACAATGAGTTAGGTACTGGATTCCTCTCACCTTTCTACAGTGTTTTGAAATTGCTTTTACATAGTCGTTTTGTTTTCTGATCCATCTTCTCCTGCTCTTCCAACTGCTGCTTGGCAACACAGATTACTGTGCAAAACATGAGCTCCCAAAGATTGTTCAGTTCGATAAAATTTTAACTACAGGCAAGCATGCAATGTAATCGAAATGCAGCATTTCAATAGAATAATTGTGCTTTTGGTTTGGTTTTTTATTACGACTGGAAGATTCTATCTTGATAAGATAACGGGGCTTCTGAGCAAGCGGGCTAAACAAGGCACATGCAAGAATTTGCAGGATTAAAGCCTTGTTGGTGGAGGGACTGTTGTGACATGTCTATCATGAAAGGAAACTATTCAATGTTCATCTTACCCGCTAGCTCCTAAATACCATTCAGTCCCCTGTGTGGTGTGGTATAAACTAATTCACACCATTTAATACTAAGCATAGGGGGATGCAGAGGACGTTAGTTAACAGTCAAAAATTAGGAGGCATAAACAGTCCCAAGCGTTTGCACAGCAATTTAATATGGCCTGGGGAAATTCCCAACGCCATTCGAAAGCACAGAAAGAGTTGGTTTCACAAAGTCTTGGCTAGTCCTTCTGTGATGTAAGATTTTTTCTTTGGAAGCCCATTTCTTTTTTTAACTGAGGAATCAGTTTTTCATTCCATCTAATGAATGCCTTTTCCAGAAGAATTCCCGTTTTCCACTAGCACTTCTTTTCATTACATGACTTGGCTTTCAGATAGAGCAGGCACTAAAAAATAACCCATGTTCAAATGGGATAAAATAGCTGAGAGGTTCTTTGTTAGATTTTACTTTTTTTCTCCATATGTTCTCCTATATTCAATTCATTCCCCACTTTATTTTTCACACACTTTACTATCTATATTCTTAAATTATCTTATTTTTGTAACTCTCTTCTGGTATTTTTGTGTTGTTGCCTGGGGGTTTAGGGTACAGCTTGTGCTAACTGGAACCCAGATAGGTGAATTGCACTTTCTAGGTTAGCTGGAGTTATAAGAGAGTTTCTAGCAGAGTCTCTCTCTTCTCTCTCTTTTTATTAATCTTTGATAACCCTTTTTTTTGATCTGCACGCTACACCCTTCTAATTTACAGATGCTTTTAAAACTCAGGCATGGGATTACTTCATTTGATTCATGGAAGGCCATGAGCACTTCAAATTAACCTTTTGCTTCCTTGGGGGGAAAAAAAAAATTACTGTGGGGATTTGGTTCACCTGTTGAGAAGGAAGCTGTCTCTTCTTATTTACTGAGATTGCCTCAGTACCGTGGAGATGACTCATCCCTACTCTGCAGGGCTTAGATGGCACCGTAAATTCACCGCTGGACGCCATGGACCCAGTCCAGAGCAAACTGAGGTCAAAAAAAAGTCATTCCCGTTGACTCCAATGCCAAACCTACATTATACCGAGTGCACTTTGTTCCCATGGAAATTTATGGAAGAAGATGGTGTTTAGTATATCAAAGAACAATCTAAAAGTGACATCGATTTACCTACTGAAAAACAGCAGCATGAAGTGACATCATCACACCACTGACAATTGTATCCCCTGACTCTTCCATTTCTGTTTGCCACTGGTTTTTTTTGAAAGGTGTCCAGAGAGAGATGTAGTCAGCGTCCAATGCTCTGCTCTTCTACCAGCCCACCAAGGGGGCACAATATTTGCAAATACCTCAGTAATGGAAAAAGACATAGAGACCGCTTGAAGAGAAAACTCACCCTGGATGGAAGGTAAAGGTTCTACAGAGCTGATCTTCATCGTGAGGCATGTGAACTTCGAAGAGTGCAAGGGGCTCCTTTGTCGAAGCCTGCAGAAAAGAGCTAAGGAAAGCGTTCACTCAAGTGTCACCAACATGCTGAGTCTGCCAGTGAGCAAGCCAAATACGATGACTCCGTTTCCTGATACAAGCGTCAGAATCGAAGCGCAAACACTTTCAAGCGCTGGATGTGGTTACTGTGTTTGAGAAACCCCTAGATCAGAGGTTTTACGTCCTTGTCTCTGGCCAGCAGACAGGAAGCACCACAGCACTGAGAAAATAAAACAGGATGGGGGCTGAGAGAAAACCAAACACTAAATTTCATTCCTGCTTTTCTAAGCATTTTACGAACAAGAACTCGACAATCAGAAATTGGGTTAGCATTAGTTTAACACTATCTTCCTTCTTCACAAGTTTCTCCTCTGTCTCCCTCAGTATTCAGAGATAAACCTGACTCTAAATTCGGTCCACAGCCCTGGTCTAATTGCTGGGCTGCAAACTACGTAACTACTGTAATAAGCAGCATGATTGTATTTTTTGAATACTGTCACTGTGCATTCTGTTTTACAAGCCTGCAAGAAAAGCCATGAACCTTGGAGGGCAACGATACTTTTTGAGGGTTTAATGCAACGCCACACTGTGCACACCCAGCAGGGCAGAGCAAGGCAGAGGCAGACCAGCCGCTCAGACCCTCTATTTTCTGCCTCCAATAGCACAGGTGGCCACTATATATATAAAAAAAATATACAGCAAGCGTGAGAAATGTCAGTAATATTGTCTTTGCATCTTCCCAGGTGCTGCTTCCTGGCGTTAAATTTGAGCATTACACCTTGCAAGGCTTATCCTACCGGCTTGCTTTAGCCTATCTGCCTCTCTGCGTTTTAACAAGTTGAGACCCAATAAAACCTGGCTCAGTCCATTGTGCTTGTTCACTTGGAGCTATTGATAATACGCAGGGCTTACCCTCACCTAGGGTTTATTGTGCCAACTCATGGTGCAGATGAGTATTTCCTACAAGTCTACATATAATATTCAAGTTCTCTCATCTGAACACTGTTTCCTTGCTCTTGATTCTGCAACATGAGGGTGTTTTGCACCAGGAGGTGTCGGTCTGATACGATTGCAGTAAAAAAGCCACTCGGGCTTTGTAAAGTCCCATTCACAATGCTATTTATTAGGGCTAATATTATAAGAAGAGATTAACATAAGTAATCCTATGTCCCTTTAGACAGTGGGAACCCGAGAGGTGCAGCATCTCCTTGCAGCGCACCGTATGTGCCCTGTCCATGGAGGAGATTCTTCCATTTCCTTCCCTTCTGAGGTGATTTTCTCACAAGGAAACAACTCTATCCATCGTTACCACGGCCAGATGGGAAGGATGCTCATGGGGCGAATGCTTGCTGCGCTTTTGGGCGAAGGTAAGGTGGGGCGAGGCCAGCAGGAGGTGTGTGGGGAAACCCTGGGGCTGTGGGGAAACCAGGCATGTCAGTCCCGTTAACGAGGAAGACTGGGGATGTCAGAGTGGTTTTCCTGGAATTGCGTTGGCTCTTTGCACAGGGAGAGAGCCCTGTGCTCATATCCCAGCTTCTTCCCCTGCTTTCTTCCTCCTCTGTTTCTCTGCATAAACTGATCACTCTCATGAATCAGTCTTCTCAAGTTCTGCAGGAAATAACTCAAAGTGCCAAAGGGACTGAAGAAACAGCAATAACTATAGTGACACCAAAAGCCACGGCAGCACCTGGACCCGCACGAACAGCAAAGCCTGCCAGATTTATAGGTGTCGTGGAGCCAGTGCTGAAAACAGAGCTGAAATCATCAGCCCGGAGCAAAGCAAGCTTCTGGGCAGTGGCACTGGTGGAAGATGTTTCTTCAAGGTCAGTTGATCCCAGAGGTTCCAGGGATTTTTAGGAAGAAACTGTCTGCAGCATACATGTACAATCCTAGTTTTATGCTGCTCTTCTTTATCTCCCTACCAGCCTCGTGCGAATAACTAGCGTGTCGAGACACACAAATGGATTATGTGCAGCCTTAAACTGCCAAACTCTTCACTGCGGTGAAAAGCATAAAACCTCATCACGGTGCGGAACAGAAATAGGATGGAAAAGGAGAAGGAGTGAAGCATCGGGATGGCCCATTTTACTCTGCATAATTAGAGTGACTGCTGTGTTCTCCTGACACAAATACGTACCCAGAGTAGCTCTTCACTGTGCATCTCGGCAAATAACATCAAGCTTAATGCCAGTGCAGTTAAAGAAAGAGAGCAGAGTTGAGATAGCCTCAACATTCACAGTCAGGTGCTTAAAGAAGATGTATTAGTGTTTATTTGCTCTTTGCAATGATATAACGTGCCAGATGACTGGTATAAAATTGTTCAGTTCTGTCTGACCTCTCCAACAAAAAAGCACATGGCTATGGTTTATGGCGGAGCTGTGGCTCAACCTTGTGAGTCACGACTTCAACTGTTTTTGATGAACAACTGCTGTCTTTTCAAAAATTATTTTAGGGAATGGAAGAACACCATCTCATAATAGGCGCATGCAGACAGTAGTGTCAGTCACATGCAGTCTTATTTTACAGTAAAAAGATCACAAACCAGGGAAAAGCAACACGAACATTTCCACGTGCAAACACAGATAACTCCTATTTGTCAGAACCATGAGCAACGTTACAAAAGAAATTGGGACCAAATGCCAGAATCATGTAAATCTTCCAAAATCTCCAGCAACCCACTATTAACACTTTCTCAGTACAGTGTGACATTAGGCACAGGTGCCCCAGCAGGAGAGAGAGAATTGCACGACAGTAAGCTACCGGTGGGCGGAACCGCCTCAATCTTTCCCTTCAATTCCATTTTACCTTGAACAAGTCGAATTGTCTCTTTTTGGCTTCACCAGCGGCGTGCGTCAGCGCAGGCACAAGCATGAGCTGAACAAAAACTGGACTCCATTGCATTATTTACAGCTCTTTGCACAAGCTGTTTTGCATGAGCAGTTATTAATTGCCTGCAAAATCAGCGAAATACGTTCGGTGTGTGTCAGCTCCGCATATATTGAACGTAATTGCACATTTGAGCCACACGGTTGTTTATGTCACTTTGTAATCACACTAATAATTACCAAACAGCCAAGTAATTCAACAAACAGTAAATGTTACGTTTAATTACTTTATTAATTTCCACATAACGTGGAAGAAGGAAAATAGCCAGCTCAATCTGCAATTTTACTCTATTTGCAAACTCTTTCTTTACGCAGATATATGGGAAAAATTATCAAAACACAGGAGATGGAAAAACATAACTCAGTGTTTGCTTGATGCTTTCCATGTTGGCATCTCTCCTGCGTGGAGCTTTGAAAATTCATCCCACAACGTCAGGCAACTTCAAGGCACCCTGGACTTCGAAAATTAAAAGGAAAGGAAAAAAATAAATAAATTCTGCACTGAGATACAAATTCCACCTTCTGTCAGGAGCTTACTGATTAGAAAACTCTTTATAGGTTAAGCCAACCATTACATTTTTATGTTGCTATATATTTCAAAACATAAAAAATAAAATATTTTCTCCATAAAACCTTTCAAAACCATAAATACTAGCACAGTCCACAGTTCCAGACGAAGTTGCGATTTATTATTTATCTGTTTTTATATTCTGCTACGGTATCTTTTTCTTTTATAAGCCTGGCAAGTTTCCCACAGAAGTTTCTTCATCAGCAGTTATTTTAAACTATAGCCCTTCATAGTCCATGCTACTCACACGCTGAACCAGTGCTCGAGAACTAAGTTTCAGCAGCAAAGCTCTCGGTTTGGGGAGACACAACAAAAATCTCCACAGTTAATGGGCATTAAGAAAGCTTTTTGTAATTCAAACGCATCATTCCGACCCATGCCTGAACCGATGCTGAGCGTGATTTCTTCCACAAGCCTTTCTGTCTTCACACTGCCTTTGGTAACGATGCTCAAGAACAAAGATTTTCAGTGTCAAATTGTGCAAGCCAGTTGCACCCACCCGCAGAGGTGAAATCCTGAACCCGAGTTTCCCCGTCTGGAGCCTCCCTCATCTAGAACACAAGCCCAAGAGTGAGCTATTCCTAAAGTTGGTTTTATCGGCCACTAGGAGAAGTGCATTTGAAACCTATGCTAACGTGGAAATAGAGCTGTGGCCTCCGACGTGCATAAGGCTGTTTTTCCTGAAAACTACCACTGGGTATAAGCAAGCATTATCAGAATCACAGAATCAAAGAATTGTTGAAGCTGGAAAAGACCTCTCAGATCATCAAGTCCAGCCTATGACTTGACACCAACAAGGTGGCATCCTCCCTGAAAAGCAATGTCTGCCACCCCCGAGCAGCCTGTTAGGCAGCAACCACTGCATTGCACAGCTACCACACCACATGTTCAGCTTTCAGTGATGATGGGCCAGCTGTAATGGTCAAAGAACTTAACCAAACCTTAATTTGTCCTGGCCTGCGAGGCATCGAGAAGGAGCCGATTATTATTCGCGCTTTTTCAAAATTGCACAGTGATCATCTTAAAAATGGAATCTTTTCTAGAGGTCATTATTTAACAGTAGGGCAAATGGGAGGGGGTTAGCACCTCTTAAACCACACCTTAGACCTACTGTGTACCCCAGGTCAGAGCTGACGCCACCTGTATCTAAATCAGAAAAAATGACTCCAGGTGAGCCGGGAACCTATCTCACCTCAAAACAATTTATAAAAAGAGTTTGTACTTCTTTTGTATTTTTTATAAACTTTCAGACATTCATTGACAATTGGCCACCTGGATAGTCTACCAAAAGACAGAATAAAACAGTAGTGAAACAGACTGAATGTAAGAAAGGCTTTAGCACAAAATGTAAATGCTTTGCTTTGCCCTTGATGTTTAATACTCATATCTTTCAGCTCATCTACTTTATTTATTAGACTTTCACCTTATCCCTCACATTTACTGACACACAGAAGTTTTGTGTTCAGAGTGAATATAGTACAATGCGAAGGGTTATGAACATAAAAAATGCATTAGAGAAAAATGTAAATGCTCTGACTTGTCCTTGGTATTTAATACTCATATCTCCCAATTCATCCACCGTATTTATTAGACCTTCACCTTATCCCTCACTGTTGCTTTAACAGTGAAAACTTCTTGGTTCATCAAGGGGTAAGATTGCTTGTGCTGAGTGCTGAACAATACTGCTGCCCTTGCTCAACTTACCTCCAATCCTGTAGCTGGAGACACGGCTTCTGAGACAAGAATCCGTGAAGTTATTCTGAATAAAGTCCTTGGCGCAGAGGCCCATATAACATCAGACTATTCTTGTGTTTAGAGGAATTAAAGTCATTTCTATTTGAAAGTGGTGTTCTGGGAGATCTACGTGCATATTAGTACTGCTACAAGGGAGGATCTGTGACTATTTTCACTTCTAACCTCATCAAAGGATGTAATAGCTCTCATCTCTTCACAATTGCATCATGTACGATAACACTGAGATGTAAGTCAGCTTGGCTCCAATCAGCGCCTTGAGTGCTCAACCGTTATCAGCTGTTTTACTACATGTATTTTTATGCCCAGGTGCTATACTCATTATTCTTTTCCACCGAGTTAACAATTACTATGAAATTTTAACAAGACAATCAACAATTACAAATGAGGATAGAGTTGTTCTGGTCAGAGCTGTCCGACACTCTAATAAAAAAATTTGGATTTTTTACTCTTACCAACAGTCATTCAGCTGACTTTAAAGAACTAATTTTCAAAGTCTTTCAATAACTATAACTAAAGATACTTCAGTGCTGATCTAGAAGCAAAGCTTAAACAAAAATCCCATTAGTTTTCCCAAACAGCGAACAAGAAGGGTCTCTATAACTGAGACAGTTTGTGCTAAATACTGCTACTCCCATGAAGACAGAAAAAGTAATGAAAAGATAATAATTTGACTAAGATAGGGTGTTGAAATGTTGATAGAAATCTAACTTGCATAATACAGAGACAAATGCAAAGGATTAAAACACCATATAATTTTGAAACCATTACAATGTGCCTGAGTGATTCTTTATTAGGGAGTCTCAAAAAAGCCTGTAATTTCATCTTTCATGAAAGCCGTAATCTCTCTGTGGGTGTGTTAAGAATGGCATTTCAACCCCCCCTCTGAAAGTCTTTGATTCTGTGGGTTTCTGTCAGGCTGCTGTCATGATTTTAATGCATTTTGTGTATATTGTAATAACATAAATGTTTTAATGCGTTTCTTCTCAGATCAATCTGGACAGGTATCTCTAAATCAGTCTCGTGTAATGACAGGTAAGGAAGTTATAATTGGATCAATGAGAACTATTGGCAATGAAGAAGCATTTAAATTTTGCTTTGTTCATTTCCCTGTAGCAGAACTCCGAAAACTACTCCTAGTTATATTTTTAGTTCTTGACTTTTAGAAAACACTTACATGAGACAAATTAATTTGGAAGTGTGCCTGAAGAGCAAGCAAGCTATAATGCGTTGTCTCCCTCAAAAATCCCTTGCAAGCCATCCTTTTAAAACTCAATAGCCACGTACAATGATGGCAAGAGATGTAACCAGGAGCCATTATCCTGAACCTGTCGAGAAATAGCCTCCAGTGGACTTGGAGCTGCAGAGGAGAAATCTCACCACTCCTTAAAGGGAGGCTGGTTTCCTAGAATTATTAGAAGAGAAAGTTTTCCTGGCTTTACACAAAATTTGTAACTCAGTGTTGTAGCTTGTGATTTTTTCTCATCAAAGCCCAGTCCTCTCCATTGTCTCCCACTCGTATGTATAAAGGTGGTGACAACCCCGCAACGTTAAACCTCCTGTCTTGCGCATGTAATTGAAGAAATAATAATGAATGAATTCATTCAAGAAGTGTAACTTCAAGGGTCATTATAATCACCCACATGCCACTTCCATGGGGAAGCTCTACTTCTGTAAGTATGCTATCATTCTAATGAAGTAAGAAGCTTATTCATTAGAGGAAAATCAAAGGGTGAAGTTTTAGAGTTCAGCTGGCCATCATTTACTGATGGTAGCAAGTAAAAATAGAAAAAGGTTAACTTTCCTACTTAAGCAGAACCCTTAGGCAATCACTTAATGGCATATCAAATAATATCACTACCACTGTCCTCAAGCAATAGAAAGGTTTGCAGGTTTATGTATATTAGCCAACACCCTTAAACTGGGTTAAAGACATGTGAAGACGCTGTTATCGGGCTTAACCCTTGGCCATTTCTGAAGGTCCCTACTTCAATGGTCATTACTTTCAGTAGTGTAATGAACTATTATCCAATTTTAATACTAGAAGCAGGATTTATCCTACTGAAAGGCCGATGCTCACCCACATCAGACTCCTCCTTGTGTTATTTTACCACTTATGTATGCAACCTCCTGAGTCCTCCTTGAAAGGTTCTTGAACTAATGCAGATCAATAACCATAAAAGGATTTTAAAAGGGATAATTTAACACTAGCACTCTCTCATTGCTGTCAGAGAAAGCCAACACACACAGAGTCCGGTGCTCAACCTGATCTAACCACAGTAATTAGACACTTCAAATGGGAGCCTTACACACATGGCCCCTTGCTCAGGAGACACGAGTTCAGTCTTTGGTTTAACCTCTGGCTAAAATCAGTCTGAAACAGCTGACATGCAATCTTCCTGAGCATCATCACTCAATTCCACAGATTCATATTTCCTATCATTAGGGATAAACTGTATAATTTACAGGAGATACCACTTCTGGAAGTTCTGTTACTCTCTTTACAGAGTTTCCTGGTGTTGCCAAAGAAGTGTTTCTTTGCTTGGAGACTGACAATAAGTTACTGAACAAGCAGCCTCTTGGATTCACTGTTTAATTCTGAGGTTTTGTCCTTATAATTTGGCCGTTTCCACTCACACCATTTATTAGGACAAGGGACTGGGTTTTGCTTCACTTGGAAATTGGTTTATCCAAGCAAAAAGCTGCACAATGGGCTCACAAAGTTTCCTGATCAGTTCTCCCAGGGTAGAAGTATCAATCCTAAATGGGAAAGATCATTAGGAGATACCATAATCATTATCAATTAGACAAAATCAAGAGATGGGAAAAAGTTGCTCTGAGGCATTTACTGTTGTAAAATACTGTATGGTAGACTGGCAATCGTAAGTCTCAGGTTTAGCTGAAGGAGCCCAGTGCCCAAGCATCTGGGATAGTCTAGGAGATACACAAGTATAGGAACACAAGTACACAGGGCATCAGGTTCCTTGAGCAAGTGAGTTGATCACCAGGAAATTATTTTGAGAACTAGGAAAAAGATTTTAAAACACAATGGGAAAGTAAACAAAAGGAAGAGGGACGAAATACCCAGACTGAAGGCCTCATGTCTCTTTATTTAAGAAGAGATTGTCAAGCAAAAGTTGTAGAAGTGATCTGGGTCAGGTTTGCAAAGGTGTCTGGTCACCTGTGGTGCAGGTAGCAGCTCTGTGCAAGGGACTCTGACATGTAAGAAAATGATTAGATTATTAGATATTAGGAAGAATTTCTTTACTGAGAGGGTTGTCAGCCATTGGAACGGGCTGCCCAGGGAGGTGGTTGAGTCATCGTCCCTGGGGGTGTTTAAGAGATGGGTGGATGTTGGGTTGGGGGGAATTGTTTAGTAGGTTGATAGGGCTGAGGCAAAGGCTGGGCTCAATGATCTTCAAGGTCTCTTCCAGCTGAAACTATTCTGTGATTCTATGATTCTGTGACTGACTCGTCTGCTTCTACTGAAGGTCAGCACCTGATCTGCTGTGGAGCTTTTTAAAACATCTTTTCCAAATCACCACATATTTATGCATCTGGACACTTTTTGACACTGAGCTGAAGTTTGAAAATGGAAACTAGGTCTTAAATATTACGCATCCTTGAGTTAGCAAAGCTTTACTTTCCTATTCCTGAGCACACAAAGTACTGAAGGATTTGCCATTTGTGGTCACTGTGTGCAGAGCTTCTCTGCACAAAATGAAGCTAAAGGTATTGCCAGTCAAGATGGTTTTTCCGCTTGTTGTGCCTTACAACTAGCCAAGATTATGACTCCTTTATGTATGTGCTCGTTTTCTATTTGTACAGCTCCAAGCGTAACAGGGCACCTGTAGACACCACCGGCCCCTTGATACATTTTCATGTACTGATCCACAAGACAGAAGTCAATGGTTTTAGAGTCACGCTGCTGCTCTCCTCCACTTCTGATAGGAGCAAATACATTGGAGAGAAACTGGGCTCAGAAAGAGCAATAAGGTACGGATCAGCAGAGTCAAAGGCCTTAAAAGCACCAGACCAAACCGGGGAGAGTAGCACATATTAAAATCTATCTGTTTTTTTGTTATTTTTTTCTCAGCATTTCCTGGGTTTTGCTGGCACAGATGCTGGAGGGGAAGGGGAATGGGAAGCAGAGCAGAAAAACCTTAGCGGATCTCCTCAACTATCCATGAAACTGTGGCCTTAACCTTTGCTGAGCATGGAAAGGACAAAGGCATGATTGAATGTGGAAGGAGCAGAGCACTGCAGATTCTTTTTGTGCACTTTCACAAGAAAGTAGATATGTGCCCAGGTAAAATAAAATCTTTTTAGTGTTTACAACAGTAAAAAAGAAGGAGCATGGTGCATTCTGTCAGCCTGCTAAGCAGAACATTTCTGCTTTTATCATGGTTAAACTGTATCTTTAGACTCAAAAATTTAGGGAATTTTGCTATATTCCACAAAAGGCTTAACTGTGAGGGCAGCAGACTAATAGATTGTAATTACAGGAAATGTAAAGAATCCTACTCGACCTTTAAAAACCGCGTGCTTAACAAACATACTGATGGCGGCAGACATGTCAAAAAATCTACACTTCACAGGTATTAAAACCGTGGTCACATTGAAGATCTTTTCCTTTCCTTTCACTGTCACTTGGGACAATGCTTAAGTACGTGTGGCAGCACTGCGTTATGAAAACTTTGCCTTTTTTATTGTTTTTTTCAATGTGTCCCGCTAACAAGACATAAGCAACTAAGACCATTGCTGCGTAAGACAACTGTCGGTTAGAAAAGGAAGCTGGGAGCTTGGAGACAGATCTTTCTAACTCTAATTTTGGTCTGTGCTTCCTTAGCCAACAAACCTTCTTGTGGGGAATGCAGGGAAAGGAAAACCCCGGTATCAACTCCCTGAGCATATGCTCATTCAGTACATGCTATTCTTTCTGTTCGTTAACAAATCAGTAACGGCTTCTCCTAGAACAAACTCCCGAACCTTGACATGTACCAACCCTTTGCAAATTGTAGCATTCAAACCCTGTAGAACCGCATGGAGCAGTCACACGTGTACGCATGTCTTCTCAGCCTGTTCTTCTCGAGAAGGAAGTCTCGGGAGAATTCTTCGCCGTACTTTAAAATGCTGGCATTGGCACAAATCCAAGGGTGACAATCACAGCACAAAAGGGAGATGTTCCACAAAGTTACAAGCGATTGGAAACAAGAGAGTTACAATGCTAACTATTTTTCAGCCTTAATTATAGACGCCGCTACCAGGCATATTCTATAAATACTCACCCTCTTCTCTAGAAGCAACAAGAGCACTTTCTGTGATCCTGTTATCACACTGAAACAGGAATTCTCATCATTTTGCACTGTTAACTGTATTTCTATACAGAGATTTGTCTCACATACGGAGCGTTTACAACTCTGCAGACCAGAAGAGGCTTCTTCTGTACATGACTGCCTAATGGATCTGAAGTAGTCTAATTGTGGCAATGTTTTAGTTATTTGACCACCTCTTACTAGCCAGGACTGAGAGTAGTCACCTTTCTTTGACCACTTACCCACAACAGAACAAAGTTTGGGAATCTCTCCACACATTTGAAGTTAAGATTTTGTGATTGTTTGGGGCATTTCTTGAGCCCAGTTTTATAACTGGGTACTGGTAAGTCCAATTTAAAAAAATATGAAAAAGAAATATTAAGCTTACAGCAGGCCTTCATGCTATAATCTTTGGTGAGACAGTCTGAGGTAAATTACTTAATAGCTATCCTATTTTAGATTCTTAATAAAAGTGCTGCAGTGTCTATGTTCAATGTGTTCTCATTTTTCTTTCTTCCTTCTATACAATTCATTCAGTATGATATATGTTGGCTGTAAATATCTTAATATCTTGCTACCAGTGGAAAAACTTGCATAAGGGTAATTGATGTAAAAACTGATAACCATTTCAGCCTGAAAATGCATTCTTTTCCCTTCCCCCGTCATAAAAAAAAATCTTACATTCTCTTTCCTTACCACAGTAAGTGCAGTGACTCCCACTGAGTTGGAGCACCCTATTTGAAAAAGTCATGATTAAGTAGGTGAACCCATCTCGCATTGCACTCTAAAAATGTCAAGAGGTATTTCTGAACAGCCCATAATTGGTCTTTCACATATTTCCTATGTCAAACATTTGACTAGGAGAAAGCTCTCCTGTAGTAAATTTTTGCCAGAACTAATCCCACAGTTTTGAGTCACACTAGCATAAATACAAGAGCTGGTTTTTTACTACATGTTCTACTCTTATGTTGCACAAAAGGAAAAAAAAAAAATCAGTTCAAACTAATACGATCCAACAGAAGAATATTCACACGTAAAAGAAGGTGAAAGTCAGCATGAATTATGTTCTAAAGCTTCTTTGCATCTTTAAAAAGTTTTACTCCCAGCAAGTAACTTTTTTACTGGAAAAATATTAGTAGCAATACACTCTCTGAGAAATTCATAGCTCTGGGCTGTTGGATACAATCTCCCTGACTGGTATCAGAAACCTGATCAGAGATCAAAGCCTGTGCGTACACACTTTTAGCTTAAATACCAGTTAAAAACAAGGTTAATCACTGTATCAGGCTTTTCATGAGGTGAGAGGCTGAACCAGAACTCAACCATTTTCGTTTCGTGGAGGGTTCACTTTTGAAGGAATTTATGAGAATGGGGTTCTCAGGGCACGTAGGAGAGCAGTCGTCTGCTTAAAATTCCTTCCGCTGGCTAGTCTTGAGACAGCTCATTGTGAAAAACCTATGGCTTTTTTTCACCCAAGTGATTAAATATGACCTAAAATTTTTAGAATCCCCCAAATGTGGCATTTCTAAAACTGCAGTGAAGGAATAAAATTAAGGCTACACCGTAGAGACCTTTTTTGTTGTTTCCTTCACCACTTTCTAACTACTATGCTTTTCTGTAAAGAATTTTGTGATTTACTTTCTAAAGGGAGTTAGTAGGGATGTACCTGGCAGCGTAGCTTCACAGGTATTTTCCAAGGAATTTGGCTTTTTCGAGCGTTTCCATATACTCGGATTAAAACTGTGTGAAGATGATTGATTTATAGTTAACATATACTGCCACAATTATCCCAAAAAAACTATAAATCAATGTCTATTCTGATTTCTCCCTAACGAGATTTTTATTATTTTTTTTAACTTTAGGCTGTAGATCCATGAAGAAAAACATTTAGCAATTGCTCCCCAGGGTTAATACCGCGCTTCAAAGAAGAAGCCTTTAATTCCCATAAGTACGGAGCCGATTCAAAGAAATCCTGTAAATGATGAGCTGAAAAGAAAGAAGCATTTAACTGTGCAGAAAAAAAACACATTCCATTGCTCGACACCAAGAAATTACACTGCGTGGTCTGGAGCTCCATCTCCTGGTGCTTGTCAAAGAATGGAAACAATTTCCAAGAGTCTCCTAATGTACACACAGAAACCTCAAAGCACCCGAGCTATATCCCAGGGGCATTTGCAAGATTCCTCATGTGTGTAAGTATGTATGTATGCCTAATTCAACATAATTTTTTTAGCAGAGATGTTAAAGCATGATTTCTACTTGGCAAGACACAGCTCGGCCAGAGAAATACCATACAGAAATACCATGCAATCAGGTGTACTAAATGTACAATAAAGAAGTGAATGTAATGCATGAGGGAATAAAAAAGTCAAGGTTAGGACGCCAGTTTGGAATGATGTTTTATATGGTCACAACAGGGGGTTAGGTTAAAGAATTTGTCTATATATCAGACACAAAAACATCCATAATGGGAAAGACACCACAAATAATAGATTTCAGGAATATTGGAATATTTTTCTTCCGTCTCGCTGGTAAATGTACCCATTCTTGTCGTACTTGTATCAATTTTTCTCCATTAATAGATCCAGAAGTGGCTGTCCCATCATTTCTTAAGGAAGATCATTACATGAGTCATTTAGGATGCTTTTGCTTCTATTAAAGTATTTACAAGTAAATAAGCTATTTTATTCAGCCAATCAAAAATGCCACAACTGAAATACATTGCTACTGCTGTACAGCAGCTGGCTCATTAATTTAACACTCTAGCTTCATTTTAGATACCGGGTTTTGATCAGTGCCTCCTGTTCAAGCATCGTCACTCTAATAGTTAAGTTTACAACTTACCTATTTTTGCTTTACTTCTTCATCCTCCGAAGGCTTACAGGGTTGCAGGGAAATCTAAATCTATTCAAGAGAGAACTCATGAAAGAATCAGGACATATAACAGCGGATGGTGGATTTCTTTGTAGAAGAGGGGTAGCTGTGATCTGCCTTTAATGTAAGAGACTGTCACTTGTGCGCCTTTGACCAAGTTCACGTGGCTCTCCCCATTTCATTTGCAGTCTCGCTATCAGTAATTGTTGAACCCAAGCCCTGTTTTATTACCCCAGTGTAAAAAGATCACTGGTTTAAGCTAATTTGTTCAGGATTTGTCCCACTGTGAGAGCAGACATTAATCCATAAATCAGTGTAGCTGTACTCAGCTCCTGAGTAAAGTAAGGCACACTTGTTTCTCTTTCAGAAGGTACTCTTAAATTTCATGAACTCAATAACACTTTTAACATGGGTTAAACATAAGAGAAAAGAATAAAATTTGAAGGGGAATGTAAGGGGGAAAGAATAAAACCATGGACAAGTAATATTAAAGAGCTTAATTTTTTTTTTTTTAAGAGTAGGAGCAGCATACACTTGTAGCTACTCTTAAGTTTAATCACATTTAGTCTTGATCCTAAAAAGACAGAAGAGAATTGATTTGGGACTATGAACTGCCTTTCTTGTGAATCACTGTGCAGCAGATTCCAGTAATATATGTCCATCCTCCCACAGGCAGCAGAAAATACTAGAAATCACTGGCATTATGTATGTGACAATTCTCTTAGAAACTATTATTGCTGCTCAAATTATTGCAGATTCTCATTACAAGGCACATGCCTGATCAATAACTGGCTTTTATTAGTTCCCTTACCAAGCTTTCAATATATTAGACACAGCTGATGTTGTAACTTAAAACCTGTCAGGAATAGCGCAGAATATTTTCAAAGCATTGATCTGAGTGGGAATTTTGAAGTAGCTGCGGTTTTCTGCTCTTTTCCTGCAGCAGTTTAACAATACTTTAATGAACTCTGGCCTTAAGCTCAGACTCTGACCAACACACAAACACGTAATAATTCATTAAGGTGAGTTTTTAATTCTACCCTAATATTTCTCCAGGCATTTGTCTCCATGACTTTGCACGGATCACTCTCAGCCCTGGTATGCATGGGTGAATGTGACACAATATGATGATTGATTACATCAGGTTTATTATACAACCTGTAATGATGGTTTAATTCTGA
Source organism: Trogon surrucura (assembly GCA_020746105.1). Taxonomy (NCBI): domain Eukaryota; kingdom Metazoa; phylum Chordata; class Aves; order Trogoniformes; family Trogonidae; genus Trogon; species Trogon surrucura. The sequence continues at coordinate 43,670,829 of CM036621.1, forward strand.
TAGTACAATAATAATTCCTCATTATATTTATTAGATAATTATTACACAGCCTGTGTTATTTTGTCTGCTGGTGCAGCCGGTAGGGAACTGTAAGAGGTTGCACATTTCCAGCTGGAGATTTCTCCCAGGAATGCATCAGCCAGACCTGGACCCAACGAGGTGTCGTGGCTTTGGGCCAGGTGGGCTTTTTCTTTTTTTTTAAAGAAGGTGTAGACTCGTGTGAAGATTCGAGAGCCTCCCCCATTCCCGGGTAGGAGCCAGGCCTCTGGCCAGAGCCAGGGCCAACCAGTTCTATCTCTCCTTTTGGTTTCATCTCAGTTTGAGCTGCCCTGTGTTTAACATTGGGGAGTTCTTTTTGTTGGAGGAGGGTGAGGTGAGAGAATGTCACCCTGAGAAGAAAGAAGGAGAGAAGAGTCCCAGAGAAGAAGGCTGGATTAGTAGTATCTTAGACGTGTCACATGCTTGTAAATAGCCCAAGCCTAACAAGCCAAAGCAGCACTGCTTAGCCAAGCGCCCTGTAAGCTGCCCGCTGCCCTTCAGCTGCTCCAGCTCCCTCCCTGCCGTAGGGTGCTCGTTGTGCCATACCTGGTTCCTAGGAAGCGTGTGCTGATTCTCACAGTGGCAGCATGTACTGATAGATCCACGCAGATCATTACAACTGTAACCTTTTAGAATGAGCTAGCGCTTCGAAATACTAGAACCAAAGACCTTTTAGGTATTTATGATTCTGAAAACTTGTTGCAAGGAATCTCAAACGCAACCCCGAGTGATCGTTTTGCTAAACTTACTTCAGGATGGAAGAGAAAGCACCTCATAAGAGAAGACTCCCAAAGTGTCTTCCTTATCCTCCTGATGTTTATTTCCTGTGTTGATGAAGATTTCCAGCTTCACATCATTAGCAATTTCAATAGCGTGTTCTCGTTTTCTGTCACATAATTAATGAAAATATTGACTGATATCTAATGCAAGGTCAACCCTTCCACTAATTACTTCTCAGCAACCTAATTATTCCTACTTTTTATGACTTATCATTAGCTTCCCATTAGCTAGAAGCTTACCTTCCTCACTACCCTTGTGATGTTCTTCAGCTTAACCCACAAAATCTCATGAGATATGTATCAGCTGCACTAGTAGAACACAGAGAAATTAGGTCTAGCATTTTCCCTAAACCCACAGAGCAATTCTTTTCACTAGTGAAAGGCAGTAGCACATTTTTGCCACCACTGGCTTTGGTGATTCAATAGTGTAATCTCTTAATTACATTTCTGTGACTTTAATTAGTCATTCCTTCAAACTGTTTTAAACCTTACATGGTATGGAGGCAGATTCAACTGAATCCAGTTTGCAATTTAACTGCATAATCAGAGCTGAACTATTACTCCCGCTGTGGTCCTCTGGCAAGCCCTACAGCTGTTATCTAAAGGCAGATACGTATTACATTTGAACAGTTAAAATACAGTGTCTCAGGGTTTTTTGGTTTATCTCTGAATAAAGTTAACGAACTCATTGCAAAAATATTAGCTTGTGAGTTTTGACCAGATGACTAGAGGCAACTAGCATCTTCATCTACTATTATTACTTTAGGACTAGCTGTTGCTTTTAAGCCTGGACTTAGTGTACTATAGCACACTGACAGAGCACCTTTTTTAAGAAGCATCAGCGTGCTGTCCTTACCAAAGAAGCAGTAATGCTTACAACAAGCAGCAGATTTGACTAAGACAAGGAAAGCACTGGATGAGTAGACCTTAGGTTCTGTGTAACCTCGGGCACGCTACAGCTCTGGGGCCTCAGTTTCCCCATTGCAGTGTAACAGAGGGCACGCAAACTGTTTTCTTCAGTAAGTGCATTGACATCCATTAACGTCAAATATTAAGGAACCCCCATTAACAACTTTACTAGAGACCGCAAGCCAGGTATTTCCTAAAACTTCTCTAAGTGAAGCCAATCAAAATCTCAAAAGAGAATTCACTACATGCTCCTTTGTGCAGCACCTTTCTTCTCCAAAAGCAACCTCCAACCCTTTTTTTGGTTAGAAAGACAAATTGCTCTCATCAGGCTTTCCCAGAACTTAGGGCATCATAACACGACTCGATCTCATATACAAATATACCCATTGATGCCAAACAGCCTCTAACCTTTCCTTCTTTTAGGTGCAAACTTCCAGCGTGGGTCCTGGGGACAATCATGAATTTACCCAAATTTTGCAGTCCACCTGCAGGCTTAACAAAACAAGTTTGTGTTGTGGGTTTTCTCCTTGTTCCTGTTAAATTGGCCTTTTGAAGACTAAGGGCTTGTGAGCTTTGCATGTTAAAGGCTAAACTCTTGTTATAGTGAAACTGATTTTTTTTTAGGGCTTGAGGGAGATTGAAGGTAAATTGAAAAGAACGCCATGGAGTCCTTGTGCAAGTCATTCACCTTGTAGAGCTCTAGGCTGAGAGAGCTCAAATGCCACTCTACATAACAATCTCAAAAACACTAATTTAAGTAACAGGCACAAAATCCACTTGGGATCCACACCGAGGCATTTGTGGATTGTGCAGCCTGAACTCCCAAACAACATTATTTGAAGAAAAAAAAAAAGAAGAGTAATTCGTTTTTTAAAGTGGTAATTTGGGGACCAAGTCTCAAAAGCATTCGAACATTTCAAGGACTATTGCTATACCAAATTGCTCTTAACTACAAGTATTAAACTTTAAAAGGGACAAAGTACTTTTTTCAAATTCAAATTATTAGCTTCAAGTCTCACAAGGATAATAAATCTATGCATATTCCTGTCGCTTCAACTTTAGCGGAAACTACAATATTTGTGCTTTAAAGCTGGAGAGTTAATGCTTGCTAACCAGTAATGTAGAAGATGTCTAAACACCATCCTAATGACTCAGAAACGATACACAAGAACAAAAACTAAAACTCCTGCATTTGGGAGAGTGTAACAGAGATTCCGCAGAACAAAGAGGTAACACAAGCACTAAATAAAAAGATATCACATCTGGCCAGCGAAGTCCTTTGGTACAGATGTTTGTTAACTGGAACGCCACACAGGCACTGCTATATATCTGCCCAGTCGTTAGAAGTTTCTCAGCTATGTTAAAATTCAGAAGTTAAATTTCAGTGGAAGGGCTTGCAGCTAGTTTGGACACCTGTCTATATTTTTAAAAGTTTGTCAGAACTAAAAACCAACGTGTTTTCAACAATATTTGCTGGTTTTTTTCAGAACAACTTTGCATTTTGAATGAAAACACTTACCCACGAGAGCATCTAAATACGGGTTAGAAATTAAGTTATATAGACTGATGACCATCCATTTTAAGATTTTTCGTTCACTCAAAAAAGCCAGTTTTGCTTCTTTAAAATAAAGAAAACTATGTATTTTGGGAACAGATCACGTGTTCTCCAGGAGGACAAATTTTATGAAAGTCTCTTTCCAGTAAGCTGAGCTCAGTATTTCATTGGTTTTAAGAGATATTTTTCCAATTCAGAAGTGATTTAAAAGTCATTGTGTAGACCAGAACGGTACTTTTATTCAAGAACTAGATCACATTAGAAGAAAAAAAAAAAAAAAGAGCAGTGAGCAAGACCTTCAGATGTATCTTAGCTCCTGCGGAGATTTTTAGAAGTACTTATGTTAAATAGGCATCTAAATACCATGCTTTGGAATATCATTAAGTTAGGAGTAGGTGCCCCTTTTTAGCTGTTGTGAAGATGATGAATTGCGCAAGAAACGTATGCAGATGTAATGCAAGTACATGGCTTAAGGCAAAAGCAATAGGTAAGAAATGAAATGTCTGTTTTCAAACTCAGTTAGTTTCAGCATGGTGTGAATTGTTCCTTCCTGGTTTTTCAAGCTAGTTTTAAGACAAGCCCTACAATCCGTCCACAGTCAAAGCTGCCATTGAGTCAACTTTGCCCACTTGCAGGAGTACAAGCTGCAGCACTCAGCCCTAAGAGTTTAATGTAGCTGTAATGACTCATTATTGAATGTTTATTTGAATAACAACTGCTTATTAAGTGCATTAATCTCAGCTGAGGAATGCAAAACTGTTTAGTGAAAAGCTGTTTTTCTTTACATTAGTATGCAATTATTTAACTGAAAGGTTCAAAGAGACACGTCTAATTACAGTGTTGCTTTAAAAGTATTTAAGCATCGGTTATTAAAATATCATTTGAAATATGCTTATGGACCTCCTGTGGTGTCGTTAAAATGCAAAATTTTGGTTTCAGATTAGTGCTTACAATAGATTTCCCTTCAATACTGAACAAATCCTTACAAAATCTGCTTAATGTAAAGGATTGAAACTGTTTCCTCTAAAACAGAGAGAAGATTCAAGAATTTCCATGTGTGCAGAATGCATATGTCTATGCTCTGGCTGAGATTACTGACTGAAGATCAAAATTAGTGATGCACATTTACATACAGTCAGTTAAGAACCCTATTGCTGAATTGGCATTCATGGGGAAAGCATCTATTAATACTAAAAGCAGTTGGCCACGTAGTTGTCTGTTATTAGAGAAATAAAGATACTTATCCTGATCTGCAGCAAAACTAATTCAGCTTGTCATTTACTAAATGAATCTTCAAATATTTGTCCTCAATCTACTTCTACTTGCCTGTAAGAAAATACCACAAGTACCTCGGTTGTGGTCTGGCGTTTTAGTCACCTGTTTTGGGGGGATACCTGTGCCTCCAACAGCCGATGGAGAACAGATAAGCAGTGCCTGCTGCTCCTCAGAAATCCCTGCCCAGCTCTTGTAAGCCTGGCACATCTGAAGAGATCAGAGGAGGTATCTTTGGTGGGTAAGGTAGCACGTCAAACGTCTCGCAAAATCCTGGTTGGTCAAAGACACAGAAGGAATTTGGATAAAAGGAGGCAGAGCATTTGGATGATAAGAGCCAGGTACATTTCCAGCACCTTTATACCATGAAGAGATCGTGATGTGACAGAGCTGCTCACCTGCTGAACTTCACAGCATCACAGAATTGTTGAGGCTGGAAAAGACCTCTGAGATCATCAAGTTCAGCCTGTGACTCAACAGCATCGCAACAGCCAGACCATGGCACTAAGTGCCACATCCACCCTCTCCTTAAACACCTCCAGGGACGGTGACTCCACCACTTCCCTGGGCAGTGCATTCCAATATGTGACCACCCTCTCCATGAGGAAGTGCTTCCTGAGATCCAACCTAAACCTCCCCTGACGCAGTTTCAGGCCATGAACAGTAGCAGCATGAACTTGAACAATAGCAGCAGAACTCTGAGTGACAGGTCCTAGCCTCAGAACAAATTCTCTGCCCTGTGGCTTAGGTGCATAATAACTATCTCTGCTGAACTATTCAAAGGCCAGGTTTTCAGTCTTTCACAGATGCAAGGCATTAAGAAAGCTTGTTAGATTCGTTTCTCACTAAGCCTAAACTGCTCAGTTAACCTCCTTCCGCTCTTAAACTCCAAGCCTACATATTATTATTATTGACGCTTTCTTTCTTTTTCACATTGGCGTTAACGTTATTCATCTTTCTGACTCGCGCTGTAACCCTGTCATTCTGTTTTCCTCTTTGCCTTCTGTTTCTTATTTCTCATGGGGAGGAGGCCTGAGTCCCCCTGGTTCAGGGCTCGGTACCCGGGTGCCACCGAGTTCAATACACGCTCTGGTGGTACCAAATAGGGGCAGAAGAGTTGCAGGCAGGGAAGGAGGGCAAAAAAGTTGCAGGGCAGCTTGCAAAGAGTAATTCCAGCTAATGTGAATTAGCCATAAACCTCCCCAGACCGTTCAGCCTAGGGATGGGCTACTGGCTTGCTCCCTAAGATCTCTCGTCATTCTGTCAGCTTTCTGTAACTAACAACTAAAGTGCAAAAACTCTGAGACTGCTTCCTCCTTCACAAACTGTCTCCTCGATTCACTTTGCTCCATGCTCCCTTTTTGCACCTGCCTGTTTTCTCCTGCTCTAGTAGGATGGCTATTTTGTCCCATGTTTCCGCCAAGGAGCAGGGTTCATTCGTAGGGCTGGGGGGTTGCTCCTAAACAGAAAAGCAGTGATATCACAGAATCACAGAATCACAGAATGTCAGGGATTGGAAGGGACCTCGAAAGATCATCAAGTCCAATCCCCCTGCCAGAGCAGGAAAGCCTAGATTATGCTACATAGGAACGTGTCCAGGCAGGTCTTGAATGTCTTCAGAGAAGGAGACTCCACAGCCTCTCTGTGCAGCCTGTTCCAGTGTTCCGTCACCCTCACTGAGAAGAAGTTTCTTCTCGAGTTTAAGCGGAACCTCTTATGTTTCAGTTTCAGCCCATTACCCCTTGTCCTATCATTGGTTGTCACCGAGAAGAGCCTGGCTCCATCCTCGTGACACTCACCCTTGATATATTTGTAAACATTAATGAGGTCACCCCTCAGTCTCCTCCAAACTAAATATGTCACAGTGCTCACAGGCTGAGAAATAGGACTGTTTGGGGGACATTCGTGTAGGAAGCAGGGACTGCCACCTTGGCGGCAAGCCCTGCCCTCATGTGACTGGCACCACTCTCAGCTCCACGCACAAGATTTCTGGCTCACGCAGTTTCCCCAGGTACAATAGTCGCAGTACAAAGAAACACACAAAGGATTAAATACCACCTGTGGAAATTTCACGGTTAATTTTTCCAGTCAAATAATAGCGCGGTGGATATACGGGTCATTTTCTGTGCCGGGGAGCTAATGCAAAAGCATTGGTAGTGACCAACAGTAACAAAAGTTATGACCAGTGCAGGAGGTTCTTACTCATCCTCACTGTGGTCCAACAGCCTTGGTGACCTTAGAACTAAGGTTCTGGATCCATCACTGGTCATCAGCACTAAAAAATCCACTAAAATAATTCTTTTAATAATATCAGGTCTTTATAGCATTGATTTAAAAGAAAATTTCTTGAACGAGTGATCTAATTGTAGATTCACTCTTGAGATTTGCAGTCTTATTACTGAATCACTAGACCTGGTGAAGCCTTCATTAAATAAAAACTGAAAAGCAGGAAAAAAAATAAACAGAAGCAAGAAACAAAATCTGCAGCTTCCCATTGTCAGCAATGTCTTAGAATAGAAAAGTCAGAAGAAAAACATTTTATTTCTCAGTAAATAATTATTAGCCTCCAGCTCAAAGTTGTCGCCTAAGTGAAGGGCGGCGGGGGCTAAGGCAGCTCTATGGCAGGAGTGGTGGGGAATCAGCTGTCACACTCAAAGCACACTTACATTCTATTTTCTTCCCCCCCAAAAAAGTATCTAGACAGATTAATACCGTACGTTAAAAATTACTGGCTGCTAGTTTGCAAGAGATGTGTCCAGAACAGCATGCACCAGGGGTACGTGTATTCCATGTTCCCTCTGCAAAAGTGGCCTTGCTGGTTCCTCACCTTTCATCTCCTAGGTCTGTCTTCAGTATAAAAGGATTTGGAGAAGGGAATAGCAAGAGACCTCCAGTCCCCTATTAAAACTCTCCCCTAATCACAGCACTGGTGCCTCCTTAGACCACTACAGCAGGACCTAAAGGGCTCTTGGAGGTGATTATGGGCAATATCTCAACGCGGCGTGTGAGAAGAAGAGCGGTTTAGCAACAGGAGTCCTGGTCCCCGCTGCGAGCCCTAACCGGGGCCAGCGGCAGCTATCAAATGCTCTGCGTGGGAACCCAGCAGGAGAACGGCACCAGCTCTTAAACCCTCTGCAGGACATTAGAGATGGGTACTAAAAAGTACTGGAAAATCACAGAGGAGTACTTAAATATTACTTGATCATTAGCATAGTCATTACATCAGTGCTGCTCCTGCCTGATGCCATAATTTAAGAGGTTTCAGTATTTTCGTTATAATCAGCAGCAGATATTTCCTGGGGTTCATTGCCTGTAAAATGTTCACCATGAAAAACAAAAATACAGAAGAGGAAGGGACTTTGCCACGATGGCAATTAGCGTCCACCGTGGTGCTTGTGCATCCCTGAGCTACAAATCGCCCTGGCGAGTGCTTCACCAGGCTACAGGGGGTCACACAGGGCACATTTCTTCCTGAAAGCTTCTAACAGAGGCTTTTAACTAAGATTTTTAACAGAATCTTTTCTGAGGAAGCAGGACACTTCTCAAGTATGCCTATGTCTCTTGTCGGTTTGCTGGGGGTTTTTCTCACTAATGTTTTAATGACAAGGTTCTGTATTTACTGGGCTGTGTGGAAGATGCAGTTGTGCTTCTCCAATAACGCAGACCCCAGCTACGGTGCAGAATATATTTCCTGAGGAGGCTATAAGCTCTGACATCAGCCTATAGAAAGTGAACTACCAAGCTCTGCTGCCAGCAAAATGAAACATCAAAAAAGTTATCGGAAATGAATTTATCTAACGGGCTCTCACACATTTTGCAAACGAGGATGTAAATGACGGTTCCTATCCACCAACCAGACTGCGTGATTAATTAATGCATTACAAGAGAAAAAAAGTTTGACATTTAAAGCAAGATTGGGTGACGCGCAGTGCATTAGTTTTTACAGTTTTGATCTGAACTGGGCAAAGAATTACAACATTCAATCAAGTTGAACCGTTTCTATTGATCTGCATAGAAGATTGGGGGAAAAAAAAAAAAAGATATATTGTCTCACTACAAGCTTTTTCCTGGTTTTATTTCTTTGCGAGAGAGCAATATTTTTCTGAGCACAGATTGAGTGCAAGGGCTCCATAAAACGGCCCAGGAGGCTTCTGCGGCACCATTAGAAGCGCGTTCTCTCTGCTCAGAAGCTACCGAGTAATATTGCTGAGGAAATGGAGTCCCCTGGTATATTATTCCCACAGCTGCCATGATGAACCAGCACTTGAAATTCACTTGAAACAATTCTGGGCTGTGGTGACTATGATAAAAGCAGTGCAGCGAATTTCTCCCCTAAAACATTGCTTGCCATATGAATGACTCCTTCAGAAATTAAGTACCTCGGGAAATCACTTGAGATGAGAGAATTAATATTAGGACCATAATTGTTGTTTTTCAACTTCACAATACACTGGTTTTATTTATTTATTTTCCCCTCTTCTCCATTTTTTTTTCCTTTCTTCTTTTTTTTTTTTCCCTCCTTTCTTTCTTTCTGGGCTCCAGTTTTCCACAAGCAGATTGTGGTTGCCTTGAATTCATCTGTCAACTGAAATCGCCCTCCAAGCACTGAAAGGAGCTGTTGGACTTGGTGCAGATATGGGCTCTGGCACACGAGGAGATAATTTGGGAAGCAGCTGTGACTCAGGGTAAAGCTCCTTCCGTGCTCCCTTCACTTGCATAAGGTAGGGAAGGGGTGGGAGTGCAAAGTGTGTTCTCTCACCCGTTCTTGGGGTGCAGCTGGCTCTGGCTGCCTCAGCAGACAGGGTTGCTTTCACCTCCTTTGAAGAGGGTTTCAGTGATCCGAGAAGAGCACGTCAGCAAGAAATGATAAGCGAAGCATGAAACAAACTCATACCCTACGCAGAAAGGCCAAGCTGGTTAGAATTAACAGACCATTTATGCGATATGCTTTGAATATAAGCAAAAGGGAACCTTCCTGAGACAACAGAGGAATTTCCTCACAAATTAATCCATGCCATCAAACTGTTGTAGCTGAGAACACCGTTTGTCCCCAACTGTTTAACTTTGCCACATTTTGTACCACCTGCAATGACATTTCATTACTGCGGAGTGACAGCAGCCAAATCGCCATGCAGCTATCAGCAGGAGAGGAAATTAGGGATGTTATGATTAACAAAACAGCTCTGGCTTAGCCAGTGCGGAATCAGATCCAGCAAGTATCAGGAATGAAATATCAGCACCACCCTGTGGTTCCTGCGACCTTCTTCCTCCTTGTGTGGGTCAAAAGCGATGGGATGTGGCCAGGAAAACTCAGAAGAGCATGGTTTCCTTCTGGATTTTTTCCCATCCTCTTTCATATGACTGATACTAAAAACTTAACCTGCTGCCCTCCTGACCTGAACGAAGTCCCTAATGAATACCCTGCTTGTCTGCAGCCAACATTCTGTCCTGTCTTCTTCATGTTTGCAGCTCTTTAAATTGTTCCCACAGGGCAATGCCATTGATGGCAAGCTTAAGGGAACACAGCTGAAATCTAATCATGGTTCTGTCATTGTTTTTAAAGATTCCCCTGTTTTTGTAGTCTCTGATTCAGGAAATTAACTGGAAATTGGTGTAAGCGTGGAAGAGAAGTTCTGCTGTGAAAATCAACAAGACTTGTCATAGTTAGAGTGGTTTGGTTGTGCAAAGCATTACGCAAGCACAATCTTTATTTTAGCAGTCTTTGTTAAGGTACCAAATGAAGAAAAAAATTATAGCAACTGCGTATCCTCATGTTACAATTTTCTTTGTTGCAGCAACTACTGACATAATTTCAACTAATCCGACGGATTCATATAAAAGCAATAAATGTTGTTCAGGCAGACGCTAATGAGAAATCAACAGATGTGAGGCGATCTGCGGATACCCTACATTTTACAGCTAGTGCCAGCAGCACTGCATTGCAAAAATCAAGACTTTCATCCCTGAGCTTTTTTCTAAACAAGTACATAACTCTTGCTTGCTATTAATGAAAAGACACTGTGACCAGCCGAGTTGGGAGTTTGCTCGTGAGAACGGACAGACAAGATGCTTCTTCTACACAAGATGTACATAGGAGTAAATGGGAGAGTATGATCAAAACAGACCTGGGAAAGTCTGTTCTCCCTGTGTGATAAGAGAGTGATCGAAGGAGCACATGAGCTAATAGCAATCCTGGCTGCATAGCCTGGTCTCCTGCTTGCAACCCATAAATAGTGCTTTTGCTAATAAACTTGGTCTGAGCTTCTCTCAAGAGCTGAGTCTGTGCCTTTCAGCCCGCTGCAGCTATCTGTGCTTCCCCCTGTACAGCTTGATAGCTAAAACAAACAACAAAATCCAGACTAAGCTTCCATGCCAAACTGTCATTAATAAAGAGGAAAAGTCCCTATATATCTCACTAAAATAAATGTAAGTGTTCTTTTGTTTTCTTTCATGTGAATAAGTCTTGCAAGGATTTGACAAATTTGTGTATGAAATTCTGTTAATCTTTGACTGCATTTTCCTGCCTTTTCAGAAAATCAAGAAGTGACAGGTACACAACTAAGAGCTGGGATTTAACACCCCCAAAATTACTCGCCCTTGCCTTTTGACCGAATTGTATAATGAAATCCACACAATAAATTGACAAAAAATATATTAAGTTTCAGGATGCACGTGACTGCCTGTGGTACTTCCTTCCCACACTTCGAATCACCTCTAATTTGGGTGACTTCAGAGTTTCGCTAGATAATGTTTTGGAGCAGGGTTGAGGGTGTTCTCATTCCCACAAGGAAAGAATGAGAAGAAATCTGTGTAGGAGTCTGTCAGACTGAGTGATTAGTTTAATACTGCGGAGATTTTATTGTAATATTAATGATGTGTTGTGGTGCTTAAGGTCCTGGATAAGCATCATTTACTATTTTAAATCTAAATAAGTAAACAAATACAAGACTCATAGGGGAAGCTTCTTGCTTAATCTCATCAGCACTCCGGCATAACCATAGTCACAATAAAATTAAAATGTATTATATATTCCACCCATTTAAGAAACTACACACATTGAAACTCTGATTTTATTTAAACACTAAGGAAAACATCAAGATGATGAAATTTATCAGCAGAGTGTATATTGCCAGTGTTTTGGTTTGGCCTGGCCAGATTTCAGCGGCGGGGGGGGGGAGCTGCAGGGTGGCTTCTGTAAGAAGCTGCTAGAAGCTCCCCAAGATTGACAGAGCCAATGCCAGCCGGCTACAAAGAGGGACCCGCTGCTGGCCAAGGCTGAGCCTATCAGTAAGGTGATAGCAGAGGAACGCCTCTGTGAAAAACATATTTAAGAACGGGAAAAAGAACTGCGCCATAACAGCTGGCACAGAGATGGAGGAGTGAGAATCTGTGCAGACACCAAGGTCAGTGAAGAAGGAGGGGGGGGGGGAGGATGAGCTCCAGGCGCCGGAGCAGAAGGAGTCCCCCGGGTCTGTGGTGAAGACCATGGTGAAGCGGGTTGTCCCCCTGCAGCCCATGGGCGAGGTGCAGAAGTCCACCATGAGGATCACCGCATAGATGTCCACCGAGGACTCCACGCCGTGTGGGTGGGTGCCTGAAAGGGGACTGTAGCCCGTGGGAAGCCTGCATCAGAGCAAGTTGCTGCCGGAACCTGTAGCCCGTGGAAGAGGGAATGCCCACGCTGGAGCAGGTTGACCGGTGGGACTTTTGAGACGTTGTGGGTGGCTCACGCTGGAGCAGTTTCCCCCGAAGGACTGCACTTCAGACTCACGAGGGGTGGGCTGCCCCTTGTGAGGTGTCTCCCATTGGGCAGTTTGTGATGAATTGCCCTTCGTGGGACGACTCACGCGGAGAAGAGAGCGTGAAGCTTGTCTCCCCACATTGGCCCTCGGGAAGAGTGAAGAGTCCTCCCCCGGAGTGAAGAAGCGGTGGAACCAACGTCGGATGAACTGACCGCAACCCCCATTCCCTGTCCCCCTGCGCTGCTCGGGGGGAGGAGGTGGAGAAGCCGGGATTGATATTGGGCCCGGGAAGAAGGGAGGGATGGGGGGAAGGTGTTCTGTTTAGGATTTGTTTGCTCTTTCTTACTTCTCACTACTCCTCTCTGATTAGTTCTTTTAATAAATGTACCTAATTTCCCCAAAACTGAGTCTGTTTTGCCCGGGACGGTAAATGAGGGTGATCTCCCTGTCCTTATCTCAAACCCTGAGCCCTTGGAGATATTTTCTCCCCCTGTTCAGCAGTGAAGGGGGGAGTGAGTGAGCGGCTGTGTGGGTACCTGGCGGCCGGCCAGGGTCAACCCACGACAGCCAGTCTACTTGTTTACTAAGAGAGTAAAAAAGGGATTCAGGCCACCATATGGAAATGCAAATATCACTTTCCCTTGATTAGGAGATACTGAATGAACATTTTGAATCTTGTTTGTAAAGCAAATCCCAACAAAACCAGTAATGTCTTTCTTATTTTATTTACACTATTTCTTCCTTCAGACTACTGCATATCAGCTTTTAAAGTGTAAGAAAAAGAGTTAATTTGCAGTCAGCCTAGAAAAGTAAATCCAATTCGAGCTTTATTTTTTTCCATGTTTTCTAACTTTGAATTGGAAAGAAGATTATTTTTTTTTCACTACTATTTTTTCCTCCTTTTTTTTAAATGTGAATATAAAACATCTGGCCATCCACCTTCACATATTTTATACATTTCAAAAACCTCATCGGCGTTTTGAGTGCAGCTGTAAGTAAGCAATTGGTAATGCAGCTGGTGAGCATGACCCACTCTTGTATTTCTAAGAAGCGTGTATTCTATGGGGGTAATCTGATCCTTCATTAGGACAGAAAAAGTGTAGCAACAATTAAGTCAGAAGTAGTTTTACAATGAATTTCGTCATAGAACTGGCTGTATTAATATATTAACATTATGAAATTCCACGTTAGCTATGGGAAATAACTTTTTACACCTTCTTCTTTAGCCTACTCAACATAACGCCATCTCAAAACCAGTCAAATCTAAGGACAACAAGAAAATTAAACATAAATGATCTAGTCTATGGGGCTCTATTCTACACAGAGCTTTTCATTAAGCTCATCGCAGATTATCTCATTTTCTTCTTCAAGGAAAATTCCCGCTGAACCAGTGAGCATCCAGGCCATCCAAAGGACAAAGAACTGGCAGACCTGAGGCACACGCTGAGTTATGCACCATATCAAACCTGTGAGTTGGTCAGTTTAGTGGAACTAGTGCAAGATTCCCACCGGAATTTTAGAGAGATCAAGTTTAGGCAGAGAAAAACCTTTTTAAATCACTTTAATTCCTGAGTTTAAACAAGGCTTTTATTTCTTTTTGTTCCCTCTCATTATTCTTGTCTGAAGAATGTGGCTCCTGGGAGAATTTTCCATCCAATACACCTTCACCACGGGTAAGGGACAAGGTACCCTAGGACTACAGCGGGCTATAGAGCACCGCAGCTTACATTTCCATTTCCTTGCTGTATGATTCATCTCATTACAAAAACTTTTGTTTTAAACAAGTCCTTTTTCTCTTCTCCGTCTTCCCCTCTGTGCATTTCATGCAGTTAGGAGTAGAGACACATTCTTGCACATGCAGTGCTACGTTTACAGTGAGAGCAGACTTTCTATTATGCCCAAAAGTTGCATTTTTCAGTAATTACTTCACACACCTATGCATATGGTTATTTAAACCCATTTCTGACTGGGATTATTTTTCTTCCCCTGGCCTTAAAGGAAAGATGCAAGGAAGAAGCTTTAGACTGACTTTCACAGACGAGTCCTTCTTATCAGGAATTAGCATTCTGCTGACAAGCTTATTAAAGTTCGAAGAACATGAGAAGCTACATTGCAGCCAGATGGCCCACACCAAAGGAAAAGGTGGAGGGGATTCTTTTTGGTCTGGTGTGATTTCCAGCAGATACATAGTATTTTTCTTTGTCTATATTACATGAGTAATTCTATTGGAAGCTGTTACCTTATGCAAACTCACTTATCAAGCCTACTTTTCTAAACATGACACGTCTTAACAGATGAGTAGATTTAAATGGAGATTTAAAAGAATGACCTATTCCTTTAACACAACTAGGCCAAACCTTTGATGCTCTCAGCTTTCAAAAAGTAAGAAACTGGGTTTTCCTAAAGCAGAAATGATTCATTACCCAGAAACATCCACGGGTATCCATCTTCCTGAGACTCCCAGACCCATCTTACATTTAGTGAGAAAAGGCAAAGAACCAGTGCTTCACTTTGTTATCCTCCTCTCAGCTAATTTTCTCTTAAATTTCATTTTCAGCCCTTTCTGCATTGCAGAGAAGTGTGTCAACAGACCAGAATTAAAAAGGTGACAAACTGTGAAGAATTAAAACTTCTAATTTAACAGATGAGCAACTGCAAGTAACAAAATCTCAGACAAACACAATTTTAATGAAAGGCGACATGCTGGAGATAGGAGTCTTCTTCCCCTCTCTCTTCCTCAAGTAACAGCAAATTAGTTTAGGAAGCCATAAGATAATGCTGCGAACGCAATAACAAATTCATATCCTGTGCTGTTAGTTTTGTTTGCTTGTTTGCTTTCTGAAACCATATATGACACTTCTTTTGTAATAGTGTATTTCCTTCACACTACATGTGTCAACACTTGTTCATGTCTAGGCTAGCTCTCATTCTTATTGCTATCAGGTATAGCTCTTACTTTTCATCTCCTCAGCAGAGCTTTATGTTTTAGCCTGCTGAGTGATGGGGGAGGGCTGGGACTCCAGCAGCTTCCTTCTAGCACCTTGTGAAATTTTGTGCACGGAGGACTGGCTGGACACATGTTGGCCACTTGCTTTATAATGGAATTCTCCAGTATGACAAACAGCAGAAGGAAAACTAAACATGTATGTAAAAGAACATATTGAGGATAAAGTAACATTCCATTGCTCCTTGTAGGCCAATCATGAAGACGACTGGCTTTACCAAAGTCAACAAGCCAAATCCAGAACCAATATAAAACAACAAAGCCTTGTAGGAGTTAACAAGTAGCCACACTGATTTACAACAATTTGGGATTGCAGCCCAGTCAAATGCAACCTACCTCTCTTAGAAATGAACACAGAACTCTTTAAGTGCATCCAGCAGTGAATTAAAAAGCCAGCAGAGTGCTAAAACCTACCTTAAAATAAATGGCACTGCCTCCTTTATTCAAAGGGTGTAATTCAGATCAACACATGTGAATTTTACAGGCGACTCACCTACTGTTGGTAGGCATCACTTGGGCACCTCTCTAAGGAACGCATTGAAATAAGTTTTCAGATGTATGCAATTAAACTCAAGTGAGCACAAAAAGAGGCTGAACAACTGCAAATCATTTATTAGCCAAATACTATGATTACTACATGACAGGTGGTCACCACATGTAGCATCAGGAAGGCCTTAACTTCAATGCTTTGTCATACGTATGATCACCGAAACAGCTCTTTTTGTCCTGCTGTGCTTCAAAGTATGAAGCGTGACAAGGATTTTTGTAAATTATAATTATGGGAACCGAAGAGCAAAAAAATTCCTCCAGATCCTGTGAATGAGATTTCCAGCCCAGGGACTGGGAGTCTTCAAGTTATCAGAGCCAGCTCCCAGCATCCCTTTCCGCTAGCAGTCCTGCGTGTAGCTTCCACAACAGTTCGTAACACACATGCTATAAATTCCCAGAGACAGCAGAGTGCCCTAACTTTCATCAACTCTGTAGCCATATACTTGAAAATAACTCTCATTTATTTCCATATCCATGGCAGGTGCCACAGTAAATCGACCAGTGGGAGTCCCTCATATGTACCTCTGCCTCACTGGGTATTAATGAGGTTTTTCATTTAATTTCCATTCGGGAATGACTTCATGAGTTCAGCATATGGGACTTACTGTTGAAATTGTTTACAAGTGACACTTTGGCTCTGAAAATGTAAAGTGTCTATGACAGCGGGGGCTGTTTGCCCACGTAACCCATCTGTGATTAACTTATGCATTTTATCTAATAACCTGATTTTAAAGCAAATGCCATAACTTAACATTTTTCCCCTCTGACACATAATGTATGTTACACCATGAACTAGCTATGCCTTGTTAGACTGCAACTAAATTTCATCCTAACTGAGTCTGGTTTATGCATGACTGGGGAAAAAAGTCTTTACCAGTTAACAACACCCTAGAATAAATAACGGAACTGAGAGGTCATTTTGCTTGGATTATATCTGGCAATTGAAAGGCCAAGAAGTAATAGCATGTAAATATTGGAAATTATTGGAAGAAATGGCTCAGGTAAGTCCAGCGTAGGCGAAGGAAAATTATCACTTACAACTTCAAATGAAGTCAAATGTCTGAAGTGTCCTCACCCTTCACCTGGGGAGCAAGAACTGCCCCGTTAAATGGAAAGGAACACCCTTCCTGGGGAAATACAGTATTTATCAGCCGCTTCATGAGGATTGATATCTACCTCCCAAGCTATCTCATTTTGTTGCAGATTCTTCTTTGAATCTGCCTGTTGACACATTCAGCACTTTTTATTCCAGAATAGTTGTTCGCATCACCCCTGTAGATCCTTTCAAGCGGGTGACAGAGCCTTACCATATGCTTCCACTGTCACATAAGACTTCCTCCTAAATCACTGCTAAAATAGAAGCATATATTCTAGCCTACAGAAAAGCCTGAATCCTGGTCTCATCTCTAAGATGAGAATCTGGTAACAAACTCCCGCTCACGACAACAATCAGATCCTGCAGCAGGGGTTCTCAGCTCCCTCACCTCTAATGGGGAAGGATCTCTTTAAATTGGGCCTTTCCTCAAGAAATTAACTGCGATAGTGGCTTTATCAGAAAGAGGAAAAGAATAGACATCCCACTCATTGCAGCTTCTTTCTGTTGCACAATATATTAAATAATAAGCCCGAGTATTAATTCAACAGGGGCAAAATGTGATGTAGAAATGATGTATAAATTAAAGCATTCATTCGAATTAACAAAAATATTGATGGTATGATGTAGAACCATCTGTGTTGTGCCATATGTCAGGTAGAGGGACAAATAAAAGCTAAGATCATCAATAATCTTTCAGGGAATAGTTAAATATTCTCAACAAATTAGATTTATGGAGTTCATTGCATTTTTTAAGCAAGAACATATTGTTGCCATTAAGACACAGACTTAATGTGGAATATGTCACCTAATTAAGTTAAATAACACTTAAGTAACTCCACAGAATTTTATGAAACCTTCTCTATTATTTAGTAAATATAGAAGCCTGTGAACAGGTTGTCTAAGCTCCTAACTCCCTTAATTTCAACCTGAAGAGGGAATTGGAGCCCAAGCACAATTTAGGATCTGGAATCCTTGTAGGTGATGTGAAACAGATGTTCCCTCAACTCTAAAATTCTAAAGGTAAAGGGAGAAGGGAGACTGTAAGTCACATAAACCGTGAGACTCTCAGAATCACAGAATCACAGAATCACAGAATGTTCGGGATTGAAAGGGACCTCGAAAGACCATCTAGTCCAACCCCCCTGCCACAGCAGGATCACCTAGAGAAGGTGGTCCATGGGGACTGCTCTTTGTGGGGTTCCAAGGAGTCACAATACCTTGGGAAGCAAGTCAGGTCTTGCTGTACAAAATTCTTCCTAAAAAGCTAAAAATAGAAAGTACCATCACTTTGATAAAGTGTCTCCTCAGAGAACACGAACAAAGCAGTCAGACTGCATGTTTGCACAAGTTCCCTGAAAATAGAGTTGCGGAAAGGAACCAAGAAAAATAGATTGCAAGCACCGATAGAAGGTGAAATAGAAAGACCACTTAGACCGTTTCCAACTCAGACTCTCTCCTGTCTCAACAAGAGTGTACAAAGCAGTGTAAACTAGTCTGTGAGAAATAATCTAGTTTGAAATTTTCTGCGTTTCCATTAACATGAGGTTTCCGTTGACTCCTTTACTTCCTAACTGGTACATCTTAAAGTCCTAGAGATCTTCCCAACAACATTTTCTTGATCACACGCCTTCACGCTCCTTTATCAACAATCCATTTTTCATTTAGTTCATGCACATTGAGCATTACTAGAATCTAACATCTCGTCTCCCAAACAAACCATGTTTCAGTCTTTTAATCCTTTGCCTTATCTCTCCCACTGTAACAATTCTATGGCTCATCTTTGAACTCTATTCAATTTGCCAGGAAATTCATCTCCAATGGTATTTGCAACTCTTCACAGGTTAATCTATGGATTCCACGCATTTTATTTCTCTGCCCTTTTTATAATTACAAAAACTAACACAGATATCTTACGGGATTAAACACAAGAAACGTTCTCATAGCACCATATACACTGCTAGTTTCTAGTTTAGTGAGTCATCCCTCTTCCAGATTTCAATGCATTTTGCATGTCCATCCACAAACCAATCAGAGGTACAGTTTCTGGACTTGCACTGTACGAATGCTTTAAACAATGTATTTGTATGAAAAATTATGCTATAACCTCCTGTACATATAAGCTGTCCTGGTGTAGATCTTCACTATTCTGTTTAAGTTACTAAACATTCAGAGCAAGTTGCAAAATTAAGACCACAGGTGCTTTGTGGACATAAGATGGCAGAAGGATTGGTGGCAGAGAAGTGCAAGCATTGGCAGGGTGCTGGGCAAAGTATGGCAGCAATCCTGCAAACATCCACACCTGTGACATGCAAAAATGATGGCACACACAAAGCAGCGAAAGCTCCGTTGTATATAAAACCTGAGGTTGTCAGGCATTTGGAGCATCAGTCTCTCTAAGAGCTACGGAGTTTCCCATCCAGGTTTTTTTCAGAAGCAGGGACTAAAGATCATCTTACAACCTACTTTCCCTGGCTTTTTAGCCAAGTGAAAACCGTCACAAATGTTTGTGGCTACAAACTTCTGACAAAATATAAGCACACAAGGGCGTTTTCGGCTCAAGCATCAGCTGTTGCACAGGCAGCATTGCCCATCTCCTCCAAAGCGACAACAAGCAGGCACAACCATAGGGCAGCACGTCAGCATTGGTCAGCACAGTAAGTTTGGCGTGACAGGAGGGTATAAGCAGCTGCCTTGCAGCAGGGAGACTGTTGCCTTAAGGTACAGAGAGTTTTCTTGGTTGTGATTTTTGGAAACAAGACTGACCTGATCCAGATGTGAAGGCGCTTACGGGGAGTTCTCAGTTCTTCCCAGGCACCGGGAGCCTGCCGGGAAAGGTGAACCGCTGTCTGTGGCAGGAGCTGGGGGACAAGGTCTCAGTTTCTGAAATAAAAGTAAAGAAAAGCTGTAGAAGTGAAGTGGGGTCTTCTTGATTATTACATTCCTAGCTATTTCATGAAGGGAATACAGATATTTTAGAATTTAGAGTTTAAAATGTCAGTACTGAAGATTTGCTCAATCTATGTTGTTTCTCCCTAGCTGCTGCTTATTTTATCTAGCTTGGAAAAGCAACTTTGTGTTCTCTCTGTGAGCGTATACATGTGTGTGGGTATGTGCATATATACAAAAAAAGCGCGTATGTTTATAAAATACACACATAGCACTTCACTGAGTTTCAGAATGTCACTCCCTGTGGCCTTACCTCTATTACACACATCATTCATTAGATTATGAAAACCATTAATGTCAGGCAGCAGAACCAAATGAATTCACTAAGGGACCACCATTAGCATATCAAGTAGCTATTTCTCAGCTAAATATTCCTGACAGCCCTCATTACATATGATGGATGGGCTTTATAAGAGGTAGTACTTCCAGAAGAAAATAAAATCTCAGCATTCTACCACATGTGGCCCAATAACTAGATATCATTATTTGACTGTCTGCATTTCTTTCCTTTTTTTTTTTCTTTCAGAATGAAAGTGTTGTAAAACTCACAAATAGATTAACTGCATAATTCAAAATTCATTAAAAATTGTGAGCCTAATTTAGCCCAGTTTCTGAATTCCGCAGGTGCTTTAGTCACGGGTTATCAAACACTGTGTCATCATAGCTGTACTGCCAGCAGGCTGTCAGAAAGAAAAAGAGATATAACTGAACAAGCAAGTAGGGCTGGATTTTAAAATGGCACGTATTGCAGAAACTTTTTATGGATTGGAAGCCATCATTTACTAAAGTAAGAAACCCAACTTCAAAAGAGAAAAAAAAAAAACACTGTAGCAATGTCTTCAGGAGCTGAATAGTTCTTGCAGCTCCTCATGAAAAACAGCCACAAATCAGCACATCTAAACATCTACTAAAGCTTGCGGTCTCCTGCTAGGTGGGCACATCTGTGGCAACTGGAAACACCTTTTTCTGGGAGGGAAGACCTCAGCACTTCGTTTTACAATGTGATGGGAAATAGTTTGAAACTTCCTGCTGTGCATTTCCCCGTAAATGTCGGTAGTGGCGCACGTGTACACCAGTGAAAGATTTGGCCTTTACATGCAAAAAGACTAAAGTTGTTTGGCCTTTATATGCAGAAAGACTGAAGTTATTTTTAAAGTAGAATGGGCATTTCTATCCTCTGACAGTAGAAAAAAAGGTTCTGTTCAACAGATGTCCTCCATTTACGATGCTTTATATGGGTGTTTCCTTTCCTTGGCCCACACAGCATTGTTCGTATTTGAAACAAAGTGAACAAACTTTCCATATTTGTTTTTTGGGGAATCGCTATCAAGTGTTTTGCTAAAATCCATGTATATCTCTCTTGTGGCTCTTTCATGTACTGATTTCAAATATTTTCTTCAAAAACTGCAATATAATTTGTCTAGTGTGATTTATTATCAATAATCTTCACACTTCTGCTACCCTCTAAATCTGAAGCGATTTGATTTAAATGAGGCAGAGGACTCCTTTTCAAACCAAATTATGAAACAGCAGGGTATTAATTTTATTATTATTCAGAAATTAGTACTACTGCAGAATCAGAAAATAGACTGGACACCTACTGCACACTGATCACCAGTGCCACATGCTGACGTGGATGTATTCAGCCAGTTTCCTTTCCCAAATTCAACTCCCACCTACTATTTGCTGACTTGTTTCAGTTATCTTGTTGTTGTTGAGGGTTTTTATTGTTACTTAGAAGAAGAATCTCACTATCAACACAAAGAGGTGCATTAGAACAAGTCATGTGAAACCAGAGTGAGATACAAGGATGACATTCTTCAGAAAACTGCTGAAATCATTGGTATAACGTTGTTTAACTCCCAGAAGAACTTTTTTCCTTCCAGTATGGTTCTGTAGCATTTGTATGCACAAATCCCAAAGTGCTAATAACAACCTCTGAGGCACACCCAGCCAGGCTCAGAAATTTTAAAAATTTTAAGTACTACTTTTTTCTTTTCTCTTTTTGGTGCATGAACATGACAAAGTGTTCCTTTTTTTCTGAATGTGATTCTTCAGAAACACAGAATGCTCCTTCTTTCAAAATAAGTGCCCTAAAGCAAATGAAGTTGGCCACCCAAAAGTTAAAGAGCCCAAAATAAACGCCTACCTTTGAAAACCCTCTCTGATACAACTGCAAGCAATTATAAAACTATTGAAAAGCAGCTAACTAGTGATAGTGTTTTCAACACTGTAGCTCAGTATTCCCAGCCAAGACGCTTATTGAGATATCTTGGATTTTAATGGAGTTGTGAAATATAATGACAGCAATACTTGCTGCCTATGAAAACACTAAAATGTTTACAATTACCTTTCCCAAGCAATTAACTTCAACATAACATTAATACAATAGTGATATTTATTATGCCAAAAGCAAACTGTAAGGGAGTATTTTCAAGACATACTCTGAATATTTTTCGGCAGACTGCCTCAGATTTATTCCAGTATCGATTGTTACATTGAAATGAAAATGAATAATTAGTGATAGAAGTTCAGTGCAGGAAAATCGTCTCTGCCACACACTGCTTGTGAAATGTTAGTTCCAATACTCCATTCTCACCAACTGGAATGACCAATAAATTCACTTCACAGATGATGTAAACCGCCTAATAAGAGTAAATATATTCATTCCTTTAACCTTCGTGTGTCCTGATATATTAATTCTCCCAACTCTCATTACCTGGACAATTGTTAAAACAGAAGTTTATATACAAAGCTATGATATATCTGGAGAATTTAGAGTTCCGAATTCATTTAGTAGGGCTAAATATCACTTCAGAAGTCTTTCCACTGAACTGTAGGAGTCAACAGCCATGAGGAAGAAGGTGGTTAATCTTAAGATACACCAGAACAGCCATTCTGCCACTGAGTTGATTGTCACGTGTTCCTCTTTATGCTATTTATTTATCATTTCATTTCTCTATCTGCAGAAGAGGGACACTGATTCTGGCCTCTTCTGTAAAGTGTTTTCAGGGTTATGTACAAGAAATATAATAAAGTCTAGCTATTATTTTTCATGGCCCATTCTTAATCACGTGTAATTCATGTAAGTCATGTACATTGTGAAATCCCACCTTGAATACTGCCTCCAGTTCTGGTGTCCCCAACATAAGAGGGACATAGAACTGTTGGAGCATGTTTAGAGGAGGCCACAAAGATGATCCAGGGGCTGGAGCACCTCTGCTATGAGAACAGGTTGCGGGAGCTGGGATTGTTCAGTCTTGAAAAGAGAAGACTTCGGGGGACCTAAGAGCTGCCTTCCAGTACCTGAAGGGATCCTACAGGAAGGCTGAGGAGGCACTTTTTACAAGAGTGTCCAGTGATAGGACAAGGGGAAATGCGTTTAAGTTGAAGGAGAACAGATTTAGATTAGATCTGAGGAAGAAATTCTTCAGTACGAGCGTGGCAAGACTCTGGAATAAATTGCCCAGAGGTGTTGTGGCTGCCCCCTCCCTGGAGGCATTCAAGGCCAGGTTGGACAGAGCCTTGAGTAGCCTGATCTAGTTGAGAGGCGTCCCTGCCCGTGACAGGGAGGTTGGATTAGATGATCTCTAAGGTCTCTTCCAGCCTAGGCCAGTCTATGATTCTATGATGTACAGAAATATTCATAGATAAGTAGATAGATCCACTTTTGTAAGTCTTGAATAGCAGAAGATGCAGCAGATGTTCTGTATTATTAGAAAAAAAGATGAACAGGCAGACTGGAAAATAAATCACATGATTCTTCTCCTTATGAGAAGTTTCTATGCATCTTCCCACAAGGAGCAATTGAGGACTCAGCCGTTTCCACGCTTCTAGACCTCAGCCTTGACAAACACTATTCACTCCGTGCATTCATTCACAAGAATATCAGAAAATATTTAGGCATATTCAACATACAGGGACTCCAGCAACACATCTCCAGATTATAGAGAAGTGTACAATGCTACTGAGTTAGACTTGAGAGTGTGAAATGGCTTAGGAAATATTTTTAGTTACATTGACAAATATTTTCGTGTTAACTGGAGGGTACTTTCCTTCCATTGCCATCTCGGGCAATGCGCTTTCCCTGACCAGCCTCTGCACAGAGTTGTAATCCTTACGAGCAGGAAGATACAGTCTCAGTGCTCTCTTTTGCTTTTGGGGAGGTTTTTCAAGACAGGTTGCAATCAGAGGTGATGCTCTGAATCCCCCCTCCCCGAGCCCCACTACACGCACCCCGCTGTCCTGACAGCACATGGGCTGGGCAGACAAACGGCAGCCACTCCATAAGCGTTTGATGGCAGCATCACCAGTGGTATGTACGTTGTTTTTACATGGATTTACACCTGCAGAGTGAAGAAAAACAAGAGCTGTTCAGGCATGAGTGGCATATTTACACATTAGAGCAGCAGGAGCCTGCAACAGATGAGATACTGCTAACATGTCAGCCCTGCTCACTGTGGTGCTTGCTGAGATTTTCAAGCTGGGCCACTCCCTGTTCTCTCTGACTTTGACCATCTACAGTCACCTAACCCCATCTGAATCCTTCCCCCTTGTGGGATTGACTCCTTTGTGTTCCCAGAGACATGCAGCCATAGCAGATCTGTGTCGTTTTCATAGCATGTGGTGCAGAAAAGGAAAAGCAGCAGATATAAAATAACTTACTCTTATTTTCCTATGCATTTGGGAAACCATGCAATGCAGGTCCAGAACAGGTAGTTTTCTTCTAACGTGGTATAAGGCATTGGCTGAATTGGAATTGTTCCCAGCTTACTCTGGTGTCTCTTTTACAAGCCAGAGCATTCATGTTAACATCAGGCTCTGATATCTTGACATAGTATCTACTTTGTGGCAGGATACATTCAAAAGAGAACGTCTAAATCTCGGCTGTGAAATTTCCCGTTGAGAAAAATGGCTAACCATTTTCTGCATAACATTTCTCTGAGGTTTTCTCTCTTAAGTTTATAAAGAGCAGACATGTACCTGAAGCAGAAGCACTGCTTTTTGGGAGATACACATTTCTTTGTGAAGCCCTTCACACTGGCACTTAGTCAGGAGGGGCAGGGAAGAGCGACGTATGGGGATCTCTTGTGGAATGAGACATAGAACTA
This sequence comes from Trogon surrucura, assembly GCA_020746105.1. Taxonomy (NCBI): domain Eukaryota; kingdom Metazoa; phylum Chordata; class Aves; order Trogoniformes; family Trogonidae; genus Trogon; species Trogon surrucura. Next base: position 43,695,831 of record CM036621.1, read on the forward strand.
TAAAGAGAAATAAAGGAGACAAGAGACAAAAGTGAAGGCAGGAATGGGGGAATGAGGAAAGACCTGGAGAACAGAGAAAGACAATCATGAATCCTGGTAGAGATTCATAAAAGTTGAAAACATAAATAAAGGAGTGGAATGTAGCGAAAAATACTATGAACCATGGAGGGTAGGAGTGAGAAATGAAACTAAAAATAGGAACAGTATATGAGAAGGTATAAGTAAAATAGAAATAGAAAAGTTTCTGTGGGACTGGGGTCTTTGGGTTAGCAAAAGGAAGAAGAAACTGAGAAAGTGAGTGTGTGCAGATGAGCTGAATGCTCTCAGAAGCAGGGATACAATGGTTGCACTTAGCAAATACACAGCACTCTAATTCTAAGCAGGTAAATGCCAGGAGCTTTAAAACTAGCCTAAAATAAATCACAGAATGATAGAAAGGATTGGGTCAGAAGGGACCTCAAAGACCGCCTAGTTCCAACCCCCCCTGCCATGGGCAGGGACACTTTCCACTAAATCAGGCTGCGCCACATCCCGTCCAGCCTGGCCTTGGACACTTCTAGGGATGAGGCATCCACAACTTCTCCGGGCAACCTGTACCAGTGTCTCACCACCATCACAGAAGAGAATGTCTTCCTCACATCTAATCTAAATCTGCCCTCTTTCAGTTTAAATCCATTATCCCTTGTCCTCTCATTACATACTCTTGTGTAAAATCCCTCTCCAGCCTTCCTGTAGCCCCTTCAGGTACAGCAAGGTGGCTATAAGGTCTCCCCAGAGCCTTCTCCAGGCTGAACAGCCCCAACTCTTTCAGCTGGTCCTCGCAGGAGCTTGAGGCCAGATGATGGAGAGAAGCTACAACATATCATTAATGTATGAACTTCCTTTGACTGCAAGTGATAATAATTGCACAAAGATTTGACCGTTTCCACAGCACCTGATACTGCAGCTGTAGAAATCTGGCAGCTCTGCCTCACGAGTACAACTTTGGGATGGTTTTGTTCTTTCTTTTCCAGTCATTTTTAGGCAATTGTCCTTCTATTTCTAAACCCTTTGTTGGCCGATAACCATAAATTTCCCATAGCACCTTCCATAATAACCCAAGATAAACAAAAGTATCAGGATATGAAAATTAGGGAAGAGAAACAGAAATGGAATCATATCAAATAATCATATCCTCCTCCCTACAGAGAAGAAAAACCAAAATTAATCTTCTATTGTGTGCATCTGGGAACTTTGACAATAACCCACTTTTACATAAGTTTACATCTTAATTGGTATTAGAGCAATAACATATTGCGTAGGGGAAGACTGTTTAAAATGGACAAAAGCCAAAGTTAACAGGTTTTAAAACAGTAGTTTTAAAACATCCCCAGGATCCTCTAATTCTTCATGATGCTTCAGATGGCTACAGACATTTTTTTCCCCTAAATATATTAGGTCTTTCCCAGTTCTTCCTCCCTTTCTCTACTCCTCTCCCAGATGGCTGTGGAGAGGTGAAGTGACATGGAAACTGAGCAGAAAAAGAGTAATTGTCTTTACGCAGAGGTGTGCCCTTATGAGAACTGAAATAAAGGTATGAACTGCCATTTTCATCCTAAAAAAAAGTACAAAGTGTAGGCACACATTTCTCACGAGAGTCCCACCTCAAGCCCAGAAAAAGCATTCAGCTAACCATAGCATAACACTGAGAAGGGCTGAACATTAATTATCAGGACAGTTTTTCCTTTTTCTTCCCTCTACTCCTCCTTTTCTACTAACCATGAGTCTACTACTATCATGACTTCCACATAACTTTGAAGATGAATTAAAAAGCACGGCATGATCCCCAAGAATATCCATCCCAATCAAACACGTGTTTCAGATTTAGGATTCTGCCTGGGAGAGAAATAGGTACCTATCAATGGCTGTGAGTATGAGGAAGAGTAGCTGACTACAGCAGCAGGTGAAGAAGTGCAGAGAAATATCCTGTGGATCGCAATGATGAATTTCTCTGTGTTTATAGATTTCCAATACATTAAAATTATTTGCTTCCCTATATGTCCAAGTAAAGGCTGCTCCTTACTTGCCTTTGCGAGAAGAGGCTCAAGTGAAAATAAATACAACTAGTACTAATTCAGAAATAGTGGACAAGTTGATGGGCCTCCTTTTTTTTTCCAGGTAATACTTTCATGCAAGGATGTATGTTGGCACAGCTTGCCCTTTGCAAGTGCTATATTTTTCCCTACCTGCAATTATGCTCTTATTTACACACTTCAGTAAGTTATGGCAAGCATAAAGGCTGCAGGTTTGCATGAGACACCATGTTCCTGCTGCTCTTAAACTACTCTGATCTTGTGAGCTCCCTGGAGTCAGCTTGTATTTATTTCTTTATTATGCACAAAGGATGCCTTATTTGGCAAACATAGTAACCTACCAGCCAAAGTCACATGAAATTCAAGCACAAGTTCAAACAAGAAATCAACTGCTGTTTTAGTGGTCCAGGGCCATTATGGTTTGGATAAATGAATAAGAAATCTTGTCCTTCCTCCCCCTGTAAAATGGTTCAACCAGAAATGAGCCACCTACAAGTCGATGTCCTCTCCAGTGAAAAGAGATTAACCTGAGTCACCTTTTGTTTCTAAAAATAGAAAGTATTTTTAAAAATACACAACTATAACATTTCTGTCATGGATGTGCAAGAGGTAAACATGCCACCTATATTGTCTCAGTGTAACTTTTCCATTATTCAGCGTAACGAAAACTGAAATAAAGTCCAGTTTGTTTTCCTAAATATTTCATGACTGTCTGCTGTCTTGGTTTTCCTTTTAGAACACAGTTTTTCCTAAAGCCATGCTCCATTCAGTTACACATCCCAGTCTTCCTGGAAGCATGAGATCCTTCCTAGTTCTACAGAATGTAAGAGCCAAACTGTGCTCCTTCCTCTGAAATATCCAGAGCGGATTTTCTAACATCTAAAGTTACAAGCAGTATCCAAAACACTACAAGGTATCCACTTAAAAAACTGAAACAAAGCCAAAGTCCAAAAAAAAATCTCAGGTCCAAAGGCTCAGCCTAAATCAACTCATTCATTTTATTTTGCTTTGGCCCTCAGAAGAACTGGGAAGCAAATAACACTCCTTAATCTTAATTTTTTATGAAATGTTGTGCCAGAGGAAATCTTTTGAAAGCATGGAGTCTTCAAACGTTTCCTGCATCAGGATGTGGTAGAGACACCATAAAGGTGTTTGCCCCAAGAGGACTGTGCATGTGAATTTTTAATTCCTCCCTCAGTGGCTGGATTTTCTGTGGAGGAGATTCAGAGAAATTCCCCAAATTAATTAAGCAGACATCTAACATTATTAAGCTTTGTCCTGCGAGGCACAGTAAGAAAAACCAGCCTGATGTTAGTACTGCACTGGGAAACAGAGCAGTGCCGCTTCAAACCCATCTCTGCCCAGCGGTCTCTGAAAGGCATTTGCGATCAGCTGCCAACAGCAACTCACAGTAAATGGGTCAGTCGGCCCCATTTTAAAGAATTAGTCATCTAAGATAAATATTCTGCAGGGTGTGACTTTCACAGTGTGCTGGGTTGTATTCTGTCAGGTCTGAGCCCAGTCCGTGTTACAAAATCACTTCCATGCCTGAACTGGTGGGGGAAAAACTTGCTTTATTTCCTCCTAACTTGCTCTCATGCAAATTTGTTAACATATCCTCCGCAGCCCATCATTTTATTTAATGAAGAAGTTATGTGCGGGGAAAAAAAAATAAACAACTGGAACAAGAACAGAAATTACCTATAGGAATTACCTCTGCAGAGCTGCTTGTAGTCGCACAGAAAAACAAGAGTGTGAAAAACGCCAAGAGAAACGGTTGTGTGGTGGAAGGGGAGAGGAGCATTCCCTGCTGGTCCAGTTTCAATCTGTGTACAACTTCCTTCAATAAACTGGCATTATTAAGATGACTCAGTAAAACCCCTAAAAAGTTTACCAAATGGAAATAATTTGATTATATTTTGCTAGATTTTCCCATTAACAATGCTGACTTCTAGTGGCTTTCTTAATCAGACAGCAACGAGAACTTAAAGTAGCAACAGGCTCACCAGTTCAAGCCTGGGAGGCTTATGGACCTGATAGCTAAGACTAAAACAAGTTCTCAGAGGTACCTGCTCAGGTTGTGTGAGGAAAGCAACACATGACATTGCTGAAAAGGAAGCATTAGGATCTCATGCGCTGCATTCCCATGCTTCTATTTCTAAATCTGAATATTCAAATGCCTCTCTGTTCAGTGATGGATTGGTTATCGCAGATACACACTTGTGACATAAGCCCATTTCAGGCTTTTTTAAAATTTAAGTTTAGTGAAAGCCAAAAGTCTGAACTGTTTCCTATCAGCATCAGAGACTTTTCCCATTTCTGCAGAAGGGACTGCGCTTTCCCTCAGCAGTGTTGCCAGTGGCGTAGAACTTGCCTTGGAAATATTCTTGGTAGTTCATACAACAATGTGAGGACTATTTCAGAAAAAGAGCAGCACAGAATCACACAGAATCACAGAATGTTCAGGGCTGGAAGCGACCTCAAAAGATCATCTAGTCCAGCCCCCCTGCCAGAGCAGGAACACCTACAGTAGGTCACACAGGAACGCGTCCAGGCGGAGTCCAGAGAAGGAGACTCCACATCCTCCCTGGGCAGCCTGTGCCAGGGCTCTGTCACCCTCACAGTCAAAAAGTTTTTTCTAATATTTTTGTGGAACCTCCTGTGTTCCAGCTTCCACCCATTGCCCCTTGTCCTGTCATTGGACATCACTGAGAAGACCCTGGCTGCGTCCTCCTGACACTCCCCCTTGACATATTTATAAACATTAATGAGGTCGCCCCTCAGCCTCCTTTTCTCCAAGCTAAAGAGACGCAGCTCCTTCAGCCTTTCCTCACCAGGGAGATGTTCCACTCCCTCCATCATCTCCGTGGCTGCGCTGGACTCTCTCCAGCAGTTCCCTACCCCTCTGGAGCTGAGGGGCCCAGAACTGGACACAATATTCCAGATGTGGCCTCACCAGGGCAGAGTAGAGGGGCAGGAGGACCTCTCTCGACCTACTTGCTACTCCCCTTCTAACACACCCCAGGATGCCATTGGCCTTCTTGGCCACGAGGGCACACTGTTGGCTCATGGCCATCCTGTTGCCCACCAGGACCCCCAGGTCCCTTTCTCCTTTGCTGCTCTCCAGCAGCTCAGTCCCCAACCTATACTGGCATATGGGGTTATTCTTTCCCAAGTGCAAAATGCAGCAACCCATTTGCTCAGCTTTCTAGTTGGTCTCTTTCTTGTTCTCCGTGTTTCACTGAAAGCAGTGTTGAAAATACATCAAATTTTGCTGCTGTCACTGCAGTTGCAGTTTCTTCCAATAGAGTCTTGTCTTCAGCACCCAATCAACAAATCCAGTTTAGCAATGTCCATTCAGCACCTCCAGACAGGCACCAGCTACAGAAAACCCACGGATCTGGGGACACAGTCAGGGCACTCCAGTGTTTGCTTCACCAACTCAATGACGTTTAGCTCTTTTTCTTTTAATATATGTATATTTGAAGTTCATGTGCAGAGATCTGAAGCAGTGGGTTGTTATATCTTACCTTGATGCGTAGATGGGGCTAAACAGACTTCACTGCAACTACTGATGTTCTTTAAGTCTAGAAGTGCCTAAAGAACTGTATCTGAATGTGGCCTGCAGGTAGGGGTCTCACAGTCTAATATTTTTTTGATATAGTCCCAAATGCATTCTTTTCTCCATGCCCTTTCAGTCAAATCTCACTTTCTGAATGAAAAGAATGATGTACTTCCTACAACAAGGTCTAATTCTTTTGAGTTAGATTGTGAAATTGTCTAGAATATTCTGTCTTTGAGCTCGACCAAGTGATTTTTCACTCATTTTTGTAGTTCTTCTTCACGCCTTCTCCAATTTTTTTACAGTATATGAGTCTGGAGTCGATCGCAACCAAATATTCCAGGGTCTAAGTCACCAATGACATATGAAATGAATCCTTTCCAAATTATGAAGTTATGTTTTGTTTTTCCACACTGCATAAGTCAGAATATCACTCAGAGGAACACGCTACATTCTTCTGTAGACCAAGATGATTCCCTCCTGACTATTATTTTTTGATACTTCGATAGTCAGACAACGTGTCTGGTTGTTCCTATGAATTACCAGTCTGAAAGGTTTTCAAAATGAAAGGAAATAAATCCTGTTCCTTAATTATATTCATATTCATCATATTCATTAGAATACTTCTAAAACTATTTTTTGTTAAAAAATCGCAAGGAAAGTCAACGTAAAGACATAGTGACCACCCACAACGTCATGAAGTCTTAAGTGCTCCAGAAAAACAAGACGCATTGGACTGATGTTTTCTGCCTCCCAATTTGCTAAATATTTGCTCCTGAGTAGATTTTCCACAGCTGTGTCTTCGCGCACTCAATGTTCCTGCTTGGTATCAGCCCATCAAGCGCAGTCCCAGCACACATGCTGCTCAGCTGCTGGATGTACCCTTCAGTCTTCTTTAATTGATGCACAGTTTGCGCTCTTTACAGGGATTCCACAAGGACAAAATTTGTGCAGGCAAAATGCCAGAGCAATCTTCACTGAAAAGCCAGATGTTTCATTTCAGCGGTTGTCTGGCTGGCAAGGTTTTACCAAGGGAGAACAGAAGAGAACTGTGCCTTTTGCTTAAATCAGACCCAGAGTTAATTTACTACGAAGTTAGCAGCCTCAGATTTTGAAGCGAATTGGTTTCTTTCACCACTCATTTGGAATGAGTTTGAAAACAAAATAAGCAATGCCCATCAAAGTCATTGTAATTCTGGGTAAAAAGAATGAACTCCACTGAGGTCTTGAACACCTTATAAACTGCTTCTCCGTAAGACATGCTTAAAAGACAGATACAGCCAAACGCCGTCATCTGAATTTTTTTTTTTAAAAAAAAACAACAGTATGACAGTTATGCTTGTTAATTGTGTTTGTTTTTCTTATGACTAATTTATTAAGGACAACTGAGAAAGCTAAAGCATTTGAACTGATTTTCCATTTGTTTGGCTGTTAAAGTTCCTCTGCGAAATGTATGCTTATTTAAAGTATCTCCAGCTACCCATTTACAATGCATTTGTTAAATTAGTTAAGAGACTTTAATTGGGCATTTGGGATTTGTTGTGCTATTCCCAAATCCGTTTACTAAAAATACATGAGAACAGTGAGCAATTTATTTATAACCTTGTTATATTAGGCCATTACCAATATCGGAGTTTTTTCTTAACATATTTTTAATTTGCGTTGGCAAAAATCGAGCTATGTTTGCTTTTTTCTATTTTTAATAGAGCAGCCTGCGAACTGTTTCTAGTTAAATACAGTAGAACCACCTGTTATATTTGGAACAGTGTTAATAGAAGTGGTTTCCAGAAAAAAAATCAACAATATTGAATCAGCAATAGAGAATACTGCCTTTCTCTCTCTTGTATCCCATTAAGATCAATAATTTGAGCAGTTAAGTACATCTGAGATTACAAATGCACTGTACTACGTTGGCTTTGTCATCAAATACTCACTTTGATCAGATCCTAGGCATTTCACACCAATTAAAACCCAGCATGCCCATAAAAACTCCTATTGCGGTGCTTTGTGTGGCAACTGGTTTATTCTCACCATCACACTGAGCCTTTCCGCCAGACCCTGTCATGCCAGGATCAGACCTCCAAGTACAAACATCTTTTAAGATACTAAAACAAAAGGAAAGGGTTTTCAAATGCTTAGCTTAAAAAAGGTTAGTTTTATCCAAGGAAACAGGAAGAAAAGACAGGATTTCCAGCATCTTGGCTAGAGTTCTAAACATCAGCATTTCTGCAGAGTGCGGAAGCCTAGATCTGTTTTTTTTGTCTCAGGTGTTAGAAAAACAGGGATTATTTACAGGGTGTCTGGTTAGGGTTTTTTTTACACCTTTCCAGACTACTATTTTTTTATCTACAGTTTTCCATACTATTTTTTTTTTAATCTACAGTACTCTCCCTAGACCATCCTGTCGAAGTTCAGTACGTTGCCCACAATGTATTCTGAAAAGAAACAGAAATTCGATCTTGTATTTTCATGCAAAAAAAAAAAAAAAGAAGAAAATATATGTGAATCTTTATGTTTTCTTTTGATATCTTAGTCAGTCAGCAGGCAGTAATGTTTGGTACAGGGGTATAAACTTTGCTTAAGCAGAGCTAATCTGGGAATTCTGCCTGAGCTAAAAGGCCCAGACCTGGGAGAATAGATGACGGTGAGTTTCCAGAATTTCAGTTCCCCATCTTGTCTACAAGACTCCCTGCTTAGCCACTGCAGATTTCCAGATTTTATTTTTTTTTTAACTCCCCTGCTTCTATTAAGCAATCATAAAAATCAAACTACCTCCACAGAAGAAGACAGACATTTTAATGTTTTGTGCTTTTTTAACCAAAAACATTCTATATCTGGTGAACCCCTAAACGAGTAAACTATGTACCACACGTTTAATCAGAGAAAAACTCACAGAATGAGCCCTTCCTTTTCTGAAGTCAGTGAGGGATTTGAAAGCCTTTCCTATTGAAGTGAATTACACATATAATGTGGCTGAATATGCTGGATTTTAAATACGCTCTCTCTTAAATAGCAAAATAAATAATCTTCATCACCCTGCAAAACTTTAGCAATAACATAAGCAAGAATTTTGGCCAATCTGCATATATTGCTGGGGGATATTCTTCCACTTTAGCACCACTTTTAAGTCCTAAGCTGAGACTCTAAGTAAAAAACACAGATTCAAAGTTTCAGCCCTTCATTAGCCTATTCTCTGCCAGGGTCAAATGATCGCAAACGGGATTCAAATGTCCCTTGAGGTAAGAATGTTTGCACACCTCTTCAGACTGAGCATTCACATTCGAGGTCAAGTTATTCCTAAACCAAACTCTTCTTGTCAGGACATCATTGTACAGGCAGATCTCCGTGCTCACCCAGAGCCTGGGGAAAGTCGTTGGAGTGCTACGCTGAGGAAAACGGGTTTATTCCCAGGAAACAGCACGTAATTAAATGTTTCAACTTCCCAGAACTAATTTTTCCTGTCTTGTTAAATCCAGTTGCTTTAACAGAATTTTCAGTCCTGCTGACACTGATCCGTTGTGATGTGATGAGCAAGTTAACAGCTGTAAATGTTAACAAGTAATTTATTTAAGCTGTTAGAGAAGTCAGGCTGCTTTCACGGTAGGGGAAATCAACACCATACTCTCTATGCCAAATATTTTTCCTGAACATAATGTTGTATGAAGCATGAGTTGCTTTCCATAGACCAAAGAGCAGCATTCTGTTATGCAAAAAAAAAACGCAGTCTTTTTTCAAAAAACTGTATAGCGCTGGTACACGAGGAAAGCCCTGAACTGGTACAAATTAGAATCATAGAATCATAGAATCATAGAATGTTAGGGATTGGAAGGGACCTCGAAAGATTATCAAGTCCAATCCCCCTGCCAGAGCAGGAACGCCTAGATTAGCAGAAATTCATGCATCTCAGTGGAGCTACGTCAACTACACTGGCTGAATTACCAACCAAATAAGTATTGTTACAGGGAAAGAAAACACTGAGAAACACAAAGCACTTCAGCAGAGGACATAAAAGAGAGGGAGCAAAATCATATACAGATATTCTCCTGCCATCCTGCAAAATGCATCTGAGAATGTTTTTTCCTCTTTTGGCAGATTAATTTGGAGGAAAATTATTGTGTTACAAAACTTCTCCAGACTGTGCATTAAGTCTTCTAATTAAAATTTGGGGTTTAATTTCTCTTTCCTGGCTACCCTTAATATTATAAGCTTCTGTAAAAAAAGGGTCAGCTTTAGCGCTACTCCAATCAAAGAGCTCTCCACGCTTGCCTGTCAAGGGCTGTATCTTCCCCTTTACTCCAAGAGCCTACAGTTAATGAGAGCGTATGTGCACTTCTTGAAACACCACAAATTCTTTGCTGAATTAAGACCTGGCCCGATTTTCAAAATGCTTTACCTAGGTTAAAACCTTTATTTTCTAAAGAGTGCTCCAAGCACATGAAAATAACAGTGCAAATAGCTTAATGAGTCCTTTTGGGGTTTATGACTGCGTTCAAAAGCTTGGGAAGAACAAGAGGCAATAAACTGATTGATAGTACTGTACATCCTAGCATAAGCAGCACAGGGGAGAGCTTTTGCTCGACTTTGTAGCAAGCTGACAGCTAAATCTTATATTCAAGAGCCAGAAATACCAATTAATACACTTATATGATTGTTCTTATGAGACCATAGACATTCAAAACTGTGTAACAGAAGTGGGAAAATGTGGACGGCGTTTTAATTAGTGAAAATGTTGTTTAAATCACAGAGTTGATTTTTATGTTGTTTACTTAAATGTTATTCCACATAGCTTAAAGCAAATGTACTTTTAAATCCCAGGCAAGATAAACACTGGCAAGAGATTTGAGGGTGGGGAAAAAAAAATAAAACGAAAAAAGAAAAGTAAAAATGACAAACATTTCACATAGCTTATCAGGAAGCATCAAGAGCAGCCTTCTTGGTGGATGTGAATGGAGAGTTTAGCAGTTAATATTCTCACAATGCCATCTTGACAAATTTAGCACTCCAAATCCTGAGAGCCCAGATTTATACCCATCTGGCAATACTGAGAGACAAACACTCATATATCAGATGTGCTGCGGAGCTAACACTCCCACACACACAGAGAGACAGTCATCCTGTTTTGATATCAAACCACCTCCAAACGCCGCGTATTTCCTGATTTTGTTGTCCTGAACATTGTACTATGCCCCAACAGGAGAGACACATCCAGCCGTTTGGAGCTGCTGGAGAGCACTCAGAAAAAGCACACAGGCAATCTGGGGAAGAAAGCTCATGCCAATAGTTTTGGAAGATGTCTACAAAGGACATGAAAACTTTTGCTCCTGTGACACAAACGAACAGAGCTGCGTCTCTACAGCAGAGAGCAAGAAGAGATGACAGAAATCTGTAGGCTGGTTAACACAGAAGTCCAAGCAGTGAATCTAGCTGTACATTTGTGTTCTCATGAGTTTTTCGCACAAGAAATACATTTTCTGTGGTGGAGAAAAATGTATCCTTTAGAATGTAATCAGCACTGATTACGCTATCTTTCCCAGGTACGTAATTTCATTTCTATTCTAAACGCAATGGCAGGAGATTAAAAATAGATGGGTCCTGATCCGCTTGTTTTCTTCCTGTAGCAGGAAAGCAGGGCAGCAGAGCAGCAATCCCTGGAGCAGGTGACTTCTCCCTGACTGAAACTGTTCTTAGTGAAAGTTCAGAGTGCACTAGAACGCTCACATTTACCTATCCACCAGCAAAGTATCTGAAACAAATGGTCTATTTTCATACAAGAATTACGCCTTAGAGCTTTCTCATCTTGTTCACAAGGGAACTGTGCCACTTAAGGGCCATTTGTGTCATACAAGAAAGCCCTGTAGTGAAAAATAATGTGTCATTTGCCACGGAATTAATTTCTGACTGAAGGCGCTGCTTTTTCACGTGTAATTAGAACTCAGGCTTCTTGGCGAGGAAACAGAACTGCAAACAATTCATCCACCAGAATGCACAAAAAGCCACAAGGAACCTTCTGCAAATGTTGGTCTAGACTTTTGGCCCTGCAACGGCAGGGATGAAGAAAGAAACGAAACCAAAAAAATGACAGAAAAAAGAGTGAGGCACACAGAGAACATACGAGAGGTATTACTGTGCAGATGTCAGCCTTAACAAGTACGATCTCAATGCATTATCAAGGAAAGAAGAGAGGAACAGAACAGTCAAGAACTATTATGCAGAGACAGTAAGAAAAAGTTGAAACTTCTAGGCGAGACAAAAAAGTCATGTTTGTCTATTCCATGATTGTAGTGATGACAGCTCAACTGGGTTGCAAATAAAGTCGGGGTTTCGCAGTGTTGCAGGCACATTAATAATCATAATAAGAATGCTATAGTCTGAAAGTTGATTTCTGACAACTTTCAAAATACAGATTTTATTATTTTCACAGTCATCCTTTTGTAATATGCAATAGCATCCTAGAATAGGCCTGGCATAATATTGATATATAATGAAGTAAAATGTTTATACATTCATGCAACTTTTCATATGCCTGTACACCTACATTTAGAGGAGTAGTTCACTCATGCCTAAGAATCTGGAGTTAAATACCTTAATCCACATTTAACTAAGCATGAGTAGCCAGATTTTCAAAGGAACTCAGGATATAAGCTCCTTCTTATTTCAACATTAACTCAAGAGCAACGACACACTTAAGTTTCTTGATTTACACACAGAACTTCATTCATTGTCTTCTGTCTGCAAACAACCAAACATAAACCACAATATATACACGTATATGCATGCATATCTACCTATCAGTCTCTATACATTTTCAAATAACAAGGTCTAATGAGGCCTCTGAGGTATACAAATGTTTAAAAATATAGAACATGAGATTCTTATCTTAACGACACCTCTGAAGGGAACCGCAGGAACAAGAAAATAAAACTAGACCAAATACTCAACCTAACAACTCCCCAGTGAGGGATGGCAGCCTAGGAAATTATTACAATAAAGAGATCAAGTACAAGTCGCAATATGAAATGTGAAAATTCAATATGCAAGAATGAATAATACAAAATTACCTTAGTAAAGTGACGTCTTCTGTTAGAAGGACATCCTATGGTATATGAAATCACCTACTTTTTGCAACGTATCCCCACTCTTCTGTATTTCCCAAACCCAGCTATACTAAGATACATTTTATGGCAAAGTAGCTCTTTGTATGTGAACCAGAATACTTCAGAGGCAGTAAAAACACCATATTAGCAGAACGCCTAACCTCCACCTTCACTCCTTTTCTTCAGAGTTGACTGCTGAGCATGGCTGCATGGGCACTTGCTGTGCAGAGCCCTGGTGCGGCCCAGCCCTCCCTTGAACAGCAGCACGTCTGATTAGCATCAATACATGGGAGAAGTAGCACAAGGAACCTCTTAGGGCCAAACCATCACCTTACTGAAGCTGACAACAGTGGTTTAAAGGGAAATGAAATAAGCACAGACTACAGCAGGTGAAAACACACACTGTGACATGGAAAGACATGTGTGGCCTCCTTGAGTATAGCAGCTGTTTGCAGAACATAAAATATATTGTTCCAATCTATCTCCAGACTGGCTATGGGTAGTAGAGCACTCACCAGGACCAAAACCTTACACGGTGTATTTTCCTAAAGCATTTTCACTTTCCTGTTCTTAGACCACACAGATAGAGCGTGTGCAACTTTTGCTCTGTGAAGCAGGATAACAACACTAGACATTTAGACCAAGGAACACAGACTTTCTCCCTCACTTGCACACTATCTTAGGGGTCATCACTAATCCAAGCAATAACAGGTTATTTCCTAACACGTCCTATTTTTTCGTCTCTTTCTTTGCCTCTAGAGAATCACAGTAGAATCAGCTACACAAACATATCAGTGGAACAAAAAGCCTTCACCTAGATAAGGTTGCACAAAATTCACCCTTATTGTCCGTAGAATTACCCTTTGCAAAGAGAAAGACTTCAGTTCTTTTATTCATTAGGCAGTCCTTCAAAATCCTCTAATGCCATGTTGAAAGGAAAAAAACCCAAATTATTCCATTTTCTTCAGATACATCAGTGTGTAAAACTAAACACGTAGCATGTCTTTTTTTGCTTCCAAGAGGAAAGCCAAAGAACATTGCAGAAGCACACCTTAAATTGGCAACAGCAGTAGACAGGACAGGTTGTCCCTGGTCTTTGTGGATGCCAAGGAGGTCGAGCCTTCCCCTGCTTCTGTGCAGAGACGTTCCAGGCAGCACAGTGCTGGCAATCTTTGGCTACGCTATTTGCCCTCATTTGTATTTTTGTATTGCGTGCAGCACAGTGGGGAATGCTCCTGAGCAATTTATTTTCTCCAGCCACTGTGTTCAGCTCCTCTCACCCCCGAGGACTGAAAGGAAATCTTTGACAGGTAGACAGCTCCCTGTGTGTGAAAAAAAACCCCTAACGTCAGAGGGAAATCAGTAGTTGGCCAGCTACAGTAAATACAGTGAAGGAAGAGAAACAGCAAAAGAAAGACATTGGAGATAAATTGGCATTTGGAGACAGTGTATGAGACAACTGGCTGCCAACCAACCTACACACGCTAACACCGGTTTTAATGAGGTCATTATGTTGCTTCTCACAGAAATGTTCCTTAAAATGATACATCATTAGGAAGCTACCAAACACCACAAACAAGAATCATCCCTGTCATAAAAACATTCACCCTTGTAAAGAAGACAGAAACATTTAAGTTCCAAGCATTTACTTTGGCCAAGTGATTAAATTCCAACAGCGACTCGGAAGACAGCATTAGCATCAGCCAACTCTTTGCAGATATTCTGTAATGCTGTGCTTCAGCACTAAATTCCAACTGAATCTGAAAAAAAAATATACAACTGGGCACAAAACTGTGGCTTATCACTCCTCCATAAATGATACTCACAATCTTTTTTTGTAAAACGGGCTTTTGAGGGAAGAGAAAAGGAGAGAAACTATTATCTTAGGGTATCTAGTTCAGTACAGCAATACCTAGCAAATAGGCAAATTTTTCTACATAAGAATTTACTGTAAGGAATTGAACAGTAAAACTGGAGGTCTTGAACTTGCAGACATTCCAGCAATTCCAAGTTTTGCCTTTGAGAAACAACACTGCCTTCATTATTTTCTACTTCAGCGCTTCTGAGCAGGAAGAATTTAGGTCAGCGTTGAGTCTGAGTTACAGCCGATAACTGTCAGCAAATAAAACTCTGCCCTATATTTCATTCTTGATGAAAAATAAATGAGCATGGGGCAATGAAATTGCCTATCTTTCTGCGACAAGAATCTGTTAGCCAGGGCATTTGCATTTTGAAATTACTTTTGAGGACGCAGTAATGGACTTTCCTCATTGGGCTTGAGACACCTAAGACAGCATCAGGGACCTGGCCATATTTGCCTTTGCTTGTCCATGTGAACCTCATCTTCAGATAAAAACTGGGTATGTTCAGGAGATCTGGTATAAGAGTTAACTAAAATGTAATAAGAAATTGGCTTTAACTCTTCTAAATACAACAGTGACCTAGAAACACAGGAGGAACGATTCATTTTTCTGCAGTTGTGAGAAGAAAAGTTAAAGGGCTTTTTTTTTCCACAAGTTCAGTATTTTTACATACGTGGCTGCCTTTGTAACAGATTAAAAATAAAATCTCTATAATGCATTACAGAATTTAAACTGTACTGCTGTAATTGTGCCATCCAGAACAACTGTAGTTGTGAGTAAAAGTCTCTTGTCACTCTTCAGTCCTCTGGTCTGAGAGAACACGTTGTCCTCCAGCGAACATCAGTATCTGTGACCTGACACGTGTTCAAACCAAATAATTTATTCCATCCTGACTCCTGATGGCACCTGCTAGCTTTATGATGGTGTATATGTCCCACTGAAGCCATCAAGATCCAGGCACACACTTCAGCTCTACGTGTCATTCAGCATGAGTGAGCAGAGAAACCAAGGACCTAACCATGCAGAAATCAGGCTTCACACTTTAGTAAATTGGCTTGTAAGTTTTACTGGCATTTATATTTCCAGCTCTTTCTTTTACTGCCTCTCACTACATTTTCTCTTCTATATAAAATACAAAATGGAGATTTTTAGTTTTTTTTTTAAACTGAGCTTACCTAACTGCTCTTTGTTAGCAGTAAAGGAGAAAAACTAAAAACTGTAAAACCCATTCCTTTTCAAGTTCTTCTTCCTTTAAAAATGTCCAAGGCATTCAATACGTTAATTAAATTTTAACTAGTCATTTTCTTTGTGCTAGGAAAATGCCTGTTGTAAGTCGCTACTTTCAGTATGCTACCAGGTCTTCTTCACGGGAGAAAGTAAGCCACTCTGACTCTAGAAGAGGAAAGTCATGCTGAAGCGTTTAGAACTGCAGCACATACTTTGAGTTGGCATGAAGCAAATAAAGGCTTTGATGTTTTAATATGTGTTTCTGCTACTAGTTGCTCTGCATTGCCAGACAAAATGAACACTTACAAGAACGTGTGCAGCCTACTCAAGGCAAAATCCTAGCCCCATCAAGTCAGCAGTTTGAACTGATTTTACTGGGGTCAGGATTTCACCCAAGCCATTGTCCAATCCTCCTCTCTTAATTCTTCATGTTTACAGTCTTCTTAAATCAGAGCGTCAGAAAAGACCTCAACAGCAGCAGAGTCTTGGCCTCAGAGTCAAAAGTCTAGAAATAAATATATGTAAGACTCATGCCCTTCCCTAAGCCTATTAAGTCAAATCATAAAAGTTGTCTCTCTGTTCTGCCGGGTGCGTATATTAGAGCTGCCACCCCTGGTACCCTTCTCATCTAGCTTTGGTCTGTGTCAGTTCTCATGCTAAGATTTCCCTGAAATTAATAGCTCCCCTCTGTAACTTCTGGACACCACCCACATCTCCTCTCTGTTGTAATTTCACCCAGCTCTGCAAGTGAAGCCTTTCAGGTATTTTCTAGAAGGATGTTTATACACAAGCTGGGTCAGCCAAGGCAATTCCGAGGTCTGAGATGCTCAGATAAAGACAGGGTCCGTGAACTGGAACTCAGCACCGCACTAACACAGGTGCCTGGTACATAGCCAACACCTGGTAGCATCTGCCGTAAAGAGTCATTCCCCTTCCCTCTGCCCATGCTGCTAGCCTGAGGCACTTCTTTTCAGTACAAGTGTTTTTTTTAAACGTGTCTGTGCAGAACTCTACCAAATTTGTATCGAGCCTCCAACCGTATCTACATTTTATCCCGTGGTTTGCTTTAAAACATACTTGAGATTTCCATCCTGATAAATTTGTATTACAAGGCCTGCTGCTGGCTAATGGTTTCAAATTCAATTGTGATAATGTCAGTTCCCATACTTGGAATGAATAACTGGTGTTTAAACCCTGCTAAGACTGAGACAAAGCTTTCATTCAGAACGGAGGTCGCTCCTACTTATGATCTCTGCCCATCTTCACAGCAGAGAGATGTCAGTTTCTTCAGGTTTTTTTTAGGTAAAGCCCCACTGCCAGTAATACTCTATTACATATTCATATTTCATTTAAACCCGAGCTCTTTGAAAGGTTTGCTTTTGAACTTCCATTCACCAAAAAAAAGAGAAGATGGCATAATTTACAGTCTGTAAGAAAAGAATGACTCCTATAGAAGCAAGGTTCCTGTCTCAATCGTTGTATCATTACATTAAATAAGAATAAATGCATGCACGATATTGATGTTCTGTGGTTGTACTGCAAGAATGCCAGAAAAAAATCCAGAAACCATGGCTCTCTACCAGCCGAGGTACAAAGCGACAATGAGATTAACTGTCTCAAAAACGTGTAAAATCATTTGAATACCAAAAAAAGATAGTACAAGTTTTAAAACTTGGAATAACTGAATACGCTTGACTAGAATGTCACCTTAAAGGGCCAAGTAAATTGGCATACTTCTAGCTTTGTAAAGTGAAAGAACTCCTTGAGCCACTGGAAAGAATTGATTTCTGTGTCTTCTATTATAACAGAGTAGTAAAAGTTAAAAGATGAAAAAGGTCTATTATTTCATCAAACACATAGGAGTATATTCACAACCGCTTTATCCAAGAAAATTTTAATCAGCTCACGGAATAACATTTCAGAAGTTTCTCACATCAACTATTTCGCAGTCTATTAAATTTTAGTGCAGGAAATTTTTATTCTCCCAAGTCAACCCTCTTCTTTTACCCAACAGTTCTGCAATCTCTTCAAAACTAAATCCTTCCCTATTCAAGTTAAGAAGAGTTCTGTTACTGGCTTCAAATTAGCCATGATTTCCCCCTTACGGTTTTCCGATTTTATTATTTTTTTAGGTATAGCTACTGTGCAACATCATTAAAAAGCATTACAGAGCTTGCCAGGTTTGGGACTGCTTATTCAATGAAATTACTGTATTTATCATTGTCAATAGCTTCTTTCTACTCTGTTGTCTGCGGGGCTCAGCAGTCGGAACGTGCGTATCTCTTCCCACTTTCAGCCCATTCTCCTCATCACTTGCCGGCATATGAAAAGTTGGTTTCTCTCACTGTGGATTTATCTCTCCCGCATTTTTATTTTTTTTTTAACAAAATTCAAAGCAACAGTACAGGAACAGGCACAACAAATCATCTAAAGAGAAGGCAGAGGAACAGGAGCTCTTATTCCTAAAATGCTGCTACGGATTGTGGCTCATGCTGTGCGCCTGACCAGCTCCCTCTGAATAAATACTGTCAGATCAGTTGTCCCATTCTTTATCATCAGTTTGAGGGGAAAAAAAGAGTGAAAGATCAAATATATTACAATGTGATCTTTAAACCTCTGATCTGTGGACAGATACAGAA
This sequence comes from Trogon surrucura, assembly GCA_020746105.1. Taxonomy (NCBI): domain Eukaryota; kingdom Metazoa; phylum Chordata; class Aves; order Trogoniformes; family Trogonidae; genus Trogon; species Trogon surrucura. Next base: position 43,714,287 of record CM036621.1, read on the forward strand.
TATCCTTTTCTGCCGGATTTTGTGACGATCTGTATTTCCCATCTTTCTGGCCCCATTCTTACGCAGCACTGAGGAAGTCTAAAGAGGTATGGAACTGAAAATTAAAGAGCCGTAAAAAGCAAAAAAAAGGGGCATTGTGTCAACACAGTAAATAATCCTAACAGTGAGGAATTTTTAGTTACACTGTATCTGTTAGTGCAAAGCTTTCCGTAATTGTTTACATTTTCAAGTTAAAATTAGAACATACAGAGAGAGCTACTGTTCCTCCCAGGAATCCACCCTAAATATGTCAAAGGCAGGTGCAGCAGTATGGCAGAAACACAGAAATTATATGCTCAGGTGCACTGCATTGGTATCTTTAATTGTAAGGTGTTTTGGTTACGTGTTTGAAGAGCATTCAAAGCTCAGGTTGGCCGTCCCGTGTGATACAGAAGAAGTCTGGTGCCATGAAAGCCCAGAATTAGCCTCGATTTCTCTTGCTAGAGCTGATAGTTAAATGTGAACGGTGACATATGGCTTGCATATGCATAGACATCTGCATATTTGAGTTTGCAAAGGAGAACAGCACGTAGTTAAAAAATTAGATTTTATATGTGATTTCCTCTATAATTGTTTTTTGCCTGGAAATTTCATTTTGTCAGCGACCTCAGCATACAGAGACAGCAATACAGGATTCAGTTCTGGAAGGGGCCTCCTAAAATATCAAGTGAGTCTCAGCTATTGTATTTAACCATGATCAAAAAATGATCAAGCTTAATACCTTAGGTTTATTGCAAAGCTTTATTAGAAAGCTGTTCTCGCATCTGATCCCTCTAAAGTTTAGAAACCTTTTTTAATATATTCCTAAATGAATTCATGTCCATTTGCTCCTGTATAAAGATGATCTTTGTCCAATGCAATGATTCTGCTTCTCTGGTGTTTATCCACTGGTGTAGTTTGAAACAGTTCTCCACTCAGTTTTCACTTGACTGCATTTTAAAATACACATTTTTTTTTAGTTCTCTCCATCCTGGTGACATGAAAGTACACACACACACACAAAAAAAGACAGAATAAAAGGAAAATTTTAATGGTTTTCTTTTTTCTTTTAATTGAAACAGCTCAGATACCATTAAATGCTAAACTTCCTATTTCGTTCAGAGCAGATCACCCACTCCTGAGCATCCCATCATGTTAACCTTGCCAGGTTGGAGGACTGACTGAACAGCTGATAAAACCGCTTCACGGTCTTTGGGTGTGAAAGCAAAGGAAGGGCAAAACAAAGACATAGAAGGAAGGGGTCTTACCAACGAAGAAGTCACAGTGGTGTCCCAGCGGAGTGTCCTATGAATTTTATAACTCAAACTAGCATCTCCAACTAGCATCACAGCCAACTGCTTTACATACCTACGTGCGTTTTTTCCTTCTACGCTGGACAACTAGCAGCACTAAAATCGCAGCACGGTGGCACTTCTGAGGGAAGCGGCTGGGCTAAAAGCCCCTGAAAAGTGTGCTGCTAGTGGTCTCAGAAGAACCAAAGGCCAAGTGATACTATGAAGGCATAATTTTTCCAGGCATTGAGAAGATTTGCTGGCTGGGAAAAGCAAGCCGTGTTCCACAATAGCAGATGGAAAGGAAATTACTCTTGCATGGGCTGAGAAGCTTTCTTTAGCCTGCTCTAGCTTTTGCCAACGTCTAGCAAGTTCAGCTGGATGACAGCTGCAGGCTGACTGCCCAGGTCCTGCTTAGCAAGGCAACGGAGGCCTTTTTCACCATTTAATCAGCACTGGAATCTCTATTGCTGAAAACTGGGTTTCAGAATGCAGAATATTCCAAAGAGCACAGTTCCGCCGTGTCAGTGAGAGACCCTCATTGCTGAATTAATATGTGTTGTCCAAGTAAATACTTTCTCCCAGTGACTGTGGCTTCTATAGGACAAGCAATTCAGTAAACTGTAGCAGAAGTGCTGGAGATACCTATAAAATAATCTATGCCAGAACCTTTTGATAATAGAGACACAATAAACGGTCTTCATAGTCAGTCTTCCAGAAAGATGCAGCAACACAGATACTTTAAGAAGGAACATCAAAAATCAGTCAGCGGAGCTGATAGCGAACTATGAGCCAACGCTGAGTTCAGCATACTGGAAGACACAGATGGTGAGCTACAGAATGATGCTTTAAAACACAGAATTATAGATACCATTGAAAGCTATGAATTGTCCCAGTTCCTTCCACAACAAAGACCCTAAGAAAATATCCGGAATATTAAAATCTTCAGATTTTTAATCTCTTCAGATGCGCTGAAACTGCTATTCCCTTTTCATTATCTTTTTTACTTTGTACTTCCAGGAGTGAAGTTACTTCCAGGGGGGATTTGCCACAAACATAGTTATCATCAGGACCCTTCTGGCAGATACTACCTCACTTCAGACTTTCTAGGGATGTGGTGAACAAAGAGGGCAGCAAATGGCATTTTAGTTTGCAGTTTTAACTTATAGGTTTTCACTTCTAGCTAATGCTGCTTTGGAAGTCAGGGATTGACCTATATGAGACTTCTACCATTCCAGAGAAAACTGCTTGGTGTACGCATTAATTCACTCAAGAGGAACGACATGGAGCTTAAATGCCAAGTGAACATGTGAAATACCAGGTTTTAAAGCGGAGTTTACACAGCTGCCACACTGATTTAGCAGGGAGCAACTGCAGCCACAGCTCGGAATAACAGGAAAACAGAAGTTTGGACAGAAACTGCCTTTCTGCTCTTTGGCAGAATCCACCACTTTGCCTTAGCTTTGGCTCTCTCTCCTGTTCCTCCTTCTATTTATCTCCTATTCTCTCATTCTTCCTCTGCTCTGTATAATTTTGATAATAAAGTTGTTTAAATGATTTTGCATTTTTGCAAAGATTCAAATAAGGTTTAATATCTGAGTCAGTTACAGAGTTAAGGATCCAACATCAAGCTGAGCTAGTTATCTTGCAATTTGATTCATGATGTAGGAAGAACTGTAAAACATTTCCACCAAAGTCAGGGTTTATTTGTTTTGTTGTCACTGGCTATAGGTCTAAATGAAGCAACTAAGTGTTTTGTAACAAAATATTGCAGATTATAAATATTAACAGCACCCAAACTATTTTCTTGATGTTTTCTCATAAAAATCAGAGAATACTTGCTGTTGGTATCTTAAATATTTGGACTCTAAACATCGGAGCTCTGTTCTGTGCCTTGAACCAAACAAGGCACAAACTTTTCCTATTTTTTTTTGGATGCAACTGTCTCCAGCTTTAGCTTTGTTTTTGAGTAAAAATACATTAAAAAAGCTAAAAGAGTCTTGGTACTATGACTTAGATTCTGAGATGTATGAAAGAGATTTGACGTATGGGATATACCACAGAAGGGACCATCCACCCAGCAAGACTTTCTCCATTAACCTATTGCACAGGGCATATGGTGCCTCAAAATAAATTTAGATGTCTCAGGTACAAATCTTGTTATGTTTTTTGGCCTAATATATCTTACTTCAGTGAGGCTCTGTACAGAATCTCTGAACACTACGGTAAAGAAGTGGTGTGTTCTGGATGTGTACTGGAAAGACAAATGGAAGAGGTGCCAGAGATTCACAATTACACAAAAGAGTCTTGCAATATGAAGTGTAAAACATGTGAGAAAATCACAGTATAAATCCACAAGGAGGTAGAAAATGTGTGAAAGGTGTTGTGGGTTGACCCTGGCCAGCTGCCAGGTACCCACACAGCCGCTCACTCACCCCCCTCCCCTTCACTGCTGAACAGGGGGAGAAAATATTTCCAAGGGTTCAGGGTTTTGAGATAAAGACAGGGAGATCACTCTCATTTACCGTCCCGGGCAAAACAGACTCAGTTTTGGGGAAATTAGGTACATTTATTAAGAGAACTAATCAGAGAGGAGTAGTGAGAAGTGAGAAAGAGCAAACAGATCTTAAACAGAACACCTTCCCCCCCATCCCTCCCTTCTTCCCGGGCTTAACATCAATCCCGGTTTCTCCACCTCCTCCCCCCGAGCGGCGCAGGGGGACAGGGAATGGGGGCTGCGGTCAGTTCATCCGACGTTGGTTCCACTGCTTCTTCACTCCGGGGGGAGGACTCTTCACTCTTCCCCAGGGCCACTGTGGGGTCCCTCTCATGGGAGACGAGCTTCACGCTCTCTTCTCCACGTGAGTCGTCCCACAAAGGGCAATTCATCACAAACTGCCCAACGCGAGACACCTCACGAGGGGCAGCCCACCCCTCGTGAGTCTGAGGCGCAGTCCTTCGGGGGAAACTGCTCCAGCATGGGCCACCCGCAGTGTCCCAAAAGTCCCACCAGCCAACCTGCTCCAGCGTGGGCATTCCTCTCTTCCACGGGCTACAGGTTCCGGCAGCAACTTGCTCTGATGCGGGCTTCCCACGGGCTACAGTCCCCTTTCAGGCATCCACCCACACGGCGTGGAGTCCTTGGTGGACATCTACGCGGTGATCCTCACGGTGGACATCTGCACCTCGCCCATGGGCTGCAGGGGGACAACCCGCTTCACCATGGTCTTCACCACGGACCCGGGGGACTCCTTCTGCTCCGGCACCCGGAGCTCATCCTCCCCCCCTCCTTCTTCACTGACCTTGGTGTCTGCACAGATTCTCACTCCTCCATCTCTGTGCCAGCTGTTAATGGCGCAGTTCTTTTTCCCGTTCTTAAATATGTTTTTCACAGAGGCGTTCCTCTGCTATCACCTTACTGATAGGCTCAGCCTTGGCCAGCGGCGGGTCCCTCTTTGTAGCCGGCTGGCATTGGCTCTATCAATCTTGGGGAGCTTCTAGCAGCTTCTTACAGAAACCACCCTGCAGCTCCCCCTCCGTCGCCGAAATCTGGCCAGGCCAAACCAAAACAAAGGTTTTTACTGGTGAGAAGATAAGAAAGAACAATTTGGCCTTGGAGGTAAGCAAATGTTTTGAGGTAAATACCTGCTTCTGTAGGGAGTCTGGTGCTTACATGAGGCTTTAAATACCAGATGGGTTCATTTCAATCCTGTTGACTCAACAGAGACTAAATCCCTCATGCTTTGTTTTGAATTCACACATTTGTCTCATATTTCCTCATTCAAAAAAAGCCGATTCTAAAACAAAACCCCGGTACTGTACTTCTAAGAGATTGTTCCGAGACAAACAAGGAAGAGAAAAATATTCCGATTCCAGATATACTTTCACACGTTCAGGACTTCCTTAAAGGATTATTGCCTGCTTTACTCCTCTCAAGCCTGTTCCTTTGGCAACCATGAGCAAACACAGAGTGTAGTCAATCCTGCTTCTTGTACATACTCACCTAGTCATATTCTGATACACTGGTTGTCTTTGTAGAAAAATAAAACTATATAAAAATTGTCTCTAATTTTTTTACTTCAGAGACCTAATATGTAAAAATGGTGTGAAACAAAAAACTCTTTGGGAGTGAGTCTTGGCTTTCTTGCATATCCTTAACTGAAATGAAGCAAAGTAAGAAATTTCAGCTAGAGCCGAAAACGTTGATGAAACCAGATTTTTCACTGTCTTTGAAATGTAAATACTTAGAATTCTACCAAGTGCAACAAACATCTGAATTCACTTCTTGTCATTTGTGGTGGTAGCTGAATTTTTCTTTCAAGTCACTGTGACAATAATTTAGAGAAATGTTGAGTTTTAAGCATATGAATCATCTCATTAACTTCAAGATGGCTATTCATGTGATTAAGTTGTTCCACACTGAGTCCTTAGGTGGGAAAATAAGGAGATAATATCTTACTTTAAGAAAGGTTAGGGAAAAAAACCCACCTCTCCAAACCTCAAATTCAAAAAATAAAAAGGTTCTTCACAAAAAGCAAAATTATAAATCTGCATCACTTCACTGTGTCTTGGTATAGAAGCTCAATTCAAAACTTCCTGATGTGATTTGGAAATATTTTCATTTACTTCAGAGTGGTTTTGATCTCTTCTAATGAAATTACCTTTATCTAACTATCATCTGTACAGCTGATGTCACTGAATTTGAATTATTCTTCAGTCATGCTAGCAACTGAGATAAACGAAATCAATATTCTTTTGCTTATAAGTGAAATGAATTTGGTAATGCATGACAGTAGTAGGCTTTCCTTTGTCCATCTCTGTACTACAATCTGTCAATGTAGTCTGTTTGGCACTATCGTAATTTGTGGGTAACAACTCCTTCCAGCATAATGAAATCTTTCAGTCTTTGATTTCAATTCTATTCCAAGTCTATTCCATAGTCTCACTACCCATGATCCTTGATTGGGATATCAAAAAATAGAATAAGAAATGACAGCGCATCACTTGTAGTTCCAATGCCTAAGGAAGACTGCTTTTGTTTACATTTTAAGACAGATCATCTTTAGCTAATTAGGATTCAAGTTTATGCAAAATATTTTCACAGAATTGTGTTTGCACTGAAGGAAAACACCAGTGCTTTTTTCCTGCCTGAAAAGATGCCAGCTGGAACAAATTAATGAGCCCCAAAAAGAGAAGATTTGTACAGCTGGAGTCTGAATGTTATCAAGATGCTTGGTTTTGACTGACACTATAGCAGTCATGGTAGTGGGAAGGTGATGAATAATACTCCCTCTGTGACAAGGTAAATAGTACCATCCAAGAGCGACTGGTGAACAAAAGTATTCAGAGGTTCAGCTCAAGTGGGGTAAGTGCCCAAGACTTCAGATCTGTCTTCTAATTGCCTAATCAAATTTCAGTCAAAAATAGATCGATCAGAGGCTTACTTAGATTATTCAGGAATGCTTTGATACTTGGCATCAGTACAGTGCAGGAAGTATAATGATGAACACAAACAGTTTTTGAAACGAACAGCTCTTAAGCTTTTAAAGGACACACTTTGGAAAAGGAGTTTAACTCCCGCTCTTTAGTCTGAGCTAGATCATTCTTCTACATCAGCTTCAATGTGTCGTGGATTTAATACACAGAACAGCTAGTGTTGTTACTCACATTGATATATGCAGCCGTGTACACAACAGAAACTATTAAAAATTTTTACAAGACTTGCATGCATGATCTTAAACCAACTCCAATGGGGATATGCTTCCCTGGAAATACACAGAGCCCTATCCGAACACAGAGTGCAATGGTTTGTCACCATGGTCAAAACTGGGTTAGTTTCCAGTCAACACGGGAGTATACCTGAAGAGAAAACTTCAAAAAGAAGAAAAAAACCCACGAGCACACTTGAGGTAACTTGAAGAGGAGACAGGAGCACTTAAGACAGAAAGGTATCCGTCTTTCTGGATAAGGCGCAGGAGATAAGTAAGATGACAGGTATGAAGGCTATAGGTAAAGTAATAAGGTTCAATAGTTTGGAGAAGTGGTTGGGGTTTTTTCAATTTTTATTGTGCTTTTGGAGTATTTAATGCCTCACTAGACCTAAAAAACCCCAGGGTCCCATGCTCATTTCAATTCAATTAAGATATACAGGCTGTGCAAAATACACATCGACAGGGAGCCACATTTTCAGAAATAACTGCTTATCCGTGCACTTTTTAGCTCATTAGAACAGACTCATAGAATCCAACTTTAAATAAAGGCTGTTGGTGGACTAAATTACAACACAGTATCCAGAGACCTCATGAACTAGATATATTTCATTGTATTAAGCTTTCATTATGCATAGCATGAGTCAGCAAACCATTCGGTCTCCGCAAACCGGAGTCCCGGTATTTACTTTAAATCTTCAAGGTAAATATTTTCCACCAAGGGCATCCTGTAAATGAGCTGTAGGTTTTGGCCCTCTCCCTGTTAAAACAGACTTGACAGAGTATCCCTCGGGCAGACGTTTTAAAGCTCTTTCCAGAAAGCTTGGCCGAACTCTCGAGGAGACAGCATGATCCTCGCTCCCACCCAGTATGCCGTCCTCCTCCCATGACAGTGTTTTTCCCACACAAATGCCCCCCTAAGGCTTTCTTTGCAAGACACTAAACATTTTTTTAAAAGTATTCTGAATAAGTGAACACATGAGCTCTCTTGGAAAATTACTGAAGCTCATTTGAGGTGAAGCCGGGGGCTTTGTCCCTAAATCCTCCCTGAGCGATGGCACCAACGCTCTGCCTCCTTCCCTGAGCACGCCTGTCACACAAGGTGCAATGGCCGGTTTGGGTTACAAATGTGCCAAAAGTTTTTTTTTAAAAAAAAAAAGCTCCAATTTTGAAGATAGTCACAGGTACTTGATACTATTTCATCTTTTTGCCTCTGCCAGATGCTCAAAACCAGGCAAAAATTGGTAGGTGCAGGGAGGCCTGTCAGAGAACAGCAGCATGTGTCCTCAGGCAACCAAAAGTAGTTTCTCGAGGGTTTTTTTTAACTCTCTTTCTCCAGTTGTTTCCTCTCCAGCAATGAGAGGCCCTGAGCAGCAACCAACACCACAAGTAACACACCTGATGTGCAGATCAGGGAGCTCTGCTGGCCCCCTGCCGAAAATGGAGGAAAACCCTTCTCTGCAGGGAAGGGCCTCTGTCAGCGCTTAAACTGGGACAAACTGGATGAAAGAATCCCAGCCTGGGGCTACACCTGTGATCTTTAAGATTAATTTCCTCCTCCCGGGCCCTTGTCCTTGAGGTAACAGCTGGGATGGCAGCTCCTGATTGCCCCCAGCACAGCCGTGGCAGGGAGAAGGTGCTAGAAGGGGGCCGGGCAGCCATTGTAAGAGAGTGGAGGGGAGGGGACATGACTGGATTTAAAGCCTCCTTGAAGAAAAATGTGTGGAAAAGGGTGAGAAAATGGCAAACTGAGAGGAAACAGCACTTTCAGAAGGAGCTGCCAGGCTGCTTTGAGGAACTATCTCAAGCTAGAGGAGCTTGGTGAGGAAAAGGGCGAGGGCCGGCGGGAAGGAGCTGCAGCTGCTGCAGCCCGGTGAGTTCTCTGTGCCTTTCCCCTCCGCCTCTCGAAATCTGGCTGTGAAAGTGACATAAATACAGCTTCAAAGTGTAGTAAAGCTCTTCAGACGCCTCCAAGACTTCATTTATTTGTTGCAACCACCCCCAAAGGGGTGATGATGAACTGTAATTCCTTTGGAAGAGAAAAAAAAAACAAAAGCAGCTAATAATTCAATGTTGGTGCTACTCTTATATTCCCTTGTTCAGGCCCTCTCTCCAACTTTCTACTTTTTTAGATTTTATTTTGGAAGCATAACTGTTAGATGTATCTATTTTTACTGATATTTTTATTATAGTAAGAACCTTTGTTTTCGCTATATGTTACCAGTGGAGAGCTTTGACATGTTGCCATTATAAACAATAACAGGACTTGGTTCAGCTTTGAAATAGTCAGGAAAAATGTGATTTCTTGCAGTGTTTGATTATATTGTAAAGTGTGTGCAAAGTTTTGTTTTGAAAATAGCCCTGCTTTTAAAGCTGTAGTGAAAGGTAAGGTGAAATCCTCAGTCTCAACCGTATAGAGTTATTTCTTTGTGTTAACTACAGGATAAAAGAATGAGGAACCCTACCCAGTATTTCTGTTTTGCTTTCTGGAGTATTTTGCAGATCTCTTACGATAAAAGTTGCTACTACTGTGTAGGTGGCTGTAGTTAACTCAGCATTAAAATGGTACGTGCCAACGTCAGAAAAACAGAACCCAGAGAATCAGCTGGTATTGTAGTATATAAAAGACCTGTTGAACACACATAAATGTGTCTCAATTTTCAGCATATGAAAAGCATGAAGTTCTTTAACACAAAAACTTGGTTTAGTGGAGCTGGAGATGAGGCCTTGTAATCACTTTCTTCCTCACTAATGGGTTTGCAAAAGAAGGAAATAGCAGTAGTGCAAAAAGAAGAAAAATAAAAAAAAATACCTGTAGAAGGGACACTTTTCCTAAATGTGTATGCCTGGTATTTTACAGCGTTGTTCAGAAGTTGGATAATGTTGAATTCTTCCCAAAGAAATAATCAGTATGAACTGTTTCTTACATTATATATATAAAAATCAAATCAGTATATAGACCAATAATAGGTACCGTGTGGATCAATTTATTAGTGATTAGTTGCAGGCCTGCAAGAATCAGCAAGATAAGAGGAGGAAGATGAGGAAAAAGTATCTATCATCTAGTGATTTTGGTGAGCGAAAGCAGAGAAGCAACTCCTTCAACTGTTGTTAGAAACTTGACATTGTAGAATACCAAACTCTGGGGGTTTTTGGGTGCGGGCCAATATTTCTTGCAAGATTAATGTTCTTTCTAATGTGACTTCCCTTTCCGTTTGAGGTTTTCCCACTTGCAAAATATTTTTTTCTTTAGGAAAAAGTAGATAGAACCTTCCCACAAAGAAGCAGCAGAAAGAGGCATCCCTGAGTTATTGGGGATGGAAGCAAGAGACCATGCTTACTTACAAAAAATACTTGCCAAGACCTTGTGAGCCATGCTTCAACCCACAGTGGACTTGAAGGGTATTACAGAATAAACATCTAAAAATGGGTTTATAATGGAGACCTTGACAGACCTAAAAGCAAAGCAGTAAGCAGGTGCCACTATAATTAAGAGCACTGACCCTTCAAAGAAAAAGGTTGCCAGCAGGTAAATAAACTGCCATGGTGCAGCTCACCTCGTTAGACAGGAAAGTTTGGAAAATGATTGGAGAAACAGCATCAATCAGTGTTACCTCAGACATCAGTTATAAGAGACAGCCGCCTGCTGTGGGAAAAACATAGTGTATGTACTACTAAAAACAAGGTCTTTGTTCCGAGAGTTGTGCTATGGGTAATTTGTACCCTTGAATTTAGATCCTGTTCACAGTTGTCAGGTTCTTTCATATGATTTTTAATCATGTCGTATTTACCCTCATCCCTTTGAGGTATGTAATACACTAGGTCAGACGGACAGAAATATAGAGATGAGCGAGCTGAGCCTCAGACATGGATAGTGGATGGACCAGCATAATTCTGTAATAATTCTGTATGCAATTTAACTTTATTTTTCAATATGTCAGTGTAATTGCATCTGGTTTTGACAGTTTAAAGTTCATGGCTTGCTGCAGCTGGTTAAAGCTGGCTCGTTTGGCGTGGTTTTCCAGTTGTTGCGTCTTCTGTGACAGCATTAGTGTTTGTTCCAGGTGGCTTCACAGAAGCACGGTCAAACTGCAGAACCAACGTGGCTTCTGTGTGTGGCAGGGGGCACCATCACACCTGAAGCCTTGCACCATCGTGGACTATAAAAGCAATATTGTTTTGTAGCGTAGTGAAAGATGGGCCAGTATGGAGCTTGGAATTGTTTTGTTCTTTATCAGGCATACCTAATTTCAGAAATTTACTTTGCGTATTTTGCGAAATTCTGTGGGACGGTGTGATCTTGGGTTTGGTTGCAGGGAGAGTAGAAAGGTTCCCTCAGGCTTTACCTCATGTTGCTGTTGGGATTTTTTGGTGTGTTTTTTTGGTTTGGTTTGTTGGCTTGTGGGGTTTTTTTTGGAGAGGATGGCCTTGCTTTTTTTTGTGTGTTTGGTGGGGGATTTGAGTTTTGTTTTTTTTTTTTTGTTATGATGTGTATGTATTGAGAGGGAGTACTTTTTTAATCAAGGATAATGATTTGGACTTGCTGGACACTGTTTAAGGCTGATTAAAATTTAAATAAGCTTACAAAGCAATTGAGTTAAAGTGGTGCAAAATCTCTGTCGTGGCTTTCAGTTAGTTTTTAACCTCTCTTGTTCTGCCTTAATTTTGCATACTAAACCTTAACTGTTTCTCTGCTGGGAAATGGATGTATAATTTTACATTTAAAATGTGGCACCTAGGAAACAATATTTTTTTTTCACCACCAGTTTGATACTACTAGATTCTCTATCTGTTCATCTTGAACTATTGCCAGAAAGACATGCTGCCAGTCAGTTTGTACTCTAAAGTAAGGACTGCAGCTTTTGAATCAGCAGGATCTCTTTTCTTTTTTTTTTTTTCCCCCTTTTTAGATATGGCACAACTTGATCGTGTTTGCAGATTGGTAGTGGGTTTCTTCAGCAAAAATGAACACATAGGTGCAGTCTTAATGAAAATTAAGCTATGAATTGAGCTGTATTTTAAGTGACTCATCAAATCTGGTGTGTGTGTTGGTAGTGGTTTTAAAGGAGCTTGAAACTGTAAAGCTTACAGCAGCTGTAATTTTGACCACGGAAGAAGCAAAGCGTGGCTTCTGAAGGTTTCACTTGCTTAATCTCTCTTTTAACTCCTCACAGATTGCTTGTTTATCAGACTGGCTGCTTTGATAAAGCTGATTATCTCGGATCAAGAACACAGTATCTATCAACTTCAATTTATTGAATTCCAGGAATGAGAGCCTATCTGTTTCATTATCTGGATCTTCACAATACTTCAGTTTTGGAATAATGGGTTGCATCTAGCAGCTACTTTCTTTATAAGCATAACTTTTTTTTTCCCCTCTTGCTGGTTAACCATTTGGTGTTATTTCCCTTCCTTCAAAAGGAGGGAATAATGCTCTAAAAAGTACGAGGTGAAGAGTATCTGATCTACTGGCCATGAGTAGGTACTGTACACTTAGAACAAACACAACATATTTTCTTTGTGTAACAACCACTCGCATAATTTGAGTAACTTAAGCAGCTCTGACCAAGGAATTAGTGAGGAGAGGCATTCTGGGAAGGGAAACCCACTTAGTTCCTAAAAGGCTGTCGGGCTGTGGACATTCGAAATGGCTTCTGGCTCCAAATTTTGTTCTTGTGAGATATTATTCAGAAAAGAGAGGGATGCCTTATGATAGAATCAAAATTTGCTAAAAGAGCAATTGCTGCTTATGGCTCAGGGCACCATTCCTTCTCAGCATTGGGGGTGTTTTACAAGTTCAGAAATAACAGTATTAATATGAATGGTGGGGGCAAACCTTATTTATCTGTTCAGGCTTCAGCATGTGGTTTCTGAAGTGCCCCTAATGCCAGCATTCCCCTGCTACGAACCAGGTTGACACCATTTTGTAGTAGATTTTTTTTTTCCTCTTTAAAATATTTTAACCCTTTAATCTAATTCAAGCAAGTGATACTTGAATTTCTTATGTCACACAGGTTTAATCCATTCTCCATGGTGAAGCGCAAAAATTTCAGAAATAACGTACTCTGTGCCACTGCCATTCGTATAAAATATTGTTTACACTCCAGGCCTATTGCTTCAGGAAATTATTGATAGGAAAGGCTGCTCTCTCACAAGAAGAGTAGAAGAGTCCTTCCTCTCCGACCAGGGGCACTTTTCAGCCACCTTTACTTTATCAGCATGACACAGAAGCATGGAAGATTGGATTTCAGAGTTTAAATAATGATAATAAAAATGCATGGGAAAGAAACTCTCAAACTTCACTTGGGAACTTTTGTGAAGCGCTGGGCTTGTGAAGCTCCCTGTTCTCAAAAGGATTTGTTCAAAACAAAATGAAATTCAGAGCATAAGATATACAGTACAATCAGTATCCGATTTCAGATGCACCTCGTTGCTACTGAGTTGAATGTTATAATTACAATTATAACTCTGCACTGCTCTATGCATAAATTATTTAAATTAAACCACATAGATTATTCAAATTTTATCTCCAAGAAACACTTCTAAAAGCCTGCTAACACTCACATTACAACTCATTGCTAACATGCAAAAGTATTAAAGGATTGATTTTTTAAAAAAAATTTAAAAAAAAAAATCCTTTTGGAACTAGGCTCTGCAATGACTTGACTTATTTCAGCTTGAAATAATCTTGGGTTAAACATGCTTGGTGGTGCTGGTGTCATAATTTCAGATCCACCTTCAAGATCCATTAAGAGAAAGACTAAGCTGGTGCTGTTCAGTCTTTCCTTTCCTGGTAAAAAAAAAAGCAGTGTTCTGTGACTGTTTTTATGCAAAGCAAATGCCTCTCCAGTAAAAATAAGGAATTGATGTGCTTTATCTTGTGAGGGCAGCCCTGGCTCGTGGTGTAATTTAACATGTCTTGGGCAAGTAATTGCCAATATCAATCTGAACAAAAAAAAATTTGCAGGTGAAAAGAGCTTTTTGAGGAAAGGTCTAATCAGTGTGAACCTGGGCTCACAGACCTACTAAAAAACAATCTAGAGTTTCCAAATACAGTATTGTTTTTTTAAATATTTGATGACTTTTAAAATAAAACTTATTTGGAAGTTGCAGCACTTAGTAAAATAAGAAAAGGTGTTTCTATGTGCTTCAGTCTATAGTAAGTTGTGTATGTGAATGAATCAGTGTCATTCACTAGGCTCTCTTTGATTGTTTTTTCTTCTTCATGGAAAAGGATTGGAAATAAGAAAAGCACAATTTTATGATCGTATTATTTCTTTCTCTTTGTGAAGCAGTACAATGGAAGAGTGGAAGTACTTACTGCTGTGTTGCAATTGCAGTGCTACAAAATGCTTAACCAGATCTAGGGAGTGTCTGAATAACCAGTATCTGATGATTGGTTAAATTTCCCGAACTGTTCAAACAATCTTCAGCTCAGTTTCTATTCCTGATGTGGATGCTTATTAGCAAAGAAACTAAAACTTGGAAATGAGAAGAGGGGTGGAAAAAGGACCAGTCAGAAGATGGAAGTGGAAAAAGTAGGAATAAACATTAAGTCTGATCCAAGAGGACAAATCCTTCTTTCAAAGAATTTAAAAGATAAGAGATGACATAGGAGAAAAGTGAGATCAGATGCATTCAAGCCGGGCAGGGGGCTTGAAGCGAAGGATGAGTAATCACAGGCAACATGTTATCTGTCCTCCTCAGAGTTGTCAAGCGTGAGCTTGCATTTGTCGGCACCTGGTATGGAAGGCACGCCAGAAAATGACAGGACTTTAGGGTTTGGGTTGGTTTGGTTTTTTTTTTTTTTTTTTCCCCCCTCTCTGTAGTCTCGAGGAAAGGGAGGAGAAATTGCAAAAACGCTGTATTTTTGGTGCAAGTGGTTTCCGCATAAGTCGTGGAGCAAAAGGGAAAATGGAGAACAATGAAAAATTTCTGCTGTTGGAAAAGCATTCTTTTTATTTTTTTATTTCCTCACATAGTGTCCCCTCGTGTTGTGTGCACGCACACTACATGTATACAAATTAACATTGTGATAGTGAGGTCAGCTTACCTCAGGTACTTGGTAACCTTCCTCCAGAGAACCAAGTCATCAAGACTCTTTTATGGTGGAAGTTGATGAGTCACAGCACCTTTCAGGACAGTCTTACTACCTCCTGGAAAGAATGGGAGTTGAATGTTTTTAGTTGGGTTTTTTTTTGTGGAGGAATAAACTGTCAGAATAGGCCAGTTGTGCATTTTAATATAGCCAAATAAAGGTGCTGTACCTCACTATGAGAAATGTAGGTCATCCTCGGCGGTAAGAGACTGCATCTGGGAGGTGGTGACTCTGGGAAGGATCTGGATAGCACAGCACCTGGACAACTAGTTGAGGAATGGTTCTCTTGGGACCTTGTGGGCTAAGGTGTGTTGTGGGGTGTGTGAGTAGAGACGAGATTGGGGGCTTTTAGAGTACATTTAAGTCAGACAGCCACAATGACCTTCCTAGAGGCATGTGGCATGAGCTTGATGCTTGCGTTGTGCAGCAGATGGATTGTGATGGCAAGCTCTCTCCTTACACCTTACGACTATTAATACTCAATAGCTCTAGAGTCTTGAGAATATTAACCTCTGAGGCTACTGGTATTTGAATTCATAAATATATTGTACTTTAAGATTTGATGCTGTATGTCCTGGGTTTAGCTAAAAACCCAGTCCTGTTTAGTGATTTTTACTTTCCAGCTCAGTGTTTTCTCAGGCTGCACGTTCTGAAGTCAGCAGCATGTTTTTGCAGACAGTGTGTGCTACTGGCAGTGATAACACCTGATGTTTACAGTTACTGCCTGGGACTGAGATGTAGAAAGGCTCTTGCTGATACTTATTCCTATAGTGACCAAGGCCACTGCTGGCTCTTGTGTGCCACGCTGGGGGTACTGGGTAGTAAGAGGGGGGCACAAGGAAGTAAAAGGTGGCACCTCCGGGGGGTAACAGACAGGACAGGTGACCAACGAAAGTATTCCATCCCATATATGTCATATTTAGTATAAATTGAGCGATCACGAGAGTTTCGTGCTTTTTGCCCTTTTTCGGCCCTTTTGCTCTTTTCGGCCTTTTCGCCCTTCCTTTTCTGCAATGGCCGGTGTCCAGAGAGGACTCCATCTGACCTCCTGATTTTGATCTGGATCCTGAGTTCCCAAATCCAGCTCCCTGTATCCAGCTCCCGCCGCTGCTGAGCCTGGGGTTTCCCCAGTGCCTCCTGCTCTGCAGCACCAGTGGGGATTGCTATCGGGGGAGGGAGTCGGGTTTGATATCGGGCTACTATCTATAGTTGTATATACTTCTTTACTTTTATCTTTTTACCATTATTCCTATTATTTTAATTTCATATTAAAGCTGTTCTAGTTTTTTTTCTCCTCTAATCCGTAAGTCTCTCTGCCTCATTCCCTTTTCTCCTCCTGTTTGGGGGGGGGGAAAAGGGGGCTAGAGAGCGTCTGTCTGTGTTAGTGGCCGGCCCAGCCCTAACCCGCGACACTGTATTAACCTGTTGTTTCACCTTAGACCCACTGCTCTGCCCTGGTGAGGCCACATCTGGAATAGTGTCCGGTTCTGGGCCCCGCAGCTCAAGAGGGACAGGGAACTGCTGGAGAGAGTCCAGCGCAGCCACAGAGGTGATGGAGGGAGTGGAACATCTCCCTGATGAGCAAAGGCTGAAGGGGCTGGGTCTCTTTAGCTTGGAGAAGAGGAGGCTGAGGGGCGACCTCATTAATGTTTATAAATATGTCAAGGGGGAGTGTCAGGAGGACGGATCCAGGCTCTTCTCAGGGATGTCCAATGACAGGACAAGCAGCAATGGATGGAAGCTGGAACATAGGAGGTTCCCCAAAAGCATTAGGAAAAACTTCTTCACTGTGAGGATGCTGGAGCCCTGGCACAGGCTGCCCAGGGAGGTTGTGGAGTCTCCTTCTCTGGAGACACTCAAACCCCTCCCTGGACACGTTCCTGTGTGACCTACTGTAGGTGGTCCTGCTGTGGCAGGGGGGGCTGGACTAGATGATCTTTGAGGTCCCTTCCAACCCCTGACATTCTGTGATTCTGTGTTTGTTACTGTTATGTATATATTAATGTATGTAGGAGCAGATGCACTCTATAATAAGTGTTGTTAAACAGTACTGTAGTGTCTGAACTGAATTTAATCACTGAGGCATATTACTAGTTTGAAGTTCTGGCATATCTACAGCGATAACTTCTGTGCAAAACACTGGCTGTTACCAAATCAGCTGTGATATAGATAGGATTGGAGCAGTGCAGTCTTTTAGCAGTGCAAATCTTTAACTATCGAGATCTGATTTTCCACCCTCGCCCTCCACGGGCAGTCAGTCTTAAATCTTTGTATCAGAGTGGCTCTGTGGAGGGGGAGCGGGGGGGATTGTTGCGTTCTTAGGGAGAGGGCTGTGATTTTTGTTTTCCTGCCAGCTCTCTGCTGCAGGAAGGCTTTCCAAAATGCCTGAAGGATGCAAAGGAAGATGTCTTCTATGACATAAAGGGACATGGCGTTGCTTGTCAGTGCCAGGTTTAAGAGTCATAACATGTGATGGTATGAGTATCAGTAACCAAGTATTTGACACCGAATATATAATCACAAATAGCTGCAAATCTCTGCAAACGAGTAGGTTAGAATACCTGTAGTAAACCATATTATTTTTGTCTTTTCAGCAGGGACTAAGATAAATATATTTATTTGGTTCTGGGAGCAAATTCAGCAAAGCTTTTAACCCTTCTCTCTGTCAGTACTTTGGTTCAGTAAAATCACCAAAGCAATGTGTAATATTGGGATTGTTCTTAAACCTGTTACTGGCCACAGCCTTTATTAAGATGAATCACTGAACTGTAGTGTGCAAGAACCTCATTTGTAATTTATAGAAGACTCTTAATCCTCTTATTCTTAGACATCTTAATTTTGAATTCCTCAGTGTCATTAAGGTTTTTGCTTAGTATAGTTCTGATTGCTGAAAAACCAGTGCAAAGTGGAGTTAAGCCAACATGGAATCTTTCTGAAAATCTCATGCTTGAAGTCTAAGACAATTTCCCTCTTTAATGTTCTAGTTTACAGTTACAAATACTTCAACAAATTGGAAGCAAACCTTAATGTTTCATGCAGATTTTAAAGTCATCAGCTTTAGTTGTATAATAATCATGTCCAAGCACAGTGTGACATGATAAAAATGGTGTTATTTCAAACTCTTGTTGCTTATAACCCACAATTCCACGACAATTTATCCAAAACTCCCTTTAAGATTCCCCATGTTATCACTGAAGGTATTTCTTTAATTACTCTGACAGAACTGAGATAGACTATAGGTTGAATGTGTTATTAGACTACAATTAAATGTAGGTTTTAAAGACAGTTCTGTACTTTTTACACAGAATTGAAGTATTCCATTAGTTAACCCTGTGTAGTAGCATAGCTCTTGCGGTTCAACTGTAGCAGGACATCAGTGTCCTGCTGCAGAGCTGAAAAGAGGTTAATAGTAATACTTCTTTTTTCCTATGCATAATAGTACAGAGTATTTTTATTCATCATTATATGTATATAGTCGTTAAACAAATCTTGTGATGGCACTTGCTCTTGGAATCTTCTCATAGCAGGGGTTGCCCACTGCCGTAACATAAAGGCAAATCTTCAGACACAAAAAAAATAGGATTTGTTCAATAAGGAAGAATTGTCCTGTTGCAAAAACAATCTAAACTTGATCAAAACTGGATTAACTTTAAATATTCTTGGTTCTTTCTGAGAAATCTGTGCCTATTTTGTTTGTAGCACGCGTTTTCATAAATGCAAATGATTATAAACATTTTCAGGAAAGAAACCATTTACCTGAGCAGCTGCTTCTGTTCATCGTTGCTCTTGGCTACTGTCACCTACCTGAAAGTCCCACATCCACATCATAAAAGATCTTGGAGAGGTTTTCTATTGATCTGATACATTCCTTTACTATCAGACAGTCAACTGGTCAATGTGCAAAATGTAAGTAAGAGCTTGTGGATATCCCAACAGCCTTTTCTACACTGACGGCGATCTTGAAGGACATTTTTCAAGGAACTCAAAACTGCTTCATCTGAACAAGCTGTTTTATCATCTCTACTATCTTGCAGAAGCAGCCATGCTTTTTACTATTCATTCCGAATGTGCTTTTCTTACTAAAAGCACTTCCTGTCTGCTGACCTGGTATGTCTCAGAATGGCAAAAAAAGGCAAGATGCAATCTCCACCACCCTCTTGTATTTGCTCTCTGAAGTAGAACTAGAGCTTTGAGGAGCCAGGATAAATTTGATGTGTTGGTTTGCTCTCCTGTATTACTAAGTCAGTCACAGTAAACATAGGACTCATGAAGCTGTCCCCCTAAGAAAAGGCTAGATCATAAGCTGTTGGAAGTGTTTAAGGAATCGGTGTTTTTCCTGAAGTGCTGCAGCTGCTGAGATGAAAGAATTTTCTGCTGACCTGGAGTTAGTACTAAGGAAGAGCAAAAAGGCTGAGAAATGGTGACTGGACCTACAAAGTCAGTAAAGCTGAAGTCTTATAATATGGCAGTAATATTTAAGCTCAATGCTTCATTCCCCTTTCTCCTTTAAAAAAACACAAGATACTTTTTGCTTTAAAAAAGTGATTATAAACACTTAGTTATGAGCCTGAATCTCTGTTACCCTGTCTTTTGTGCAGTCCTCCATGCTGAAAATCAGAGTGCTTGTGTACCAGGCTGTGCTGTCAGTAGCAAGACACGATGAATGTGAAGGGCAAGGCTGGTTTGGTACATACAACTAATCTTTAGTTATTCTATGATATGAATTATTTAAGCTGGACAGGACCCATAAGGATGATTGAGTCCGACTCCCTGCTCCTCACAGGATGATTTAATGCTCTGTTATTGGATGAAACCATGTAATTACTTTGGGACGTGTCAGATATTTCTTTACAGTATGTCCTTCAAGACTTTTCTTTTTCTGCTCCAATATTTCCACCAAGATCTCCTCTTAAATGTTTCCAAAACAACAACAAAAATAAGTTTATACTTTCTTGCAAACTCTTTCTTGTTAAGTTGATGGATTCCTAAGCACTGAAAGGAAACAAGATTATCTTGAATTTTGTCTGTTTTCTAATATTTGCAGCTGTTTCCCTCCAAAGAGCCAAGACACCTGTCATAACAAAGAGGAGAGCTTTCTTTGAATCAATAATAAATCAGCAAGAATTATTAATGTACTCAAGGGGGAAGCTGTTTTTTAAGCATTATTCACTGATTTTTATGCTATCATAATGGAACACATAAGATGACATTGTTTGCATCGTTATAAATCGTTATGTTAATCATAATGGTGAAAAACACTCTTGAAACTGTCTTAGAATGCTATAGTGTGAATTTTCTCACCATTCAAATCAAGCCTGGCTTATAAATTAAGAAATTGCATTAACTGTGACTGATTGAGGAAATAAACAGCATTTAGCAACTGGCACTTAATTCTGAGGCTATCGTCACCTGGCCCAGCTTCAGTGTTCTTCAGGATGTCCCAAAAAGGCTCACTGAGCTTCTGTGCATTCTTCTTTCAGAAGTCTTCCATCTGATTTTTATATTCAAATAGCACTTATTCTTCTAGTTCACAAATGGTTATTAAAAGTGTCAAATATTGGCATCCAGAGTGTATTGTACGCGTTCCAGTTTGTTTCCTATGTTGTCTTAAATTCCTGACCGCTGTCTTCCTGCTGCCCTTTCTGTGAACAAAAGGACACCAGCAGCCCTTCCCATCTGCACATGATTCTATTAATTGTAAACAGCCCTTGTGGGTTGGAAAAGTTTGCCAGATCGTTTCAGTCACTAAAGAAACCAACAAGCTATATATAAAAAAAATATATATCTATAAATACAGGGAAAAAAAATTAGGAGAAGCAAGTGTATCATTTTATCTTCCTCAACAGCTTTTTTTCTTATTACTACGAAGTATGCAAGTTCTATCTCAGGTTAGGCTCTAAGTGTTTGATATGCATGAAGGCAGAATGAGGATTCCCAAAGAATTTAACTGAAATAGTTAAAGGAGAAAAAAATCAGAGAAGGAATCACAGACAACTGAGGTGGCTTGCCCAAGATCCTGTGGCAAGGGAAGGATTCAAGTCCAGCATCCTGACTTGCGGTTCAAGAGCCTGTTCTGCTAGATGTGACTGGCTGTGCGAGTGCTTGGTTTTGCCATGCAGAATCCCAGCTTCAGCTCAACCTGCAATTTACTTGACTGAAGTGAGATTGCTTTGGAGAGGTAACATGTACAGCTACAGTTACTTCAGGGTTTTTTGCTTCCCTCTCGGCTGTCATGTCTGCTGCTAGATTGATCCTGCCAAAGCAGCTGTAGCTCGTGGCACTGAGAGATGTATCCTCAAAGCTGAAAGTACCATGGGACTCCTCATGAGGAGCAGCGATGCCTGTGGATGGAGCAATCCCGAGAGATTGAAAGAGCGATTAGTGCTTTGGGCACAAACCAGTGAAAAACTTCATTGAAACCGTTCAGTAGTCCTGGTTTTATTAGGCTCTTAAGTGGAAGGGTGGCAAAAGTACAGCTGCAGGACACCTGAGCTTTGACTGACCAAGAGTCTATTCTAAAGTCTCTGTGAAGTATTCAGTCTGGATTTCAGATGACTCTTTTCTTGTACCTGCGCTTCTAAGAACATGCGTAGAAGCTCCCTCCTATATCCAGTATGCTGGAGAACAACAGTGTGTTGGTCCTGTCACCCAACATCACTTAATTCTAGCATCATTTTCTCTTTATGCTTCTAATATTCCATCTAATCTATGATATTATTATATTTGTGGTTACATCACCTGTATAAATTTAAATTAAAAATAGTGCACTTGTTAAAACCTTAACTTTATCCTCAGTAGGAATTGGTAACAGTGTTCAGACAAGTAGTGAAATTGAAAAAGAACTTGTAAGCATTTTAAAAAGTATTACAGGTAAATAATAAGAAATGTTTCCCTACCGCCGTTATGTGGTGATAGCTCTCTTGTCTCCCTTTTTATTTTCCAGTGCTAAATTAATTTAACAGTTACTTCAGACCTCAGTAATTTACTTGCATTAAATGTACAGCTAGGAGAGTTCTGGGGATCTGCAGTGAAGTGGTGGAAAATGCAGTATGCACCATTAATAAGAAATTGGTTTTGTCTGCTTCATTATGTGATTATGGCTGCAAGTAGATGGAAATACAGAGACACATGAAAAGAAATAATAAATATTAAAAAAAAAAGACTAGGCTGGGTGTTTTGGTGAGGATTTTCAGAGACCGCTGGGATTGGAATGCGTAATTCCTATTAAATTTCCATTAAGCTAATAGGAATCCACCTTTTTTACAGAGTTTTGAAAACCTTAGTCCTATTGTTAATATTCCTCGTGAAGTAATATAGATAAATATTTGAGTTTCAGTTCATTTTCTCTAAAAAATAAATATATGATACCAGGTTTACATTTATAGTATAAGATAGATGAAGTCATAGTGATCCCCATTGGCTTTCCTGGGCTTTGGAACAGACCTTTTCCAATAAGATCAGGGAGCTTTACAGAGACATAGAATAGGATGCACTAGAGGAATATTGGCAATGTGCTGTTGATTTTATTTTTTTTGTCTATCTGTAATTTAACCGATTGGGCATATAGCCTTCCTCAGATCTAAAGCATTTGCTGCAGGTGCCTTTCCTCTCCTTTTTTTCTTTCTTCTCTCTCCGAGTAACTGGATTTGTAACTCACATGTTTGAAAGGAATGTCTGAATTGTAATGAATGCAGCCCTGAGCATGACGGTAGTATGATTGAGAAAGAAATACACCAGCACGACTTAAATGCTGTAACCTGTCCTTTTGCTTCTGGGGCGGAAAAAAAGGGTGTTTTTCCTGGGGTGATTTCTTGCTTGTACTTACTGCGTACTTGTTTGATGCTGTGGTTTCCTGTCTCCAAGAACAGAACGTAGTTTCTAGGAGAATTCCATTTCATATTCAGAAAGAACAGCAAAGAATCCCTTCAAGCTCTAGTGAAGAGAATGTATTTCACTCTAAGATACTTCTGGAGAACTTGATAGTATGTGTTTCCTCAAAGGCAAAAATGTGAATATATCCATCCAGATGTTACTCTTGCTTTCTGTGTCTTCCACAGCTGGATTTCCTAGAGCCAGTGCTTGTTGCAGCTCCCTGTTAGTCCTGCAAGCCAGACATAAGATTTCTCCCTTCGACCCCAGTGTTTTATTTTTCTGATTAGTTTTTTTTCCAGATTTCTGTTCATGTGTTTGAGAGAACATGCTGGGCAAGGAGGGCTACTTCCCTCTTAAATTCTGTTTTACCTTGTATCTAAAATTGATTCTGTTACTGGATTTGGTACTTTTTGAGTTTAGAATGTTTGTTGGCTTGTTTATTGCTGTATTGTGCAATTCCATCATGCTCTTCCACTAACCAGGTATGCAAGTTTGCATCTTGCCTGTATTTCACATTGATTCCTCAAATGATGAGGAAAATAAGCCTTTTAAAAATCCTCCACCTGCAAGGCAGTAAGGAAAGAATTACTTCAGGTGCAGCTGGGGAGTGCAGGCTTGTGAATCTGAAAATCTGGATGAAACAGAGGCAGCCAAATAATTCTTCTAAAAAGGAGATTCCTTCCTGTTCCCTCCAGCAGGCGCCAGTTTTGAAGATTCACCTGTGAACTCACAGATGCAGCTTCCTGGTTATTTTTGTTATTAATCAGGATTTTACATGACTCACGTGTGATTCCAGGAACTGACTGTGAGGTGGTTACCCTTAGCAACCTGTCGTTTGCCTTGGATCACCAAATAATGACCCGAGTGTATGTAGCAGGTGTTCTCTGCAATAACTCCAGGGAAGCAAAGAGAATACTACAGCAATATTGTGCATTTATCTAAATTGCAAACTGCACGCTTTCTTAAGACGACTTCTACTTTTTGCTTTACAACCTTGTATTTCTGCCCTGCAGTTCAGAAACTGTATTTCAAAGCAGTGTAGGAAAGAAACACAAGCAATCAGTCAAAAACAACCCAAACCACAAAACCACAACAAAAACCCCAAAACAGAACCCACAACTGAAAAAAAGGAAAGAAAAAAAACATTATAAAACTCTGCACTTGGTGAAATAGATACGTCAGTGAATAGACTTGTTATGCAGGAAGGGTTTGAGATTTTTTTTTAGTAGCTAAACATAAATACATCTTATCTGTGGTTCAGACAAAACTAGTATTGTTTTTTTTAAGAGAAACTTGTTCTGTTTCAGATTGCCTTGCCAGTGGAAGGAAGGGAAAGCAAACACCTCTGGGTTTTGAGTAAGGGATTTTGAAACCTCTTCATGCTTACTAATGAATCTGGCCTCTCTCGCTGGCAGTTGTAGAGAATCCCACAAAAGATGTGGGAGTGGACAATCTTGCTGCTGACTATCAGATTCCCTGGAAGCCTTCACAAGGCTGAAGATAATGCGAACAGAGCTGGAGGATGTGTGTGAACTGCTTCATGGATATTCCAAGGCAGACCTTCTACTGATCCATTCCTTTCTCCGACTCTTTCCTGATTCAAAGCAAACAGGAACGGTCACATGAGAAACCCCTTCCAGGCATGCAGGTGTACAGGAGAGTCCTTTCTACTACAGCCCTAGGGGAGCCCCTCTGCTATGGAGAGAGCCTGAAGCCAAAGAATGTTCTTGCTACCACTCTTCCCCAGGCAAACTGGCCTCTGGGGAAATTCTGAGATGAGTTTTGGGTGTCTTTTGCCTTTCAGTTGGAACAAGTCCTTTGCAATTGAAACAAACAGCAGGAAATCAAAGCGTGAGCCCAGAGCTTTGAAGGTCTCAGATCTGTTATTTTCTTCTAGGTTTCTAGCCAGGGTTACTTAATTTACTGTTTCTGGTTCCAATGCCTTGTTCCAGGCAGAGGTTGCTGCACCATTGTTCTGTTACTGTCCTTAAAAGCCTGGTATGAAGGCAGCTTGTCCTTTAACTAAAGACAGTCACTTAGAGACAACAATAGCCTGGAGACCCCCACCCCACGTCCGCTCTTGAAGTTTGTCAGATTTGAGAAATGTCACTCAATAAGATGAGATGAATGTTTAAAATAATAAGACAGTGGGAGGGAGCTTAGATCTTTTCAGCCTAAACGTTGGCTGAATAGTTTTCCTCTGAATTCAAGCATTTAAACACAGATTTGTATTTCAAGTCTAGATTTGTTGAACTTAATATTTCCCTATGGGTTCTATTTTGTGTGCATAGGGTCAGAATATTTGCATTTTACAGGGTCAACCCTTTGGGGAAAAAAAAACCCCACAAAACTCTTTTGTGGTTCTCAGTAGAAACCTGCTTTAGTAAAGGCACTTTTCTTTACTCAGGAAAAAAGTTTACTTCTGTGAGAACTGAGTGTTCAACCTCTCTGTGGAGAAGACCTGTAATCTACTTTTAGCAAATTAAAATCTAATAAGGTTTGTCTATATTACATTTATGCCTTAGGACAAATTAATGTTAAAAAAAGCGCCTTTGAAATGAAAATGGTGAGCCCTCAGATTAACCTACTTGTAGTGGTTTTATTTCAGCTTTCATGTGGGAGTTGAATATGGCTGCTAAATTACTGGTAGGTAAAACATCGGTGACAACTCGCTTGCATTTTTCTGCTAGTAGCTTTTCACTCGGAACAGTACAGTGGGATTCAAAAAAAAAGAAATTATGAAAGTAAATGTAGCTGGTCTTCTCCTTAAAATTTTCCTTTATGCTCCCAAACCTGAAGATCTTTGACTAAAGCAGTTACAGCCCTAGAAATTTATATTACTAGTCAGTAATCTATTCAAAGCCCTGTAGACTGGAGGCAGGTCATGTTAAGCTTCCTGGGCAGATTTTGTGGTTGAAAGGTGGCAGCCTTCACCATGCTGTGAGATGGCCAGAACTTGAAATTTATTTTCATGTGTGAAGCATAAGCAGCAAGGCCCAGCAGAAAAAGAGGCAAAGGGAGTACATTTATAGATTGACCAGTGTTGCAGCATGAGGAGATCCTCCCGTGCACTTCTCAAAGGTTTCGTCGGTGCAGATGAATATTTAATTTCTTGTGTCCATGTGTGTTGTGAAATGAAGGGGTTGAGGGAATGTCTTGGTTGTAGCTTGTTATTTTTTTGGAACCTAGTTACCATGGCTGAGCAAGCGACTCCTAGATGTGCTGTCTGACAGCAGAACTGCTGAATGTCACTTCATAAGCAATTGGTGATGTGACTAAACCAAGCAGTACTCTAATAAGGTGAAGTATTGAAAAATACTTTCCACTTTTTATTTTAGTTCATTATATTTGAAGTTTATGTACTTGAAAGTTACTATTAAAGTGTGTTTGCCATACCCCATCCTCATCTAAAAATCAAATATACATGTACGTTGCAGTTTAAAATACACATTTTTCTGCTCTCCACCCAACTTCCCTGCAGGTTTTGGAGTTAAGGTTAGCTTTTCCTTGTTTAATATGACATTAAACCTAACTCTTCTACAGCTTCTGAGCTCAATCATTTCTTTTCACCAATTAAAACTGACTGCTTCAGTGTAGAAGGAAAAAATATGAAAACCCACTGACAGCCACAGTAGCAATTTCATTCTTGGCATATAAGCCCTGAGGGTGAGTGTCAGGAAGCCAGCAATCTGTTAAATGCTTTATCCACAGGACACAAAAATATTTCTTATTAGTTAGCTATCTTCACGTTACAGTTTAAGAGAGCCCATTATTTTGTTAAGTCTAATTTGACTTGCTACATGGAAATGTGTTACTTGAATAGATACTCTTCTGTCTTGCCTTGGATGGTTTCAAAGGTTGATAGTCTGCTTGCTTCAGGGCAAACACAGATCACCTCAGAGAGCAATACTCAGTGTTAGAGTTGGTGTAATAAAAGGAATTAATTTCCCAGTACCTTGTATTGTGTGTTTAGCCATGGTCAGTTCCTGCACTTGGTCTGTGTCAGTCTCTCTTTGCTGAGTGTAAGTAGTGATCTATACACAAAGGCTTTCCTACAAAGCCTTCAGTAAAGAGGCAATCGATCAAATTCACTGTGACGTTGCTGCTTCTGCAACCAATAGCTGAAATTACAAAAAAAAATAAAAATCCTGTGGGCCTGCCCTTCCCTACAGCCTTGCACATTACACTAATTTCTACTTAAAGTATTGCAAAATACTGTCGTTGCATTTCATGCTGGTGTTAGTCACTTTGTATGGTGGAAGTTACTGAAAGTACAGGAATCATCTTTTGATGGGAACCCAACTCAGGAAGCAACCTGCGAAACATGAGGCTCTGTCCTTTCTGTATGCTGGATGGATCACTTCTGGCCTTTGGAATTCCGCTAACACCAGTGGAAAAGGGTATGAAATATTCTAAAGTCTTCCTAAACATAATAGTCTTGTTCCTTTATCTCTACCGATGAGCGATAAGTTCACGTGTGCAGAGCCAACAAATCATGTTCACTGTGCTGTCTCTCAATATATTAGTATGATTGTACCCTTAGCAGCTTTTCATATAATTTTGAAATCTAGTGCTAACATTTTTTCTGTAATGCTCATATAAAGATTTGGTTGACAGTATCCCTTAAAGAAAGATATACCTTAAGGTTTATAGTTGGGCCTGACTCTGGAGATTTTTACCAGCCTGGTTTTGTTCATTCGATTCCTAATATAGAGGAAAGGGGTTGGATTGGGAGTATTTGTCACCTACTTAAGGAGTATTTTCATCTGACATGTTATTTTGGCCGGTTCATATTGTACATGCAGGGAGAAAAAGTTATCTGTAAGTGACGGGCCAGACACTGCACTCAAATCCATTGAAACACTTGGCTGCAGTTACTGTGTCAAACAGATTCCTGGCTTCAGCAGCACGGTGAGCTGTGACAACAAGAATGCCAAACAAATGCCAGACCCGACACAAAGGAAGTCAGGATTCCAGGGTTCAGTTTTGCCTATATCCAACATATCAAAGCGCTCTAACCATATTTACAGGCATATTAACCACTTAACCATATTTACTTACATACATTTGGCTTCCAGGCCAGTTGCTTGAGCAGGAATTTTGTCATGATATGCTCTAATTTGAACTGGCAGCAATTCTGTATATACAGAGAGGTTTGAACTAGGTGCAGCTTATGGGGACACCAATATCAGGAAAGCAGTAGACAGGATGAAACACGGGATTGATAAAACAGATCTGAATTTACAGGGAAATAATCTATGATGGCTAGCTCAAGATGGAATGTGATGGTTTTTCTTGGACAACCTACTTAAGGATGTTCTAGTCAGAGCTGGAAGATCGCATCTCTTTACTGGAGTAATAAAAGCCTCATTTACAGAGTGGAGAATAGAGGAGGAGCCTGCTGTGACAGTACATAAGGCTTTTCCCCCTACAAATTACTTGGTATGGGAACAGGGAAGTGTAGGTTTTCTTTCCTGCTGTCTATGCTGAACTGCAGAAACATCTTTTTTTTCTTTTTTTCTTCTTTATAGCTTTATCATTAGCTGTGCAGGGGCAAGGGAGAGGCTTTTTCTCTGTGTGGTAATTAACACTGATGTTTTTTGGATGGTTATAAATAATGACCACCACCTGGCACTTGTAAAGGTGACTCATAAAACAGGATGTCAAGCTCTGTGTGTTACAGTCACAGCCTAAACCACGTAGTCTTGCCCTGCTTCTCTTTCTGTAGCTTGGGAAGTTCCCTGCGTACAACGTAATCTGCTCTGCTTCTAGACACAAGCTGTTGTTTAGATCTTGTTAATTAGCATGCAAGTAGAAAGAAAAGAAGGCAACCTTTCTGTGGCCTAATCCAGCTTCAGTTCAACAAGATCTGGTGAAGTGCCACACAATTAATAAGAGTGCAGAAGGAAGTAAAGGTCTCATTTTCTGGTCGGAGAGATTAATTTCACAAAGAGGGACTCAGTTTAATTTTAGGAGTTAATATGCATTCTGTAGTGCAGGTACTTAATTGAGCCATTCCCTATGTGCTACCAGTACATTAAGACAAGGATATAATGCACAAGAAAACATTATTAAATATATTTCTGTGCAGTTAGTTGTCAAATCTGAAATGACATCTAGGCCTACTTGGACTTTCACAGCTCCCTGAGGCAATCATGCTTTGGATTGTCTGTGTTTGTGTGTTTTTCTTGCTCCATTTCATCTATTCTTTAGTATTTCTTCTGAGTGGTTTGGTAGTAAGGCAAGCTCAGAGAGGAAAACAGCTATAGTGTCCTTATGTTTACTACCTAGTAGCATGTTCACCTGGTGTTGATCTATAGCTATAATATATAGATAAATAATACTTGTTGCATACGACACACTTTAATGAGAACAGGAAAATGTCTTTATCTCAGAGTTGTTTTCATATTAATAATCTCTCTGATCCCATTCACAAGAAAAGCCATTAAAATGGACCATTAATATTGAGTCCACAGATATACACTGTTTAGTTCTGCTTCCTTTTATGAACAAGAATATGTCAAGAGCTAAATGTCCAACCACACGTTGCTGTGATTGGACCATGTGGCATCAATGTGAAGAGAAGTGTGTTTCCTTTTCCCATTCTAATGGAGTTTTAGGCAATAAGCATGCAGGAGGAAGCCCTGAAGCTTTGGCTGCTGTCATTAGTAGTTGGAGATAAAGGCAAAGGAAGAAGAAGAAACGGCAGAGTTGTACCTGTCAGCAGTAAGAAAACTTATTACTTGAGGTGGCCCCTTTTTTATTCCAACAAAACAGAGCAGCAACTCTTGTATTGGAAAATGTAGTTATTAGTGTAGGCACTTTCAACCCTAAATGTTCTGTGGTCCAGCAGGAGTACTTACTGTGAATATTGTGCATATGCTTCTAAACTTGGAGCAATGAAATTTTGCTGGCACAAATATTCATAGAAGTAAACTCAAAAATGGTGCAATCATGATGATGTAAAAAGCCCTTAAGTTTGAACATGTTCATTGGAGATGCATTGGATGACTCAGCTGTCTCTGCTGGCTCTACCCCAGACTCATAATATTTATGGGGACCTACAATAGAAGAAACAATTGCCCCCAACAGATTTCATCTGCAGTTTTGTAGTTAGGAAATCTCTTCTAGGGAAAGAGAGCTGGTTTGCAAATGTCATGAGCCCTAACCCAGCTTGGTCTCTATCTGCACGTGTGGGTCTCACTGGCAGCTATGCCTATAATTCTAGTGGTCAACTGCCCCTAAGCTACAAGGAACTGAGCCTCCCATGCTGCAGCTTTGTGGGTCAGACAACTTTTTAACTTAAAAAATACTTCTAAGACAGTCTTTGTGTCTGCCATATAACAGGAGGGAAGAGAAAAAAATACAACAGACCCTTTTGTCTCTACAGAATTTTAACTAATTCTGGGGTGATGAGGGTGTGTTTAGTGGGTTTTTGTTTGTTGGAGGTGTCGGGTGGTTTTTTTGTTTTTAAATTAAACTTTTCATAAATTTTGTGCCTGGTCCAGAGATTCCCTAGAATAACTTTCAGATATATGTTGGTCAAAGCAGTGATAAATTGGAGTCAGAGGTCAATAGAATGTGTCAATGTTTTATGTCAGAGTATATAGGGGAAATGGATGTATTTTCACATCTATAATACATACGTGTGTGCACACACACTCCTGGCATGGTTTGGTCAGGGTTTAATAAAGAGTGGTGTCCCTCCGGTTTCAGTCCTTGCCCATCTACACACCCAGAACAGCCAGCAGGCTGAGTTAACCCGCAACAAAATCCCTGGTTTATTTATTTATTTTTGTGATCCACTTACTCTCTTTTCCCTCTACTCCCTGCCACTACGTGGTCTGACTTCTTACATAGTCACAAATATAAATCTTTCCTCTTCTCCTCTCATTGCCCTGTGGTGAGAAAAGACGGTGTGCTATTAGCAGTACTGATGCAATGGATAAAGCATGTGAGTGTTCTGAAGAAAACATTTAAAACTATATCAAAAGACACATGTCACCTGCTTTTGTGTGTTTTGTAAAAAGCAATTCAGTAATCTCCCTAAAATCATCTATATCTGATTCATCTTGCTTTAGCAGCTATATTATTTCTGCTAGCAATTGGAAACTTGTCTGACTGAAAAGCAAGTGTCTAAGCTTTTATTTTGAGGTGTAATATGCCATAATATTTTGAAAAAATGAACAAGACATGCCTGATTGGTTAAAAAGTGTGCATTTATGTAAAAATGTTCTGCAGACTGAGTATTATGTGGGAAATGCCGGCATTCTAAACTTTGATGTAAAGCTAATGTCATGAGACATTTTAATATAGCTATGTATCATGGAATAATTTGCCGTTAAAAAAAGACATTTGGAAACATTAGACAAAGTAGAGCTGTGCAAAATGAAATATTTTACAATGTAGTTTCAACTCACGTATTAATCTCTCAGTGCTTTATGGCAAAATGGTAATCACAGGTGAAGACAAAACTGTCTGCACCACGACCCGTAGTTGCTTCCTCTTTTCTGTTTGAATATTGCACGTATATCACAAAAACGATAGAGAGGGATTTGTGAATGCAGTGCTGCTGCTTAGTCAAGTCCAATTTTGAAGTATTTACTTGAACTCTGTGAAGAGGTACAGTACTCGATTACTGAAACACAGCATCTTTCCTCTTTATCCTGTTAAAGGATTCTCTCTTTCACATTTTCAGTGCTCTGGAAGAAAATCTCACTGTCACTTTCAGTGGCGTTTGCCTTTCATCTTGCCGCTTTTCAATGGCTTTCAAGTCTCCAAGTGGCATCCAATTTATTTGTATTCTGATGCCACTTCTTTGAGGCATACCTTTCTGTCAGCTGAGTGCAAGCTTTAGGTGTTTGGTATTTGGGAAGCTACGGTACAAACAAATTGGCAATGTCAAGTGCAGCCTGTCCTCTTGCAGACAATTTCCACCTGTTTGCTCTAGACCATTATTCCTCCAGTTCATTCAGCAGAAGCGTTTACTTGCATCCCAGTAGGGTTGAGGTTGACTCTCGGTCCCCAGAGCTCGATTTAAAATCTCTTGCATTTGTGTGGAGGCCACGTGCTAAGTGTGAAAAGTAAGTCTCTGTATGCCAAAGATACAATTATTCCCTTCACCGTATTTCTTCATCTCTTTTCTTCCAATATCAAAGGTTTCTTCAGTGTTTAAAGTGGTTCTGCGGTATCTTGCTGCTGAGCTTAGAACTGCTCTACTAGGGTCTCAATTTGCCTTCGAGAGAGCTCTTAAAGATGCTAAATTTGTACTAGCACATAAGAGAAGAACTTATTTTCAAACTTGCTTTTCCTTTTCCTACTTATCTCAGCCTTCTAAAGCCTTTTGTAATTTACTGTGCATCGAAATAACAGCAGTCAGCAGTAGTTTGTAATCGTTAGCACCTTCGCCGTTTTTGTGGGTGTCAACAGCTCTTTATGTGCTTGTTTTCGTAAGTAAATTACAATGGTAACATGTATGTTTGCAGAATCCAAATATTCTGCATAGATTCAATAAAAAAGCTTAATTTGGGTCTTTTAAACACATGTTCTAGAGAGAACATGAATTACAATTAAAGACAACAAGGCAGATGAGAGAAACTCAAGATCTTTTATCTTACAGTCATTTATTTTCCCGTGGGGTGTTTTTCTGATATTTGAAGTTTTAATGGCAGTGATGGCAAATGTAATATTGCTATTGCAAGAAAGTTGTATATTTTTAAGCATTAACTTTTTTTAAAAATACTGATGCAGAATTTGAAAATCAGTTAGTCAAGTGATCTTCTTCAATCTAGAGTCTAGTGCTGTTCAGGACGCAAATCGGGAAATGCACAACCTTGGTACTTTATTAATTCTTTGCCAAACGTAATGGTATCTGGACCAGTTAGTCAAGGCTTTAAATTATAATTCCAAATATATATATTTAGATTTAGAAGACTAGAAAGATAAAATCTCAAAATATGTTTTGTATAATGTGGTTTAGGTGAGATTTGTTTTAATAACTACAGCTTTATATAGTGCAATGTGACTAGGTCCCATACTTCTAATGTTTGCATGCACATTCACAGACCAGCGAAGTCTCAGTGTGAATCAATTTTACATATTACTTTTACTAAATTATTCAGGTTTGCTGACATCGAAGTCTCTGACACAGTGCAAACAAGCTTTGCCTGATAGCACTTCTGGATTGTAATAAAGGATTTCTGTTTTGAATGGTTATGCTTGTTTAAGCATCAATTATAATTGCTACATTTCCTTTTACAATATTTTATTTCTGTTTTTATAAAGCTGTTAGTCTTGAAGAAAAAAGTTGCCTGTTGTGGTTTGGTTTGTTTTTTTTCTCCCCCTCTGGAATCTCTGAAATATTCCAAGCCTTTTTGCCGTACTGCATAAAGAAAATCCTACATTTTTGTGAAAACAATATGTGGAAGTGAATGCTCTTGCGTGATAAAAGTGCCATGTTTTGACTGATACGTGGTGGTGCCAAGTGTGTGTGGAGATTGCTCAGACTTTGTTCGTCGTTTGGTTTTCTCCAAAACTAGGGAAGGCGAGGCAGCGTCACGAAGTGGATCCCCACGTTGCGGTGCGATCGCGCTCGGGCCCGGGAAGCGCGAGGTTCCGAAGGCAGGCACTGCGAAAGCTGTCGGCAAAGTTTGTGTGCTGAAACGAGCCGAAGGCTTTCGGTAGACACTGAGGATCTTTGTTTTGATACGAATAGAAGTAAACAAAGATGCTGGCTGACAGAAAGGAAAGGGAGTGACATAAGCACCAAGGGAATAAGAATTTTGCCAGTAACATACAGGGAACCAAACCAAGCAACGTTACCTTCATGAATTTATTTTTTTATTTATTTTTAAATAAAAAAAAAAAAGATTTCCAGGTTATTTCTGTCTCTCAGCTTTCATGTGGAGACCATTAAATAAGTCTGTAGAATGTTATGTGCCTAATAACTACTATGAGTGCAATAAAAAAAAATAAAGCATTAAGAAATAGGAAAGAAGAATACATTTTATGTTAATTTTGTCCAAAACAATGTCAAGAGAGCATGCTATGCCTTCCAGCAGGCACTCGGGCAGATTTGTGATGGCAGCAAGCTTCCAGTTTTATAGATTTACATAGAAAAATAGATAAAATAATTAAATACAGCAACTCATTCAACATTTTTCTTTATGTGCTACTAGACAGTTACCTTTTGTGAGAAGTAGTTCCAGTATGGCCGTAGCTAAACTTTGGTTTAAATTTTGCTGGGCATCCAGTGCTCAGAAGAACAGATCTTGGACTTGTATTCCTGGCAATGAGACAGGCAACAAATCCACAACTCTTTTTGAGCCCAGACTCTAGAGATGACTGTCAGAATTTTCCAAGATTAAAACTGTCATCTCTAGATATACTGAGATGTCTTTTCTTGAAACATTGGATAAATCTTGCATGTTTTCCAACAGAAAGTAGTACATGAACAAGCAAGACCCAAATCTACATCACTTAGGACGTACTAAAAAAAGCAATCAGAAACAGTTAATGTTTCCTTGAAAGGGAATTCATCTGATGTCTTGTGCATTTTTACTGTGTGTGCAGTGTTTA
This sequence comes from Trogon surrucura, assembly GCA_020746105.1. NCBI lineage: Eukaryota > Metazoa > Chordata > Aves > Trogoniformes > Trogonidae > Trogon > Trogon surrucura. Next base: position 43,748,852 of record CM036621.1, read on the forward strand.
ATATATTCTGACAAAATGCTGAAGTACTTTGCTCCTTTTTTTTTTTCCTCAGTAGAGAGTTCTGGCTGATTTTAACAATAGTAGTTTCTCAGAACTTGGCCTTAAGTCTAGACACAAGCCTATTATTAGAACAGATTGCCTATAGTCTGTCTGTCTCTGAACGTACTCCCTCTGTGGTTCTGTCTTAGCCTTATCGCAACTAAGAGGGTTTGGGAGTTTCATTTTGGTTTTGCATCCAGGTCTGACCACAACGTGTAATGGCTTTAAGCCCTCAACCTTTAGAAACAAAAATTAATTGGGAGATTTTTTCTTCTTATCTCTAATCTGCACCCTAGAGTCTTGTTAGTCTGGGTTTGCTGATTCTGCTTGTAAACATTATTTTTGTATCTGAGCTGAACTGAGTTGGTTACATTTAACCTCCAACCTCACAAGTGTAGCATCAAGGAGATTGCAGTTGAAAAATTGTGGCTTTGAACTTAAAAGATCATTTTGCCACATGTGATGCAAAAGCTTTTTCAGATATAAATGATGACCTCACTGGGAAAATGTATCTTACAACAGTCTCAAAGCTCCTTGTTTTTCCTCAGAGACACGTTTTAGGAGAACCAGTCATTGGTCATGAAGGGAGGTCATTGCAAGAAGCAGCAAGCCAGCCCAACTCTGTCAGCATCGAACTGAGTGAAAAGAAGGGTTTATTCCTTTCCTGACCTAAGAATATTCTTCTCTGCTTAAATATAAGGGCATGTTCTGCTAAGGAATCTTGTCAGAAGAAAAGATCCTCTGTCCTCCATCCTGTGTCCTCCTCTGGCAAGCTGCAGCGACCTGCGTGTCTGCAGTGCCTTGGATAAAATTCAGGTAGTGCGCTGATCATTTTGTAAAGGCTGAGGAAAAGAGCTTTGTTTGCCTTGCTCATTTTTGGGAAGTTCTGTTACACGACCCAATAGCAAATGCAATAATTTGCATTGTTGTTTTTGAAGAAGTCTCAGTTTCATTGGGCAGAAGTGAGCCTGCGTAAGAAATGCAACCATTGGTATGCAGAGCATGCTGCTGCGGTAGTGCCTTCTTATGGCATCACCTTTGCTTAAAGATGTAAGTGTGATGCTGGAGAGAATTCATATCTCACTGATATGCAGCAAAAGATAAATTTGCTTTGATGAGAGTTTGAGGAAAAAACCCTGCACTGAGAAGGAATGACCTGTTGTAACATGTAGAGAGCTCACAATTAAATGCTCTCTGCACCTAAGGAGATATTTATGTGTACACACTGTTGTCACGTTTCTTCCCCAAAGAAAATGTCTTTTTTCTCGAATGTTGGCATAGAATATAGCCAGATACCTCGTAGGCTGCAAACTACACCTGATCTGCTAAAATTCATATGCTGCCTCAGTATTGTACTGGGATTCCTGTTGTAGGCTTGTGCCTGCAAACTCATTTATGGCATTTCTTATGCTGCCCTGTGCAAAACATAGTGTCTTAAAGTAGTATCATGTACATCACCCTTTAGGTTATACTGTGTTCCTTTTTCATGGCAAGTAATTTATTCTGAGGTTGAGGTGACGTGTGTTGGATCTTAGTGACGTGTTGTGGTATTATCACTTACTACTTAGTTTAGTTTAGATTGAGGCAATTGTCTGCAAAGATGGCTATAGTAATTAAAATAAAGCTGCAGTTACATCTGACTCACAACTGATACTGTTTTGGTTTTGAGGCTTGGTAGTTTTTTTGGTTTTATTTTTGTTTCGTGTACTGTAGGAATGCTTTTAGCTTTTGGCTAAAGCAAAAGATAACCAGGAATTTTCCTTTCCTTCTGGACAAAACAAATAAATTATAAATACTAAAACAGCGAGATCTGGATTATTCTCAGAACTCCTACAATCTGTCACTTTAAAGAAAAAAAAACAAAAAGAAAACCACAATCCCAAGACACCTTCTCCTAGAGGTGAAGAAATCTGCCAAATTTGGCAGCTAAAGTGTAAACAACAGCACAAAAGTGTTGAGATGCATAAATAGCTGAAACGTGAATGCTGTAGAATCTTCTTTTCAAGGAAGAATGTGTGTTGGTGCTATGGTAATTTTGCCATTACAGCAAGTCTTCGTAGACTTTCAGCGAATTTTATATACGCTGTGTAAGTAAGAAGAAAATCTTGATCCTTTGGGAGAGCATGTGAGTTTTGTCACACCTTTGATTATAAACAGAGAATCAGTCTCTTTGGTCCCTGGGGATGTCCATCAGGTGCTCAGCCTCTTCCAGGATCTGACATAGTAGCCTTTTTATCAGTAACTTTGATAACACCCCTATTTCTCTTCTGACTTCCAGTCAGTAGCTAACAGACTCCTACTTCATGCAAGAAACAAAAATCTGTCATTCACCCTCACTTTTCGCCATCCAAAGGCCATCTCCACATGCTCCCCCACTATTACATACTATAAGCCTCTAAGAAAAACAGATTTCTCGATCAGGAGAGTAAATATTCTGGAAGTTTGAAATGTATGCTTCGTGAACCAATACCAGGTAATATCTTTTTTGGTAATGATCTGATTTGCAGATGGAGTCTCCAAGTAGCGGTTATAGAAACATCTATTCGGGTGTCTGAAAGGAGGAATATTTTAGCAACTGTGAAAACTTGCAGCACTTTACTAAGAAGAGGTTACCCTAGGAAGCGCAATGTCTATGTGCCTAGCTCTAAGAGTTCAGTAAGATTCTGGTGGTGCAAATGTGTTGTGAGAAATAAGAAAAAAATAAAAATAGAAGTAGCCACATGATTTCTGTCTGAAGTGATCAGTTTCATCTTTTAGAGCCAGAAGCTTTTCTTGTAGCTCTGTATTCTTACACTTTTCAGCTTTCATCTCCATCTGACTTTGGACTTGTGCTGGCAACTGTGCAGTTAGTTTTCCAGGGCTATACACGAAGAATAATGAAAAATTTAGAAAGTCATATAGAAGAGGAAAAGCTTGATGATTTTTGCATATTCCATAAATCTTTTTGGTTTAGTTTTAGAGTGACTTTTTCTTAATGATTTGGAAACTAAAATACTTTACAGGACTGTGAAAGCTGTAAACTTTATAAATTAACTTCAGTAGGTACATGGAATATGGCCATCCACTTTTTAAAACAGGAAATGAGTCATCCTCTTCAGGCTGCAGATCTTATACCAATAATTAATTAATGTAAGGAAGAGCAAATGTTCAAGAAAAGCCTTAATGTTTTTCATCTGATTCATTTCTTACATGTGTAAAGACCTTCCCATCTTTTTAATGACTTCCCATCATTGTTGCCATGTACCTGTTTCCTTCTAAATACAGGTTCTAGTAAATAAGTGGAAAAGGAGATGGCAGGAGCATGAACAGCCAGGAACGTGACAGCCTCTGTGATCTATGTTTTGACACATCAGTTGCGAGATGGAGGGGTAATAACATGGCAAACAAGAGCGGTATCATCTTTGTTCAAGTGCTGGAGAGGCCGTTTGTTTCACGGCGTTTGTGTTGCCTTGAATTTCTGCACATCTGTAATGTAAAAGGGAAGAAGGGAGTGCATTCTCTCAACTCTTTCAAGAAGGAAATTTGCTTTTGCCACACTGATGAATTGATATTCCGGTCAAAGTAAAATGAAGCACTGAAATGCTGTAAATCACCCACCTCTCCTCTTGCGCTGGCAGTGTTCTCCTAGGGGTGTTCTCATTCATTATTGCCTTTGTTTGGCTGTTGTCTCCCTGTCCTGTTTCCTGCAAGTCATTTTAATCATGTCGGGGTGAATCTGTATCTAAGGTAGTCTAAAAGCAAATCTCAGAGAAGAAAAGACCCGTTTGTTTTCTCACCGTGAACAGCGATTACATTTTTGACATTCAGAATTCTTTGTAGTCAAAGTAGTCCTAAAAAACAAAGTTCTGGTAAACCAGAAGTTTGATCTCAGATTGCTGAAAATTGATCATCGGCACATGTGTTGCCCACCTATTAGGTACTTGAATGTGGTGACCTAAGATTTCTTTCACACAGAATCGTAATGCGTAACTCAGGCTTCTGGTCCTGCTACAAAATGTTATAGGTGTTTCTCTTGGACTAATTCATGTTTACAAAGAAGAGACAACCATTTGTTCTCAGTTTCTCTATAGTATAAATAGGACTTCAATAATTGCATGGTCTTAGCAACTGCAACGTGTGTACTTGGAGGAAAACCGCACATTTTGGTGTTCAGGTTTCCAGTGGCAGAGATACATCACTGTCTAGGACAATTCTTGATTATTCAGAGCTATTCCAGCCAGTCTTATTACTGCGCAAACAGATTTTAAATTATTTGTAGTTTGGACATTTTTTTTCTTTATGTAGAAATGGTTCTGCTATTAAAATGACTAATTTTAGTACATTATTTTTAAACATGCTCTGCCACTTTTACTGAATGTAAAATATTTCATTTTTGCCTTGTAACAGAGATAGGTATATTTATTCATTGTTATTATTTCTATTATTAGCTTTTAGTTGTAGATCAGAGTTATTTGCTAGAACTGCTTTGTTGCTGATATATGTAAAAACTATGTCTCATACTCACTGATTGTTAACCATAGACTTCTTTCCATGGTTTATTTTTTTGCTTTCTTTACAGTTTTTCTAAAATTTCTAGCTCATTTATAGTGATTACCATCAGCTCTCATGTGCATGTGACTTGATTCCAGTAGGAAAGCACTGATTGAAAGTAGTTTTACTCTTTTCCTTTTAAATTCTATTTTCTTGTGCTTAAAGGTCAACCGATTCCCGATGTTTTTGACTACTGTGCTTTACCACTTGTCTAGATGCTGTCTTAATGCTCCCATTACTTCAAGCGCATTTATGACAGTGGATATCAACACCTGCTAGACCCCAGAGAGAAGGTTTATAATATTCACGAACTCACAAGCTCGTTTTCTCTCCTTACTGATGAACCTTTCTTGTATGTAACATCTAGTGTTGTGCCCGAATGGAGATTCATTATCTGGTCTTCGTGATTTCTTTATTGCCATTTTTCTGAGCTGCTGCTTCAGTAGAAAGAGGGAGGTTAAGCCCCTCAGAAATTAGGGTGACCTTAACCTAACATTTATTTTTTCCTTTTGTGTGATTTCCCAGTAATTAAAACTCATTAGTTTTGAAGAACCATACCTCAGCATCTAGGTCCTGGATATTGTGACAGGTCAAGTCTTTCCTTCTAACAAACAGTTTGCTTAGAGTGACTTGCATCCAGTACAACTTCTTCATCTTATAGGTTGGTTTTATGTTTCTTGTTGCTTTTTAATGTAATTGTTAAAGTGATTTGTGCAATAGTCCATGTTTCTTCTCTGCCCCAGTGTTTATATTGATATTTTACTGCATGGACGAGCAAAGCCCTTGAAGACCTTTGTGATTTCTTTGTGATCTCTATCGGTTTTGGATAGGGTTTCCTGAGACAATGCTCTAAAGAAGCTGATTTGGTAGAATTCTAGGAACTGTAGTAAATATACAGTTCTCTTAATTACAAAATGGATAATGTAGGCAGTATATTAACCCAAGGGATTCTCTAAATATTACAACAAAGAAAAATAATACTTCTGGAAATAACCTAATTAGCTTTTCCATAGATTGAGCAGGAAAATATAAGAATTCGAACTCCATTTATGCAGCAAGATTCAGCAGATGAAGAAAACTATCCGGTCGTCTCCCTTTGATCTGTTCCATTGTGTTCTGTAGGATCTGAGTAAGATTCCAGGTAGTCTCACTTAGCATGTTTTTGATTTCAGTGCCGATTGATCTGTAGTCTGGAGTGCCCTCTGAAAGGTACCTTCTTCAGAGGATTGTTTGGTACCTTTGTCTTCACGTGGGAGCATTGGCAGTTGCAAGTTTTAGGGAGTCTGAAGTAAAATGGAGTCAGGTTTCTTCAGGGACAATGGCAAGACACCAAAGAATATGATCCTGTAACCCAGGGTTTTGAAAAAAAAAAAAAATCGGTGAGGAAAATTCTCAGGAAGTGAGAAACTTATTTTTCATTGAAATTGTAATGAGTCAGGTTCTCTAAAGGCACAGGATTATATATATTTGAAAGTGCAATGATACTCCGCTGTTAAACACAGGACAGAGTTAAAATACAAACAGATAAGAAATTTTAGGACAGTTATTTTAAGGAGCACTTTGAAATACAGTAATGGTGAGAATGTTAGCAACCCAGCTGTGTACATCTGTTGCAATTTCTAGGCGAGATGAATGTGTACCTGTGACTGAACATGCAGAGCTGAAACAGCCTATAGGTGACTGTAGAGTTAAGTTTTCAGAAATATTTTATCTATATACATATGTATGTATCGTAAGTAGTTATGACCTGCATGAAGAATTAAAACCACACTGTCTACATTTTCTTCCTTAAGACAAAAGCCTAATCCTCTAAACCTTTCCTCCTAAGGAACAGTTCCTAATACAAGTACTGCCTTTTTAATTAGTAGGGCATTAAGGATTTAAGACTAGGCTCAAATTTATTTCTTAGCTGTATTTCAGGAAGTTAGTGCTTGTAATCATAAGACAGATAATTTCGACAACAGTGCAAAGCACCAGGCACACAGTTTTTTATATATTTTATATATAAAGTTATAAATACAGCTTTTCTGTTAGAAGGTGACAACGTGAGATCAACTTTGACTCCATTCCGAAGGATCTCATTTGCATAGGCAGTATTTGCAGGATTATAACTCCTACTGACTTTAATACTACTGTGCCTTAGTAAACAGAGTTATGTCAGGAACAATCAAAGCTGGAGCCTGCAAGGTGGCAGAGAGTGCAGAGCTGGCTTTGTTGTTCACATAGTTCTACGAGTTTGTCATTTTGTAAAATCAAATGAAGTAAGACACGATTAACTTCCTTGCCCTTTCGGATCAGGATCTGTGCATAAAATAAAGCTGTAAGTTATGAGAGGTATAGTTGTAAGTGACTTTAGGGGAAAAAAAGTTTTAATTCTTTTTTTTTTTTTTTTTTGAAACCTCAGCCTCTTTGGAAAGAGACTATGGGCTGTATGAGCATGTAGAACAACATGACTCTTCATTTCAAACAACTGGCTGCTCCAGGTAGACTGGAGGCATGTTAATGGTGTGGAAATTTTAGTATTTTTAATTTTAGACCACTCTGAAAAGCTGAGGAAGTGGACCTTAAACCTCTCTTTATCCATTTCCGTATTTGTATGCAGTACACGACACACTCAGACACAGCAGCATGTGTGACGAGTAGCACCGTGCCCACAATGTTCAGTGAATTCTGGCAGCGTGTTCAACAAGGGAAGATTTCTGAGCTGTAGCTTTATTAGCTTACAGTTAACTGGCCACTCATTTGACCTCGGAACCTTGAGCTGTGACTTCTATCAGATTCCTGATCTTTGTAGATTAGAAAAAAAAAAAAAACTTGTCTCTGAAATGTGCTTGTCTAATTTTAATGCTGTGCTGATGAATTAAAGGAGGAATGTTCTTATGCTTCTATTGAGCGTATTTATCTTACTCTAAACTTCAGAATAAGTTAGTGTGGAGTTTTTCATAGTGTGCCTTATGTAGCATAGAATTCATGCCACAGTCAATTTATATTTTTTTCTGGTGGTTCATCAGCGGTCCATTAAAACTGTTCCCAAAGGTAAAAATGGCGTGACATCTGCTAAAAATAACTGCAGTTTGCACAGCCTTCGTATCAAACGTGTGAGATGGAATCCAAGTCTCGAAGGGGAAAGGAATATTTCCCTGGTTTCATGGACATATGCCTGAGTCAGCAGCTAATGCATCAGAAGATTCCCTAATGCCCAACCTAAAGTGTTGCTGTTACTGATTAGGTCAGAGTTTTGACCTGGTGACAGGAAAGCAAGTTTCCAAGTCTCAAACTGACACTTACCCTTGGGAAGGAGGAAAAATGACCCGTGAAGTTTCCATCTGCTGGTAGAATCAACATCTCTAGTGCCTCTGAGTGGCGTCAGTTCGGCAGCAGTGGAGCTTGCCCCGAGTGATCCCTGGCTCCCCAGCTTCCTATCGCCAGTGAATAGTAAGGGCTTCCCATAGAAACTACCTTAGAGACTTCTCAGAAAAGACTTAGGTGAAGGGTGACCATGAAAAATAAACCAGTCACAGAAATAGACACTAAATACCTACAGGTGATGAAACCCTGAGGGCTGTTTGGCAGATAAATATGTTCAGTGTCTCTGGTTATGTGGACACTGGTGCCTCTTACTGGAAGTCACAGACTCTGTTATTTGTTCATGTTTGTGAATATATTTTCCTATCTCTATTAGGATCATTCTTTTCATACATAAAAGAATTGTAAAACTAAGCTTCAGTCAAATAGCTTAGCTCTTTGGTGTCCAGGGCTGAGTTTTATTATACTGTCAATATTAGACACATTATTTCACTGCCTTAACACCAGAGATTTTTCCAAGACGGCTTGGAAGGTAAGCCATTTAATACTCCAAGAGAAACAGGCACAGGTTCGAAGAGGAGGAAAGCTCTGGTGATTTGGAAGGAAAGCAAATTTGGTTAATAAGTTGTCTACCTCAGAAACTGCTGAAGTGTTTTTGTTTAGCAAAACTGCTTTTTCTCGTAAAAGAAACTATAGGCCTGATTTGTGAGCCCAAATATTTTACACTACCTACCCAATGCAGTTATGCCTAGGAAAAACAAAGGGACTTGGACTCAACGGTGACAGTAATGTCATGAAAATACTGAATTGGTTGAAAGTAGAGAGTTAAATTCTTTTCTGCTCTAAACGCAAAAAAGCAAACTCAGTGGCAATAAATGCAGCCAGGCAACTCCTGGCTATTTTGTTCATTCTTTAATTTTCACTGCCACTGCTGTATATAGAGCTTGCCCTGTTAACTGCAGCATACACTTCCAGAAGTACAACCTGCTAGGAACACCAGTAAGACAGTATTTAAATGTCTCGTATTTTGATTTCAAAGATACTTATATGGAAAAATTCATTATTGACATGGTGCCAGTTTCCAGTCTTAAGAAATATCATTTAGGTAGTTAGCAATTTCTCTCTCTTAAGTAATACTAATTGTTTTAAGTTACTTCATGTGAGCACTAAAGTAATTTAAAAAAAAAAACCAGAGCAAAAACTCACTTGAATTTGGGAAACTAGAATTGGAGACTAGGGACTTGAAACAACTACTCAGCTTTCCAGCAAATTTGGCTTCCAGTTACCCAAGTGTAAAGACTAGCAAAAATATCAAGTATATAATTATGTACCAACTATACTTATATTTTAGAATTATTGTAAATCACAAAGATGAAAACTATCAAAACAATCCCATTCCAATATAAATTTTCCTTTCTGCTTTTAATGTTTAAATGCATGTTCCTGATTTCACATGTTAATCCATTTAGAATCTTTGTTATTAATCTAGCAGGATTCTAAACTCAAAAGTTCACAATCCAAAGGTTAATAGCACCAAACATGCTTGGTGATGTCAGACCTGTAATAGAGTTTTGCCCGGAATTCTCGATCTACTCACTTGAAACTAGGTCTTTATTTTCCCTTGGTGATATCTCATTTAGGAGATTCAGTTCTAGAAGACTGGCAAGTTAATCGTGAAATTGTTATTTAGAAAAGCTGACATCTGAGTGATATCTGAAGTTTCTAAAGCTTCTTTATAGCACTTACAAGGTCACTTGGTTCCAATTTGTAAACCAAATTTATGGCCAAAAGTTGCTCTTGCAACCTGTGAAGGTGCAAACCAGTTCATACTTCACCAGGATCCTGTGGTGATGCACCCTGACCCAAACCCAGAGATTCCTCTACTTCTCTTGGTGCTATAAGAAATCCATGTAATGAATAAATCTGTATTCATTTGTCTACAGAATGAATAATTAATATGAGCATCTGCAGAATTTTATCTGTATCAATGACATTTTACTTTGAGGTTTTATGGTGGCACTGCACGGGCCTACAAACCTTCAAAATTCCTCTTGTTCTGTACCATGGCTGTCTTGAACATTGTTGCTCTTTTCCCAGTGACAATTTTTTTTGTTTTATCATCATTACACCATGCTGGAACCCAAGGGAAAAACAAAACATACTTGTCTTCTTTCATAGAAAGCTCATTTACACAATCGACTCGATCTAGACGACAAGTGGAATGCACATTTGAATCAATGAGATAGACAACTCCAGCTGTTTCAAGTCAAACCCTTTACACAGTTGTAAATAGAACTGAGAGCACAGATTCCCTTCTGTGCATCTCTTGCGTTCTATTTTTGCAGGCTCTGTATCACACAGGGAGTGCTGTAGGAAACTTAGTAAATACGTAGCTGTTCTATATCATATTACATATTTATTACATAATATTCTATATAATATTCTAGATGCTGATGTAAAACCTTTGCAATATAACATTGTCTGGCAAAGCTTGTTAAAAAAGTTTCTAAACTGAACTTTTGATGGTACCTTTGGTAGTAGAAAATAGTATAGTTCAGGTAACAGAATAATCTTGATTAGTGAACATGTAGCTCACCCCAGAATGTGGGCTACTAAACACACCCTCCCAGCTATTTCTTTCTATCTTTTCTGGGTAAATTGTAACCTCTGATATACAGGTCTTTGTTGTTGCTGTTTTACTATTTGGGTACCAAGGGTCTTGTTCCACCAAGCTTATACAAAAAGCATGATTAATGATAATGTCCCAGTTTTCACCAAGTAGATTTTTTCACAATAGCTAAAATAGATTTGATCTGCTTTTTTTAAAGAAAGCGGGGATTAATTTGGAATTATTCTGCTTTTTTGGTGGACAAAGAGTTGTTTGAGACCCATTTAATTTGGGTTTGGTTTTCTTGAACTGGAAGGGAAAGTCCATTCAGTCATTTCTCCTGTTGGGTCCCCATGTGTTAGCTGATCTAGTTGAGAGGTGTCCCTGCCCATGACAGGGAGGTTGGTTTAAATGATCTCTAGGATCCCTTCCAGCCTAGGCCATTCTGTGATTCTATGATGATTTCAGAGTTGGAACATCTTCAAAAAATAAAGAAAAATATAGGAATCATGCCTCTTTTCTAAAAAGTTGGCTTTGGGAAAGAAATAACTTGGCAACTGAAAAGTCAAAAGGAAGAACGTGAAGAAGCGAGCCTTTGTGATGGCTTCCATGCCTTATGAAATGCAAAGGAATTAAACGAGAAATGCAGTTATGCCCACAGCAGTCATGTGGAGATTGGGACTGAGTGCACCCGGGGAAGGTTGATTAGGTTCAGCATTTCTTCTGTTTAGAAGAGAAGCAAGACACAAATGTATGCTCAGCTAGAAAGCACGATATTGAAATGCACGAGGCATAACTTCACAACGCACCTTTAATATGGGTTACGATGTTGCTGCACTTCTTGGCAAGCAGATCCCAAGCCTGCAGATAAATGACTCATGCTGAGGTTATTTCCTGCAGCCTGTGCCTGGTTATCAAGTCAGCAGGCAAGCAGATTTTAAAGCCACTCCTTCCTCAAGGAATATTGGATGTTCGGTCCGTGGTCTTCTTTGCCCCACTTTACAAAACCAGGTGTGTGCGTCTTTCTCTCCTGTTTTGTTTCGTGACCCAGTGAAGACAGTTGTCATTTGATCATCCAGTGCAGGATTAAGGGGGACAGCTAAATAGTAAATTGCTTGTGACTGTCACTCTCCAGTGGGCTGTGACATATATGTATTTGGTCAAGTAGGAGATGCATGTTTTACTGCAGAGTTGAGAGATTAATCAATTCCACTAGTTTTGAGTTAGAGCTTCACAATATGCGTACTTTTTGTCTGTACACAGGATGTTGTTAGTCCCTAACAATGGCTAACCCCAAGAAATCAAAAGTTAGAGAAGGGGCATGTGATTTTTCTAATGTGGACTGTGCATCTCTTTAGAATGGAAATGATTAGTCTTTTTTCTTATAAAGCCATTCCTCCTGTAAAAATGTGAATCTCGAACTGTCCTTCTTACCATCGGTGTCTTACCTCATTGAGGTGTTGAAGTGTGGTGACAGATGAATGTATGTGGTCATCTTAAAACTAAGGGATTTGCCTCCTAAGTGCTTTCTGTGACAGAGGAAGGTTTTCCAGTTACTGCTCTTTGTGTTCTTAACAAGTAAGAGCCAGCAAAGGAAGATTTTTTGAATCATTAGCTGACATGTTAAAAATCTTTATTACTAGAATTTGTGCAAGAATCACTTGCGTTCTGTACTTCAGGATATTAACTGTGCTAATTTTTAATTCTAAAAAATCAGTTTGGTATGAAAATAAGAAACAAAATATGAATTGAACTTTTAATAAGAGCACCTTAGAGAGCAAGGTTTCACTTGGATTCCAGGCTCTGAGCGGATTGTGTAAAGGAGCAAATAGAAAAATAATTTTAACTGAGTTCTAACATCATTTTGTCCAGCTTGTAGTAAGTTAGGTGTAACTTATAACAAAGCAGGTGGTACTTGCACATGACATAATGTGCATATACGCTGTAGTATGCATCTCCTGCGGAAGCACCAGCAAACCCTGTTGCACACTCCTGCCCCTCTGCTGCTCCCTGGAGGCAGCCCTTTAGAAACTTTCCAAATACCAGGGCTGCTGGGGTTGTAATTTCATGGCCAGATGCCCTCCCTGTCTTGACTGAGATGCATTCCCTGATTGAACAGTGCGCTTTCCCAGTCATACAGTTAAATGTTTCGCACTGAGTTGCACAGTTTAGTAATTGAGATATTAATTATGGTTCTTCTTTGTACGTACTGTTAGTGAAGATGAATGCACTCCTGATTTAGTTTAATTTGTCTCTGATCTGGGCACCTGGTTCTCTAGCTGAGCTCCTCCAAATCTCAGCTGTGGATATTTTGAAGTACTTTGGCAACTGAGCTACATCTTCACCAGTTGAACAACATACTTCAGCTGCAAAGTTATTTACAAACTTTCCTGATCGAACTGCGTCTTCTCGGGCTGAATTTGCTTCAGACAGCACTTTGTGGATGGAATTGAATTCTTTACTAATCACGAAAGATGAATTAATTTATTTGATTAGCAGTAATTTGCATTATTTGCTGATTATGTCCCTCAGTTCCCACCCTAAAGAGCTGTGTTGTGTTGCTAGTGCTGGTTAATCACTTAGTACACTCTACTTCAGAGAGGGAGGCATTTTGGTTGTGGATAAAGAGATCCTTCTGTCTTCAAATGCTTCCTAAAAAACACTCCTTCCATGCTGTGTAGGGGCATCTCACGTTAAGTATTCTTATCAGTGTTGTGCTTAGAGTAAGGAATTTTTGAGTACTGAGTGTTCTCACCAAATAAAGTGGTTGGTTCCCACCCATCATTCGTAGAACTTCAAACTTACTCGGACAGTTTGCATGCGGTTGCTGGCTGAGAGGGCTGGCGTAGAGGTGTGCACACCAGCTAGAGTTGTGCTCTTGTGTTTCATTAACAAAAGGGAAAAAAATTGCTCACTGATAAATAATCAGAAGATTTAAATCAGTCTTGGCCTGTAAATTGCATCCAAATAGGGAAATGAAATGAATTTTGCATATTTGGCTTATTTAGAAGATAGTATAAGAAGACTGAGATTGAAGACTGCAAATGAGGAAAGTGTGCCTTTAGCTTAATAATGAAAATAAAATACAAGTGGGTTCTGAATTACAAGAAATACAAAGTAATCACTGAACCTTTATCCATTAGACTATTTTTTTTCAGTTGGCTAAAATTCATTGTAAAATAAATAGGGGCAGAAATGGAAATACTCTTTTTTACATTTCCATTGGGACGAGTTATCTCTTTAGTTTTGATTTCAAGTTTGGGTTCTTATGCAGCACTGATCAGAGATTGCTGGAAAACCAGGGGTTTATACCTGAAAAGACAGAGATTTCAAAAAACAGTTTGCATGAGAAATAAGAGCTTTCCAAAATATTTGCCAAATAAAATGCAGTGCAAATTCCAAGTCTGAACTGTATTTCTAAAGTTGCAATTCTTTTCCCATGTGTATCACTTTAGGGTTTTATGCATTAAATTTTATGTGGCCTTTTATAGCTTTACCCTTGGTGTCATGAGGTCCTTCTGAAACTCCTTGTAGCTGGTTTACTAGTCTGTAGCTCTCCAAATTCCCTAAGAACTCTCTTGAAATCTTGGTATTCCATTAGCCACCTCTATTTTTCTGGCACCGAGGTAGTTATAAGCAAAAGGTTACATATTACGATGTTATAATAATTTCACACCTGACTGCCTTTAGAACATCTTACTGAATATCGCTTGGTCTTGGGGACTTGTTGCTTATTCATTTTACCAACTTGTTCCTTATTCTATTCTACTGACGCGTGGATTGGAGATGGTCTGAGATGTCCATCATAAAGGAAGTTTGTGGTATAACTTAACGAAATTCATTTCCAATGAGTGTAGGAGAAAAGAATTCATTCTCCTGACCTCTTTCAGGACTTCTTTCTTACCGTAAATGTGAATTGGCCCTACAGAATCTCAGGCAGCATCCCCGTTCCTGGAATGTTTGAAAGCGAGGTTTGGGTTCATGATGTTAGCACATGCATCAATATTTTCAGTCTTCCTGTTATTTTTTACATCTATCTTGCCCACACTTGTGTAAAAAAGAATAAAAAATTTAAAAAATTAAAAACCACACTTAACATCACTGTTCAAATAATGTCATTTACTTTGCTTTTTAACTGTGCCAACTTTTCTTTCCAAAATCTATTAGTAACTAAGTGCGCATTCTCTTCAAGTCTGTAATACTGTAACTGTTGTAAACAGTTTTCGTACACCTAAAATCACGTTATCCTTTTGACTGCACCTTTTCATTAAGCTTCCAAAATGAAAAAGGATTCCTTCTGTAATAAACTTACCCATTTTTATGTAGCTCCCCTTTGGAAATTGAAAATTGATAAATCGAATCTCTTGGGGTTTTTTTTGGTGAGATCAGTGAGGCATCTTACAGTTTTTGTAAGAGTGGTTCTGTTTTTTGGTGCATCATGTAAATGGGATTTTCTTTATGGAACAGGCTGCCCAGAGAGGTTGTGGAGTCTCCTTCTCTGGAGATATTCAAGACCTGCCTGGACACGTTCCTGTGTAGCATAATCTAGGCATTCCTGCTCTGGCAGGGGGATTGGACTTGATGATCTTTCGAGGTCCCTTCCAATCCCTGACATTCTATGATTCCCTTTTCCATTTTCTTCGTCATTTCTCTTCCCTTCACTCCATCCTTCCTCTTTATTTGCAGCTACAAGAGGCATCTGAGGCTGGCTTGGGCTTTCTGCCCTTCCACACCCCTTGGCTTCCCCACAGTTCCTGGTTTCTGAATGACTTGCTGGTACAGATTCTACATTCCAATGTAGAACCCGTGGGATCCCAAGACTCAGAAACATGGGAACAGGCTTCTAGTTCTTTGAATTTGAGTGGGTGGGGTTTTGTGGTGTGTGGATGTTGGTTTTCTTTTTCACATAAAGCTCATTTTTCCAGACAGTAGTTTTCTTGAGCTCTAGGGTTTGTATCATATTCAGAGTCTTTCATATTGACTCAATTACATTATAGTAACTAATCCTGTTATTTCCCTCATTCTTGATGTTATTTTGTTAGAAGATATTTGATACCTCTTGAAATCTCCCCAAATAGTAAACTTTTGAGGAAAACAGAAAAAGTATCTTCCATTAAAAGATGGCATTTTCTCTGTGTGTTGTCAAAATAGTGAGTTCTTGTGAGAAGGTGCTTCTGCAGTTTTGCATCTTAAGCAAAACTGCTATAGCTGGTTACTTCGTTCTGGTAACATAATTGGTCTGCTGGCATTACACCCACATTACTTCAAGGGATGAAAATAAAATTATAAAGTGCTACATTAAACTTAAAGGTGGCCATTTCAGGCTTTATCTTCCCCTTAATGCTGCAGAGTCTATAAAATATGCATTAATTGAAGCTGTTAATAGCTTTTATCCATCCATCTTTACTTTTTAAAGGAGACAATATCTAATATGTATGGTGTGTCTCCCTCTGCTTTCAACCTCATGGTAAATCTTATTATCTTACCTTGTTCTAAAGTTGCTTAAGCAATGTTTGGTTGTCTGGAGCATGCAAAGTAAAAAAACAGCTCCTTGCTCTGCTGATACTTGCAGAACCAGGCAGTTATACTCGGAGTACATAGCATAGGTGTAGCATAGTTTAACTGACCGAATATTGATGTCTTTCCACATAAGCAACAAGAAAATGACTCACAAACCTTCAACATATTGGCAGAAATCACCGTCGTGTGATGTACACCAATTAATATGTTTCTATTGACTATGTGCTTCTCCTTTAAGTACAGGCTTTCAGCAATATCCCTCAGCTTTTACTGCTTTCTTAATGAACTTTCTAGATTATACAGGAAAACGATTTAATGAAAGAAATTACATGAGTAGAACAAAGCTACTGTTCTATCACAAAATTATACTAAAAATGTAGTAATGGGATGTTGCTTGAACACCTAAAGGTATCATAATTGACACATAATTGAATATTTGATATATAATGCATACAAGCCAAGGTATAACTGGGACCAGAGAGGAAATATTAATTTTTCCTATTTGAACTACTTGGATCTTTGTAGGGAGCAGCAGCTAATAGCTACTATCTTCCTGGAGAGAGAAAAAATAAAATAAATGCTCATATATTCATTTTTGTCTCATGGATTTTTACCTGGAGCAATGTAGTTTCAGCCTTATCTTCTGTCCTGGGCTTTCATGACATCTAGACATAAGAATTGTAAGACTTTGCTTTCCCTCACCTCTCTGAATACACTTGAAGTATATCAAATACTCTTGTTCTTGCTGTAGTTTCATCATTAAAAAATGATTGAAAAATATCTGTCTTGAGAATAACTGGTGAATATTTTTCACTGAACATTTGCTGTGAGAGTGAAACTTGCTGCCACCTGCCAAATACTTTTTCAGATTCCATAACAGAATATTTAAACTTCTTTTAAAATAACCAAGGTTGTATGAATAAGCTTCCAAATATGCTGTAAAAAAAAAAATCTTCGCGCTTCAAGATTTAAGCCAAATCCTAAATAGCGACATTAGTATAGATGCTTAGGATTTATTTCACGAAACTACAAAATCGAATGCTTTTTCATCTTTCCTCTCCACCCTCCCTTGATCCTTTTGGAAGGTTCAAGTTACTTCTGTAGGTGAGGCAACAAACCAGGTAGCACTTACCCTGCATCTTGGCAGATTGACTTAAATCTTTGTATTTCACTTCAAAACAGCTATACTGGGAGTGGAGCAGCAAAAAGGCTTCAGCTTAGAGGATGGAGACCTGCAGCAGCGGGCTGTCGTGCACTAATTGAGGTGTCTTTGAGAAAGGCTGTGATAGCAAGAGAGGAGAGTTCACAAACTATTGCTGAGAATTGACAGTAGAGGTAATACTGAGGGAGAAGGTGCCCGTTTAAGGAGGGCTGGTGGGTGTTTTGCTGCTCTGCATCTCGTCCAGCGAGTTACCAGTAATGCTGTTCAGATTCGCCAGCATCATATTTGCCTTTCTGCTGTTTGTGCCAGGGAAAACAACCACATGTTGTGCTCAGAATCACCCTGTGGAAGAAAGAGCATTAAAAAAGGTGGTGGGATGGGGAAAGGAAAGAGGAAGGTAAGCTGCTTTTTTCTCATAGTAACTTCTGGAGTAGACAAGATGCAGAATGAGTAGAACACCAAACCACCCAACTGAATATGCAGATTGAGAGATGATGAGCTAAAAGGAGGGGTTCAAGTAAAGTAGGTTCCGGACCTAACCCTGCTGTCTTGCAGTTTCAGATTGATGATTTGTGGGCTGCTCGTGTAAAAAGTGCAGCCCTGCAAGGAAGGTGAACCAGAGGGACTAAGACAGGGAAGTTGTGCCGTTTTTTCAAACCAGTTCATTCCAACTGAAAACAACACATGAAGACAGCTACCGTGGGGTTCTTCCATTTGCAGTATGTGTTGAGAGCTAGAGTGGAAATGGTGACAAATCAGCTGGATTTAACAGATCAAGTTTTGCAGACAACGGGGAATATGAATGGTTGTCTATCTCGGAGATGGCACATCCTTGCAAAACATGTCTCCACCGTGCGACCTCTAGAGAATAGTTAGGTCAGATATTCAGAAGATTCAAGTAGGCTGAATGTTGTTTCCAAAATACAGCGAGTGAAATCCTCCCTAGTCTGTCGGGTTTCTTTATTGTAGCTGTGTTTCCTGCTGTCATAGAAAGCGCTGAGCTGACTCAAGCGTGAGCTAAGAGTGACACCAAGTGGTTTAGCGATTATTCCTATGTGATTGTTTTTAAAAGTATTTTTCTGCTTTAGCTTTCATTTTGAAAAATCACTCGTTTTTTGTTTGTGGTTTTTTTTCTAAACAGCCCTCATTATGTCGCTGAATGTTTTTCCTTTTAAACACACGCACATGCAAGTTCTCACTTGTTTTATAAGCAAACATCATCCTCAGATTTATGCCCTGATTCTTTCTGTCCATGTGATATTATTTATGTTAGATTTCTTTGCTCCAGAATAAGGCCACTTCTGGGTTTTAATGAGATATCTGTCGAGAAGGATTATAGCACTGCTCTCGGAGAGAAATAGGCAAGCAGCAACTGCACTACAAATCTTTGGTTGTAGAACAGTAAAAAGAACTGGAAGCAAGATGCCCTCTGGGGTGAGGAATCTTCGGGGCACAGAAAAATCCGCTTGTGCTAGATTAGTGCATGCTTCTTTCTCCTACACTTCTTTTTAAATGGTAGCTATCCAGTGGCAAGCTGTTCCCCTCTTTCCTCCCTCAGCAGAGCTCTGGGAAGGACAGGTGTGAAGTACCCACTTCGAACCCTGCTGAGAAAACCAAAACGGATAGAACTCTTGAATTGGAGCGTACTGCCACAAAGCTCTTTAAGTGATGGCTTCAGGCACGTTCGGCATGTTAACTGCTCTTGATGACAGCTGTGCCCTCCCTTATCAATCAGTAAATGATTCTTGGTAGTAGCCTTTAAGAAGAGATGTTTTTCTCAGATTAGGTAATCATTGTTCTTCCACAAAGAAAATATCTACTAGCTGGAGGTGCTGCTTTCTGTGGCAAGTAGGGGGTCTGACTTGAAGCAGACTTTCTCACCAAGTATCCTGGTTGTTCTAGCCAAAACCTATAGTCTACAGAAGTCCAGAACTGTCATTGTTGTGGTCAAAACCACAAAGGACAGGGAGTGAGTGTTAAAGAACACTCAGATAAATGGCAGACAGAAAGAGCATGTGTGTGTGTGTTGGGAAGACAAGCCTAACAAAGGGAACGATGGAGAGAGTAACAGCGGAGATTGCAGAACAAATGTTAGTTTGAAAAGGGGTCCTTGGAAAATGGGTTAATGGCCAGTCCTGCTACCCACGGGGAAAACAGTTGTGTAATTGCTTGCATTAAAAATTATGCCAAAGACAGATTCGTTAGATCTGTGAATAATGAAATAGTTGCTTAGGTCAGCCTGCTATGCTTTCTGAAAATGCCATATTTAAATAACTAACACTTCCAAAAAATGGCAACTATTTTAACTGCAGACATGAAATCGTTTCCCTAAGTGAATTTTGGCACAGATCGCTGCTGACCATGTAGGACAAGTGCATTTGTGCCGCCTAGTTGGAAGGTGACTGTGTTTTTAGATGGTGCCCTTGTGATCTCGGTAATTATCACTTCCCTTGTCAGGGTAACAGACTAGTAGAGCAAATTGCAGTTTACTGGTACAGTTGTGAGATTTCAAGTAATTCAGCTGCTACTGCAGAAGGAGCTGACGTGTTGGGATGGAGGGAGAGAAAAAAACTGTGAGGGATCGCACTGTGTTTTGTGGGAAAGAGCAGGATCGTCATAAAGGGACTGCAGCCATTTTATAAGAATGTCTCTGGTTGATGCTGTAGCTGATTTCAAAGTTTAAACGTGCAGATTATTTCTTTTGTTTTTTTTCAGTAAATACTATCATTGGGCACTGGTGTTGCATTTTTGTTTCTTGCAAATCAGAAGCTGCTAATAGCAAGTTCTTCAATTTTGCAGGTAGAAAACTTAGTGTATTGTCAGTCTATTATGTGTTTTATACAGACAGAATGTGTGAAGTTCTTCATTAATGTTCCTTGTGTGCCTATTAACTGCCGTTGCTTTGGCAACCTCTCCTTCATGTATTCCATTTATCTATTTATCCGCTTAATGGCTCAGCAACCATCATCCTTGTGTGGTGTTGATACTAGTCCAATTTCATAAGACACAAAATAAGTTTTCTTGGTAAGAGTTGCTTTTGTGAACCTTCTTTTTCTGTTATAATTAGAATTTGCTTTGCACGTGAGGTTTTTTTCCACGCACTTTTGAGTTGCAGGCGAAAAATAAAAACTCTGAGCATAAGACATTGCTTGCCATGCCAGCTACCGTCTCACCTACCACTGAGTCAGAAGTAATTGTGTTTTCTTCAGTCGTGGCTTTGCATAGTATACTGTAGTATAATCTTGTGTTTGGGAGCATCGAGTGACTGCTTTAAGTGCCAGTAACAGCAAGTACACAGCCTTTCCTGGCCGTGCCTCTTGGTGCTCACCATTTAGAGAAGCAGTGGTTGGCTTAGGGCAAGAGTTGCCCGATTTCCAGAGAGATTTGCTGTTCTCTCATTGTGAATGTTGAAAGTTGCTTAGTGAGAAATCTCTGGAGAAAAACTGTAAAAAGAGATGGTCGTGGTATAAAAGGGGTTCTGTATGGCTTTGCATTTCCCACATTAAAAATCATTTTGCTGTTCCACATTCGTGCTTTAGCAAGTTAGCTGCGTTACCGTCTTACTTGGCAAAAGGACAACAGGGACAACCCAGAGAATAAACTGAATACAAGAAAACATTATTGTCATGAACCAGTGGCAAACTAGGACTGTCCCAAATCTTTCATTTGAAACCTGTATCTCATAGACCTGAGGCCAGCATGGGAGATTGTATCAGGGGTGTTTTGAGATGATGCTGTTCATCTCCATTTGCAACAGGAAGTAGATATTTAAGTATTTAATTCTTCATAAGCTGAGCTTTTCAGTGGGTCATGCCTGCAAATATCAAGAGAGTTCCAAGACCCCAAGCAACAGTCACTGAAAGTACTAAATTTTATTTCATGGTGTTGTAAGCAAAGAGCAACATAAAAATAGCATTTTTCCAAGATGGAAAGCCAGGAAGGAGAGTATACTTGTGCTTGGTTCGTTGTAATGCAGATTTAAGTCCTACAGGAAAAAAAAAATTCACCTTCGGTTTCAGGATCCAGGCAGGTTTTGTGGCATATGAGGTACCATATGGGATGTCGCTGAATTGTGGGACTCAATTTAGCTCTTGCTAAAGCTGTTTTATCTGAGAGATATTTTGAATTGTTTTCATACAGTTCGCAGAAGTTAATAAAATATCATCTGAAACAGTCTCTGAATCCATCAAAAGCATTTTGAATCTCTCCTCTACTGACAGGAAAAAAAAAAAAAGGCTGAGAGCTGTTTAATATTGACTGGCCTACCTTGAGGTGCCAATCAAATCGGCTGTAACAAAGTGACCAGGAAACTTTACAATATTGTCAAGATTTTTACAACTGTCACTTTATTTTAATGCTTTAAATGTTTTAACACAAAAAAAGTCCACGTGTATTTCTGGGAAGCTCTCCACTGACCCCAGCAAAATGGATATGATGCATGACAACTCTGGTAATTTTTGTGCCTGGTACTAGAGTAGTGGAACACCAGATTTTCAAGAAAATCTCGGAAACGGTTTTATACAATTTGTGCTTTCAAAAGCCATAGGCAGGACCGATTTTTTTCCAGCAAGAACTAAAAGTCAATATGGTCAATGTTAGCCGAGGCTAAGTTATGTAAATTCTTGGCTCTTACATTTTTCAGAGAACCTCTGTCGGTGCTTTTTGCATAGTATTGGTACAACTGGTTTTTGAGACACTGAGAAAAAGCCACCCTTAAACCCTAATGTAGACAAGGTGCAGTAACAAGTGGTCTTTCACTATGTAGTTAAGAATTATGAGCTGGTCTTTGGGTTAAGTAGCTGGATCAAGCTAAGTTACGGTTTGTTGGTTTAGGATTTTGCAAGATAGTTATGCTGTTTCATTGGCAAGAAAATATCCTCTTGCTAAGTGAAGAGAGTCTCATCTTTTCTACACCTACATATTCTGTCTGAAGGCAGGCATCGTTGGAGAAGCTAAACCTCACCTACAGGAAGCCCCCGTTGGTGTTTTGATTTTTAACAATCCGAGGTTTTCAAAACTTTTCATAGACTTGTCTATTAAAGACTCGAGACTGTAATCCTAACAGAGAATTGTACAATACAGAGGAAAAACAATCTATGCTTTCTGTACCAGCCCAATACTATCATCTCTCTTCTAGGGTAAGTAAACTCACAATTTTCCATAGAAATTCTTTATCTACCAATTTTGAGGACCTTTAAGGGAAACATCTTAAGGAACGTAAAAGCATCTGGCAGTTGCGTATCATCAATACATACAATAACACCTAAATTTGTATCTTTTAATGATACGCACGAGACTAAATTCTCGATTAGGCATTCTTATCTAGTTAATAAAGAATAACCAAAGTGCCAAGGATACCATTGGTAGTCTGGCTACTTTTTCCAAGTCTCGCTAAGTTGCATTCAGCATTTCAGGTATGGTGTAAGGTTAAAACAACATCAGCCTTTATTGCACATTACTAATTGACAAGGCATAAATAACTATTTATTATTTTTGAATGAGGTGATTATGCGTGAGGTCTTAGCAAATCATTTAATGAAATCATCATGCTACACATGTTAACACTAGAGCTGTACCCTGCTCATGAGGGAGGAAAAGAGAATCATTAATGATATTAATTCCTTTTGCTAATGGAATTATGTCCTGTATAAGAAAACAGGAGAATCCAAGCCAACGTGTTTTTTCAGGTTTTCTACTTCTTCACCACGCTAAACAGTACAGCTTATCAGCACAGTCTTGCCACCTTTACAAGTAGATGCTGTGCGCTTTCTCACATTTCTTAGATTCTTATGCATTTCACGGCTTGAAAATTAGGGATAGCTCTCTATGCATGGGTGTCCTGGGTTTAGCTAAAAACCCAGTGTTGTTTAGTGATTTTTACTTTCCAGTTTAGTGTCTTCTGAAAGGCTGCATGTTCTGAAGTCAGCAGCATGTTTTTGCAGACAGTGTGTGCTGCTGGCAGTGATAACACCTGATGTTTGCAGTCACTGCCTGGGACTGGGATGCAGAAAGGCTCTTGCTGATACTTATTCCTATAGTGACCAAGGCCACTGCTGGCTCCTGTGTGCCACGCTGGGGGTGCTGAGTAGTAAGAGGGGGGCACAAGGAAGTAAAAGGTTGCACCTCTCGGGGGTAATAGACAGGACAGGTGACCAACGAGAGTATTCCATCCCATATACGTCATATCTAGTATAAACTGAGTGATCACTGGAGTTTCGTCCCTTTTTCTTCGTTTTTTTTTTTTTTTCTGCAATGGCTGGTGGCCAGAGAGGACTCCATCTGACCTCCTGATTTTGATCCGGATCCTGAGTTCCCAAATCCAGCTCCCTGTATCCAGCTCCCACCGCCGCTGAGCCTGGGGTTTCCCCAGTGCCTCCTGCTCTGCAGCACCAGTGGGGATTGCTGTCAGGGGAGGGAGTCTGGTTTGATATCAGGCTACTATCTATAGTTGTATATAGTTCTTCTATCTTTTCACCATTATTCCTATTATTTTCATTAAAGTTGTTCTAGCTTTTTTTTCTTCTCTCACCCGTAAGTCTCTCTGCCTCATTCCCTTTTCTCTTCCCATTTAGGGGGGGGGAAGAGGGGGTTAGAGAGCGTCTGTCCACGTTAGTGGCCAACCTAGCCCTAACCCGCGGCAATGGGCCACTTGAGTTTCTTGGGGGAAAATTTGTTTCTGCAGATTGTAATTTTTAAAGAGAAGGGGTTCACCAGACTTCATTTCACCATTTTTCACATGTACCGAGTAAGTTATTTTACCCTTGTTTACTTTTATTTGCCAGGATACCCAACAAAGTCACTTTTTGCATTTTTTTATAAAAAGAAAGAGCAGTTTGATGACTAGCATAAATAGTAAACTGAAAGAACAGGCACTTGAATAAATTCCCACATAACAGATTAGAAGAAACAGTCTTAGTATACATTCAACAACCTTGAACTTTTTCACAGTTATGCTCTGTCAAGGAAAATCATTGTTTGATATACTTGGAACGCTTTTGTTAATTTTAGTGGAAATATGAGTGGAAATTCTTTGGAAGTCTTGAACTAGCAAGTAGTATTTTCATCAACTTTGAAACACTCTTATACATTCTTTAAAAAGTTAAGTGTAATTACATAGGTATTGTTCAAATATGGGTCATTCTTCTTGCTTGATTTTTGTAATTTTAGAAAAAAAGTCTATTATGCTTCTTTTAAATGGTATAGATTGACCAAAATACCACGGGGAAGGTATGTTACTCTGTATTGAACTATAGATAACTATCACCACTGAAAATTTGTAATGAAATTCGTAGTAGCAGGGTTGTCTCTGGTTGAAAAACATTCCACGTTCTGATATATTTTAATGACTACGTCAAAAACTTTAGAGATTTAGACGTTCTGTGACATTCTGAAAGTGCTTCATCAGGATTGTTTAATTCAGCATTCTTGAAATCTTGACATCGTCCCACCGATGTACTAGCACAATCTCTGTAACTCTGGATGTAGGACCTTGAGGCAAAGATTTAACTGCCTTCTCCCAGTTTCCAACAGTGGTGGATGAATCCCCTGTCATCTTGTAACTCAAGTTCACAGGGAGATCTTAAACTCAGACCATTCAGTCAAAATTTTTCTACTTAGTCATTATATTGTGTGAAAACAGCTTTTAAACTTAAGGTGGAATAGGTACTTCTGATTAATTCCTACTGCAGGTTCTTACAATAGAATAATAGTCCTTTCTAATCCAGTTCAGAGCCTCTGAGTTCACAACATGGCATTTTAAGCTCTAGAATAAGAGTTAACAAGGATTATCTATTCAGGAGTGCTTTCCTCATGTGGATGAGCTTAGACTCCTTGCTGATCAGCTCCTCGGTGTCAATATACCACTGCCTCTTTCAGTTTCGACTTGGTTCCAAACAAACCAAGACCAATATTGCCATTGCAGTGAACATGTAAACGCTTACTGATGTTTTACCCTGTGCAAGTTTTTTGTTTGAAAAGAATTCCTTTCCAAAACTTAGTAAAATTTTAGGCTTTTTCTTTTTTTTTTTTTTTGTTATTTTCTACAATAGCTGCTATATTACATTCATTCCCTCCAGAGAAGTAAATCATCTCTAGGCACTGAGGCTGCTCTCAGCATCTGTTGCTGATTGCGTTTCTGATTGACGTTAGCAAAATCTTAGGGAAGTTTGTCGCTCGGGTGGCAGCAACTGATTTGTAAAAGCCTGTGCCCTGAGCAGTGGGGTTGTGCATGACTGCTCTAGGGTGAGCAGGAGCCTCCCACAAAAGTCATCTTTCCTTGGAAGGGAGCACTTGATCACCTGCCAGCTGCTGCAGCATCCCACCCCAGGAGCTCTAAACAAACCTCAGCTATTTCAAATGGTAGGATTGTCCTAGTTTATAAAGGTTTTGATTTGCAATTGAAGAATAAGGCGTTCTGAACGTGATTGTATTTGAACGTTTTTGAGAGCGTCCCCATCAGATTTCCCGTCTTAACCTCCAAGTTGTATCAGGAATGAGCCAGGCTGGGCTCCAGGGCACTGGTGTGGTAATGGGATGTGAACGTTGTGACCTAAGTGAAAAATGTGGATGGGAAAACTATTTCTGTTTGCAAAGAGACAAAATATTTCAGGATCTTTTGGCAGAACACAAAACATGATATTGTGAATCGAATGAGGTGTTATGGTTGAAAAAATTTTGTTCTAAATCTTTGGTCTTCTTAAAAAAAACCAAGGTACTTCAAATTGGAAAATGCTATTTTGAACAAAGCTACATTTAAAATGGAAACACTTCTTGTAAAAAAATCCCTACTTTATTTAACTGAAATTATTTGCCAAATTTGCAGATAGAGTCAGCTTCCTGAAATGATAATGAATGACAAATTTCCTGCTCAGCAAATACAAAATTTTGCCCATCTCTCTGCCAAACACCTTGAAACTCTGCAGAAGAGACAGATAATTGCACTTCCTGCAAGCTCATCTTCACAATTAATTAGGTAGTAGAGATGGGCATGACTCCTGGGCCTGAATTAAGGCAGCATATTTTAGTACCACGACAGATGCCTTAAGGCTTTCCGACCTTTTATTTATATATGTATATATAATTAAGAACTAGAAATATTGTCCTGTTTTCCTCCTAACGAATCTCAGATTCTGATGTAATTGTGTAACTGGCTGTAGGTGCTGGCTTTGAAGGCTTCAGTATGTTCTGCTTACCCCCCAGCACTGCTCTGACAGTAGTCAAGATAAGTTTTCCAATTCCCAATTTTGTGCAGCGCTCCGGCACGGTTACTCCCATTCTACAAACGAGCAGCCAAGTGAAATCTCTGTGCAGTCAGATCAGCTCCTCCCGCGGCCTGGCCTCAGGACACACAAAGGCTAAATGGTGGTTTGGTGCTGCACGACAGAGACGATATTCATATCTGGATGTATTGATGCAAAGAGATTGGAAGTGGAAATCATAGAATCATAGAATGGCCTGGGCTGGAAGGGACCTTAGAGATCATCTAATCCAACCTCCCTGTCACGGGCAGGGACGCCTCTCAACTAGGTGAGGCTACTCAAGGCTCTGTCCAACCTGGCCTTGAACACCTCCAGGGAGGGGGCAGCCACAACGGCTCTGGGCAATTTATTCTGAAGTCTTGCCACCCTCAGACTGAAGAATTTCTTCCGAAGATCTAATCTAAATCTATTCTCCTTCCACTTAGGACAAGTGGAAATGGGTTTATCAGTGGACGCTCTTGTAAAAAGTCCCTCCCCAGCCTGCCTGTAGGATCTCTTCAGGTATTGGAAGGCAGCTGTTAGGTCCTCCCGGAGTCTTCTCAAGACTGAACAATCCCAGCTCCCGCAGCCTGTCCTCATAGCAGAGGTGCTCCAGCCCCTGGATCATCTTTGTGGCCTCCCCTGAACACTCTCCAACAGATCTATGTCTCTCTTATGGAGGACGCTGACCAGAGCAAGACTTTTAAAAGTCCAGCTCAGAACCCTCTTTTTTTTTTTTTTTTTTTTTAAGACAGTTTTGTAGTCTCTTGGCTTGGCAGGTGACAAAAGGAGAACGCAGGGATTTCTTCCTGTCCCTGGGCTTTACTGCTTAGTTAACCAGCTGCAGCAGCACTGTTGTGTTTTCCATAACAAAGGGGAACAGCATATTTTTGATCTGTTTTTTATTAGCACTGTGAAAGAAACAGAAGTTGAGGTTCCCATGAGGAAGAGCTGTGTGTGTATATGTGTGAATGCTGTGAACCACAGTTGGAATAAAATGGTTCTTGTCTCGGTGGAAGAACCTCAGATTGGAGTTCACGCAATACAGAGAATTCCCAGTTCATAAATACCACGTCGCAGTAACTCTATTTAAATGAAAGCTTGTTGAACCCACCCATCCCATAAACTGGGTACGCCTCTCAGTTTTCTAATAAAGGAGGAAGGACTGACATATGATAAAAAAGACTTTTATTTACAGGAACGCTTAAAAAATGTGAATTGATTACTAGGCTGAAAGTTCCAAAGGCACTGGATAAAATCCATGGGGATCCAGTATGTACCTTAAATGGGATACGCCCATGCAGCCTTGCCTGCATGCACATCTGTCTTTCTGCTTCTGGCACTTCTCCAGGTGAGGGGAACGTGCTCTGAGTTTGTGGTTGTTAATCCTGTAGGGTGGCAAATTGTGGCTTCAATAATGGGGAGAGCCAAAAATTGCAGAAAAGTTGTGAAAGTTTGCTGCTACAGATTTTACTGAAGCCCTGACTGAAGCCGGAGCCACGGGTGTGTTTGGATGTGCTCGTTCTTTGGGCTGAGCATACACTGTGTCTGTTGGGCTTTTAGAATTTCCTTTTCCCTCTGTCCACTGGAGAGGGGGAAAAAAAATGCCTGAAGTCTAATACTGCTGCCTTCCAAAAATGAGTGACCTGTTCAGACAAGTGAGATCACAGTGGGGGAGGACTGATTTTAGTTTAAAACTGCAGTGTAGGTCAAACCTCAAATTCTAAAGCACAGTCCTGAACCGTTGTACTAAATGGAAGACGAATGAGAAAATAGGACAAGCGTGTGCTCTCTAGAAGACTCTTGTTCTGATGAGATGCAACCAATTGCTTTTAACCCTCTGGCAAGCCAAAGAAAATTGCCGCCTCCAAAATTTATGAAGTTTCTTCCTTTTTCCATGGATGTATCCAACAGAACTGTAACCCACGGGCAATGTTAACACGAGCTGTGTTATCTGCGCAGCAGGATGCAGTGTTGCTGATAAAGTGAAACTTCCCTAAGACTGATTTGTCAAGAGATAAAAAGGGGGGGGGTCAGGGCATGAATAAATACTCGGGTGTATCAGAGCTGGGGTAATGAAAAAGGGAGTTTGAGTTGAGCATTCTAGCTGCACAATCAGCACATTGAGAAGGAAACTGTAGAAATGAGTAATTGCATTAATGTGCTTGGTATTGTTCGTTAAAGGTCCTGCAAAATTAAACATCTCTGAAAAGTTAAGTACTCTTCCATTAGACAAATTTAGCAGGAAAGTAGTGGGAATCTTTTCCTTTTTTTATTCCCCTCTCAACAACATATTAAACATCACGTATTAAAAACACCTGTATGTGAAGGCCAAGCCCACCTGGTATTTCAGACGGATTTTAGTAATGGACTTGCTGACT
Organism: Trogon surrucura; assembly: GCA_020746105.1. Taxonomy (NCBI): domain Eukaryota; kingdom Metazoa; phylum Chordata; class Aves; order Trogoniformes; family Trogonidae; genus Trogon; species Trogon surrucura. The sequence goes on from CM036621.1 coordinate 43,777,634, forward strand.
TTGTTCCCCAAACCATTTCAGGAGGTGTGTCCCTTTCTCTCACAGAAAGGTGTTACTGGTCTCTCAAACTTGCAGTAATTCTGCTGTCGGTACAAAAAAAGGGGTGCTTTGTACGAGCTTAGATGTGTGTAGTCTGAGCCTCCCCACAGCCTTTGCACAGTTAATCATCAGACAGAGTTTGTTAGAAGGCTCTTGGTTTTTTCTAGATGCTGTTTTTAATACCCAAGTAACTGGGATCAGAATCATATCAAAAAAAAAAAAGACACATGCACAGCCCTCCCCCATCCCAAAAACAACCCCACCAAACAATCCAAATCCTTACCAGTGTATCTAGCCATGTTACATGCATACCTGCTTAACGAATCCGCTCTGTTATCCAGCAACACCAGTGTTATTTTGCCCTGAGAGCTGTGCTTTTCTGAGGAGACTACTCTGAATTTCTAAAATGCTATATGGAACGTATTGACTTTGTTGATGTCTGGCTGATGCTTTCCCATGCAAGGGAATATACCTTGAATGGGATTTGTTCTGCTCTAGTAGTAAGAAAAGCAGACAGAATTTAAGTTGAGTCATGATTTGTTCTCTTTCTGCATTTCACTGACCTAGTAAACCAGCACTAAAAAGCCATTAGACACTATACCTCAATGTCCTCCACAAATTTTTAATCTCTCCTCTAAGGGCATCTATCTATGTATCCTAAATTGTGGTTTTAAGTAGGTAAATCACCCTGTCAGCAAGGCACAAAAAAACTATCCCAAATTCCAACACTAATTTGAAACAAGTCCAGCATCTAAAAATTTACAAAAGTTTAGTGAGAAACTGAGGCCAATGTTACAAGACAGACAGAAACCACAGGGAAACATTGGGTCAGCATTTCATCCTAAGTGAGAGGCAACAGATGGCTGATGATTTTAAGGAGATTTCATGACCAAAGTATTAAGAGGAGGGAGCCTTCCTTTATTTCAGAATTTACCCTCCCACAAGAAGATGGATATTTAAAAGAAAAACATGTCTACCAGTTGTCTATACATGAAAAACATAATAGGGCAAAGAAGAGTGGAATACTAGAAACCAGACTAAGCCAACCTGCAATGATTTTATAGCTAAGGATCCCAATTTAAGCCTCCAAAATACTGAAGTTGCAGAAGAATCACAGAATTTAGAAACTGTTCAATCTAAACACTTCTGATAGCATTCTTATTCAGACAGCTGTGCTATTTAAAAACAATTCTGTAAGAAACTGGGATGGTTTTTGCATGATTGGAATATTCATAAGTCGGTGACTAGTACAACTAAATCTCTTCTAAATGAGATCCTTACAGATTTGCAGTGGATGTTTCTCTGAATGGAAGTTGCCATGGTTACAGCACAATTCCGCACGGAGCACTTTTTCATCACAAATCCTTACACATATATATACACAAAGAATTTGAACACTTTTTTTCCCCCAAACTTCTTTTGAAATGAGTGCTACAAGGACAGTCTTGCAGGAGAAGTCCATACTTGTGCCTGAACACAGAGGTGGCCCAGCTGCACCCAGAGTCATCGGATGATTCGCACTGGGGTGAGCCTCCAGAGGTCTCCAGAGTCAGCTGTCACGTAACACCAGGTTGCTTGAAGGGTCTTGAAAACCTCCGAGGCTCCTTGTGTAAAGACAAATGTCTTCTGAGCAGCTAGCTGTCCTGCTGAGGGGGTGTTACTAAAACAATTTTTTTCTTTATTACCCTGCTGCGTTTTATTGCTCTGGCTGCATCGGAGCGTGCCCTGCTTACTGAACAGAATGGTAACTCTCCTACAGTCCTGTCAGGAAATGCCTAGAGCTCAAGAGATCCTGCTTGTCAATGTTTAAGATAAAATCAAACATCTAAACACCGATCTATCTATTAAGCAGTCTTCATGGGTTTTTGTGTCTGGACAAGGTTTGTTTTATACGTTCAAGTACTGAGGATTTGTTTGGGTGAAGGCTTTATGCTGTAATTTGGGGTCAAAATAGGAAATTTCCCAAGGTTTTGCTTTATGACTCAAAGAAGAAATTGAAACGAAACTTAAAAAAAGTGAGAAGGCGAGATAGTAATTGGTTAGGAAGTATTAAGGTGGCACCCCTTACGTGATGCTTTCACTAACTGATTGCAGACCTCTGGGAAAATAGTTTGCTTGACTTTTGTGTGGTGAATTCAATCACCAGCAAACCCCAAGGAACAGAGTCAGTCAGTAAGTTTCCATTGTGCCTGTCTGCGATGTACCGGCTCTTCAGGCAGCCAGAGCACAGGTTTTGCTGGCTTGTTCCTGGAAACATGGGAGGCTTAAGGGAGATCTCCGACGCTGTGACTACAGCTGCTGCAGAGGGTGTAGAGCAGCAAGATTTATTAAAAGTGGGGGAGTGTTTTTATTAAAGAGAAGGTAATTGCATTTCCAAATTATATGATGGTCCTAACAGTTCTTTAGAGCCATCCTGCTGAAAGCAAGCCACAAAACCTGTTCTTCATTCACCCTTTCAGGATATCCTTAACTCCTGTAATAGAGTTCTCCGTTTATATAGGCTCAAACATAGTTGCTTAGAATATTATTTCTGCTACAACTCTGAAAATGAAGGAGGAGTGTTGGTTTTTTTTTCACCAGTTTGATAAATTCACAAATAACCTAGACTTTTAAAATGACTTTTCCTGTGATTCTCATGTGACTAATCTAGCCCAAGGCTTCTTGGTGTGGTTTAAGAGACAAGGTGAAATCTTCTTGCTACTTCTCCCTTTGTTTGATATGCAGAGTTTTCAAAATATTTTCTGGTCAGCTCTGTAAATGGCCATTTAAAAATGAAACTCTGAGCTCATTTAACAATCTCCCTGTTGAACCTATGACTCGTCGGCACTGCTTCCACTACTTTAATGCCTTTCAGATTCTTCCAGTAGCAAGGAGAGGATTTTAATAGTTATTTCCTTTATCTTTCAACAACTGGAAGATCTAATCACTGCTGAAAATCTTCTGGGCTTTTATTAAGTTAGCTCTGATCTATGTAATTTGTAATAAAGTTCATTAAAGACTTCATTAATTTTTTATCAATCTATAACAGTCTTATCACTGCTGTTTTTATTAGCCGAGATATAATTAACAAGGTTTGACTTTTTAAATTTGAGGGCAAGTCATTTACCTGCCCTATCACCACTTTTATAATAATTACATTTTGCTCTGTCAGATGTGAAATGTTTCTCTTCTTATCCATCAGTTCCAGTGATTAGGACCCCATATTTCAGACCAAGTGCTTGCACTGATGTTTTGATCTCGGCAGTTTCTGTTCTCGTTAGCTGACTGATTCTTTGGTCTTTTCCCCTTTCCAGGAGAATCAAGGTTTTTTGATACTTCTGACTCTAAAAAGACAAAGAATATTCCCATTGACCTGCAGCTCAACCGTGAACCCTGAAGGAACTGATATCAACCAGGTATTTGTCCGTCTGCCTTCCCTAGAGCTCTGTGGCCCGCCCTTGGGCCTTTTCACAATGTGAAAACCCTGTGGAGGTATGTTGCATATCAAACCACAAGTCGGGGCAGTGATTGGGAGTGTTGTGTAGAATAGGGTTCTGTAGCAATTTTCTGTGCTCTGGTAAAACATTTCCACTCCCTAACACACCATCTCCTGTGCAATACCATTACCCACTTGCATTTGACTTCAGATCTCTATGGGTGATTTCCAGAGAGACCGTTCCAGCGCTGTTGGCTGTGTGGACCCATTAACAGCCCAGCAGATCACCTGGACCGTTCTGTTACAGACTAGAGCCTAGCAGTTCGAGTAGGCCATGCCTCTGTGAGTGATGAGCCATACTCTTTTTAAAATAAATTTGTAGGAGGTAAATAATAGGTAGGAATTAAAGACAATGTTGGGAGGTGATGTGGGAGAGGAGGGAAAAAGTGATGGTTCTCTGGCTTGCCTCAGGTTATTGATCTTTTTTCATTCAATAACCTAAAACCAGCTACAAGAAATAATGAATGTATTTTCAAAGGAAAAAATGAAGCCAGTACCCATTCCTTTTTTCTTTCAGAACTGACACTCATAGTCACTCCCTCTAATACTCTTTAGTAGTAATTAGGGAAGAAAGGTGATCTTGCATGAGAAACCATGTTTTATTTGGGATTATTATTATAGCTTCCTCCTTTGCCCTCTTCCATTTGTATTCGTTCTTGGTAGAGCAAAATAGCTGTGTAAAAGGCATCGGCGCTGTTTGTACGATAACCCTGAGCCTTCTGGTGCCGCAATATTTGGAGCCCTTTGTGCCACAGGAGCATTTCAGTGGAGAAAGCGGAGCAATGCGCTTGGAAGGCGCAGATGTTTGGCACACCAGAGTGAACTCTGGTACAGACACAGCGACCTGACAAATATGTGTATTGTCTCGAATGCCTCAAGTTCAGTGGTTTTAATCCCTGCCTTTGTGAGGATTTTGACAAACCGTTCATTTGAAGGACTTCTGAGATGCAGGGGTGACACCAGTTCACGGAGTGGTTTTCAAGCTGTGTCGGTTTTGCTTCCTTTTTAATACTAAGGAGAAGGTGTGCAGGGAGGCTGAGAAGGACCCTTTGCACACATTTTCACAGAATCACTGAATGCTGGGGGTTGAAAGGGACCTCAAAAGATCATCTAGTCCAACCCCCTGCCAGAGCAGGATCACCCAGAGTATATTTGATGTTCTGCTTTAAAAGATTTGATTAATATTAGACAAGAAAACCTTGACTATCACTTTTTTGTTTGAGTCTGCACAGGACGGTAATACTGCACTAATTTAGCAATACCAAATCTGAAGGACAGTTCAGAATCAGTGTTATGTTGCCACCCCCACTGCTTTTTCAGAGCTCTATGGAAATTTAAATCACGTATCTTCAAGTTTAAGCCCACTGCACTCATTCTGGGTTTTAGCTTTTTACACTTGAACATTTCAACAAGTGCCTGTTACGCACACAGATAACAGTTATTCTCCAGCCAGCCAGGACCCTCACTAGAGACCCACCAAACACCCTAAGAACATAAGTGTGGCTAACAGAAACCAACCCAGCTAGACAGAGAGGCAGGAGATACTAGAAGTTTCTTTTGGCCTCCTGTAGTTTTCTGGACACACCACGCCCAGTGAAACCTCTGTCTTAATCACTGTCCAGGGAATATGTTCCCCTGAGGTCAGATATCCTCCTTTTGCTGCCATAACTAGCTGTGAGCAGCCTTTTTGACTTGATTAGCAAGTTCACAAAAGCAAACAAGAGACTGATCCTGAAGGAATAGACACAGTTCATATTTGCGTTACTCTTCTTCAAAACAAAACCGTTCCAGAATCTGCGGGAAACCACATCTCAAAATTCATCCCACTTTAGAACTACAGTGTTTTTATTCCACACTCAAGCCAACTTCAGTCTAGTTAGCCGAGGCGTCAGCAACACTGACAGCCGGCAACATCAGCGTGGACCTACCATCACACACACAGACCCTTCAGCAATTCCCACCGTCTGCACGGAGGCATCTCCATCAGCATAAGCATTTGCACCCAAGAAAAGTAGTTGTGCGCCAGCTGCGATATTCATACACATGCTCACCTTTACAACCATTTAGACGGCTGCATTCATATCTCTTTGTAAGATTATTTTTAATATCACAGCTTCACTGATCCTGTTCTAAAAAGATCTAATCCTGCTTTTAATTGGATCTTCTTATCAGTATTTGATGTGGCTAACGTGTCACCACTGAACAGCTTTTATCAAATATCACCAGTAAGCAATATACCCATCTGTTGAGGAGAGATACATTAGGAAAACTACACAAAACCAACTGCAGAATGTAAAATAATCCAGAAGAAATGTATCAATGCTGGACAGGAACAGAGGTTCCTCTGATAGCACTTTTCACTGAAATCTAAGGACGACCAGGCAACTTCTGAAATGCCTCACTTGACTGTCGCTTGCTTCCAGGACGTTGCGATTTGTATTCAAGTTTGTAGGAGTTAGTCAACTCAGCCTGAGTAAGCAGCCCTTATTTACATATTAACTTTAAACAAAAAATAAAATCTGAAGCAAAGCCAGTAAACTACTTTGCTCTTTACAAATTCTGGCAAAACTGATCTTTCCCATTTATCTACCAGAGCTCTTTTAAAAAGCTATTGGACTGACACAGTTACTAAATCAAGGAAAATATAGGTGAGCTTTAATTTTAATAGCATGGAATTACCTAACATCTTGTAATCGCTAAAGGGACATCCTTGTACTTTTTAGGTCACTGAGGTATTTTGTCTCTTGCTGTTGACAGCCTACATTCAAGTTACAGTCAAACACCAGTATTTAAACGCACTTTTTTCCACCTCCAAACTGACTTTTTCAACTGTCTGTTGTCTCAGTGCTTACCTGCTTATTCCCACAGCAAGTCTCCAAAAACTCAGTGTTCATTAAAGTGTCTAAATGACCTCGGAATAATAAATTCAAGGTAAAATTAGATGCATTTTGTCAAACACCCATTTGTCAGGAACTTTAATCTGACCTGTGAAGTATTTAGATTTCACCCTAACACATCAGGTGACTGATGGAACCTTCTGAAATTTTGGGGACTATTTTGCAGATTGTATACAGACGTATGTCTGAATTTACTCATCTGTATATAAATGCTACAAAATCTGGTGCATTTCAATCACAGCTTCTCAACTGAATGTTGCTTCTGTTAAAGAACTAAATCAAAACTCAGGTCTAAGTACAACTAATCTTGGTTTAGACACAGGTCTGAATTTCACAGTGGAGATGGATCTGTCCTATTCTTAATCCTCAGCGAACCAATTAATCCCTAGTGAACCAATCTCAAATCTGCAAGAAAAATAGATGATATTTTTAAGTGAGTATCAGTCACGTGTCTGTAGCCAATGCTGTCAATGTTGAGAACCTTTCCTTAAATTTGAATTTTAAAAAAATCTGTCCTGTGATCAAATTGCTTTTCGGACTGAGCTACGTTTGAATAACCACTCTGCTGTATTAAGTTCTCCAAGGTATGACTTGTGGCTTTTCAAAAGTAATTTTTCCTCAAAAATTACATAAATACCTGCACATTCAAATCAACAGGGATTCTGATAGATTTGTTTTTCAAATCTCTTTGTTCTTGACAGCCGAAATAAGAAATACTTTATATTTTCTAGTGCACCAGAATTACCGGTTTTTTATGTCCTCTAAGAGGGAACCTATGTCCAACCTGTGAACCTCTCTGATCATGTAAACAGCAAGAGGTGTAATGCTCAGTTCAAGTTACCAAAACATGAGTGAAAAGACATTTTTAGAATTTTCTTTACTATAATATATAGTCTATATGGTTGCTAAGTGCACACACATATGGAAATAACAGCCAGCAAAGAGAGTAGAGGTGTGATGCATTTGCATGTAACAGATCTTTACTGTTCTCTTCCCATAGCTGTATTTCCTTGGGTTTTAATCTAGTGCCTTAAGCCCCCAAGCAATCTCAGGCAGCCAACAATTAAAGCTCTGTTAAAAATGTCTTCATTTCCTCTAAGTATGGAATTTCCCCTAATCTTGCATATGTTAGCTTAGTGGGTGGCTTGCTCTTCGCGTGTTTTTAGAGCTACACCTCCAATAATGGTGATTGATTAGTAAGTAACAAAGCGACTTGTGGAAAAAATTGGCGCCAGAAATGTCACTTTCTCTGTGTTTCCCCGTAATTGAAATCTCAAGCCCAGTTTCAGTTCAAGGCAGAGGGAACTGGAATGTTTCAGTGGCTGTAAGCTCATCTGCTTCTATCCCCACGCCAAGCCTGCCTTCCCTGCCAGCCTTGGTCGCTCTTCTCTGTTTCCTGGTCCTTGTTCAAGTCTCCTCTTGTTCAACACATCACCCAGGTTCTTGACAGGCTTCCATGTGTTCCTGCAGAACCTTGAGATCTGGTTGCTTCTGTTCCCCTGCGAATTTTTATCTGTTCTTTGTCTCTTGCTTTTTCATATGCCTGGATGTTGCGCATTAATACCAAAGTAAAATCACTGAGAAAATATGCAGCAGTGCAACTTGCTGCTCATCAGCACTGGGACAACTCTGCAAGACTCACAGAAAATAGAGGCAAGTTTTTCCTTTGATAAAGGTTAAATGAGGTTTTTTCCTTTGCTAAAGGTTAAATGAGCAAGTATCCTGGAAAAATTCTTGGGCCAGTTCTGAATTCCACCATAGCACAAAAGAATTGGAAATGCAGCTCAAGATAGGAAATACAGGTCCTTGACATTCTGTTGATGTAACATACTGCAGAATTCTCCAGAGAGCGATGAGAAGAAATAGGTTTCTCTTACAGAGCAGGCTATGAAAAGAAGATACAGAAGATTATTCCAGCTACACAGGAAAGCCTGGATTGAAATTAAACAATGACAAGCTACACATATTCCTTACACTCCTGACAGCTACTTAACAACATTTGTGCTCTGGCCGGATAAATCATGGAAAGCGATGCTCTGTCACAAAGGCAGGCCATGATCAACATTGAACTGCTTTACCAAGCACATCTGGCTACTCCTAACACATCTAAAATAGCTGCTTACTCTCCGTTACACAGTTATCAGTTTCTAATCCTTTTATAGACCATAACCTAGCTTTAGGCCTTTCCTCATCCATAGCTACATCTCTAATTGAGTTTACTCAGCAGGTGAATTATGCAGTTGTCAGTAACAAACCTGACAGACTCATTTCTCTACTTCTCTAACAGCTAGCCGTGCGAGCAGCACCTGGCAGACTCTTGCTATTTGTCTGGCAGCTCGACATTTTTCTTCATTGTCTGCCTACCGTACTCTCTATCTCAAGGGTAACTTGCAGGTCTCTACGGCTTCCTGCAATTCCTATAAAATACACCTATAATGAAAAGTAAACCAACCTCTGATGTAGACGAACTCATGAGTGCTTACTGTTGCTACTCGTATTCCAGGAAAGCTGAGGTGGGAGGGTGAGAAGTGCTGGAAGTGGCTGCGTATCGCTGCTTCTGAGGTGGTAACGCTGTGTCTGAGCCGGGGAGCAGCTCCGATTTTAGTACCAGCTCATTTGCCACGGAGCATTTTATCCACTGAGACTAGATAAAGGGTTTGACCCTCGTGCTCATGAAAAGGGAGGTCTTCCTCAGGGTGAAAGCTTACTGTGGTGCAGGCTCACAATCTGCTCTGCTCAACAAAAAATCATGGGTTTGGCCCGCGATAACTTCCAGCAGGTGTTTAAATTGTTTGCTTGCGTTGCAAGGGTGTAAAAACAATGTTTTCAATACTCCCTCTCACAGAGTCACAGAATCACAGGATGTTAGGGATTGGAAGGGACCTCGAAAGATCATCAAGTCCAATCCCCCTGCCAGAGCAGGAATGCCTAGATTATGCTACATAGGAACGTGTCCAGGCAGGTCTTGAATGTCTCCAGAGAAGGAGACTCCACAGCCTCTCTGGGCAGCCTGTTCCAGTGTTCCGTCACCCTCACTGAGAAGAAGTTTCTTCTCGAGTTTAAGCGGAACCTCTTATGTTTCAGTTTCAGCCCATTACCCCTTGTCCTATCAGTGGTTGTCACCGAGAAGAGCCTGGCTCCATCCTCGTGACACTCACCCTTGATATATTTGTAAACATTAATGAGGTCACCCCTCAGTCTCCTCCAAACTAAAGAGCCCCAGCTCCCTCAGTCTTTTCTCATAAGGGAGATGCTCCACTCCCTTAATCATCCTAGTTGCCCTGTGCTGGACTCTCTCCAGCAGTTCCCTGTCTTTCTTGAACTGAGGGGCCCCGAACTGGACACAGTATTCCAGATGGGGTCTCACCAGGGCAGAGTAGAGGGGAAGGAGAACCTCTCTTGACCTACTAACCACCCCCCTTCTAACACACCCCAGGATGCCATTGGCCTTCCTGGCCACAAGGGCACGGTGCTGGCTCATGGTCATCCTGCTGTCCACCAAGACTCCCAGGTCCCTTTCCCCTACACTGCTCTCTAATAAGTCATTCCCCAACTTATACTGGAACCTGGGGTTGTTCCTACCCAGATGCAAGACCCTACATTTACCCTTGTTATATTTCATTAAATTTTTCCCCGCCCAACCCTCCAGCCTGTCCAGGTCTCGCTGAATGGCAGCACAGCCTTCTGGTGTGTCAGCCACTCCTCCCAGCTTGGTGTCATCAGCAAACTTGCTGATAGTACTCTCTAGTCCCTCATCCAAGTCATTGATGAATATATTGAATAATACTGGTCCCAGTACCAACCCTTGAGGGACTCCACTGGATACAGGCCTCCAACCAGACTCCGCCCCATTGACCACGACTCTTTGGCTTCTTCCCCTTAGCCAGTTCACAGTCCACCTCACTACCCGAGAGTCTAGACCACACTTCCTCAGTTTAGCAGCAAGGATGCTGTGGGAGACTGTGTCAAATGCTTTACTGAAGTCAAGGTAGACCACATCCACCGCTCTGCCATCATCTATCCACCTTGTTATATCCTCGTAAAAGGCTATGAGGTTAGTCAAGCACGACTTCCCCTTGGTGAAGCCATGTTGACTGTCTCTAATGACCCTCTTATCCTTGATATGCCTTGAGATGGCACCAAGGATAAGTCGTTCCATCACTTTCCCAGGGATGGAGGTGAGGCTGACCGGTCTATAGTTTCCCGGGTCCTCCTCCTTGCCCTTTTTGAAGACTGGAGTGACATTTGCTTCCCTCCAGTCCTCAGGCACCTCTCCTGTCTCCCAAGACTTGGCAAAGATGATGGAGAGTGGTCTAGCAATGACATCAGCCAGCTCCCTCAGCACCCGTGGATGCATCCCGTCTGGACCCATGGATTTATGGATCTCCAGATTGCTTAATTGGTCCCTAATCCAGTCCTCATCGACTAAAGCAAACTCCTCCACTGCCCTGACTTCCTCTGGGGCCTCAGGGGAACGGGGCTCCTCAGGACAGCCTCCGGCAGAGTAGACAGAGACAAAGAAGGCATTCAATAACTCTGCCTTCTCTGTATCATGTGTCACCAAGGCACCCACCTCATTCATCAGTGGGCCTACATTGCCTCTGGTGCGAATTTCAATACTCCGTTCATTGCTTCCCTGAAGGGTGCCATTAAGGCAAGCTGTTTTCACTGGCGCTTTAGCTTCCCTGCAATTAGTTTCACGACATTTCCTAACTGAGTGAAAAAGCATTTCCACAGGGTTATGGTATAACACAAAATCTTCTGTTCTCCTGATTGTTTGCAAGCATGACTGGCACTCCTAACACTTGCCAGAATCATCATAACCTTTGTTTCTCAGGACAGTTAGAGTATCTCAAATGAGAAATCTCAGCTTCTGAAGAGTTTCAGAACCATATTTTTGTTTCTAACAAACACCTTAGCAAAAAGGGCCAGTATTTTTAGATAGTGTGTGTGTCTTTGAGTGCTAATGGCAGTTTATCTAACTAACCATGAATTGTAGTTAATCATGCCAGTGTTTTCATCATATATCACCTGTTTTCCCTTTTTAATTCCAAGTGGGTTTCCTGGGCAAGGCAAATTTACAAATGTAAAAATCACAGAAATTACAAAGCAGAAATACTCCAGATGCTGAGCTTTCCCAAATCTGCTTATTCCTATGACTGTAATTAATGGTACTAGTAATAGATGTGGTGCCCTTGTCATTGAAGCACATTATTTCTTAAATAAATCTCAGTGTGTCTAAAATATTTAATCGGATTCAGTACATGAAAGTACTGCTTCTGAGCCAGAGAATAAGAAAAAAGCTGCTGCAAGTTCATTGTATTCGAACTGAGCCTCAGCTCAGATTTAGCCTATTTCTTTCAGATGGCTAAACGAGGTTATCTCAGTAGAACTCAAATCAGAATTTAGTGACACACAAAACCATGAAAAAGTGAAAGTTTGCTACCTAGAATATTACTTGATTCTATTTTGGGCCACTGAACTGTGTTGGCATCCCAGAGCACTCAGGTGGGATCATTAAGCATGTAAGTTGTCCTGAATCTCAGTGACTTGGGAGAATTGGAGAGAAATACGACCTTCAGAGAGACAGAAAATGTGCCTAAACCAATAGTTTGTACAAGGTTTTTTTTGTGTTACAGAACCCCAGCAAACTGCAAATCTAAATACGCTTCTATTATGTAGCGATCAACATAAAAAATTCCATTATCAGAGCTAATAGTTTTGTGGTAGATAAGGCATGATCAGAATATGCTGTCTTCCTTGTCTATATTAATGTCATCTTCCCGTTTGATAACACTAAAACCTTTTTTTATTAGGAGATTAGGCAGATTTGACTTGGAAGATATACATACATTCTAGTACATACAACATTCTTGAAGGTGCTTTTTCCTCTTAAGTTTAGAATGTGCTTGTTCCCCAGAAAATTCCCTGTGGTGTATGCATTTTTGTTTTAAACACGTAGCTGCTTTTCTTCTCTGAGGCAGAATTGCTGGGCAATTACTTTTAATTTTAATTTCCTTTTGGATAAAATTTTAATCTACATCTGCTAGAGGCACAAGAAGCTCTAAAGTGGGACTGCTAGTGGAAAAAAATCTTTTGGAATGATTTTTTTTCCAGAATAAAATTAAGATTTGGGGATTTTGTGTAAGAGGTGAGGCACCGTACTGCAGCACATCCTCCTCTTGTTGCTTTATACAAGCACTTCAGAATAATACTCCTTTAACCTTGTTGGTGTGTCTTGAAAGTTTATATACACAGAAAAAAAATCGACATAATTTTTAACTTAACTTTCTAGTGAGGACAAGTACTGCATCATTCTTATTTTGATGAGTCTACTACCACTCCTTGCCAGAGATGAACATCAGACTTCTGTCAGTTAGAGAAAAATACAGTTAAATCTTTCTTCTCTGAGCAGAAAATGCTAGGAAGAGCAACTGTTCCCCTCAGCCCTGCTCAAAAGAAGGCCAGAGGGGTTCAGTTCTTTGCCTTTCTCTAATTCATCTCTATGAAGCTACTGTTCAAAATGATACTTCGTAAAGAGCAGCAATGTAGGGACAGCAGCAAAGCACAAGGAAAGACTGTCACCTTAAAACACTGCTGGCAAACCGAAATTTATTAGGGCTTCATTGAAGACTATGACTGAATTTGAACAGAAAAAGAGAGCTGGTGGTAAAAAAAATAACATAAGCCCTGTTAAGTCACTGTTGCAGAAGTACATGGCGTCTGTCTGCATGAGAAACGTGCTATCTGAAGATCTGTATCCTTTGCCCTCTCAAGCCAGTGACAAAAATGAGAATGTTTGGCGTGTGCTCAAAACGAGCAGGATCCCAATCTCTTCCTTCTGAATAATTACAGTTAATGAAGGTGCTGTAACAGAACTGAGGCATTTATAGTTGTTACATAAATTATCGTTACATGTTAGTGCTTTCATGTGAAAATATTGTGCTATTGAGGTTCGCAAAAGACTGTGTAAGTGCTGCTTGCACTGTTACTATACAAACATAGATTCTGTGATCAGAGGCTCGTGAGACTAAACTGACTTAGGGTGGACCGAGAGCCTCTGGCAACAGCTAGTGGCAGATGTCTAAACAAAGGGAGTGGAAAGTGAGCACATGTACATGGACAATTTCCTTGATATACCTTCCCAAGTTCCTACAGTCTTTTTCTTAGGAACTTCCTGAAGGAATTGCCCATGGTTTTGTGTTTAATAGGCTTTTGGTATGTTTATATAAGTTATGTATATTGTGTGGAAATAGTTGTTCTCCTTTGCAAGGATGTGACAAGAATAGGTGTAAGCGTGAGATTACGTTAGTAATGCAAAAAGAAACATTGAAGGGTCGCCTGGTCTACAGCAAGCCAAACAGAGATCAGAACTTCAACTTGCTTTTTTCATTCTGCAGTCACGTATGTACATTAGCTATCTTAAGGAATGGAAGCTCTCTGACAGTTTTCAAATTCTCTCCTAGGAGGGAACAGCTGATCGTGGTTCCACGCACCGTTCAGCCATGCTGAAGCCAGAGCAAGACCAAGGTAAGCATTGCTCGCAGACTGCACCATGTTAATAATTAAAGAACTTCAGGCATCATTCTATCACTGATCTTTATGTTCCCCACATACAAATATCCTCTCTCGATGTATTGCTAAAAATAGGAATACAGCACGGCCATACTAGGTCACGCCGATTGTGATTTCTCTTCCGCCTGTGATGCCAAGGGAAGAACACAGGGACAGGCAGAATGTCCGTGTATGTACAACTGGTATTTCCCAGCCTGCAGTCGTTGGCAGACCAGGGACGTTTTGAGATCACCATAGTTTTGACAAAGGTTTCCTACTTCTGGAGTTCCCTTTTCTGAGAGACAGGCACTAGAAAAGTACCTTCATTCACTTTGCTTTTGTGACTGTTACTAAGCATGAAGTTGAGTTTTTCACACAAGTGTCATAATACCAAGATTTCAGAGTCATCAGTTCAGCCTGGAACTGATCATTTCATGTGTGATTGCTGCACGTAATTTGTTTAATTTATTTATATTCAATTTCATCTGCTATCTTATTTGCGCGGTCGCTTGATCTTGTAAGGTTCTTTTGCAATTCTGGCTGTGTTTTTGCAAACTATGAATCTCAGAACAAGTAGGAAGTATTGTATGGACACTGAAAATGAAGCGGGGAGAAGCCGTATTATAAATGCCATACAATGCAACAAAAAGTGTATTTGTGGTTTTGGGGAAAAAAAAGCAGATCACATAAGACTACAAAAAATCAACAGATTTTGACCATTTTATTCTAAAATAGAGAAAACAGTTTATGCAGAATTACAAGAGCAGTGGATGTGATCCACTATGTTTGGAGCAGCTTCTCTTTCAGTGGTAGCACAAATAGTTAAGTAGGAATGAGATAAGAAAGACCACATAATATGATCACATTAGAGGAAGTAGTACTGGAAATCTGGTGAATGTCCTGCCCCATTTTACCCCCTCTACAGCCATTGAGCTTTAGATGGTTTATCACCACACCTTCGGAGATTATTCTGTTACTAAATTTCGTACTGGTTATAGAGGAAATAAGCTCTAATATTTTTAACCAAATATTTTTATATCCTAACCAATTGTAGAAAACAAGTAAAAGACAAACAATGGGATCTTTCCTTAAAGATACTATTGGATTTTAGCAGGTAGTACACTGTAAATGACTCCTTGGAAATGTGGCCATTAAGGGCAACTCCCTATCACAAAGCTTAGACAAACACAGTTCTAGGAATATTGCTTGCTTTTTTGCTGGGTAATTGGCATTTCTGGGAGTAAGGATTTTGAATCACACACCAGGTAGAAACGTTACGGTGACACCAACCTCTTCAGCTACATAAATGTAACTATAGATGCTCAAGTGAAAGGTCATCTTCTTCCTTTGATTGTACTGGCACCAGAGTGCATGAACAGGTTAAAGGTCTTTTCTCCTTTCTGGCCCAACTTCAGTGGCTGCTGGGCCAGCTCTAGTGCAGCCTCCTGGCAAAGCCTTGTGCGGCGTAACCCCAAAATATCCTGTATTGAGGCTAGAATGACCAGGGCTAGACTAGACTTCAGCTCAAAGGATAAGACTGCAGCCATGGAAAATGTTTCATCATTGTCTTCCTCGGTGGCTGACATGGAAAGGAAAAGGGTGGTGGGATGCTGACTACATACCCATAGTCACTTAAAAGGAAAGCTGAAAAGCATCAAGTGCGCCTGTAAGTCGCTAGAGAAAATCACTGTGCATTTTAAAATATGTTAAAACATGCATACTTACGTGGCTGGCTGGATTTCCTACAGAATGTATTGTGGAAATACTGGACCAGAAGGTTTCCTTGTTCATCATAATACCTGGTGTAACTTATTAGGATGCCACTGATGTTGCTAGCATTAGAAGCAGGGCCATGTCTGGAAGCAGTGTTCCTTTAAATCCGTGTTAGAAATCAATATCCGGAAGACTTTTCAAGGCTGGAATACGATGTGGTTGTAAAACAAACAAAGGAGCAGCAGTGTCATGAATGACAGCTTTACTAAAACATGAGGCTTCACCTAAGGCCAAAAATCTTGTGTAAGTGGAATAAAACTGCCAGTAATGATCTTGTCATTAATGTTTAATTATGCATTTCGTTATGTAAAGTTCTTATTGTAAAGGAATTCATTAGTAACAATCAGAATGCCTCTCTTCTAATCTATATGCACCTGTTCTTAATTACCACAGTGTCGAAACGGATACTGGGAAGTGCTTCGGTACTTCACATTCTCCACCATGTGCCATACACAGCCAGGATTACACCACCTCCCGTGAGCTCTGCTGACACTGGCTATACCTCCTGCTGCTCAGCACCAGACAGCTCTTAGCAGATGATCACGTTAACTTGACATCTGCTGAAGTGTGTTCCTCTTTGTTCTGAAATGAGGTCAAATCACATCTTCATGTAAAATCCAAGTTTCATAGTGAAGGCAGAAGCTATCCGAATTCGTATCAAACTGATCTTTATAAGCCATTTTAAAATAAAATAACCTTTTTCTGTTTTCTGTTTAACTTCTCCCTTCTAGAGTCTCTGTCACTATTACATATCACCAATATAATATATGTAATATACATGGCATTCATTACCATATTATGCCCTGACAGAAATAGTTGCTAGGGATAGTAACGATGCACCAACAGCAAGCAAGCTGGCCTCACACCTTTAATGTAAGATGGCAGACTAAAAGCCCATTATCCATTCAGTGCTCACATGTACCCATTCGACTCTGAAAAGATTTCTTATTTGTAATTTTTCTTCCTAGCCAGACATTCTGTATAGAAAGTCCAGTTTCTGTAATCAACTTTAAATGGGTAATGGTGCTTTCTCATGGAATTCATGGGAATTTTTCTGGATATGTATCAGTGATTACGTTTAACAAGCAACCCTTCAGCAAGCCAACAATCCTTAAAATAGTAACCGTTTTAACTTCAGCAAAGCGTCGGTGAGGTTAGAGAGCTGCTCGGACCCAGCAGCAAACACAGCAGTAGAATGAGAACCCTCCCACATTCTCCTTTTTCCTCTATCGTTTTGGTTTTGAAACTACATAGCCCCCCCCCCCCGAGATTTCAAACTGCTTCCTACTTCAAGCTGTTAAAGCTTTATGGTTTGTGGTAAATTGAACCTCAAGCACATGGGGCACCTGTGGGAAGCCAGACACGACTTTCTAAATTGTATCCAGTTCCTCAAGCATCAGGCAGGTGTTAGGCATGCTCCGGGCAAGGTGTGGCTTCAGGTGTCCTTCCAGGTACCAGACCTGCTCTGCTTTCGTCTTAGGTGCACTTGAGTCAGACCAACCGCGCCGCCTTTCCCTTGCTCTCTTCTCTGACTATCCTCCCACTTTTTCTGGCTACAGCAGCATTAGAGCAATGGCTCTGTGTGATGAACGGTCTTTAAACCACTTAAATCCTCTGATCTGATCCTTGCAGTTATGCACATTCTGAGCAAAAGAGTTTTGACATACGCTGTCCTGCACCCGGCCCACAACTCACAGTGTGTTCTTGCCCTGTGAAAACTAAAAGATGGAAAGTGAGGAAACAGCAGGGCACGGATATGGTAGCAGGAAATATTAGCGATAGTCCATGTAGCCTTTTTAGCACTAAAAAACCTGACCCATGATACGCTAATACCCAGAAATAACAGATCAACCTGATTTTCATAGAATCCCAAATGAAAGTTCCTTCCCAGTTATGACATAAAGGTGTTATAAACAATAATAATAAACTATAGCATCTATAACCATAATAAACTATAGCATCTGTAGTTCTCGGGTGCGTTCTCGTACACAGACTGAAGTTTTCCAGTGCCTCCTGTACTAGATGTACTAAACATTTGCTGGTATCTCAGGATGATGCCCCAGGTATTGCCTGTGAGATTCACAAGAAGGTGAAAGACAGCAAAACCACCTTCATAATGTGGGTCTAGGAGGAGGAACCTTCAAAGAAAAACTAACTTGTGTAATAAATACACAAAAAGTGTAAGAACCCAGCAGTGCTCTCAATTGTGGGAAAGCTAGGATTTGGATTTAAACGCTTCAGACTCAAGTAAACACTAACAAACAAAACTAGCACTGGTGAAAAACAGCTAAGGCTTGCTTCTAGTGCAAATTAAAGGTGGTTCTCTAGGGGTTTTTTTTCTGAAATATGACTTATAGATGCAACATATGTAAGCCATATCTTAATTGCATTGCTCTGATCGTCTGCCTTTAATGTACATTTTTAAATATGAAGCTGGCAGCCCAGTGGCATTCATTTAAAATGTTTATTTAAATTATTGTTTTGCATCCATTTCTGTAATTTTAATTTAAAATAGCCACTTAAATGAACAGTCCTGAAAGATCGCTTTGTTCAGAAGGACAATATCAACAGTGCAGAATGTCTGCAATATAATTACATTGTCAACGTATCTTAAATTATGTAGATAATTACAGTTTATCTTCACAGAAAAACACTCGAAACCAAAATAACTGTCAGATGTAATCACAGAATCTGCTAAACTCTCTTGCTCAAATGTGGCAAATGTCATTTTAGGGCCTGGTTTAGTGTTTGTGGAAGACTAAGGAGCAGAAGCAAGTACCATCCCTGTGGTGGACAAACGTTCCTCCTTTTATCCTCCAGTTCACTAGAGACTGGTTGCTTCTATTTCTGGGCCTTTCCTGCATAAACTGCTGGCTGTGTTGAACTGTGTGGCAGTTTTGTGACACGCACAAATTACGTGTGGGTCTCTCTCTTTGTGCAGAATCCCAGCTGTGTGATGTAGTACAAGGCTTTCATCTGATTTGGGATCAATCACTGAGATTGCTGCTGTGGAGTGGCCAGAATTGTTCATTCATCTTCCAGTCCAATATTTCCTTATCTGAGCTTGTGAAGAGCTGAAATGTGCGCCTTTGTTGATTCATGGCTGAGGACAGGCAGTAACGGAGCAGTTATGGAAGCAGGAGCTTTTAGGACACCGAAGGTGGCAGTTTTGGGTGCAAAAGTCTGGTATTTACTCATGGGTGGACTGTATATTGCACACTAACTAGACAGCACGTTGGAAACAGGAGAGTAGTTTTACTTTGGTGATGACGGAAAGTCTCTTCACTCATAAACGGATGTTTAAATTTTGGGAAATTAGATCCTTGGGGAGTGTTAGCCCTTTCACGGATTTGGTTTGTTCTCTGCTGGAGAGCTTCGTGACAGTTTATGTGGTACAACAAATCTCTTCCGCTGCAAGAGGGATAAAATTATTCTGTTGTGTTTGAATCAGCCAGGGAGATTAGAACAAACTTTGAGTTGAACTGCTGAGTAATTTATGGCTTCTTTTTCAAAGAAAAGCATACTTGGGAATAGGCAGCATTTCCATCAGTATCGTCCCTATTTTCTGGCCAGATGGGATCAAGAAACATCAGAAATCTGATTAACATCCCAGGGTGTTTTTTACCAGCTCCGTGGTTACTGACCTTTCAAATACTTCTCCAGATATTTTGAGGTTCTTCTGTAAGTAATATTAATGCCAGGTGATTCCTGTATCCACTATCCCTTTGGGCCACCAGAAAAAAAAAAAAAAAAAGTCAAATCTTGCTTCTCTTCTTTGATTTAACTGAAGTTATGTGACAGTCTCCTACCTAAAAATTAACATTTGAGGAACTATACTCTTTCCCACTCTTTCCCAATGTAGCCTGGGAGTGGCTGCACGATCCTAGCATAGCCACCAACACAAATTCTTGAATCAAAGTCAGAAAAAGAGGCTCTATTATTTTGAATGTAGTCTAGACTTTAACCTTTCACCCACCACCTACTTCATCTGCTTTGCAGTAAAAGCACACCTTACTTAAGCCTAGGGTGCAATTAGTATTCCAGACTTCGATTCCAGTTCCATGTGGCTGCTCTATAAGTTCTTCTTTTGTCCGTTTTCTTTCCACAGAAAAGAAACACATGAATGAGCTAGGTATGCCACAGTTATTCCCTGGTCTGTAAAATAATTGCCTTTGATGATTCTAGATCCTGTTCCATATTCTCACTCCTGTTACATAGTCCTTTATCTCACACAAATAAAAACTTGTCACTAGAGAAACATTTTAGAGAGGTGTTACCCTCCAGATGCTGGTGTCACTGTTAACAATTGCTTTCAGCAGCCAAAATCTGAAATGTAAGTCAGACGCTGGAAAATTAAAAACCTCCAAGACTGCGTTTTACCGCAGCTTGGGATTGCAGCACTGGAATCTCTGATCGGTGGGTACTTGCAATTTGGGGTCTGCTGATATCGTAGCTCTTCTGCAGTTTCTTAGAGCATCAGCACGACTTGGCTGAGCACCCAAGGAAGGAGTATGGAGTTCACCTTACGAAAAGGGAAATCGATACATGCCGGGAACAAAGGGCCAAAGCAAAACATGACATGCTGTTATCCCAGTGCACAGTGCTGCACACAACTGTCAGCAAATGCTCGGAAATAGCAAGAGGTGAAATCCCTCTTATTATAGCTTATTGGGAAAGAAAAGCAACTAGAAACAAACCCAATCCACCAGGGAGAAGTCTTGATCTCCTCCTATGAAGTGGCTGACAACCGAGTTGTCTTCAACCAGGGCACACGCGGGGAACCTGGTAAGCTGGTTTTTACATTCCATAGTTATTTCTTTCTCTGAGATTTTTTTTTTTGTACTACTTATCTCTATTTTATTACCATGAGATCTACTATGTGTATATTTTTTATATTAGAAGCTAGTGGTGTGCTAGATATAATTTGAAGGATCTGTTAAAATGCCACTACATGCAGAAGACCCGGACAGCGCGTGATTTTAATCAGCAGTGCCTTTTTCTCGGTTACATCTCATCTTCATTTACTGTATTCTTGACTGACTTTCAAATGGTGGTAGAACTGATTGCAGGCAGAAGGCCTTTGCTCTACAAGTGCCAGCATTAAAAGTGAAGGAAAATCCAACTACCAGTACAAGGTAAATTCCTGCATAAAAGAAGAAAATCAATGAGCTACAGCAGTTGTCTGAAAACCTTATTAGTTCAATGAATCACATTTATATAGACACTAGTAATTGTAATATAAATAAGGCAGTCAGAATAATGTAAAATTGCTCATCATATAATGCTCAGTATGTCAATGTTATTAGCATAGAGTTACAATTACTGAAGTTTAATAGAGAAATATGACACTCACAGAAAGTAACTGAGATAAAAGAGCGCAGTAAAGTACTGCAGAGAGTGATGAGCCACAGTTAATTTCAGCAATTACAAACTTATAGAGCAAGCTCTGCTTCTCTTATCCCAGTGAATGATTATGTTAAAGCAAATAGTCCACGCTCCTAACATAATGCCCCTGCTTCATAAATCTGGGAGGTTTGTTAAACAGCCCACCTGGATTTTCTTCAGTGCTGCTCCACTTGTGTTTTGCTGTTTCTGCCACGGCATTAATTTCAGGTGGGGAAAGTCCTTGCGGTGCTGTAGAATGTCTCTGTGCTTTGAAGTGTTTGTTGCAAATGCAGCAGACAACCCATTAGCCTGCCTCAAAGCTAAGGACCTCAAAGGATCTCAAATTAAACAATCTCTTTTTTTTTTTGTGTCGCTTTTACACTAAGAATACCTCTCTTATATCCCTGGAGTTATCTCATGTGTTCTCGCCCTTTTGAGTGGCTTCTTTGGATGGACAAAAAGGAAATCGACTGGCTGTCAAGACAGCATTAAGAATTTCAAAAAAATAATCAAAGAGAAAGGAGAAGATCCAGTGAGATACAGTTGTGTTTCTACACTGCAATGAATAAAAGCAGGACAGAGGTTTTGCATAACGAAAATAATTGCCATTGTAAGGAAAAAGTCAAATCCAGAGAAACACTAAAAGCCTAGCAAGCAATTCAACCTGGTGGCACCTTGGCATGATTTACACATCAGACAACCTTTCCTGGAGAAGGATTTCCATTGGAGTGGGACAGGGAGAGGCTCTGCTTGTGGTTTAAGGAACAAAGGATACTGCCTGACTTGGCTTTGGCAGTCAGCTGAGTGAGAGTTTATGATTAATCAGAAAATGGACAAAGTGAAGTGCTTGTATGGTAGGATATCCAGGAAAAACCTTTGTTGAGTTCCTCCTGTGATGAGCTCTTCCTTGTTGAGCGCGCATATCCTGTGAGCTCTCTGGCTTGTCCAGATGTCTGACTTTTAGAAAAACCTCATCAAAACTCCCCAGTCTGGTTGTGTTACTGGTTTGTGAGTAGTTACCTGGTCTTAAAATAGCCTGACAAATGAGAGTGACCTAATTCTCCTCACACCCACAACATCCAGCAATTAATTCTTCTGTTCCCAAAACAATCTTCTCTCCTGCTAGTTTGCACATGCGTTCCTTCTGCAGGTTCTTCCCCGTGGCACCTTCCTTAAGCCCAGAGGGCGTCCAAGGATGCTCAGCCCAACTCCTCCCCAGAGCAGGAGAAAGTGAGAGACAAGAGCATAAGGTTTAACCTCTCAGCTGGGGGCTGTGGAGAAAGAAAATAATGCAGGTATCCTGAGATGCTTCGATACTTTTAATGAATGAAATTGCACCCCAAATGAAATGCTTTTAAAGAGAAATGGAGACCATCTTTTAAAACGTTTGTAAGTTTAATTTAGCAATGAATACTTTGCATAGATATTAATAGGGCAACAACTAAGGCTGGGTGAGACTGCAAATACCTGTTCTGAATTTGAATGTTTGAGGGCAGTCAGAAGGGCAATTAGAAAGGATAATGTGCAAAAAAAAAAGGAGGGAAGGTAACATTCATTAAAACGGAGCCTCAAGATCTTTTGGTTTGCAGAACCCCTTCAGTATAGTATTTAGTAGTATACTGCAGTATAGTATTTAATAACTTTTGCAGCATTTCTGGGATTTTTGGTTGGAAACCTTTAGTCTCTAGGAAAGATGCAGAGGTTTGTGCCCATTTATCACCTGTGAGTCTGAATATAAGGAAAAGAAATACATAAACCTGGGAGAAGGAATTACTGCTGGGACAGCCGTAGGTATTTTCCTACCACTGTAGGAATGCACAGATTATCAGTCTGGGTCACTTTGTCTCTGGAAGAAATTCAAGAATTCTTCCCCAGGCCTTGTTATTCCAGCTGCTTTTCTTCAAGGATACCTATGTGAGCTCCGACAGCATAAATCTTCCCATGAAAGAGCAGCATCTGCCTCCTGCCCCATAACATGCACACCCTTTTTCAGGCTGCTTCACGGGAGATTAGGTGTCATGTCTGCCGAGGGGAAGGAGCAGTGTCAATTGCCTGGTTTTATGGCTCCTCTAAAAAACTCGATGGAGGATGAGATACTTCACAAAGACTGGGATAACTTCTTGCTGCTGTGAGGAGTGTTTTTGTGTTTCTCCGTACCAGCTTAACTGGAGTGTGATAGCACTAGCTGCTACTGGTAAAGTCAGATTTATCATAGCTAAAACTATAGTATGCTATTCCAAGTGTATACGTGCATCTCTTTTGATACAGACCAATTCCTAGGATTTAGTAAAATAAAATACACTTTCTATTAAAATGGAATTCTTACAGTTCTTTAAAATGAGCTATTTCAAGCTTGAGAGCATTTTCAGGATTGCATTTCAGACGGAAAATACGAATCTTAACTTTCCACACTTAGTTCGTATCCAAAAGGGTTGCAGAAACTTTGAAATGCTTCAAGTGGTGGAAGTCCTTTCCCCTGCAAGTTACACTTTAATCTCTTACTCCATCACCACCCTTTCCTCAGAAGGACAATAAAAGGAATCCATAATATTGGTCACTGATGTATTTATACAAAAACTTAAAAGGCATCTCAGGCTTTTATAATGCATTCCCCTTAAAGTCGGGTCCAGCATCCACCGGCACAAAGGAGGAGGCATCTCTTGGGTGAGACTGGTCACTGATGAGACTGGATGATGCTTGTCACTGAGATGAAGATGCTGTGTTACTAAACTATCGGACCATGTCATGAATCCTAGGTGAAGATCCCATTATTAGCTTACACTAGGCTTTGCAAATTACGACAACTTTCAGTTGCAGCGGTATATCTTGTCTTTAATGTTCAGATCTCTTCAAAATTCCCTCTGTTATTAAGAGCGGTATGTAAAGTTACTGTTAGTTCATAATCAGGCTGCGTAGAAGTGTTTCTCTTCTGAGGAGGCTTAAATAAGTTGAAGAGAACAACGAAAATCTGTTTACCCATAAAATTAACACATCAAACTTTATGTTTCAAAAGAAAATGTCAAATATACAGAAATTTAAGACATCTGCATAACTCAGACAAGCAATTTCATGTAACCTACTGCCAGCTTTATCAGTGTTACATTAAATAATCCTTTCTTGAATTTGCTTCATTGAGCCCTAATAGCATTTTTCTTTCTTTCTGAACTGAAATCACATTAGCATGACAAACACTAAAAAGAAATCTGCTTGAGAATGATATATGAGGAACTTGGTACCAGCAGCTTTTAATAATGCCTAATCCTGGAACCTTAGCCATGACTTCCATCGTCCACAGAAATATTGCCAATTACTAAAAGAGATGAACTGCAAGTGCCAAATTTTACTTGAAAGATCAGAAGCACTCTAGCCTGCTGGGCGACTCCAGTGTCCTACAGAGATGACACAGTCCTGTTCTGTTATACCAGGGCTGTGGGTCGAGATAGCACCCGTTCAGGAACCTTTTTGAGAGGCACATCAAGAAACTGGAGAATCCATGGGCAGATAGAGCTGTTCTTCTGTATGGTGGATACATATATCTATGTTAAGCAGAGCTGTGGTGCACAAAGTCTTTGCAGTAAAGGACATTCCTCCTCCTGGAGAAAGGCGTTGCTTGGATATTAAGTGTGCTGAGAATGCTGGTTATAGTAGTTTCAAGATTTCCCTCCTTACTGTGCTCTGTGCTGACTGCCTGGGTTTCCTT
Organism: Trogon surrucura; assembly: GCA_020746105.1. Classification (NCBI taxonomy): domain Eukaryota; kingdom Metazoa; phylum Chordata; class Aves; order Trogoniformes; family Trogonidae; genus Trogon; species Trogon surrucura. The sequence continues at coordinate 43,802,457 of CM036621.1, forward strand.
GAGGACTCAGAACAGGAGTGCAACATCTCCCTTATGAGGAAAGGCTGAAGGAGCTGGGTCTCTTTAGCTTGGAGAAGAGGAGGCTGAGGGGTGACCTCATCAATGTTTATAAATATGTCAAGGGGGAGTGTCAGGAGGACGGAGCCACGCTCTTTTCAGTGATGTCCATTGACAGGACAAGGGGCAGTGGATTCAAGCTGGAACATAGGAGGTTCCATAAAAATATAAGAAAAAACTTTTTCACTGGGAGGGTGACAGAGCCCTGGCACAGGCTGCCCAGGGAGGTTGTGGAGACTCCTTCTCTGGAGACATTCAAAACCCGCCTGGACGCGTTCCTGTGTGACCTACTGTAGGTGATCCTGCTCTGGCAGAGGGGCTGGACTAGATGATCTTTGAGGTCCCTTCCAGCCTCTAACATTCTGTGATTCTGTGTTTGATTCTGTGAATCATGTAGGGGGCTGCAAATCCAAGCAAGCCTCCCCCCCCACCGTTGGCAGGAGGCACACAACAGACGAGGTTGTGGCGGTGACAGATTTGTGCACTATCACGTACTTGCTGTGTTTGGTTGTTTCCCTTCTATCAACAGAAAGATGTTTCAAAACTGTCAATAGTACAAATGAATCCACACCCTCTGTGTTGCTATTTATATTTATATACTTGTAGGGCACCCAGGGGACATGGTTATGGAGCAGGTCCCCGTGTTCAGTTACTATTCTGCTCATAAACACTTAAGTGCAAACAACTGCATACTGTCGTGTCTGCACTTAAATTGCTCATTGTAATTTTGCATCCATTTCAACTCCGTATCAATTTTCTGTGCAACGTGTCATAGTATCTACTCGTGTATTTTGTGCAAACTGCGTAGCTAGCAGCTTAATCCAAAACATCTGCAGCAAGACAAGATGATCACGTAAACATTATTTCTTGCAGAGGTGCTGTCTATAAATTACACTGATGTACGTTTCCACTGCATCAGGACAACCCTACCTTTGCGTTTACCTTTTATCATCAAAAATGAGAACAAAGGAAAAGAAAACACAAGGGGGAAAGTCAAATTCCCAGGCACATAATCACTGTATTCAGACAGAAGCTGACAAAGCTCTGAAAATTATGTCCCTAATCTGTAAACCTGCTCAATAAACTGTGTTAAATATCACTGCTGAGTACCTGTTTATGTGCCTGAATTCCCAGCAAGCCGTATGGAAAATTACTTTCTAATGTGGAATCGCCAGAGCTTTCTGATAGTGAAAACTCCAAGTACGTGCTAAAGTGTTCCAGAATAATTCCTGTAGTCAGCAACTTGCAGTTTTCAGAGCCCAATGGTTGCAGTAGACGCTTACAGGATATCTCAGCTTCAGCAGCAGCGTTGTGCTCTGTCACGTTACCCTGCAGTAGAAGCAATGGCACACAACAGGCTCTTGTAAAAGACAGTATCAATTTTATCCTCATACTTGAGATTTAACCTCGAAGGTTGGTATCTGCACACAAGCAATTTCTTTTCAGTTGTGCCCTTTATGCAATAGGATAGGGAGGTTGCTTGATATCAAACATGTTTAGGCTCTAAAGGTACTTATATGCAGCCTCATCTGCAAATAAAGTATAATAAGGATGCAGCTTGCCATCAACACACAAATAGCTTTTGTCAGCAAACACACTAATTACAAAAATACGTGTTCTAAGACTTTCCGTGTTAGTTCCTTAATGGACTAAGCACATTAACTGTTTTCTCATTACGTCATTTTGGATGTGAGAATGAATACAAGTCCCAACACAGGTTTCGGGCACAAGAGAATGCAGGTTGTAAAGATTCACCTAATAGTTGAAAAATTTCACAAACAGAAGAATCATTTTTAACACGGGAAAACGCTTTGAATGGAATATCTGTGAAACACTTAATGCGTGCCCCGTGGAAGTCGGGGGAGCATTTGGACACCCTCTTGCCTTGTAAGGTTTTATTAGTAAAAATCTAGTCAGTCTGCATGATTTGTAGCCTCCCATTTAATCTTCCTCATTCAGAACGTTCTTCAGCATCCTTGGTGGAACACAAGCGTAAGAGTTATGTGCTTGTGCTTCTAGATGCCTACAAAGATCTTCCCCTTTTATTATAATCCCCCAACCTGGAGGAGGACTCAATTAGTAAAACATACTTTTAACTCCAACTGGCCTATAATATGATAAGTCAGAATATCAGAGCCACTGGCATAAGTGCAAATGTGTCAAAATGTGAATGCCTGGTGAGCAGTAACTAATTGGCTTGGATAATTTTAATAAAAATCAATTAATTTTGTGGGTGTAATTTCATAAGATTTTTCCGAGCAGACTATAGGAAAAAAAACTACCCTGGCCTCTGCTGCTGAAGTAGCAAAAGGGGTAAAAGCAGCATTTACCAAACATGAAGCAAACCTCGGAACTTGGCTCTAGGTACCAAAGGAAACCAAGGACACGGTACAGTTAACTGCTGCGGAATCCTCTTCTCTGGACTGTATGAAATCTGGGCATTAAACAACAATTAAAATCCATGGCTGATGGGACAGCCTTTGTCTCAGACGGTTCGGCAGGAGAAGAGCCCTCCTGGTCTGGGCGCCCGGGCAGAGCCTCGCTGAGCGGGAGAGGTTCCCGCGCGCGCAGGCACTGACACGTCGGAAGATCACGGGTATAATCGCTGCGCCTTCAGTGCGTGAGGGGGAAGGAACTGTGAGAAAAAAAAAATAAAATCGGGACCAAAAACCTCCTGGAGCCTAAACGCCGGCAACGACTTCACTTTTTTTTCTCTTTAGGTAGGAAGTCCTATTATGTGTAGGAAAAGAAAAAAGTCCTCGAGGCTCAGTGGCGAAGTCTGTAAATTGAAAAAGTACTAATTTAATGCGCGGGTAGAAAGTGGAATGATGGCATCTCTTCAAATAAATTCGTAAATGAAAAGGTATTTCATATTCTTAAGGGAGCATTTTTTATTTGTTACAAAGAAATTAAGAAAACTGAAAACCTCTGAGTATTGTAATTGCATTGTAATTGGATTCACAGGTTATCGCTGAACACTTGTGTTAAATGAGGAAAATAACATCTACAAGGATTTTGAGCTTAGAATGAGAACTGTAGCAAGTCATTCTCAAAGACAGTTTAGTTCTTGGCAACTCTTCTGAGAATACATTGGCTGATCTCTGCCCACATGAAAGAAGAGCCTGTACTTAGTGCCTGCAATAAACTGAAGGTTTGGGTATTCCAAGAGGGTGTGGAGAATATGAGGAAAATGTAGATTTTTAAACCAGATTTTTTTTTAAAATGCTAGGTATTTCCTTCTGTACGTCTTCTGTGCTCAACATGGTGAAAGCTGAGTGAAATGGGATAGAAGTGAAGATAGGTGAGCCCTACTGACCTCCAAATGAAGATACAACTTAACAGAGTTTTATGGGACTCAGTAACCCAGGCATCTGGCCAAAACAAGTTTTGTGAGAGTATTCCTTTGCATTATACCTGTGTATTTAATGAGACTTCATGCTTTTACTGTAAATTAGTATCTGTGTTAAATTACTTTCTTTACTAGATTGTTTCCCATCTGTCAGTCGTTAGTTTTTGCTTTGTATTTCTCTTCCTTCATATCCTTTTCTCCAGTTGCGTATCCTTTTCCACTTTACAGTCCTCAGCTGTAAAAACTTTGTTTTTACTTGCGTACCACAATTAATTTTTCTGTCTGTTCATTTCCATCATCATGACCAGAAGGTAGATACTGATAACACAGTATTTTGCTGCTCTGCCTGCATTACTAGACAGATTTTACAGCTGGGAGATTGACACAGGTAACAAGTTGCTGGCTTGCTCACGCGACTTTAAAGTACGTATTACTGTTAGAACAGGCATCATCTGCATTACTAAAGTTCAAGCCCTAACTTAACATTTTCATTCTTTTTTATAAAACCGAAAGAATCTTTATCACAGTTGTAAATACAGCACACTCTTTCAGAGATATACGAACTGTTTCACCAGTGAGAAATCTGGCAGAGCAGTTTTCGAGAGCCTTTTTCTCATTCCCTGTCTCTGCTTTCAAGAAGCAGCCGCATTAGATACTCTTGCCAGGGCTCAGGTTAGGAGTCAGCAAGCACAGGGGCGCCGCTGCCATTACACTGAAGTTCTTTTACGAAACTACACCTTTAAATCCACTCCTGCCTTTTTCGTACATCAGTTAAGCCTCATTACTGCGGTTTTGTCCTCTGCATTCATTTGTGATGCCATAGAGTGGCCTAGGCTGGAAGGGACCTCAGAGATCATTTAATCCAACCTCCCTCTTGTGGCCATGCCCTGAGCCATACGTCGAACCTGCTCCCCGTGCACTCCCTACAGAAAACACAGAAGCGTCACACAGAACTCACCGATCACGCTGTGATTTGTTATGAAATCACGAAGAAACCGATTGGCATTAGTTCCAAAGCTTTGAATTGGGCCCTTTGAGAATGGATGAAATTGGACTTTAAAAAGAATTCTTAAACTTTGAGTTGGATTACAAAAGATATTGAAGATATTTAGGGTTTTTCTGAAAAACCTAACAGCCGTTCTCCTACTTGGGAGGGCAAGAAGAGCAAGGCAACCATTATAAAAAGCTGAACTATTCCGCTCATAGCCAATTTCCTCATCTATTCTGTAGTGAATTCAATAATTCTTTATACGTGTGACATTTTCACTACAAGATTAATTTCATAATTATTCACTGTATGGCAACTCAAAGTAGAAACACTCACTGAAATATGAAGGCTCTAATCAAAACTGTTTATATATAACCAGGACTAAAGTAATTTTTCTGCATCGAGAATTTACCAGTGGGAGAAAGGAAATTGCCTGAATTATTTGCAACAACATTATTAACTAGTTAATCAAATAATAATTAATTTTCTTCTTCTATATCTTTTATTGCTGAGAATTACAGTGTAGGGATATTTAGCAGGGTCTTATTTCCTGGCAGTCCCAGATTTTATGGTGCACGAGAAACTATCTTGTCTTTAATTTAAACTTACCTGGCGTCTAACTTTTCACTTGAGCCTGCACAGGATCAGCACTCTTCTTTTTTTCTTTTGTATGCCTCTATGATATTACAAAAAGAAAGCCATTTTATTTTGTAAATTTATTCGTTTTAAAGCAAATGGCTGAGGGTACACCTTGTTTATTAGTACAGTTACTGACGTAGCCAGGATTAAACAAAGTCTGCATTTAAACTAGCACTCTGTAAACAGCAATGAATAAAGGCACCTAAAGAGCAATTTAAATGCATCCATTTTGGTGGAATGAGTATTGTAAAAGAGAGACTTAGTTCATATTAGAAATAATTTCCTGCTCATCTCAGCATTTTTATATTATCTCTGTGCCTATTTACTTTTCATATCATCGCCACCGTTGCTTTGCCAGATCTTTTTTTTTTTAAATGATAATATCAGTTTCTCTCTGCCAAGAATCTTACTTTCCTTAATTGCTTCTCCTATCAGAACTTTTCGGAAGTTAATGGCAATTTGGCACTACTTCCAGAGGAGAGAGTGGGAAGTAGTCCCACTACCGAACGTAAGGTCCTAGTTCAGCTGGTGGTGCTGACCAAGACTAAGCCAGTAAGTCCATTCAGGGCACCTCTGAATTCAGGGGAGATAAAAGGGGTCGTTGGGTTGACAGTTGGACTAGATGACCTTAGAGGTCTTTTCTAACCTTCATGTTTCTACGATTCTGCTCACTGTTGTCCTCTGGGCATAATTTAGGCATTCTTCTTCTCTAGAGAGATACTTGTGTGCCGCTCGTTAGGGTTGATTGTCAATGATTTATTTTATACTTTTTTTTACATCCACATGATGACTCTTAAAAAAAATCAGATTTCTTGTAAAAAGTAAAGGACAGTCTTGTTAGAACTACGTAATGCAGAGAGTAAATCAGCATTTCCCAGAAAGGCATTTGTAACATTTTTCCACTAAGAACTAACTTTTCAGAAAAGAGATCAGTTTAAGACCAAATGAGGCAAGTAACGGTGATTTTACATTTTTATGACTCTTGTCCTCAATACTGCCTTTTTTTCATACTCGGAACAATCCAAATTCAGCCATGAATGCAACCACTGTTTTTAGAAGTTTACCTTAGCTATTACGTACTTTGTGTAAGATGGAAAAATAACCTCTTTACAGTGAAGATGGGACAGATCAGAGTTATGTAACTGCCACAAGAGTAACTGTAGAGTCAGAAAGCTGATGCTGAAGACACTGTCAATGTGGAAAGTGATTCTGCCATCTTCTCGGAGCTGTGCAAGGCTCCAAATAGCCCTGAAGGCAAACTGGAACACTGCATTCATCGTACCTAGTTAGCCAGGTCCTCTCCTGACTCTCCCCAGATCCTCTCCACCTAGAAATATCCGTGAGGGCTGCAGTAGGTATCAGTGCTGGTGCGGTCTGGGATTGAGTTAATTTTCTTCACAGGAGCTAGTGCAGCTTTGGATTTGTGCTGGAAAGAGTGTTGATAACACGGGAATGTTTTAGTTATTGCTGAGCGGTGCTTACACAGCGTCAAGGTCTTTCCTGCTCCTGAGCTTACGCTGCTTTTGCGCAGGTGGCATCCTGCCCTGCCTCCAGCATACAGGTGGGATCTTTCAGCCCTGAAAATTCGTAGAAGTTTCTGTCCTGGAGTTAGGGATCTGAAGTGTCCTGAAAGAGCACAACAGCTTCATATGGGTTCAAGGCAGGAACCTCCAGGAGCACTGTCTTACTGCAAAGAACCTGGTAGGGAACTTCCAGGGGCTAGAAATGATCCTCACTCCTTTGGCAAAAGTGAAGGTCCAGCCAGCTCCGCCACAGAACAGCTCTGCTGTTCACAGTTCAGGGAAAAGGGAAACGCTCTGCTGACAGCATTTTATAACCTCAGACAGAGCAAATCTCTGCACTTTCAGTGCTGTTAGTTGCTTCGTGTGGGAGACTCCTTGCTAGGCTGCACTGGAAGTTTAGTGCTTGAAAAGACAGTGCATCTGCCCCGAAGAACCCTCTGGAGTACGTCAGTGGCAGTGATTTTGTAAGCTTCTCTCATTTTATCCAGCATTAAGAGAGGAACTACTATATTTCATATATTTCATGGCAATGTGTAGCTTAATTGCTTGTGTTTTTAGTTGTGTTTTTTTTTTTCCTCTGACTCTTCCAAAATGAAGAATGCAATTTCTGTACCCCCTCACAGGCTGTTAACAACCACCCAGACCGCAGCTGTGTTTCTGTGCCTGATTACACACTGTCTCTCTGAAGTCTTTAAAGTCGCTTGGTCTTCTCTTGAAAATGTGAATAAGAGTCCAGCTGACTTGTTCCCAAAGACACTCAAAATCCGCAAGAGGTTTCTGTGCTGTTTTTTATATGCTACTCTTGCCTCTAAGGACAGAAGGACTTTTTAAATCGAAGTGTTAAAGCGAGTCAAAGGCAGGAAGGTGAATCAAGTAGGCTCTCCTGTTAGGATAACTCAGCGCTTTCATACCGCAGGAGGGCTATTTTGTGATCTTCTGCTTGCAAAGGGAAACAGCAGTTCTGATTAAACGCTGTTTTATCTGTGCTCTCTGTAAGCACAGCTCAGTGAAGATGACGGTATGATAGGGCTGAGTTTTGAAGGCTTGTGCTTAAAAGACATATATCTTTAAGGCTGGTGCCTTACGTGGATTCTCTCCTAATTAAGAACACCTGTAGAGGCCTGACCAGACCCTGTGGTTCGGCAGCAAAACTGCCGAAGGGCTCTGAAAAGGCAGAAACTTTGCGTTGTCTTTTAACCTGCATTGTAACAGGGTTCAAGCCTGTGCCAAGCAGAGTAAGGCTATGTAATTTATGAGCTATGAGGGCAGCTCTGGGCCCCTCCAAGGTGATTTTTATCGGTACAGTAGCATGAACTGTTCTTCTTTACTCGAACACTGGGAAGAGGGAGCGCTGGCAGGCCTGTCGTACAAAGGGGATCCAGCCCACGCTGGCATCGGGGTAGCCCACGGAGCTTCAGGTAAGCGTGTTTGCCTTCCTCTCCTTTTCTGAGCAGCGGCTGAGCAGGAGGTTATGCTGAGCTCTTCTGCAGCGTGCTGGAGACCCAGTGTGGGCTGCGTGCTCTGTGCCTATCTGGGGCGCAGTTTGAAGACGACTTGGGGTTTTTTTGCTGCTGAAGTTTCAAGCCTGGCAGAGAGGGCCTCTTCTGCTCCGCCTGAATCGTTGTCTGCCTTTGTTTTGGGCGGCTCAGTTGTGCCAAACCTCACCGGCGGTGTAATGGGACTACCCACAGCAATACAAAATGCGCTCAGCTGTAATGATGGGTTTGGACCCCTGCTTTGTCTGTGTTTTGAAGAGAATTCCTGTGCAGAAGCAGGCGTTACTTAAGGACTGGTCCTTGAGTCAAGTTGAAAACTCTTAGATATAAGCAGAATGGATTTGTTTGCTAAATATTAGCATAGTTATATATAAAACATAAAAGATGGTTTGTAATAAACTCAAAGTGACTGTATAGAACAGAACTCAACGTATTTATTTGTTTGTTTGTTTTCCTATCAGGGTTTGAGGGGCTTTGGGACACTTAAATAATGAGCTATTACTGCAGCTGAATGTTCTTTTCAGCAAATGCTTGGCAAGAGGTGAGAATAGCCTAAAAATATCAGCTAACTGGAAGCAGAACTAAGGCAATGTCCAGTTGACCCACCTCAAGAAACATCAGGTAGGCTCCAGGAGCATCCAGCTCCTGTTTCTGTCTCAGCAGATTGGTTTTCTGTGCGGTGCAGAGGGGTTGGGGAGATTTTTGGATTTTGAAACTGTCATTTTGTCTCTGATCCTCATAGGAAAAGGAACACCTTGAAAATCTTAGTGTTTGGTGGTGTTGCATTTACTTCTGGTAGCTTTTGCTCTATTGTTTTTCATCTCTTGTGAATAAATTTTACAGTACAGTGAAAAGTCTGAAGTCTTGCCTAGTTCAAAAGTGTATTTCAAGTTCATGTAGTTTAAAAGCATGTACTTTTATCTGAGCAACAGAGTAACCTTGAGAAATCTTTCTTGATACTAGCTGTTACTGAGAGATGTTTTTTCCTTGGGCATTTTGTTCTTAAAATTTACTTCTGGCCTGGCCTCTTCATGTGGTCACATAAAACGTGTGGCACATCTGCCACCATGAGGTGCGAGTTTTTCTCAATGCTTGCTTTAGGAGGAGAAGGGAAAATCTGTTCTGAAGTAACAAATCCTGGGCTTTAGCCAGCGCTTTCCTCATTCAAGGTTTTTCAGTTTGTTGCGTATCTGACGAAGCAAAACAACGGAACGAGCTCTTGGGCAGCACAGGCACCATGTCGCGGTATTATCGATGGACTGTTAAGATGCGTAGATGTACAGCCACACTTACAGGCTGTGTTTCTTCTGTGTTTGGATTTAATTTCCTATTTTTTAAGTTGTGCCCGTTGCCCTGTCACTCAACACCACTACAAAGGACCTGGTTCTGTCCTCTTTACAGCTTGTTAGCAGTAACTTCACTGAGCAAGATGGTTGTAAAGAAGATAGTTAAGGCAAAGCTGGCTGCGTGCAGTTCTGTCTGGCAATTTCCCCAAGGCCCAAAGCAGCATCTGCTTCAGTAAAGAGACCTGCTGAGTCCCTCTGCTGTAGTACCCCCAACAAAGACAGAGGTTTGAAATACCTACGTCTTAAAGATGCTCTTCTGACGTTCTTCAAGCTGTAAAACTTGGTTTCCTGAATTGGCCGAAATAATCACCATGTTCCAAGCATGAGCTGTCTTTCCACTTCATGTGGACTCTCAGTGTCTGTCAGCAATTCTGCCTGAATTCAGTAAATAAGGGAAATAAATGAGTGATCTAAATCTCCACAAACTTTGGCTGCCAGAGAGATTCCCTGTTGCATATCTCCAGCGAGAATAAAATGTAAAAGGACCTTAAAAGCCTTTGTTGGTTTTAGTTCCTGATGGTTACTGTTAGAACAAAATCCCAAAAGCTCTTTGAAGTTGCTTTATTTTTATTTTCTCTGTAATGTTACATGCTGACTGCTGCAGAGGGAGGGGTGAGGAGATACATTTCAGGCTCAGCTTGCCAGCTGAAGCAGAAAGGGACTTGTTATTTAAAAGCTTTTTCTTGATGAAAAGCTGGAGCCCTGCCCTCATTAAGCACTGTCAGTTGGCGTAACTCTTGTGCTGCCCAGTTCTGCCCCATAAGTCTGGGATAAGAAGAACTTCTTGCTAAATAATTAAGAGGGAGACACCTAGAAATGTTTTGCGTTATGTAAGAATCGGGCTGTAGGTTGTCCTTGGACTCAAAACAACCAGGGCCACAGTTCCAGCCCAAACATGAACTCGATGCTCTCATCATGGAGTTCTTCAAAATTTTAAGCCTTGTGGTCTGTGACTAACTCTGCAGCTTAGACTGGCACAGTCTCAAAGGAAGGTATTTCCCTGCATCTGGAAAAAAAAAGTGGATGCAGTCAGTGGCCTTTCAAAGCATGCTGCAAGAAAACGATACAACAGCTAGCGGCATTGTGTGTAGGTCGTTTCAATTTCTTCAGCATCATTATCCTTTTAATAGGTATGTTTGAGTACCATAATTCTTTCAGAAATCCAGTACAAGACTAAATGCTTGACTAGTTCAGGCCCATGACTTGTAGGGGATCTGTACCAGTCCTTGTTGCATGTTTAATGCAATGGGTTTGTTCTGTAAACAGAAGATCAGGGTCAGATTTCTCTTGCAAAATCTGAGTCAAGAAAAGATAAAGCAGAATTTGATTAAAAACTTGTAATACGTGAAGTATCCTGCCTAATGCTGATAGGGTTGTTCATAATGTGACTGAATAATAACATAACTCTGCACAAACAACACTCTCAAAATATAGATTATATGAATGTATAAAAACCATATGGGGCTAATTTCACTGGTTGTGGTGATTATGCAGGTTGTAACATCCACTATGGCTCACGCTTGATTTTTGTTGTACCTTTCTGCTCATTGTGAGTCTGTTTAGCTTTGATCCAGAAAGCAACACGAGCTTTTGAAATAACAAATGGAATAGAAAAAATATTATCAAAGGCAGATTGCAAACCTCCCTCTCCCCTGGTCCCCGAGACTGGATCTTAGGTGGAAAACTACATCTTGGCTGGAAAGGAGAAACAGAAAGTTGTGCCTTAGAGCAGTTTAACACTATATAAGACAGGCTTTGTCCCCAAAATAAGGTGTGCAAATTGCAACAGTTGAGGTAGTCACCTTGCTCATCACCATGAATAAGCACAGAAAACTGGCCAGTTGAACCAGGCAGCACTGTTCTTAGATATTTCAAGTTATATTGTTAGTTGTGCTGGATTCCTCTGTAATACATCATGGGCTATCTCCCAGAAATAGAAGAATGTGGAATCTGATTCTTCCATTTATTTTTTTTCCTACATTGTCATGTTTTGCCACCTGACACATAATAGCAACTTGTGTATAGGTTTTTCTAGTGCTTTGTGTAGTTCTTCACTAACCAGGCAAATCTCCTGGCCAGATTCCAGGATATGTATGGGTCAGGAACATTTCACCCTCACCAGGTTGTCTAACGTCTGTCTAGACGGTGTCTGGTTTAGGATTTTTTTTATTATTTTTTTTATTCACATCACTGCTCACATGACAATCATGGTGGTCCTAGCACCTGACCAAGAAGCATGTAGATCTTTACTTCTTTTCAGCTCATTTTCTGTAATATTTGCATTTAAGTCTGAGTGCTGCCAAAGAGTTGATTGTAATGAAGATCACCAAGATCTTCTTTGATAGAGATCTACCGATCTCTATCAAAATGTTCTGAGGATTTTACACTTTAGCAAAATGTCTTTAAAAGGCTATTTGTCCTTGAAGAAAAGGCTATTTGTGCTTGAAGTCAGATTACTGTGTGAAGTAGTTCTGGTCACAGTGGAAATTCGCAAAAATTCCTTCACTTCCTTCCCAAGTTTCTGTTGGAGATCCTCTGTCTTGACTTGGTTGTGGGAGCACTCTGTGTATCTTGTCGATCGTTGTCTTGCTGTGACTCTTCTCCAGGTCAGATAGAATAAGGAGCTCCCCAAAGTGAGCAAGCAAGCTCAGAAATGCTGTAGGCGACCTCAGGCCAGGATATGTGCTGTAGGGAATGGGCATTCTCCAGTGGGAATGGCCAGCACTGAAACGAGAAGGGAGTATCTAGTGTAGGGTTAATGGTTGTAGCGTAGGGTTAATGGTTGTAGCGTAGGGTTAATGGTTGTAGCGTAGGGTTAATGGTTGGACTTGATGATCCCAAGGGTCTTTTCCAACCTAAACTGTTCTATGATTCTATCTAACGCAGTGTGGTGGTGGATGCAGAGGTAAGCCCACCCTGGAACAAAGCAGGACATGACGAGGCAGCTGCTGAAAGCCCACTGATAGCAGACATCGGGAGTGTATCTTCACACAAACAAAATCCCTGCAAGCTAAAGTAGTGTCATGACCTAAAAGGCCATGCCAAAAAAAAATGTGAATCTGGAAGTCATCAACTTGAATCAATCTACGCTTTGAGGCAGGAAGGGCAGGAGGCTTGGGAAATCTGAGCCTTGCATGCTTCGTGCTCCTTGTGCTGTAAGGCCTTCAGGGGAGGGACTATCTGTGACAGTGGGAGATGGTCTGGATGCTTCCTATAGCTGAGTTGCTCTTGGCTAGTTGAGCAGCAATACCGACTGCTGGGAGTCTTGAAGATCAGGAAGTGGCAGCAGTTACCAGACAGGCACAGTGAATCTCTTCTCCAACTTCTGTACGCTGTTTAATCCTTAACAAAATGAAATGAAATACACCAGTGCTTCGTGACAGACGATTTCCTAGGTGGCTAAAGGAGAAAATCCTGCTGCTAAACCCAGTCTCGCGGTAGCAAGGCGTCAGCAGCACGGCACCACGAAACCAGGACAGGCTGCGAGAGCAGAGCAGTGGCTGGTGTCGATGCTGCTTCTGACTGGGCAGCTGCCTCTGTAAGGGGAAGGGAAACATGTAAGAAATCAGTGGGATTATACATGTTCCCAGCATCAAAATCTGAAGAAAGAGGGCAGGAAGTATTTGGGGATATGGGGAGAGGCAAGCCCATCTTGCATGGAAACAGCGCGTTTGAAGAGCAAGCCTAAAACGGGTGTTGTCAGGTACGGGCACTAGAGAGCATGAGGCGAGGAGGCGTGGTTTCATATAGCACCGTATAGTTTTGGGGTTTCTTCAAAAGAAAGCAATAGACAGCTGTCTTCTGGGTAAAAAGGTCTAAAAAGAAGCAAAGCCAAAGCATATATTCTGACTGTGCACATTAAACTCACAGTAAGTCACAAACAGCATGCGGCTTAGGTTGGCAGTCTCACCTAGGGGACGGGGATTACTGTGCTGTTATAATTGACTTCAAGCGCAGCTTGGCTGATTGTGGTGAAAGGACTAGGAAAACTGGGGGGGAAAAAAAACCCAACCTTGTATTCTCTGTAAGATTTCTGTTATGGTCAAGACAAGTATGTCAATTTTGATTAAAATCTTTGGATTCCTTTCCTCCTTTATGTTGGCACTTCTTACATAAAGCTGCTACAAGCCTTTTTCAGTGCAAGCGTCTAACCCTGCAAACTTGCTGGAGAGTGGCTTTACCTGCTTACCCTTTCAGCTAAGCCATAAAATCCCATGTGTGTCAAGTAGCTTTTGTGTTTTAGAGGATCAGAGCCACACCACGCCAGTAACTTTCACCTCACACTCTCCAGCGCTGCCGTGGTCTGTCTGCCCTGGATGTTCCCACTCACGAGCGTTGCTTACTCACAGTAAAGCTTCAGCACAGTTCAGCCAGAGCTGCTCAAGCTTTGATCCATTGCGCAAACAGAAATGTCGGTGTACTTCCCTAAACGTTAGCTTTGATTTATGATTTCTTTTTAATCTGTACTAATTTGGGGGCTACTTGGCAGTAAAGGCATAGCTTGAAAAAGAGTATTAGTGGCTCAAATGTCGTTGCCAGGTTTCTGTGGTTTGCCTTTGGCCATCCCAAGCATTAAGCAATTAATCTCAAGGTCTTGGGCATGGCAAAACAAAACAACCTCTCAGATGTGGCTTACTGTGAGTTTGAGAAAACTTTCATTGGCAGTGAGGAATTTGAAAGAAAAAAGAACAGAATATTTATAAACAATAACTATACAACAAAATTCTTCTGTATGCAGACTAAATGTAGCATTTGAAAGATCTTTACCTGTTTTCTGAGTATTCTGGAGCACAGGTAAACTGTTTGATAGGTCAAATTAAAAATCTTGTACAAGTTGTCTACCATTCTTACATGTGTGATTTTTATAACACCTTTCTGAAAACTACATGATTTTTTTTTTCATTTAAGATATTTTTCTTTATTTGACACAATTTGATAGTCATGCCTCAGGTGATAAATTCTCTTTGAAATTGGTGCCAGGTACTGTACAGCTGAATTAAATTCCCTACAGTAGATGTCGAGTGACCAGTGGGTATCTAGCATATCGCTGTCCACACTTAAACCAAGTGACTTTTCCTTTAGTGGACATAGATAACCACAGAGCACCTTCAATGCTGAGAACATCTGATGAGCCCTGTTGTGGTTCATAGCTAAAGCACTGTGTTGACTGGGGTTTTTTTTGATGCTACGAAATGGGAGAAACTCATTGGAAAACCACAGAGAAAGAACACGAGAATTTTCTATTTTTTTCCCTAGCTCTGTGCAATCTTAATATGTTGCCCATTTTTAATTCTGTAAGCCAGCTACAAAACCACGTTCAATGTGTTGGATGACACAGGACTGTAACTACTTGCATATCTAGGCCAGGCATGTGGTTAAAGTCAAGGGCAGCCATTCAGAAAAGAACCTCACCTTTTCCATGTTTGCTGCTGAAATAGTCTTTTCAGCCTTCATTTCTTTGATGAAATCCCAGAACTGTGCCTCAGACCATGCTGAAGCATGAAGTGTGAATACTGTGAAGATTCCGGTGATACAGGTCGTTTTAAAAATACAGCTGTGCCTTCGACACAAGTACAAACCAACAACCAAACCCTAATGTTTCTCCTTCCCATCTGTCTAGGCATATATTCTGATTTCATGAGGGATTGGAAGGGTTACTTGGGTTTTGGGTTGGGTTTTTCTTCTGAGAAATGAGTAGGAGTTAAGGAAAAACGTTTGAACAGTAAATACACTGTTGTTACTGGAAAGTTTCTTAATAATGATAGCTCAGAGAAAACCTAGCAAAGTCTTAGCAAGTATAAAAGGAAGCCAGGTAAAAATGGCTTTTGCAGAGAAAGTAGTAGCTGGTTTTGGATTTCCTCTCGTGGGACAGGCTTCCAAGTTCTTGTATGGAAAAATCAAAGAGACTGAGAGGAAACAGGACTGTTTGCCAAATGCTTTCAATATTTCCAACAGGTGCGCAGACGGAACACAGCCTCTGCTAGAGTTTTTGCAAACTTCATTAGGATGCAAAGTTAAGGATATAAAATAACCAAGGTTCATAGGATTATACTGTCTCATTTTCCCCTGACAGCTTTGGAGATGTTGACTACTTTCAACCAAATTTGACAAGAGAGTTTTTGAAGATGGTAAAACTCACCAAAGTTATGAGAGCTGTTGTATGGACAGGGAAGAGAGTTTCCTAGAGGTAGTGCTAAAGGAGTTGTCCATGGGTATGTTAGGTGTTGCCCATACTGGTCCTGGAAAGATTTGAGACAAGCTTTGGGCTCTTCTCCCGATAAGCATGGTGTGGCACAAAAAATATGGAGGAGAGGCCAAGGATGGAGGTCTGAGGGTAGGAATATGACTTCTGTTTATCCAACAGAATTGTTCTGTGCTGCTAGTGAAGTAATTTTAGTGAGCTGTTACCAGAAGGTGGTTTAATGTAGCCTGCCAATGCTGTGAATGCCCCAATTAACATTTTGGAAGTGTGAGGATTCAGGACTGTCATTAAGGGGAATTCCTAGCTGGAGACGTGCCTCCTCTCCAGGAAGCAAGGAACATACTTGCTCTGCTGGGGAAAGTGCTCTCCTTCTAACTGTTCTACTTTTTAACAAAGCAGAAATACCACTTTTCTTCTCCCATATGAAGCAAGAGACCTTGCTTTCTTACAGTCTGTCGGCACCACCACTTTACTACTTAATGCACACAACTCAAGCAGAGCGCAGCGGGGTTGTTCCCCAAACCCCTTTCCCTGTCTTCGCTGTCACCTGCTGTCATCAGCCCATTCATTCTAAACCCTTGATCTCTATAGTCACCTCTTATCTTTATCCCCTTCGGGCTCCCATCTGCCCTACACTCGTAGGCTCCTTTTTTTGTTCTCATGAGCCCCTGGAGTCCTCTATGCCTTGCCATGTACCTGTTTACGAGCTACTTTTGGGAGCCCAGCTGTCACCATAACACTAAAGACCGAATCCAAAATTCACTAAATATAGCTGTTCCACAGGGAAGCACCTTTACCGATAAGGCCATCAAATTACAGGAAAAAATAGAAATGCAGAACATAAGTCCTGCACAGCCAAGAGCAATCAGTAGTATTCAAACAATGGCTAAACGGGCTGGGTAACACAACAAGGTTCAATATAGCCAGGAAAAAAAAAAGAAACAAACAATGCAGCAAACTAAGTGGTGCTATTCAGGCAACCTTGTCTTGCCTCCCACCTACAAAACTGAGCTGTAGTCTAGGCTCTTGCCTGCTGCCCAAAAAGCACGATCATTGCAGGGGTACTTCAAGGCAGAAGGCCAGCACCATGGATGTTGTACAAGCAAACCTAAACCAGTGCTTATCTGCTACAGGTGGTACGGGACGGACAGTTGCTCCAGGAGTGGGCAGAAGCTCAGACATTTTCCAAAAGACTAGGCTGTCCCTTTCTCTCAGTTCTGGCTCTGTGTATTTGATCGTTGGGCCGTTTAAGTCTTTAACATTTGAAGTGCAGGATGCTTTTGAAGACTGATTAGTACATAGTGGAAAACATTGTAAAACATTGTATCTGTTTCTCTGTAAGTCCACATCAAATGCAATTAATCTGATGAAAGGAAACCTTATTATTACTATTTTACGTGTCAAGCTTGACCTTAGTCTCAGAGTCCAAAGCCAAGATCAGTTCCTTCGTTCTGGTTCATCACCAATAATAAAATGTATGTAGGTCAAACTAGATTTTCAGTGGCAATTGCATAACCTCACAGAGCAGTCCTCCTCCCAGCCTCCATAGTTTTGGTGTTTTTTAAAGAAGAACAAGAAAGAAGCAAGTCTTCAGTGTATTCTCTGCTGGACCTCTAGAGCTGACAACATAAAAATAGCAAAACTCTTGGCTTAGTAAAGGAAGCTATTAATCTACCAAGATGTGGAATTCTATCCCATGTATGAGCTGAATATAAAGGTGAAAGTAATATGGACTACCAGATACTCTGAAACGTGGTGATGCTGTTGATTGCTGTTGTTGCAAGTGCTTACACATGAGGTTGACCCTAACTCGTGCACAGGTAGTGGAGATGGTGAACAACCAGGCGTTAGTAAGGTATAACCTCTTTGTGACTTAGCAGTGGCAAAATGGAGGCAAAAAATGGGAATTCAACTGGAAGTAAGGTACTGGTTATATTTTAATCTGTAGGTAAAACAGTAAACGACTGGATTTTTCTTAATAAGCTCTCCAAAGGCAATCCTCCTGCTCTGCATCGCTACGCTGTGCATAGGAACAGTACGACTCAAGAGGCGTCGATGTGCCTTGTGTTGATTTCAAGCCTCTGGTTAGGATTTCCATTACTCAAAGAACACAGCTTCTTAGACAGCCTGTCTAATCGAGGGATCACAAAAACTCTTAACCATTGTTGCTTAGGAAGTAAACTTTCATCTGCAGAAATGAAAACAGGATGTAAACTAGCACACGTTCTGCAGCACAAAATGTGCTTACGGCGAGGATCCCCCGTGGGATTGTGACACAGCTTTGGGCTAGAGGGAAGCCTGATAGATGGAGCAGTTAGGTTCCCTTTCTCTTGCCAGTTTCTCTGGAGGGGGGCACAGCTTTGAGCGGTTCTGTACTGCACGAGATGTGGTAGGGAAGAAGGAGGTGTGGAAGAGATGTTTATTGTAAGAAACGAGGGTAGCCACATTTGTTAATCTCTAGCAGTATGCTGTCTCTAGGTGCCATATTCAAATATTTATTAATATTGCAACTGAGCCACATATGCTTAGTTTAAAATGAGTTTAAGGAAACTAGAGTCAAAAAAGTTTCTAATGCACAAGTTATAGGAAAATAAAGAAGGGGTAGTAGAGAATGAAGACAGAATTAGGTTGGTACAAAAGAGAGTACAGAAATGCCAACACACAAGCAACACTCCGGGAATCTCATGGAGAGCAGGATATTACCCTAAAGCTCGTAGGGCATGCTGTGCTCCGGTGAAGTAATGGAAATGGGCATGGGAGAAGCACTTGACCTCCTTGACCTGTGGGTGGTTTGAGCCTTGCTACTGCTTCAGCTAGTGGTGATCTAGTGAGGTGAAGCTGCAGAAGGTGTAGTAACATAGTTATGGTTCAGAGAGAAGACAGACTTCTGTCTGATAATGAAGTTCTTAAGGGGTGGCGGGTGATGCCCCAAAAGGACAGACAGCAAAACACCAGGCAGGTAAAGGGGAGAGCACTCTACGAGTGTCCTGTTAAAGGGAAAGGCAGTGTTGTAGGTTGACATAAGAGAATCTGAACGAATAAACACACCAGTGAAAGAAATCTTATCAGCGTCCCACTGATGAAGCAAAAGCTTTCATGAAGAGCCCGAAACAAGTACAAGAAGTGGAGCAGTCGGAAGGGAAGGGTTGGTGTATGTGAAGTCTTGCATTGTTCAGCATTCCTCAGTCAGACTGCTTTTCTTCTGGTTTTGCTTGCCCTCTCTCTCCCCGGTGAAATTCCTCTGTGGTCACAGATGATTAGTCAGGCTTCCTTAGTATCGGTTCTCACCTGATCTGATCTTCTTTTAATCTCACAGCTGAAAATATTAACATGGCGGGACCTCATAACGTGTTTGGAAAAAAAAAAACCACAACGACAATGCACAGCCCATCCTATCTCACGTTAGTTCTGTTTGGTCCAAACCAAGATATTCAGCATGAGATAGTGGCCTGATCTGAACATGGGGGTGTTCACCTTCCTTTTGATTCGGTTTCAGTGCAACTGACAGTAGAACCAGCTCCTCCCCGTCAGTGTGATTTTATATCATTAGCATCTAGACAACCTACCTGTGATCAGACCCTTTTTTTTTTTTTTTTGAATACTATGCCCTGCACAAAGCAGGACTATAAAAGCTTTGCAACATTAAGATTAAGGATAAGCAACCCTTAAATAACAGTCTGTTGGAAAGTAGGCTGGTTGAAAATCTGCAACAAGTGAATGCAAGTCTTTGTTCAGAGACGGGCTGGTCCGTAGTTTCAGCACACAATAAAATTACAATATTTTACAAATAGCTGCCTGCCGAATGAATCACAGTAATAGTCTACACGGACACCCTTTATCTGTCCCCATAGTAAAGTGATGTAGCTTAGACAGCTAGCATGAAAAAAAACATAGTCTTTGGAAGCAATCTGCCTCAATGTAGAGACACTGACAGAATCAAGGAAGTCGAACAGACAATAAATCATTTTATTGCCTATTCAGTACAAAACTCAGAAGAAAGGAGGGAGTCTTAGGGCATCAGGAAAATAAATTCCAGTGGTCTTTTGACTAAAACACAAGACAAATATTGTGGCAGCAGCCCCAGCAGTGAGTTCTGAAGCTTCCAGAGATATGGTATGAATTTTAGGATCAAAATATGTGTACGCTGAAAAGTGGAAGTCATCTTTTCAGCTGAAAGCTCTTAACTAGGTGAAGTTCATTTCCCTGTTTCTCCCTCAGGAGAAGGAACATAACATTCTATACTTGAAGTGACCAAATTGAGGCCTTTAAAGGAATGGAGTGTGCAAGGGACTGGGCAGTAAAAATCCAATATGCTTGGTCGGGAAACAGATGGGTAAAAACTTCTATGCGTCCCTATTTTTATGCAGATAAATTGTCTTTTTTTTTTTTTAATGTCTCTGGAGTACCTCATATGTAAAGCTAAGTCTGCGTGTGCAAGTAAACTGCCTTCTGCTGCTCCTGCGGGCACCGATTGCCTCCGTCACAGAGCAGAACCTCTCCTGATGTCGTACTCCTGCGGTTCACCCCCTGTGTCCTTACGTGACAGCGGGGTGTTCCCCTTGGCATTTCAAAGCTTTAACCCCTTTCTGAGAACGCCTTATTACTGACCTAATGGTAAGCACGCAGAAATGTGGAGAAATGAGCCGCCGATCTCTAGGGCAAAAGATTTAACACCCACCCCTCAGATATTTCTACACGTCAATAAGGTCCCCTCTCAGCTGTCTCTTTTCAGGGCTGAACAGCCCCAGGTCTCTCAGTCTCTCTTCACAGCAGAGATGTTCAGTCCCTTGATCACCCTCGTAGCTCTCCCTTGGACTCTCTCCAGGTCCCCGTCTCTCTGGAACTGGGGAGCCCCAAACTGGACACAGGATTTCAGGTGTGGTCTCACCAGGGCAGAGCAGAGGGGGAGGAGAACCTCCCTAGACCTGCTGGACACACTTTTCTTAATGCACTAGTAAGCACATTTTTCCCTTTTGCTTGTCTCTTTCTTAAATCTATCACATATAAATAGTTTTGGTTTGGTTTTTAAGTGGTGTTACTTTATGGATATGGGTGGGAAAGTAAAAGCAATTTTAAAAGTCAGGAAGAAAAATGTAATTTAAGGAACCAAATTTGCAAACTTTAATAGTGCTGGATTTGGAGGGGTTGTTTGGGTTTTGTGTGCTTGTTGTTGCTCTAAGTATTAAAATGCCCCATAAAGTTTGGGTTGTTTTTCTATCTTGTGGGTAATGTTTTACTGAGAAAACCTGAGATGCAATAACTTACAAAAGCACAGCACTCAATTGTGTTTAGAATTGCTTGTATCTATACAACAAAGCAGGGAACTCGAAGGGGCTAGTTTTTAAACTAACTACCTGAGCCATGTGATCTAGCAAAGCTTCCCAAAAATGAAAAGTATGTTTAATCTGCTAATGCCTTGTTTGATCTCTTACTACCAAAGCAACATAATCGGTATTGATTTCTCAAGAGTTTCTCTCTCAAATCCACTTAGCTTTCTTCTCAATAACCTGGAAAAATTCTCCCTTACACTTCTAAAGCAAAAATTCAAGGCTGAGATTTTTCAGAGTCCAGTGAAGCCCAGGTGCCTAATGCCTACTGAATCCTAGTGGAAACAAACCTGACTTTCCCAGGAGGCTCAGCCCAACGGGTTTGTTTCCAGCTGTTTCGTTTAAAGCCATGTTTGATCTTACTGTGGCTCTAACTGCCATGAAAGAAAGCGCTAACATTTAAAATAGATCTCAGCAATCTAGTTATTCTCAGCGTAGCATCTTCCTGCCACCTTGATGTTCCTCTTTTCCCCTGTCTCTGGAAAAGAGCCAGCAGGACGTATGGAATATGGTCGCTTCCAACCCAAACCCTTCTGTGACCCTATGCTCAGTTTCGTTTATGGCCTGCAATTAGCTGGATGTTTTCAGCAGCTTTAAATGGACTTGTAGCTAGCTTGTACTCTTTTAGGATTCCAGCCTTCGCTCTCCTGCTGGTTTCTCCCAAATGAGCTCACATATGTGTCGTTTGGTAATTACACGTAACATAACATAATATAAACCTGGCAATGTAGCCACTCATGGTTTCTTCTAGATTCTTCACTGAAAATAGATTTATTCTTTGTAGTTTTGGGATTGTGGTTTGGAGGTTTTGAGGTTTGGTTTGGTTTGTTTTAATGATCCTGCTAATCTGTTTTTGTTAAATCCAGATGATGCTGGTACACAACTTTCGAATGGCAGTGGAGCTATTTCTGTGCTCTTCTTTTACTTCCTTTCAGTTCAACATCACTACAAGCTTGTACTTTTCCCAATTATGATCAAAAGAATGTAAAACCCTTTAAACTCTTTCCTGCTATAGGTCCTGCTCAGGTCTGAAATATGATATGCCGTCATAAAGGCAGGGCTGGGATTTTTTTATTTGAGGAAATGAAAGGGTACCTGGTTTTAAAATTATACCTGCTGCTCATGCCTGTATTTTACAGATGCATTTGCAGCCCTATTGTTACAAGTTATTCTGATGTGTCAGATACTATGCTTGAAGACGCAGCATCTATCAATGCTTTCATTTCGAACATGTAAGTTAAACACCTGTATTTGTGGCTCACCTTTCTGAATTACTGGTTATTGCCTCAAAGGACCTGCTTTCAATCTGCTGCACAGGACACCCTACATTCAGTGCATGATAATTTTTGTTGTACTGCTTGCCATTCACAGGAGAAAATATTTGTTATAGGAATAAAGGCCAACATGATTCTAAAATGTGATTGGTTATCAAATAACAGTAAAAAAAAAAGATTCTAAGTTCCTATTCTTTCCCATCTACACTAGCATGCAGCCCAATTTTAGTTCCTTGCACACCCTCCTTACACATAGCTGGTAAAACGTTTTTCATGGAGATTTTGCTGTCTTCATTCTGGAGAGGTAGTGCTTAACCTTCAGCTCGCTGTAGAAATACTGGCAATGCCACAGGTTTTCTTCATAAAAATAACATAGCAAGAGATCCCTTAGAACAGCACATCCCTGGTGGAAATAAGGTGATGTAGACAGTGAACATAACACCTCTGTATCTTCACATCTGTAGCTTGATCCACCTCAGAGGTGACTTCCCTTGTGACAAATGGTGCCCAGTTCTGTACAAAGCAATTGGCTTCAACCCATCACTTGGAGCAACTGTTTGGAATGGTAAAGCTCCCTGTATTGAAAAGGATCAAATTAATGTGTGTGGCTATCGTTTGCTCGTTTGCTGTCTTGCTGTATCAAAGCAATTGTTGTATTTAAACGTATTGCACGTTCTCAGTTGACAATGGTGATGAGCTGCATCAGATCCATAGCTAAGATTAACACACCCCATAGCTGAAGAGTCACTTAGACTTTGTTCGGGCCCATCTCAGGGAAGTCCATGCTAATAACAATTTTCTGCCTTTTTTCTGCTGCCACTCCCCCAGTACCTGCTTACCTCGGGGCTTGGGAGGGAAGCAGTCTTTCCAGCCAAACTGCTGTGTTAGCCTTTAATTGGTTGTCGGGAGGAGCCAAAGTTAAAACTTTTTTTTTTTTTTCCCCTGGATTGATGACTTCCTGGCTTCCCTTCATTCCTGTTTCTTATTTACAATCTTAAACCTGTGAGCACCAAGGGCAGCTGGGGCTTTGGGGGCCCATGCAGCAAAGGCTCTTCATCTTTTCCTCTTGGGAACTGAAGAGAACAGCAAAGGCTGATCAGGAGCTCAGCTGTTGGACTAGACTGATTTTAGCAAAATGGCTCTAGTCTGTTTGTAGTGGAGAAAGTCCAAAACATATAAACTGATCACTAGTTTTAAAAGCCTGATGGATTCTCATTCTTTGACGCTTTTTTCCAAAACTGCCTTTCCCAAAACCACGATAACCTTGGAAACTGCAGGCATGCTCCCTTCAAGGTTGCTAGAGCTCCATCCTGCAGCAGAGCTAGTAATTGCACTGCTTCTATCTTCTTTCTGGTTTGGACATGTTAGAAGGAGATTGAGAACCTAAAAAAGTGGCCTTTCAGTAGAATTCTCAGCAAAAATTTCCTGCATTCCAACAGGGCTCTTCCGCTACCTCTGAAAGTGCCTCTCTGGGAGCACGACACCAGTTTAGCTCCAGTTTGACTCTTAGCAGCACAGCAGGCACGACGGTCCTATTGACAGGCACTCGGACTTAATGTAAGAGAGGACGTATTCCATAAAATAAAGACAGTAGTCATAAACTTGGGGAAACAGCTGAGGGGGAAAATAAAAAACGTTTAAGAAAGCCTACAAATACCTAATGCTCAAACTGTGTATGTACATGAGTGTTGATTATAAGGATGGAGGAGAACCTAGAAAATTCTTAAACTACACAAGATTTTTAACTAGGCTTCACAAACTACTTTCCCTTTGGCCTTGGGCCCAGTGTAACCATATTATGATCTCCTGGCATGAAGCTGTGTCTCTAATGGTTTAATTCTTCTGTGAATGACTAACACTTCGCTAGAAACTTTATTTAAGCGCAGAAGAATGGATGACCTTCAAACAAATCATTTTTCAATACCTGAGAACCTGGCCGGGAACCGTAAAGGAAGGGTGCGGAGTTGGGCACTGTACCACAAGCACCGTCGCTTCCTTTCATCTTGCACCTCGTGTTGTCCTCAGGCCCTCTCGGATTGGTGTCACTGCAGCAAAGTCTATCTCTGGCTTATTCCTCATAAGAACAAAGGGCTCTACAACCTGGTTGCAAACCAGGTTATTCCTTGCAGCCTTACGGGGTGGTTCACCAGGTGGTAGTTTTGTTGCCAGAAGGGAGGTTAAGCTCAGCTCTTGGGTTCCTGTTGACTTCCAGACTCTGTTGACTGTTGACTTCCAAGAACTGGGTGATACTGAATGCCCTCCAACTTCTGAGTAAAGCAGAAAGACGCAGCCTTTGTTACCAAACGTTTATTACCTACTACACTTCAGCTGCTCGTTGGTAAAACACGTAAATGGCTGTAAGGCTTGGGGGGAATACCGAACAGGAAAACAAATATTTCCACACTCATGTGAGCTGTTTCCTTGCTCACAAAAGCCCAAGTTCCAAGTTCCATCAGCATGATCTTTTGATGCTAATATTGCTGCTTTCTGCATGGCAGTAAAGTAGGCTTTGCATTACTGTGGGGAAATTCCTGGTCCAGAAAAGAAGGCAAGGGGTATTAGCAGTAACGCCTATGCAATTCAGAAACCCCATTTCTCCAAACCATCGATAACCTGGCACGCTAGCAGCTTTCTCTGTCAAAAAAATTAACTTTGAGAGTGACAGTTGCTGACTCTCCATTGGCTTAGTAGGGAAAGCTGCTGGATGAGAGGAGGTGGATGGGGCATCATCTTCTCCTTGCGAAGCAGCTGAACGCCCCAGTTTCAGTGCAGTGCTTTGACTCCACTGCCTGCAGTGAATTACCATGTTCCTTTCCTTCAACGCAGGTTAGCCAAGCTGAGCGAAGCAGCTCCAGGTATAGGCTCTGTGGAGATGATTTTTTTCTCAGAAAACAGTCCAGGTTTTAATCACACTCTGTAGGTGAGTTAAGGCCATGAGGTTCCTAACTGAGGTGATTAATAAGGGCCACTGTCAGTCACCTTGGTGGGAGATGGTTCTATCAGCTTGGGATGTTACTGAACATCAGTACCTCTGGGCTTCCTGGTTGTGAAATGCAGAGGTATTGCAAAAGGTGCACTTGATAATAAGTATATTAACTATCAAATTCATCCCCTGCAGCGTGATGTTCTTTGCAAGAAAACAGGCAGTAACGCAATCAGATTGCGCTGGGTAGGGAGGGTTTCAGCAGCCCTGACAGGATTTTGGCAGGGGGAACGCCACCAAAAAAAAAAAAAGTCAGAAAAAGACACTAGATTGTTAATTGATTGTATATAATCAGAATGTTGATCTTGATTCCAAGAAAAGGCACCTCAAGCTGTTAGTTGATATCTCAAAAGCAGGCACAGGCATTGGCTTAATAGTGGCACAAGCTAAGCTTAATGATGCTGTCTGCTGCTGGTTCTCCCGTTTTGCTTGGCCTATGCCCTCATATTTAATCTACAAAATCTAAGAGGCTGTTTGTTTTATATTGATAACTAAATACCCTTCTGGTTTTTAAATGCATTCTACAAAACAGATGATAAGCCTCTGTTCTTCAAGAAAGGATGTCCCATGACAGTAAGAGGCAGTATGGTTAAATTTAGTTAATACTTGTTCTTAGCCCAGTTTGATACTGTCTTTTTTTAAGTAACATCTGTCAAATTTGCATCCCAGAATTCCTGAAATTAGCAAATAATAAACAGGAGGACGTTGGTTTTAGTTAGCATTCTATAAATAAGCTTGGAAGTACTTGTGTGTACCTTGCAAGAGTCAGATCTAAAAACTGAGACCGTACGTATGAGGCTGCAGAATATGAGACCAAATAAATCTAAATACTTACTGGTAGGAATATACAACTGCTGCCTGCCACCAGCGGTGGGGCGGAGCAACAAGAGTCACTTGAAAACATTTGTGCAGAAGCTAGGATTTCACTGAGAACAATTCCAGTGAGGAACACAGAATAACAAGGCAGAGAGATTCAGGGCATTCTGAACAACCAAGATAATGATCTAGAAGGGCCCGTGGGCAGACAACTCCTCCAATGTGAGCTGCTAACAAAAAAACAGAGTTGACGGCGTGGATTTGTGTGCCTGCACAGCATTTGTAATACTTGGGCCCTTTCAGTTGGCAGTGACCTGCCAGTCACCCAGCAGCGCAGGCTGCTGGATCCCCACGGATCCAGAGCAAGTGGAGTTTAGTACTGGAGCAACTGGATGCTGCCCAGTGCGGTAAGACAGAGCAGCTGTGGCATGCATGTACCATGTGGAGTAAATCCATCCAGAGGGACCTTGACAGGCCGGAGAGGTGGGCCCAGGCCAACCTCATGAAGTTCAACAAGACCAAGTGCAAGGTCCTCCAGTTGGGCCGGGGCAATCCCAAGCACCAATATAGGCTGGGCAGTGATTGGCTTGAGAGCAGCCCTGAAGGAAAGGACTTGGGGGTACTGGTGGACAAGAAACTCAACATGAGCCATCGCTGGCACTTGCAGCACAGAAAGCCAATCATATCATGGGCTGCATCAAGAGGTGTGGCCAGCAGGTCAGGGAACGTGATTATCTCCCTCTACTCCACTCTCGTGAGACCCCAGCTGGAGTGCTGCATCCAGTTTTAGAGTCCACAGCACAAGAAAGATCTGGACATGCTGGAGCCTGTCCAGAGAAGGGCCACGAGGATGATCAGAGGGCTGGAGCACCTCTCCTATGAAGACAGACCGAGAGAGTTGGGGCTGTTCAGTCTGCAAAAAAGAAGGCTCTGAGGAGACCTTATTGTGGCCTTCCAGTATCTCAAGGGGTCTACAAGAAAGCTGGTGAGGGGCTTTTTAGGATGTTGGGTAGTGATAGGACTAGAAGGAATGGATTGAAGCCAGAGATGGATCGGTTCAGGTTGGACGCGAGGAAGAAGTTCTTCCCCATGAGAGTGGTGAGATCCTGGCACAGGGTGCCCAGAGAGGGGGTGGTAGCCCCATCCCTGGGAGTTTTTAAGGCCAGGCTGGATGGGGCTCTGGGCAGCCTGATCTAGTGGGGGATGTCCCTGCCCATGGCACCAGGGTTGGAACTAGATGATCTTCAAGGTCCCTTCCAACCCTGACAATTCTCTGATTCTATGAAATCCAGGACGCAGTCTAACAGATTCCCAGTGGGCAGAGGATTTACTAGCTCAAGTACCTCTAGAAGTGTTGGTGAAAGCCAAAAAGGGGATGAGTGTGAAGTGACACCTGCTTGTTTTCAAAGAAAGCTTGGAAAAGAAGAGCAAAGAATGGTGGAAGTAGAAGGAATGCTTTGGTTTTATAGATATGAATGGCTGTCACCAGCTAAGCCAGCCCTGCAGCAAGCGTTTTGCTCATGGAATTGGTGGCTAAAAAAAGACAGGTATTACCATATTCAAAAACCACGATTCTGTTCAAGTTGATGACAGCTGAATGGCTCAAACTGCACCTGAGGAGTGAAAATTTAAATGTCGTCACAGCCATATTTAAGATCTTGTCCAGAATCATATCATCACACGATTAGCAAACTACTACTGGCGATATAAAACTCGCATAAAAAAAACCATTCAACTTTTTAATTTTCTTTTTTTTTTTATTCCATACACACCAAATATATTCCATATTCTACAGTCAAATATGCTGGGGGGGACTGGGTGGGTGTGTATTTTGATGTTGAGGGTTATGGGGGCTTTTAAAAGAAAATGTAAGATCAAGCTCTAAGTGCTCAAATCTCCTGTAGCTTCGACTATTCTAAAACGAAGGCAAACGGCTAGTGCTTGTAGGAGTTAATTTTCTTTATCCTTTTTTTTGGTCATAGGGCCTGTCCTGCTGATCTTTACAAGATACATGCTGCCTTCTTACTGATTCTCTCCCTTTAGCGGAAAAAAAATGTAGCATGTGTCCTCCTGCTCTTTATTTGTGAGACACATCTTGAGCAGTTACTAGCAGGTCTCTCTCTGCCATCACTCCTCTTGCTTCCCATCCAAATCCGAAAGGATTACACCAGTTTGCTGTCAAATAAAGAAGTTAATGGACAGCTCTGTTTGGAGGGTGGGGGGTTTTTCTTCTTTCAGTGCCACGTTGCATGTCAAATGCTAAACATTCCAAATATGAACTTCATGAGAACGGATTAATTCTCTTTATTTCATATTGAGGCAAAAGAAAAAATTAAAAAAGGTGAAACTGAAGATTCTCCGGCCATCCTTCAGTCAGCTGAAAAACACCTTCCAAGGCTGTAGGTTTAGGGTATGTGGGGTTTTTCTGTGAAACAACTGTTGCTGGCAAATCATAGAACAGTTCAGGTTGGAAAAAACCCTCGGGATCATCGAGTCCAACCATTAACCCTACACTACAAGTTCACCCCTAAACCGTCTCACCCAACACCACATCTAAGCGACACTTAAACACATCCAGGGATGGCGACTCAACACCCTCCCCGGGCAGTCTGTTCCAGTGTCTGACCACTCTTTCCCTGAAGAATTTCTTCCTAATGTCCAGTCTAAACTTGCCCTGCTGCAACTTGAACCCATTCCCCCTGGTTCTGTCCCTAATGACCTGTGAGGAGAGACCAGCACCAACCTCTCTACAATGTCCTTTCCAGTAACTGTAGAGCATGATGAGGTCCCCCCTCAGCCTCCTCTTCCTCAAACTGAACAGTCCCAGCTCCCTCAATCGCTCCTCGTAAGGTCTATTCTCCAGGCCCTTCACCACCTTTGTCGCCCTCTTCTGCACTCGCTCCAACACCTCAATATCCCGTCTATACTGAGGCGAAGTGAATTATGAGGTGAATGCGAGGTGAATTACCAGGGTGAATGAATGACAAGGAAAGATTCAACAGAAGCAAACTGAGGCACTGAAATGAGTGGATTACAGCAAAACCCAAGGACTATGTAACTGCAGAATTCTGGCCTTAAATCCCAGGTTCCGTTTTGCTGTAAAGGGCTCCTTGCAAAACTGTTTTTCCCTAGGCTTTCTGAAATCTTTTTTAAATCGTAAGCCTGTTTTGTATCATATGACAGAAGAAGGGTTGTATTCAAGGGAGTATAAAATATAAAATCAGGCCGTTGCTGTTGTTTGTTAGTTAAGAGGTAACTCAGGTATTTCTTTGCTATAATCCACCCTCATCACACAGTGTCGGTTTTAGGTGTATAGTGAACAGAAGATGTGTCTGTTTTTATTTCCCCTGCACCCACAGCTATTTGTTTCTTTCTTATCAGCAAATATCTATTCATTGGTCCTGTCTTGGTCTTTTACATTTATCTGCATTAAAATGTGTGTCACTCATTACCCCAGGGTTTGCACATAAATTGTCTCCTGCATCTATCAGCTTCATTCAGATTATTTCCTCACCTAGAAACAAAATGATTTTTTATTTATAGTAGACACTTGCATTTTTGTCCCTTAACTATTTCTTAGCCCAGTCAGTCAGTTTTTGCAGTTAGATTGTGTTGAAGTCCTGTGAGTTTGACAGAATAATTGCAGTCAGAATATTCTCCTTCCAAACTTGAGGGACCGAGAATTCAGAAAACTTTTTTTCTTTTCTTTTTTTTTGTCTGTACGAGAAAGAAATAGTTTACAATACCTTTCTAAAAGAGTTTGAGAGTTATGTATGTAGACAGAAAACTCGGAGGTTTACAAGCCTGAGCTATCAGCCCTACCCTGTAATAAAAGTCCAGCACCTAGAAGGCAGTTTCTATTTACAGGCAAATTTCTAGTGAGCTACTTGTTACTGCTTTCTGTCCTAGGAGTCTGCTTGAGAGAAAAATCTTTAAGCAGTCCTGCTAACTGCTCTGTAATCATAATGATTTTTTTTTTTTTACCCTACCCTAGACGAACAGTTAAATATGTAGCACCCAAATTATGGTTTCGTATTGGGGAGAGTTTAATTTGCTTCAGTCACCTGTACAAATAATTCTGATCTACAGATCAGGTGCCTTGGTTTAAGTAATGTGCATGTTTAACATGGCAAAACATATGTGTCTAAACATAGATTGCAACGGTGAAGCAACTTACTAAGACGGACAGATATTTGGTATCTCAAATACATACAGCTGATAACTAAAGTTCACCATACTAATTCAATTTAGTTAAGTGTGCAGCTTTTCCAGCAGAAACACAAAGAATATTAGTATCAAGTCTGAACAAACTACCTGTAAATACTTCCTGTCAATACTGATGTGAAAGCAACAGGAAAGAGATTAACGCTCTTAATTCTTTGATATTTGGTGTTCTATTGTGTGATGCAAGGAAAAAAAAATTGCTACTACCACTATCTTATTTGTGTTGCGCAGAAATGACTTCACAATTACATAACCCCGTCCGTTGCACACTTCGGTGTCTTTTGTTTGTAAATCATCTCCAGGGAATCCACGAAGCCACTACTGGCAGTCACAGAGGCAGGGACTTTACGTAGTTTTCGGGAGAAGCTTTTTCCCCAAAATTCCCTGTTTGATGGTCAGTTCCAGATAGCAGTCTCATCTGATAAACATCCTCTGTGTGTTTTGGACCTCCTTGTCCATAAAATGTCCACAGCAGTGCCACAGAAGACTACGGGGGTGAGAAGGGGCTTAGGGAATGCTTTGCATGCATTAGAGTTAAATCTTTAGTCTCTTTTCTCCCCTTGGGAAGACAGAGTCCAGTCATCTCCAGGAGAGCCAGTAAGTATAACAGGATATTTCATTTCCTTCTGTTTTCCTAGCTGAGCAGACAGTGTGTTGCTAGACAAATGTAACAGACTTCTGCAGAATTGTTAAGAAAGTTACAGACGCAGAGCAAGAATTTGCATCTGTGTCTGTCGATGTAAACCTGAGGGCAGAATCTGGCTCCTTCATTAAATGAGGAGTTAGTCAGTTGGCTTCTCCCGTCCCACAGACTGTTTATGAAACATCAGGGGGAGCAAAGGGAGAGAAGTATTCCTTCAGCTTGCGAACAAGAAGCAATAAACCTGGAAGGCTTATAATTTTAGATTAAAACTTGTCATGGGCATAAAATATTTATTCACAAGTGGCAAATGTGATATCAGATTTGATAATGGCATATTGGACCATCTCTTGTGTGAATTCAGGAGAGCTGTAGGTTCTGCAGCTTCTTCGCAAAGGAGGATTGGATGTTCCAGCTCTAAACGTGGTGGAGGAGGAATACGAAAGCCTGTTGTACGCTAACTGCACTTGGCAGCTTGGTAAATAGCATGTGGCAGTAGGCATCGTTTACTTTGTAAAATAAGCAGTTTGATCAATAAAGACCTGCTGGACATTCAAAAAAGCAGCAGTAGACACGTACGGAGTGAGTGAAGAATACAGCTGAGTCAGACGCGCTGAACAGTAATGAATGAAACATGCTGCCGGTGTGTTCATCGCCAATCTTTAGTGATGCATCGTAACTGTTTCCCCACCAGTTGTATAGAATGTCAACAATTAAGTTGCATCATTTCCTCTTGAAGTGTTGTTCAGAGTTGTTTTAGACATTGAACAGATGAATAGTGATGTGAAAATGGTCAAGTAGAAGAGAACTTACCAAACTTACCAAACACCTGCATTTAAAACGAGTTATGGTAAATTTATTACGCTCTTATCCAGCAATGAATGTTATGCAAAGTGCTTAGAAGTGTTTTTTTTAGATTAAGGCATGTGTCATATAATTGAACGTTTAATTCATCAGTGATGGACCGTCGATAGTTAAAGGGCTAGGGCTGCCATCTCAAGTTAGATATCAAACTGGGAGGGGGGGGGGGCGGGAGGTGCCAAGATGATGGTGTTGCCCCCGCAAAAGATTTTTGGAGCAGGGGGTAGTCTCTCCAAACCCATTTTTACAAAATACTGCAGTGTTTGATTTCAGATAAGGTCTGATCTTGGATAAACTGTAAGTAAACTGGGTTATGCAATTGTATCAAATCAGACTGGAAGATTATTTATGCCCATAAAATATCAGATTGCGTGATACGCCATGTAAAAAAAAAGGGTCAGCCTGGGTCTTGGCTTGCTTGAAAAGAAAAAGGGTATTTTACAACAGCTTAAAACCTTATTTAGGGTTCTGGAGCACCATTAGCATCCTCTGTTTACTATCTGAGCAGGTGATGATGATTGCTCCCAGATAGGCCTAAAGGCAAATGAACATATTGAAAGCATAAAGGGGTGCTCAGTGGCAAGAAGGGAAGAATTCTGAAGTTACCCAGGACCAAATGAATATTAAGAAATCATTTTTAGCAGGGTGGAGTGAGGAGGAAGCCTTGAATTTTAGTAACTCCCCAAGAAGAGTGTTGATAGTACAACCATAAAAAAGGATTCCCAAAGCTAGGCTCCCTGTGCCCCTCTGGGTATAAGCTGTGCAAAAGGACCGAATCTCTGAAATACGCATTAAGAATCCAACAGCATTTTGGCTGGATAGAGGGGAAGTAGAAGAAACTTCTGATCTTGAGATAAGCAGATTTTGCGTGGTTCTTACTTCTGTCCTACCATAACTGCATGTAAGAAGGAGCATGGAAGTGTTTTGCTAAGAACAGGACCAACATACCAAAGCTGTTTGTTCTCTCAAGCAAGGTTCTATCTAGGCACAGAAGACTCCTGGAAAACATGAAAGTGTCATTGGCCTGATCATCTTCCAGGGGAATCTCCATGGACTGCTTGAATATTAAGAGTATTAGAGAGTTTGCCACTGCTGAGGTAATTCTTCATTGCTAAAGGAACTTAAACCTTTTCCCGGCGATATGACAGTGAGAGAAATCTAGGAGCAGGAATCTTAACCTAGTCAGAGCTTGAACAGTGGGAAGAGGGATGTATGAATGACAAGTAGCTAGAACTGCTTTCCAAGAGCTTCAGGGACATTATTGTACAGTGTGAAAATTGCTGAAGCTGAAGATAAAAAGAATCTCTGTGTCACTTGAGCTATTCTGTGTCAAATGAGCTACTTTAGCGTTCTTAAAAATGTCCTTTCAGGCATTCTTCCAGCTCAGTAATACCTTCTGAATTTTCCCTGAAGTACTGCTTCAACATACCTGCCATCCATCTTTACAAAGGAGGGAGGTAGCAGCAGAAAGCTTTTTGACACGGCCAAATTCCTTCAGGCACCTGATTCAAGTGACACTTGTCTGTTCCAGATTAGTCTCCGTTTTGCCTCTCTTCAGGTCAAGCCTTTTATTTTCTTCTATTAAAGCAGTGAACATACAATCATGTGCATTTTCCACCTTTTTAATTTTGTCTGAAACTGATTCTGATTCTTTGGTCTTATTCACCCTGAGGCAACACTGAACTACACTTAAAACCCTCTCTGAAGGAAGCCCATGCTGATTGTTATTTTTCAAATAGAGGATTCCTGTCGTCCAGTCCTCAGATGCATTTTGAACTGCATTCTGAAATCGAGGTTTGTAGTTAACACCCACACCCTCATCTCCCCAGCAAAGTTTCTCTATAGAGCAGTATCTCCAGTTAATAAGAACCCCATTCCAGTCCAGATGTGGAGGAGCTCGTAGACCATTGCACCTTTGAACCTCTGAGGAAAAGAAGGGAGGGCAAGGCAGTGCATGGTTAAGAGCATTAGTCGTTTGCTCTGTGCTTTTTTCCTACCGTGACTTTCAAATGTGTGCGTGTCAGTATAACCAAATCGGGCTCACAAGTGCAATTAGATTAGCAGAATTTCAAAGCTCGTGGCTTTTTATGACTCTGTCTGTCTTGTCTTGTCCAAGAAGAGTCATTGTTATGATTCCATCTGGATAAGAGATGCTTGCCACCTCCTCAACAATTTGTTATCTCTACCAGTACGCGTTCCCATACCCTTCAATTTCTTATCACTGGTTGCTAGTTTCTGGAAGAAAACAGCAAGAGACAGGACTAATGGGAGAGTTAAATTAGCCTGCTTTCACACACCACCTGCAGCAAATCTGCACCTGAATCAAAACCTTCAGTAGCCAGAAGGAAAAATAGAAGGTAAAAACTGTAGTTCAAGAGAGACAAATCCATGACTGACTCCTCAGATGAAGGTCATAGCAGGTACTCCCTGCAATGATGCTCTAAATCCATTTCCTTTCTTACTGTAGGGGAATGTCAGACCTAATGCTGCTCAATCCATATCTCTCTGGTGTAATTAGTGGCTTAACTGTAGACCTTCTTCTCTCACACAAAAGAAGAAAGCACCTTGGCTTTGCAGAGATGGGCTGTCAGTCCTCTACTGTGAAGCGCTACGCCTGTTTTCCAAGAAAAAAACCTCGTGCAGATAGTGGAATTAAGCTAGTCTAAAAATACAACATCCAGCATCTTCTCTTTAACACAGAAAGACAGGTCACTGCTAGAATTAAAACCCCAGCTTCGCTGTCTGAAAGAGGTTTTCTTTTTCCTATGCTTCATTCCGTGTCCAAAAAATCACCTGAAAAACTCAAACCCTTAACAGCCTGTTGAGACAACCTCAATAAAAGCAAATATTGTGCTAAATAAATAAAATTAATAATAAATGAATGCATAGTAATGAATAGTAATGACTAATAATAAATAAATAAAATTTCTTCTCTTAATTCTTGAAATGTTAGGGAAGTTATTATCAACCCAACTCACTGTTTGAAAACATTAAACCATTGTCCCCCATAAGTAAATGGAAACCATCCCAAAGAATTCACAGGACACTGCAGAAGGTAAAAAAAAAAAAGCAGTAATTATTGTTATAATGTACAGTTGCATATCATGGGGAGTGCTGTAGGCAGTGTTCTTGTGTTTCCTGAAGTAATTATAACGGGTATTTTTGAGAGTGTTTTTTTTATTTATTTAAATATTGCAATTTAAAATTTGCAAAGTCTCTTTGGTGTATAGCTGAGAGCTGAATGTACAAATACATGTTCTAAGTAAGGAAATAGAAGAAAATACCATCACTAATTTTAGTTAATATGCAACTGTTGAGAGGAACCCTAAAACAAACCAGTTACTCCCACAACCGATATCCCACTCTGGAAAGAGCGTGGTAATTTATGCTTGACGAGACAAAGTCAAGTGCATGTCTTTTCCAGATTTAAACCAGATAAACTGAGAGGCTATCGCTTATTTTCAAGTTACTGATCATTAATCTACCTGGTAAAACCCCAGCCTTCTAATGAAAACCTGATCGTGCAAGAAGTGTCAGTCAGTGAACGCTGTGTGCCTAATTAGGTCTGGCTGAGCTCACTGCTCTCTCATCGTGTTTTCCTGTGCTTCAGCTATAAAGTCATCCTCAGGGCACAGCTCGTCTTCTATTCCTGCCGTGCCGCCTTAATCTAGCAACTTCCACCACTGAACTCATTAAAATATTTTATTTCCTTAATTGCAAGCTGCTTGCTCCATTTTTCTGCAAGACCCTTTCCCCTAATTCCATCTCTGCGTTAGATGTTTTTACATTTGGGCATATCTAAGCATTAGTGCAACAGAATCCGGATTTATTTTGACTGTGAGTAGGTGGAGAGATGGGATCCTCAGAGAAGGAACTGTGCTAGTTTGAGCTAAAGCTCCTGAGAATTCTTGTAAGTCTTCAGACACTGCTGGAGTAGCAGTGACTTGATGTGGAAAAGGTGCTTGTCCAGATTAATAGTTTTTCCTATCAGAATTCTTATAAATTCCTTTGAAGACATCAAGTGTAGAATTACAATAGTTATGCCCAGTTTGGTTTTTACCCGAATTCAAAGGAACGTCAAGGTTTGGGGCTTAGGTACCACCGTGACATCACGCACTGTAGCCAGGAACGTGGCGCCGGGTCTTGATTCCTGGTGGCAGCAGGTGTCTTTGGGTATCAGGGTCCAGGTGCTTTGCTCCTCTGTAACTGGTCATGACTTCACTTTCTGTGCTGCATAAGTTGATTTAAAGTATGTTTTAAAGGTTCCCATAAAAACTTGCAAACATCAGACTAAAACATTGGAGTCGGTCAAACGTGAGGCGGTTTCGTACACCCAGCAGTCCAGGTTTAAGTCTGCTGCCACGGCTCAGGATTTCTGTGAAACTGGTGTCAAGGGTTTCTGTTTAGTGTGCTGCGCTGCTAGTTCAGGCCAGAAAACTCAGGAGCTGAAAACTAGTTACCTCACATTTTTAATCTTAAAAAACAGGGCAGAAAGGTGACCCAAAGAACCGGCTGAGCAACGCTGCGCTTACTTGCAAAACAAAGGTTTTCTCTTCACACAGAATAGTCGCTATGAGTAAAGTGGACTTAATAATTTTAGGCTAATTATATGAACGTGAGCAAATGAAGGCAAAGCGAAGAGACAATGTATTAAGGCCGGCAGTATGTAATTCTGGGCTATCTGTGCTGCGTACTTTCCTGCAGCAGCTTCTGGCAGCAATGAAATGCCTTACTGCTCTCAATGGAATATACTCAGATGTTTTCTATGCTGGCTCAAAGAATCTAAAATCTAGAACAATTTTCCTGAAAGTGTGAGAAGGAAGGGAGCCTCTTCTTCATGTACAAAGATCTCTATGAGAAAGAAAGCAAGCCATGCCATTTAACGATAGCTGTGCATTACTGATTAATTGTAGGTGGTGGGTTTATATTTTGTCATTTTCTTTTCTGTTGCCATTAAGAGAAATCTGTACTGAAACTTGCGAATCAGAACTAACTTGGAAGTTTGATCCAGAGTTTATTGAAGCGATCGTGTTAATTTTAGCACATTTTGCATCAGCCGTTTGGTACACTGCATTTCTCAGAGCCACGTGAAATGTGGGAGCAGTGTACATACACTCCCCTGCATACCAGAGGCGTAAATGTTACTACCAAATAGAGGAAGACGTGATGCTGTCTTGGTTCATAATGAATTCAGTGTGTATGAAGCATTTCATTAAAAGAAGTAGATTTGTTATGTCGTTATGGTGTCATATACCTGGCAGAAAGCAAGATTTATTTTTATTTTTTAACGTGTGTGCGGTGTACCTAAAGAAATAATGCGGCTTTCGAAATTCCTGGCTTCCAGCATCTAGAATTTCTAGAGAAATGGCAGAATCTGGAAAGGATCTAAATGCTCGGTAGTCTCATAGCCAAAAGCATTCCCTCCCCGCCATTTACATGCACACCAGCCTCACTTTCCATACCAAATGCTCTTCTTGCCCAAATTCGGTGTATGGTCACGACCACATTTTTCAGTAATGATTGTGACAGGCAAAGGACATGATTCAGCAGGACCCTGAAGCATGTGCCTGTCTCCTCCAACATTTACATTCCCACTGATTTGAAAGGAGCTACTAAGCAACCGAGTGGAGGTAAATACTTGCCTGTGTAAAGCCAGCCGTAGGTTTTAAACCCTTGAATTGGTGCCTGATAAATGGTAAGTACCATGTTCCTTTATACACTTGCTTCATCATCGTTTTTCAGGGAGGTGGTGAAAAAAAAGAAACCAAGCAGCCTTCCCTTTGGTTCCCTAGGTGACTACTGGAAATGATTGCTTCAGGGCAATAGAAACTAAATAATCTCTTTTCCACCTTCTCTCGGAAGCCGGCCAGCAGGGAGCACAATGCGGGGCGGAGGGAGGGAAGCCTCACCTCCCATTGTCCTCACAGCACGCCCTGTTCCCTACCCACCCTCAGCCCTGTCACTTTTTCCAGCAGCCTGCAGATTTGTCAGACTGAGAAGAGTCTTTTCTGCCAAAGATAATGCCCAGGTTTTTTGTGTACGGGTGAAGAAGAGAGTTGTGTCACTCTCAAACAGTTTGCTTGGTTTTAAAGGGATTCAGCGCTCATCCCTTCCTTGTAGTTTGTGGATGCTTTGCAGAATTTAAGGCTAAATTGTATTAAATCCTAGCGTCAAACGTCTCAGCAAGGTAGCATGGCTGTACGTATCTCAAAATTACATACAATGTCTTTCTATATCTCTTTAAAAAAAGATCAGTGTTGAAATAAGTGCTCTAAAAAAGCTCTAGTAGTCAGCTTTTTTTTTTTTTTTTTTTGGCGGGAGGGGGAGGTTTCCGGTGTCTGATTTTGCTCCTCCTAGGACATGACAAAGTGAAACTAAAGGAAAACATTTTTTTCCACCTCCCTTAACTTGCACAGCACGATTTTTTTTTTGAAAACAGAAGCGAGTTTCAAGACCATACAAATATTATTGCTAAATTTTAACCCCCTGAAAATAAAGACCAGCTAAAGCAAACAAAGTCCATCGAGGAAAGCCTGTTTTTATTAGGGCATTAACTTCAGTGACACGGCAAAAGGCCGTTCCCACACATGTTCCCTATGCAAGCATCAAATAGGAAAGCATTCTCAAGCTGCCTCTTCCTGTGTGATACCGAGGGAAAACTGTTTTAAAGCTTAATTCCGGGAAGATGGTTTCTCATGGGTATGTCAGGAACAGAATACATGTATATTGTAGGTCTTTTACATCACATGGGCATGGCTGGCTGAGAGATGCTACGTAATAACAGTCAGTGGTTAGAGACTGGAAAAGCCCGCGGGGAGAAGAATGACCAGGGCAATGAAGAGAGCTGAGAGCCCTTTGAGACCACAAATTTAAGTCATGCTGGGAAAAAGAACATGGGCTCCTTCTGCTGAGGTTCTTGCAAATGCAAACTACTGCTTTGGGAAGACTGAATCATCTCTGAAAATATATCTGTGGCCCACCTTTTTTTTTTAAAATTCCTCCTCCCTTATCTGCCTGAATGAAGCTTCAGGTTACACTGGCAGGAAGGAAGACTCACTCGGTCTTTTGCCCTCAGGTCATTGACTTTTGAACTGGAGGCTGTTTCTGCGCTGTTTTGCGGTGCAAAAACACGTGGCATTAAAAAAAAAAAAAGGTTGCAGAAATTTTGATCCAGCCTTCCCCCCAAAAATCCCTTTTCGCTGCGATAAGTCTGGGATTCCAATTAAAACTATCAGTGATAACCTCTGAGAAGTAGCCTGCTGCTGCTGCACTGTTTGCAGCACCTGGGGCTCGTACGGCACACCCACCTCGACGCTCAACAGTTAAAAGTTTGGTGCCGCAATTTGCTGTGTCCTCCTGTGAAAACAGCGGCTCCGGTTTTAAAGCTAAAGCACTACCATAATATTATTTTTACTAGCTCAGGGTTCAATTTCAATACAATAATAAATACACCCCCTCCCCTCCCCGTTCAAACAGCTCCTTAAAAATACAGTAGTGTAGAAAAGAAACTGCATGGGTCGCAGCTGTTCCTGTTGAGGGAAGGAACTATCGGCCATGCAACCTGTCCCTCCTGGAAATGAGGAAGAGAAAGAAAGGACAAGAATCTGCCTCTGCCGTCCTGAACGATGAAGTTGTCGCTCGACGTCGTGTAAGTGGTGGGATCCGTGCCGCGGGGCGTGCGTGCTGCTGCGGGTGCGTGCCAGAGTTTAGGCACTTGGTGGCCGGCAGTCCGTTTTCCGATTCCCTTGCTGCTTAGACACTGCCTAACCAAACCTATTTTTGTCTAATTAGTGACGGCTGTAACACTGTCAGTATCTTCTGAGATAATGGGGTCGAAAGGCGTATACTTCTTTTAGGGTAAGAAGTGTAGATTACGTAAAAACCAAAGGCCCCATTGGAAAAACACTAATGAATTCACGGTGTTCTCGCACTACGCATTTGACGCGCTCTATAACATAAATGATATTCTCCCAGGATCATGCTGTCCAAACTAAGATCTCATTTGAGATCAACTCCAGTAAAACTACATGAGCTGGTTTTGGGGTGAGGATTTCCCAGCGTCTGGCCAATTCCTGCCACGGAATTGGGCACTGAGCCAGCCCAGCCCAGGTACATGCGAGCCAGAGAGCCCCAGGCAATCTCTTCTCAAGTAAATGGCTTGCCGAAAATATTCTTACACCAGGACTCCTTGCAAATTATTAGTAAGTATCGACTTAGTTTTAGCTTCCGTTTAGTTTTGAGAAACAATGCCTGGAAGCTCCTGTGTACAGTTTGCTTCTTTTCATTCAATCCTTTTGCCAGAGGGTATCACATCGGGCTTCAGAAGCTTATTCTCAGAATTTTAGTGAACTGGAAATTTGATAGATGACAGGCTTTCAAACTTCAGGTTTTGCTTGTGATTGATCCAGTGGATTTGTCTCGCGTATATTTAATTAACAGAAAAGTAATTCTGAAAATGTGAATGAGAGTACAGTGGCTACCCAGCCACAAAGACTTATACTAAAGTACCTGCAAAAAAATAGAGAAAGAGGTTTCTCTGAAGTAAATCCTATTTGAAGTAAGGTCCAGCTGTGCTCAGGTATGTAAGCAGTCTGATAGCCAAAAGCTGCCGTGAGACTGATTTCTATGAGAACCACTAGCCACTCATTTTAATATGTGAACAGGCTGAAGCACCTTTACGCATCTTTTTTTTTTTTTCTTCTAAGAAATAGCTCGGAAACCTCAGCAGTAACTTACAGCAAAAAACCATTCAGAAGTTATCCAGATGCACTCTTCTCATGTTTAGAGAAAGCCATCTGGATAACAGTTCCGCAAGCAGATGTATTTACTGAGAGATGGCTCTGTGATTAAAGGAAAAAATAAATACCTGTTCACTCCTGAGACCTGGAATTTTGCCCCTACCTGTCCGGAAGGCAGTAGTATTTGTTTTCTTTTTCAATTAATTTTCAGCCTTAAATTACATCACTGCACACATTTTGGTATACATTCAGTAATGTAAACCTGTAATAAAGAAGAGCCTTTGCTGTTTGATGTTGTATTTTAAATATTCTTGGAGTGTTCTGCCTTACCAACAGAAGGCATGAACTTGAATTTGTATGTTTTCCTTTGAGAAGTGCACAATCATTTCATTAAAGCTACCATTAGAAGCTCATCTGTGCTTACAGAAATTAATTTTTAGGTGTATTTATAAAGTGAGAAGTACGAAATGAAAGGCAGGAAGGTTATTCAAGAAGGGTGCAAAAACATAAAGTAGTGTGAGTGAAATCAAGCATTTTCAAACATAATTATTTTTGGTTTTCCCCAATTTCAGTGTTGACAAAACTGGCATTAGGTTTGTCTCAGACTGGTTTGCTTCCCCCAAGCTACCTCAGCAATGTTAAACCAACCCAACCACTGCAGGAATAGCTTTATTTTCTCCCCACTTGCTGACGGGCATCCCACCTCCGAGTCTTTTGGCAACTCTCTCATGCCAAACGCATCATCTGACGGGTCAGCAGGCGCGTGACTACATCCCCTCTGCCACAGGCAGTGTCGCTAGTCCTGCGCTTGCTTGAGGAAATGCCTCAAGGCTTCACTTCCTTTCCTAAAGGTTAATGGGATTTATTCACTCTATTTACTCTGTCCTGCCGCTGCTATAGCTTGGAGCTGCAGCTGGTTTAGATGAACAGGCAGTGAGTGATGCAGGTGCAAAACAGCAGTGAAACCCGCCTCCCCGTTTCTCCACCTCTCTTCCCAGCTTCTACCCGTCTCTCCGTGGAATTCCGCTGGTATTCATCTCTGATTTTCACGTCTCATCATTCAGACCATATTCTGTGTGCCCTCATGCCTCATCTTTTCGCGTATCAGCTGTTCGTAGCCGTTTATGTTTAAATTCACGCCCCTACCCGTGTCATTCAAACTGTAATTACCGTCCAACTGTGCAAAGCGTTTTGGGGCAGCAAGATGGAAAATAAAGCTGCAGCACCCACGAGTACTGTCAAATGGTTGTAGTTAGGTATTTGGAAATCTGAGTGTTTCCTAATGTCATTTGTACTCACCCTGGCGCCGCCTCATTTATTTTCTGTAGAAATGGGGGGGGTTAATGTGCTTTTACATCGTGGAATATAGGTGGTACAAATACAAAAATGTAAATTATGGTGAAAAAAACCCCAACAACTTCAGCATTTCAAAGCCAAGGTCATGTGGTTTTTAACATCCGTGGCACCCTGAAGGCCTGGGTTTCAGAACAGCTTTTCCAAAGAGGCAGCCACTGACTTCCAGATGTCTTGGCTTCCTGCCTTTGCCTACTGGTAATGGAGGAAGAGGAGAAGTTTAAAATCTGTCATTTTCACTTCTGTGTGCCACGGAGGTGAAAGATGTGGGGAACTTCACCCCAGCTGCCTGCTAAAATCCGGCTTTAGAAGAGCTACAATTGTGTTGCTCAGCTAAGACTAGGTCATATATCAAGGCTGCCAGTCACCAAACGAGTGGTTAAAATTGGCAGGGACTGACAGAGAAGATACTGACCTTAATTTTCTTACTTTAATCTGCTTGTTGATTCTTTCAGATAATGCCAGGGGACAGTATCATCAAATTTTTCCCTTCTGCTTAAGAAGAGGGCGTAAAACAAATTCCTCAGCCTGTAAAAAAATTACGTTAAAAGTCAATATTTTCTCTTTGGTCAGCTGGGTCAGTTTTGGAATCGATCAGGTTTACTTTCCTAAGCGTAAGCCTTTAGAGGAGTTTTCAGTCTACTCCACCCAGCCAGCTAGCATGGCTTTGTTTAATGTTTTGAAGCCTGCCTGGCTCCAGCAGAGAATATCCCGTATTTGTTGAAACAGAGCTTTTTCTGTAGGTATGACCGTAAATTCTTTGTGCTCCATCATCTCACCCCAGTGACGCGCTGAAGGCAGCAGCTGACTGGCCTTTCCCTCCTGGCATCTCTCTTGGTGTGAAGATGAGATCTTTCTGCAACTGGCACTTACGGGGAAGATGCCACGAGCAAATAGGTGTTTTCAGCAGGCAGGAAGGAAGGGAGAAAAATAAACAAACTCGAGTCTGCGAGAGAGGAAGGAGGCTGGGATGCACCATTGTCACTGTCTAACACCATCCGGTTTTAATCTTAGCCCAGCCCCACTAGCAGCAAATCCCACATGTCTCAGATCCAACGAAAGGGCTTTTGGCTGCTATAGACAGTAGGACTGGCAAGTCATGTTTAAAACAAATAATACCAAAACAAAGAGAGGGTCATTTAATAAAGTAAAGTTTGCCCAGCAAGAGTTTTCCTGTGGATAAGCTATACTAGTGTTTGCTAGCTTTGCAAAATGAATCAAAGGTCTACGAGTCATACTGGCTTTTTTTTTCCATATTGCAGGAAAAAAAAGCTTTGTGTGGAACAAATACTTCAGCTGTTGCTACAGCATCATGCCCTTGTGTTTACGGCCTAGAGCAAATGAAAAAGATTTTATCTTTTTTCCCCACTAAAAATGTCAGGTTCCCTTTAAAAACAAACCCAAAATGTCTAGCTCTTTCTCCCACAAACCAATGGAAAAAAATTCCAAAGCAAAGATCTTTAAAACCCGTACCCCGATCTGGCATGTTTAAAAAAAATTACAGGCTTCAGTTTAAACTAATTTCTGGTCAGTATTTACTCCAGTACCGTATTTAAAATTACACAGACTATGTCAGTTGCCATCAATACTTTTCCTTCAAGACTCACACGTATGCCTCTACGTGTTTCTGTGTCTGAACAGGGGAGTACATACATGTTGTACAAGAAGGGTAAGGATTGTTTAAAAAAGAAAAAAAAAATAGAACAAAAAGGTCAGACAGATTTCCATTTTTGTCCCATCTTCTAACTAAAGAAACTTGTGAATTTATGCTTTCTTGTTGGTGCAAAACTAGCCAAATCTACTCCCAGTTGTCATTGAAATGTATACACAGTTGAAACCGATTAGAACTAACTAAACAAATCTGCCAAGCACAGGCTTAAACAAG
Source organism: Trogon surrucura (assembly GCA_020746105.1). Lineage (NCBI taxonomy): Eukaryota > Metazoa > Chordata > Aves > Trogoniformes > Trogonidae > Trogon > Trogon surrucura. The sequence continues at coordinate 43,846,158 of CM036621.1, forward strand.
ATCACCCAGTTTAGCAGGAATGTGAAAAAGGATATAGAGCCTCTACCGAAAGTACCATTTTTATATCCGGCCTTGGAGATAAATAAACTTGGGCTTTACATTCATTGCAAACAAGCCAAGTAGTCCTGAGGCGGTGAAATCCCCCGGAGGACATCACTGCCTATTTCCAGGCATGAGCTTTAAATCACACGCTGATGCTTAAACACCTTCACTTATGCCCTTGCCATGAGCAACGTTTTGGCTGCTCCAGCACCCACCCTCAGTGCCCTTCTATACGGCCCGGAAAAAGCACATCTCAAACCACCCGACAGTGAAAGTACGAGTAAATCTGCACAGTACAGCCAGCCACACTGGCTACATAGTGAGCACGTCGATACGCTCAAAGCAGAAGAGACAACTGTCAACAGGTTGTATTTTGAGGTTGGGTTTAGGAGGTTGTGTAACGAGGAGAGAAAATATCTCCGACATGACTCCCTGAGATTTCGCTTCAGTGGCTCTTGTTAGTGCGTTTCTGAGCAAAGCCTCCTGTAGTAAAGCTCTTTCGCTCAAAGCAATTTGGTAAAATCTCTCTGCTTGGCAAGTCACTGTTGACTTGTTAATGCCCTGTCAACCATCCTCTGCCTCCTCAAGGTTAATTCTGCCACTTGCCATCTCTGTGAATCCCTTTAGCAAGCTGAATAATACTTGTTGGCCACTGTCATGTGAGAAATGACATTTCTGGCTTCGATTCAGGCTCTCCAAATGAATGAAAGGTGAGGATGGAAGCTAGAAAAGCGTTTTAAAGAACAGGAAAGAAAATATCACCATAAACCCAGCTATGTTGACATTCCTTACCTACCTAAATTTCCTAGGTGGAGTAAAACTAGTACAAAATCAAACAAGCCTGAAATTTTAAAGCATCTTTCAGTATGAAACATCTTAATTCCAGTTCACCAACTTACTACTCTGGATTTTTTATGAGGTTTTTGCATTATATGAATTTCACTGAGAAAAGCTAGTTAACCCCATATGCCCTGTTTTATTATTGTGTATGTCAGAATCGGGTCTGTATTTTATCTGTCATACAAAAAATTTTGACAGATAAAGGGCCTGCTTTGAGGCAGGAATCTGGTGCATGATCTGGTGCAACAAATGATCTGGTGCAACAGTTTGGTACTTCACCTAAACAGTCCCTAAAACTTGACCTGAACAGAGGTTGTCAAATTTTTGGACTCGTGGGGTTTGTCTTCTAGTGACCGAGTCAGTAAGATATTTAGAAAAAGATGAGGGAGGCAATGCAGGTGTCGTTTTCTCCTCCTCAAAATAAATACTGAAGAGATAAAAAGGTGTTGGAAGAGGTTGGCGGAGCATAATGCAAAAAGCTGATGTGGTTTTAGGTCCAGAACTGTTGTTTTGGTAGGTCTGCTTATCTTCCGCTTTATCAGTTTGTTACATTTTCTGCTTTATAATGAATATCCATCTCATCTAGAACTGTTTACTCTGGATCTCTTTTGCCTTCTGACTTCACATTTGTGCTTACCTGAGTCAGATACCAAGTTTATTTCAGTTTCTAAACAAACACTATTAATCCTTTACATTTTAAGCATTTCAGACTGGTTTTGTTTTCTAGGGATTTGTCACCAAGAGAAAATGCACATAATGCCTTTGGGAGGTTATCAGGGTGGATAACCATGGGAGTAAGGCTTGGACTGAGACAGGACCATGGATAGGACTGGATTGTGGCTCTGCCAGGCCAGATTTAGGCGAGTGCTGGTGTGAATAACCTGGTTTAATGAGTCTAGAACAGATTAGGCGAATCAGTTGGATTTGGTAGTAAGAGTGTGAAAGAAAGACGTGCGCCTCCTGACAAAGGAGTGGGGAGGTTGGCTTGCTTGTAGCTGGAAGCCTGCTATGGAAACATCAGTGACTGCTGGAGGAAAATGCAGTGGAAAGTGTACCCAAACCTCTCAGACACTAAACGGCCTGAAACGTCTTTGAAATGCTCCTACTCAAGGCCTCAGCCTTTGAACACACTTCAGATGAACAGCCATTGCAAGATAAGCCGGTTTATTTTGAGACAGCATTTGATGTGAAGGGCTCCTAGACATACTGAGGGTCTGACGTTATAAACCAAGATGTCTCCTGAGCCTCTGCGTTGTTCTAGGAAGGGTTTTCCTTTTTACCTAAGGTTTGGGGTTTTTTTGTTTTGTTCTGTAGCTGTTGTCTTGGAAGCAACCGCACGGCACGAGGCCTGACACCGGGCAGGCGGGGGGGGGGGGGGGGGGGGGGGGCTGTGTTCGGTTATCATCACAGCTTTTGCTTTAATTCCTGCGTAAGCCTGACAGGGTTTTCTCCAGTTCACTGAGCGGCTGCTAACAGCCACCTCGCTTTCGGAGAGGCCCCTCGCCGGCAGCGAGGCCGAGCTCTCCCCACGAAACACCCGGCGAGGCCCCTTCTCGCCGCGGCCCGCACAGCCCGGCGGCGGCCCAGGCCCGGCCTCCACTCCAGCGGCGGGCCCGGCTCCGCGCCGAACGCCCGCCTCCGCCCGGGCTCTCTGCCGCCGGGGCACGGCCGGTGGCGGCTCCGCTTCCCTCTCTCCCTCCCTCCCGCTCCCCGCCGCGGCCCCGTCCGCTTGAGCGCCGAGCGCGAAGCGCCACAGGCAGAGTTCGAGCGGGCGGGGCGCGGGGCACTGCCGCGCGCGCGCCCCCGCTACGCCATTTTCGTATCGCGTGGTGGAGCGGGAGGCGGTGGGAGGGGAGGAAACGGCCGCGCATTGGGCGAGGCGGGCCCCGGGTGCAGCGCGCTGCGCAGGCTGCGTAGGGGCAGAGTGTGGGGAGCGCGGCGGCGCCTGGCGTAGCCGCGTTTGGTGAATAGCGTGTCGGCGGCAGGAGCTGCAGGAGGAGGAGGAGGAGGCGCCGCGGCGGTTTGGTACCGAGCGGAGAGGGAGATGCACACGGCACTCGAGTGAGGTAGCTATAAAACCCCATTTGTTTACATTCCCTCCCCCACAACCGGCCGGCGCGGCGGCGAGGGTGGCGGCCGGCCCCGGGCTGCCGGCGGGGAGGGGTGAGGGCGGCGGCGGCGGCGCCGGGGGCAGGGGTAGCGGACGAGGCGCGGGAGCCGGCGAGGACCGGCCGTAACGGACAGCACCTGCCCCGCCGGGATGCGGAGCGGGGGGCACACAGAGACGCGCGGCGCCGCGGCCGCCTCGTCGCGTGGCGGCGAGACCCGCCGGCGGGGCCGGTGGGCGAGGGCGGGGGTCCGGAGGGGCGGGGGTATTGGGGGGGGGCCGTGCACGGCCGCCCCCTTCCCCGAGGCGGCGGAGGAGCGCGGCACAGCGCATCCCCCACCCCATTTCCCTCCCGCGCTTGCCTCGGCCGTGCGGCGGATAAATCCCTCCGCTCCCGTAACGGGGCGGGGGGGGCGGCGGATCTGAGGCTGCCCTCGGGCAGTGGGGGGTGGCAGGGGAAGGGCCCCGGGGCCCGATCCGCAGGCAGGGGCCCGATCCGCAGGCAGGGCCCCACCGCGCCGGCTCCAGGCTCCCCGGGCCGGCCACGTGTGGGCTGCGGGCGGGGGCGCGGCGCTGCGGGGCCCGTGGGTGTGTCGCCCGGCTGTGTCCCGGTGGCAGCGCGGTGTCGTCGGGGTCGGTGTTGGTACCGCTGCGGGAGTTGGAGCCTTAAACGAAGGTGGGAGAGGGGCTTGGGGTTTGCTGGCTGGCTGTGATGTGCCTGGCACGGGAATACTGAAAGGAACTGGTAGCGTCGTTCCTAGACCGCTGCTTACAGTGCGTCCTTTGGAAACCTGTATTTCATTTCGAAACTTCGGAATAAAATCACTTTAAAAATCCTTAGTTCTTCGTCTTTCTTGGGCCAGGGCGCTCCTGTAGAAGTGGTTTTACCTGTTAGTTCTTCAGCTTTTGCCTCTGAGTACGAGTTGGCTGAGTTAGAAATAATTCTGCTTTGTAGCGCTCCAAATGATATATTTCTTTAAGTAATCATCATTAGGGTGTGTTTTTGTTATTAAGATACACTGTAATCTGAGGGAACCTGCGATACGTGAAGCCTGATACAGAATTGAGACGTGCCCGCTGGAAGGCCTGGATAGTTTTCAGAAAAGTTGAAGTAATTGCCAGGTAGCTAACAAACACCGAGTGGTCTGACTGGTATGTTCTGGTGTCCATTTGGGTGATAGTGAGTGATATAATGACATAAAAATAGAAAGTTATTTCTGCACAAAGCAGGTATCGTACTAGGTTTTAATAACTAACAGCCCACTCATGTTTTCCTCCACTTAAGAACGTGCTTTCCATTAGGTGAGTAAGGGAATAGGTGTTCTGTGGGGACTGGTGAGGCATACTGCTCTAAAGCAGGAGTTAGAGTAGTTAATGGTTATGTCTGAGGCTAATACTGTGCTATGATAACATAAGAAAGTAATACGGAAAAATTCTGTGGTTCCCAGGAGCACGATACCAGCGTGAGTACAAACTTTTGTACCTAGATTTTGGTTCTGTAATTTCAGATAGAATTGGTATTCTCCTGCTTTACTTCTTGACTGATTTCAATACTTAAGCACTTTTGCGCAGGGGCGGGGGAGAAGTATGCAGCTGTGCAATCCGTTTCTAAAATAGAATAGGGCCTGTACATAGACTGTGAGTTAATTGTGTGTGTTTTACGAGATGAAAGGGGGCAGAACTGAATGGGGATGTGCCGTAGTGTCGGCAGAAGGATCATACACAGTTGTCTATCTGGAATAGGCAACATCAAAGGAGATTCTGCCTACGTAAAAAAAATTATTCAAAACAGTGAGGTTTGTTCTCATTAATATTCCCTGCTTTCATGTAGGTCTTTGTGCTTTTCAGGTTGGCTTAAATAAAAAAACAGGTAGGAAGCGTGGTGTAGGTATCCAGTCAGTCATAAAATGTGCAATTACAGAAAAGTTGTGGCTTAAAGTGGTGCAGATACGCTCACAGCCTTAGCTAGCATTTGTTTCTCCTGTTACAAAAAATAATCTAGTGAAATTGGATCATTGGGGTAATTCAGGCATGTTCCGGAAAGTGAAGTTTACGTGAAAAAGCACAGACCCGGGTGCTGGCCTTCATCTACTACCGAGCTGGAAATACTCCTTTTTAATTAGCGATCTCAATCTAAGATTGACGTGATGTTGTAACAATATCCATCTTCTAGTGTGAAGTCAGCAGGAGAGTACAGAGTGTGTGCGCTGCCTAGGGGTTAATGAACCATTGGTTTTGAATATTCAGTAGAAGACCTTAGTAAAATACAGCTTTTTGTGTAGTTTGACTTGCACAAGTAAGATAAACGTACCTTTATACATATATACATACATACATGTGGAAAAATGAATATATCCCACCTGGCATAGGCCAGATTCATACTGCATTCCCATTCATAATACATTTTCTGCAAAGCAAGGGCTGATCTAAGTCGGGAGAAGCTTTTAAGTAGTGCCCAGCTCCCATGGACTTCACGCTTGGGTGTCTGTAGTCCCAAAGGAAGTGTGTTTGGACTCGTTTGCTTTGGTTGTCCAGTTTTAACGTTGTTTGATCGTGAGCATGCCTATTGTAATGACTGTTATTTCTGTGTCTGTCGTGGTTTTTACGGAAGTGGAAGTTTATTTTGAACGTACGATGGGTGCTTGATAAATGAGCGATAAGACAAATGGGTCTGGGTTTGGAAACAGTTACGTGTTTTCATCAGATTGAAGTACTGAATTAAAATTAGGCTAGCTACTTAAAAGCTAAGCTCCAGGAAAGCTATCCTGCAAGTTAAGATTCGATCCTTAGCTGTGGGGAAACTTAATGGAAGGATCATGGCATCTTTACACACTGTTCTGCAGAATCGGGGATGGACTGGTGTGGCCTCTTGTGTCCAAGGATGAGAACGATAGTAGAACAAGCAAACGTTCCGTTTCCTTCACAGTTTGAGTGTCGCCTTTCAGGATGTTTGCTATTTTAAAGCGCATTTCTGGAATTGTCAGATGAATGTGTCCTGACTTTTTTCCTTAGCATATGTAAAAATGTCAGTAGCTTCAAAGAAAGCAAGCTTAATTGTGGTTCTTTGTTCCTTGTGTGTAGGTATGCTTTTCACAGAATTGAGCTTTGGGTCCAGGGAGGGTTCTGTGAATATTCAGAATTTATGCCTTTCAGGAAACAATTTCTGTTGTCGTCATGTGAAGAAAATCAGTATAACTTCCTGGTTTTCTGTGGGAGTCCAATTTAATTTAGAGGGCAATTATTTAAAACAGTTTTGTCGCATGAAAAGTAGTCATCTTCGAGGGTGGGCTACTGAAGTTATCTTGAGTGAGAACTAGTAATTTGACCTTGCTGATAAAGGCCTCAAGTAACACCTGATGCAGAAAGAATTTAGATTACGTTTAGGTAAATCTTAAATTGCAACTGGGCTCTTATTTGAAATCCACCTCATAAAGTCTGGCAAGGAAATGCGTACTGATTAGGCAAAGCTTATAAAATATTTTTTTTTTAAAGTTTCAAAACCTGTTTGAAATGCTGGGAACAGTGTCCCTGCCAGCTTTGTAATCTAAAAGAAGGAATGCGCTGCATCAGCCCAGCTATTGCTATTTTACAGGCTATTGCATCAGTGCCATTTGATGTAAGAAAAATTTGAGGAGTAAAGAAGTTAAAAACCAGTTGTTTGAAGTCACTTTGTGTTTTCTTATCTCCTGTGATAATCCAAACCCTGTACAGGTGGGCAAAATGACCCCAAGCTGGAAGCCAGTGTTGAAAGACCGAGCAGGTGATGGTTTCCTGATGTCAGTCTCCAAAAAAGAGCTCATGAGAAGCAGACAGGATATTGAAATTGCGTGCAGGGTGTTGTACCCGTGCTGGGGCACGCGGTTCGTTACGCTGGGAACGTTCTCACCTTCTGAGTGTCACACGGAGCTGCTTCATCTTCCCGCTTTGTTTTCTGCCGCCTTTGGCCGTTGCTGCAGAGAAGGAATGACTCAGCTGCTGCCTTTTTCTCTCGCTCAGTATTTGATGACCTAGGAGCTTCGCTCTCCTCTGCCTCTCGCCTTTTCTGTAGCTTGCTGCTTTGCAAAGCAGCAGCAGGAGAGTGAAGAAAATCTGGTGATACTAATGCGAAATCAGATGGCTACTAAAGCGTATGGACTCTCACAGAATTTATACTGCGTTGTCTGTTGGAGAGCCTGAACGCGGGCAGGGCTGTGTGTCTGTCGCTGCTGTTCTGCGAGCAACACCGACCGAGGAACAGATAGACTTGAACAGCAGCAAAATGGAACTAGCAAGCTGGGGATCAGTTTTGCTTGTGATTATTAGAAACTTTTGGCAGTGAAAATTTAATAAAATTAATCTCTGGGTTTGTTTGGTTTGGGTTTTTGGGTTGGGTGTGTTGTTTGTTGTTTGTTTTTTTTTTTCCAAGAGCCATCCTCAGAGAGATCTCACTTTTGCTTGTGAGGAACGTGTCTGTAGTCTTGTGATGAAGTTTGCTATAGAAACCTACCCCTCTTTTTCTTTGGTGTTGACAGTCATGTCATCTCAGTATTACACCAAGTATCAGGTACAAAATGTGGAATATTAACTAGAGAGGAGTTAGAGCGTGATAGCTTCTGAGCTGTTAAGAGGTACAGAAAATTGTATTTATTAAGCACTTGATGTGGTGCTTAAGTGACAGAGACTTTTGAAGTCAGTGATACCAGGTAGCTAAACTCATCTCAGATAGAGATAAAGTGCATAATAAAGTTAACGAGTAACTATGATTATGCCTGGAAATCATTAATTGAGCCAAGTCCTATAAAGTTTCCCCGTGGTTAATCTAAGATTAAACTCATGTGAAATAAAAAGCTCTTCAGCTTTAGAATGTACGAAGGATGTTTTATGCAAGATGGCAGAATTTGCATAAATATACGGGACAGTTAATTTGTGCAGTGTTTCTGCTTGTAGGCTCCAAGTGCTTTAGAAATAGTTTCCAATCACAGCTCCTGATAAAGACCACTAAAATAAAATGTGAATTCCAGGTAGGTGCTATCATATGGTTTATCTATAGATATCTCGAGGCTACCTGACTTACACCACATTTGTAACCTGATCGTTGTGCATTTTTAATACAGCTGTGGTTTTTTTTTACTGCAGTGGGGTGATTAGTAATGGACAAAAATAATACCTTGCGTTCTGAAGGAGAACTCTAAGTGATAATTGATTTACAGCTGGTGATTGGGTATCTGTCAACAGTTCCTCTTTTAACCAAGCAATTGCTGATGATGGCATGCAGCCATAATTAGGAAAGAGTATCAAAACAGAACAAAAGAAAAATATATGTGATCTCCACAGCAGTCTCCTCAAATAGGTCCCACTCAAGGTGATTTCCGACGTGGATTTTTTTTCTCACTAATATTCATGTCTTTGTTAACACTGATTTCCATTTTAAGTAGGCCCGAGCAGCAACATGTCCTGGGATGACTGGTTCTAAAGTTGTTCGGGAAAGTAAAAGCATGTCATTTCTACAAGGAGTTTAACTCTCCTTGCAAAATAACTGGTAATACCACAACGCGCTGTTTCCTACTAGGGGGACTAGCAAGCAGGTACGCACTGAAGCCTGACCAAGTCTGGTGTTGCCGCAGTGGGCACTGCTTTGCTCATATCAGACCCCAAGCAGTCCAGAAGAGCTGCTTCACTGTCAAGTGGAATATTGTACTCTAGGTTTTAACTGATTGTTACAGGACTTCTCAAGACACTGCAATTCCTGTAATCCTTTCCTGTAAAGTCAGGTTGATTAGAAATTTCTAAGTAGTGAACTTAGCTTATCAGACAGGAAAACATGTTTTAGCATTTTGCGTATTTGTTTTGCATTGCTTTGAAGATACAGTTTATATTGGCCAAAGATAAGACACCAAAATGCCAAATGCCAAGAAAAAAAGGGTATTTCAATCTTTATTCATATTCAGATGTCAGGTTATGACATTTCCCCCTGTATTGAAAACTCTGCTCAGGACCTGCAGTGTAGCATTAGCTGGATATGGATGGCAAAGGTAGGTCTGAGTGCGAAGTAACGTGTTGTTGGTCTGGAGACTACATCTCACAAGAACTTAAGTGACTGTGAAGAGAAGGATTCATGAGAAACTACTGTGCCTCCAGAAATAAGTGAAGCCTCATAGTCTTTTAAGAGCACACAGCTGTTTAGGTATCTTCAGCCCTGGTTAGCTGGAATCAAAAGTCTGTCCTCAGGTTTAAACTTAGATGTTAAAGTAAATATGGAGGTGTAGATGGACTGCAACTGTCGTGCTTCTTAACTGATTCTTCCAGCAGTTTTTAATTTTGCTGATGTCTTGATACCCTTCTGTCAGTTTACCCTGATGGTTTAAACCGCCATCTAGTCTGTTTTGTAGTCTGTTAATTAGTTAAACCCCTAATTTGAAATATAGTTTCAGTTGGCTTGATTTTGTAGAGAACATGCGCAACGCATAGCACATCCTGCATTTACTCTGGATAGCTTTAACGTGACCACAGTCACAGTCAGGTGTTTTGTGACGTGACGGCAATGTGCTCCGTGGGCTCTGGGGGGGGTGTGTAAGATACTGTCAGTTAAATCAGCAGCAAAAAGGAGAAAGAAAAGGGGAGGATTCTTTTAACAGAAAAGGTTGACTCCAGTATCCGTAGAATAATGAAGTGTTTGTTACAGAAACCCACGTTTACACTCTGTAAGTCTTAAACGTTTTTGAAGTTGAATCTCTGAAATCATGGTCACAACTATCGATCCGTGATTTAGAGGCGGAGTCCAGTCTTCACTTGATTTCAGCTCTCAGAGGGGCTGGGCTGGGCTGTTCACAAGGTGTGTAGTGACAGGGCTTTAAACCAACGCAGGGTAGATTTCGATCAGGCGTTAGGAAGAAGTTCTTCATGAAGGTGATGAGACCCTGGCACAAGTTACCCAGAGAGGTGGTGGAGACCCTATCCCTGGAGACATCCAAGGTCAGGCTTGATGGGGCTCTGAGCAACCTGATCTAGTTACAAATGTCCCTGCTCACTGCAGGGGGTTGGACCATCAAAGGGACCATCAAGGGACCATCAAAGGTCCCTTCCAGCCCAACACATTCTGTGATTCTATGCTCATTTCAGTGCTAGGCTGCCAAGCCACTTCCATTGCTCAAAACTACAAATACTTCACATCACCCCTGTGGAATGTGCCTCTCGATTCGTCGGGATGGTCTTGTTCTTTCAAAGTACTGGATTTGACTCAAGGTACCCTTACAGGTCTCATGTGGAAAAGAGTAGAGACAGAGCCTTGTAAAAGTGATGGTGGTTCATTAATTAAGTCTCTTATTCAGAAATGTAGATTTGGATCCATGGTGCGTGTTGTCAGGTAAAAAATTTGCAACTTCTAAATTCTAGAAATGGACTTCAACAAGCGTAATCTGCCAGTTGAGTAATTTGGCAAACACGTGTAAAAGAAACATGCCTTAATCCCATTTTTCAATGGACTTTTATATTTGATAGCTTTTGTTGATTTTGGATGGTTTTTTGGTTGGTTTTTTTTTTAAGTGAAAGAAATCGGCTTAATAGTAAACACGCATAATCCCTTTTTGGTTTGTAGCTGTGATAGACTGGTTTTTATTGCAATAGTGTAGGGATTAAACACATCAAAGACATGCTTTTAATGCCCTTTAACATACTGCAAGTATTTTAGCAATGCAAGGATGCAATAGGTATAGCAGTTTAAGTGATAGGAAGAATAAAAATATTGCAACTGATTTTAATGCTTGACTGCAAACTTCGTTGTATTCTGTAATGAAAGGAAAGCTGGAGAAGTTATTCTCAAATGGCTGTTTTTTCAGTGTTGAGTATGTTTTGAGGGGACCAGTTGTTTTATTTGTGTTACAGCCAAAATCCTCTCTTGAGCTGCAGATCAACCAAATCTGGAAGCTGGCGTTGCTACCAAAAGCAAGGTTGCTCCCTTTTATTTTTTTTTTTGGGGGGAGGGGGTGAGGGTGGGAGCTGTGGTGTTTGTGCAGCTGCACAGTGAACCAGATAGGAAAAGTAATCTGTCGTGAAAATAATCTTTTTTCTTTCTTTTTCTAGGCTATTTTTCAGCAGAATCTAGTTGTACAGCTGCACAGTGAACAGATCAGCAAACAAATGTGCTGGTACACAAAAATGGTTTTGTGGGAACGGGAAAGAATGAATGAAGCAGTGGGGGAGGGCAAGACTGCTGCTTAGTTCTAACAAAAGCAGTTGCTTGCTTGTGGTAGAAAATGAAATATTCAAAATGCAGGTATGAGTGGTTCAACTTTCTTCCCTAACCCTGGCATCTTAGCAGGACCTAACTGAGCACGAGAATGTTGGTACAGAACCAAACCAGCTCCGTTAGAAATTTTGTACATTTAAGACATGATTGATGGGCTACGTGCAGTTTGTATGTGCTAAAGACTGAAAATTAGGTTTGGGTGAACAGAACTAATACTTACAGAACTTCCAGCTCTTCTGATGTTTTTCTGTTCTTCCGAACTCTGAGGAGGATCCTACAAATAACTTCCTAGAAATAACCGTCCTTTTATAGAAACCTGTCCAAGTTTCTTCCATTCAAAATAAAATAAATGCCTTTTCATGGATAACTGAGCTGAGTGATTGCTATTGTATGATTAAGGATCATTTTCTGGTGTGCTCAGGATTTGACATTTCAAATACTTCGCATTTCATGTTTTATGAAAGTTTTCATGGTGCGTTCAGTTATGCACAAATGCTTTCTGTACCATTTAAGTCTTATCTGGTATTAACTTAGCAAATACGGCTCAGATCAATGAGTTAATGGTCTGTTCTTACAAAGTGCCCCTCCTACTGGGCTGTAGATTTTCAAATGAATGAGTTTTACTTAAATCCACAAACCTGTTTCACTGAAATTGGAGGGAAGAAAATACAGGAATGGGTGAGAACAAAAGCTAGAAATTCTTAATTGTAACTTTTTAGATCTGTAGCATGTTTTCCTGTTTAGATATCCAGAAGCTCATGTCAGCTTAAGACTGATAAAAAGATTGTTATTTAATTAAATGCTTTTATGGCGTTCTTAAAGTGTCTTTCAGTAGCAGCAATCTATTAATTTCACATTAATAATTTTTTAAAAAATAATTTGTCTTGAAAATGTGTGCTAGATTAATAGGACTTTATGTTCTGGCATTTGTTAAGAAATTTAAATGTAGGAAGCAAACAGATTCATTGGGATTTTGAAATTCCAGCCTTTTTTTGAACTGAATATTAGGAGGAAGCACTGCACTGTTGCTGGAGTGGAAGTGGTGGGGGACTGCAGGCATCTCTCCTGCATGTACATTGGAGTAAATACCTGCAATATGAGAAATAATTAAGATTTTCATTATTTGTAAGAAAAACTGTCTTTAGGCAGACCTTTTATTTCAAGAGATATTTCCCTTCTCTAAAAAAATTGCCATTTCTCATAGAGCTGTTAACTCTGAGCAGTTCTTCATAGAAGAGAATGACCTAAGTGCTTAACTTCTCAGTGCTGAACAGAGAGGATATCTTAGTTTGGCAAGAACGCTGCCTTTTGTTTTTCTTGGTTCTCTCTTACCTTAGCTGAAGAATGTGTTTAGTATTTTTGTTTGGTGTGAAACTTGGGTTTGCCCATGACATCTTGCTAAGGCGCTTTATTGATTGTGGCATTCAAGCCGAGCAACTACGTAGAGGAGTCAAAGATATTTCTTGAAGATCTCTTTGGCAGATAGGGAACAGAAATGCAGAATGTTCTTCAGAGAGAGCAAGGACAGCAAGCTGAACAAAAAGGGAGAGACACTAAAATAAATCAGGAAGGAGCATGGGACGAAGACAAATCCGGTGCATTTGTGCTACAGATATTTCAGGTTATTAAAATTATTGGGAGCAGGCGGAAAAAAAGGTGGGGAGAAGAAAGTTGGGCATTTAAAATGTTCTAGGCAGCGTTGTACACTAGCAAAAAATGCTGGAGTGTGTGGGTTACAAACACTGAAATGATAGATGTGGCTTTCAGTTGAGTTTGAATTTTTTACAGCCACGTTATCTGAATCAAAGTTTGTTGTTTTAACTAAAGCCTAACTATTGAACTAGCTTTCTAGTTTCAATAAAGCAGATGGTGGTAAATGAACAAAACCAGTCCCCCAAAATCCTGTCGACGTTCCAGGCTTTAAATGAAGTCTTCTCAAAAATAAAGCGCTGTGAAAGAAGAGCGGTCGCACTTGTAGGCGGGATGTCCCGAAAGACTCATCTGGCTGTTGTTTGCAGCGAGGTGCAGTAGGTGCTGATGGGAGGTGCCACAGCTGGAAACATCAGATCCAACACATGGCTGGGAGGTGATTTCCCTCCGGTCTCCTGGTGCGGGGTGCCCGACCATCACAGAGCTGTGGAGGGAAGGAGGGAGGCAGCAGGGAACCCAGTGGGTGAACAAAGTAAAGGAAAGGCTGACAGCAGTAGCGGGCAGAGTCTTCTGCAGCCTGGGTTGTAGGCCTGTCCCCAGGCTGCCCATCCGTATTCTTGTGAAGGGATTTGAGAGTCTTAATGTTCCTACGCTGAGATCAGTTCTGCACAGTTCTGTGCCACTGAAATGTATAGAGTTTGAACTTCAGCTTTCCGGTCTTTTGTATGCCTGACAGGTTAAAGATGCCAGTGAGTTATAATTGCCTAAAGAATAATGAAACTTGTTCAAAAAGAAATAAATATATAATCGACCCTTAGTAGTTGCTCTGTTTGAAAGCTTTTATGAGGGTTACCTTTAGTTTGTACGCGGTTTTGTTCTATGACAAGAATTACAATGGAAGATGGAGAAGACTACATAATAGAAGCTTAAAAATATTTGCTAGGATTATGACTATTTTAATTGAAAATAGCGAGACATCTGATTTAATTTGAAATTGGTCTGATAATGCTCAGCTCTTGTATTTCAGCAATGAATCATGATGGTGGTTTACAGACGGTTTTAGCCATGAGGGCACGGAGAAAAGGTACCATTCAAAGCTGAACACCACAATTAGGGATGCATGACTAAAGTTTCAAAGTAATGTATTAGTAGTATTGTATGAGACAGTCACATGAAAAAGATCATGAGGTTGTGAAAAGGATTATGATCATGCTTTAGTCATGGATTTCCTGGTAGAGATATTTTAGTCTGGATCGTGCTTGCTTAAATGAGAGTGATTTGGCTTTGCTTGTTCTGGTTGTGATACGGTTATGTGATGAAGGGGCAGAAAAGATTCCTTAACTACAGAAGTAGTATCCTTTGAGTAACTTGGAGTTGTACTTAAACCTGAGATGCTGTTTTCAGTACTGAGACACTGAAGCAGAAAAGGCACTGAACGATTTGCTAGAGCCGTGCACTGTGCTGCGCCTGCTGCTGCCCTTGTCAGTGCCAGGATATCTCAGCTCCTCTTCCTTCCAGGCCTTTCCTTTCTCTTGCGTGTACCTTAACTTGCTTATTGCAGATCCTGGACCTGCTCTTCACCTTGAGTAAGACTCAACATTGTAAATCCCCAGTTGGTGGAACTCAGCACGTTCCTATGGAAACGTGGAGCTCCGTTGGCTGATCCCGGACCTTGCTTACTGCCAGAATGTTTCTGCTTCCTGGGATGGTGAGGTTCTCAGCCTGTGGCAGAGAGCGCCCGTGTTCTTTATTTAAAGGTTACGGAATGAGTTTCCAGGCAGTTGTACAATCTGAGGCTTGACTCAGACCAGTGACTCTTGGATAAAGATTTGCAGGCTGTTTCTGTTCTACCAGTAACAACTTTGTACTTACCCATTCCCTCAGAGGAGAATGGGAAGAGCTTCTGGAAGGTCCTTTGAGATGCTTTTAATGTTTCCGTACTAATCCCAGGGATAATACATAAGGACGTTAGGAGTGCTTTAAATAGAGTCCATGAGTAAAAAGGACTGTATGAAAATAACACCTCAGTAAATGTGAGGGCTGAACTCATCGCGCTAAATTACTTGAAAAGGTTTGTCACAGCCCTTAAATCAGTAACTGAAAAGTAGGTGATTCAACTGGAGACAAATTCCAGGCTGATGATTGAACGGTTGTTTATAAAAATAAAATGGGAGTATCCTATGGTTACCCATAGACCTGTCTGATAACCCTGGAATCAGTTTTGATGCAGATACCTTCATTTCTTATTTTTGTTTTATTAAATCTTGCAAGCTTTTGAAGCTCAGGTGGAACATGAATTTTCATATTGTGCCTTTGTAGAGGTTAACTGGAACTTTTTTTTCCCCAGTCTTCAGTTGTACCTCATTTATTTGCTATAGAAAGTCATGAAAGGTAGCCCTTCAATTTTTTTTTTCCCCTGATTCCTTTTCTCTTTCAATTTGTTGCAGGTATAGGAGCTTCCAAGAGACTTTTTTTGTTGCTTGGTGCAGTGGTGTGGTTGCAAGCGATTAAACACAAAACATCAAGCTAATGTTTTCGGGAATTACAACGGACTTTAAATGTTTGTAGTTTGCTGAAAAGCACGTTTTAGTTAGCAGCTGGGGTGAGCTTAAGTCTGCCTTTTTTGGCCTGAAAATGCCTTTTAGGATGCATCGAGCAGGTCACTTAGGTCTTTGGGCATGCAGGGTCAGCTGCAGCTCTAGTCAAGGTGTGCGTAAGGAACTAGAACTGCCTTTGGTGTAGAAAGACGCCAGCGTGCCTGACCTCTTCTCCTGTTCCTCTGCGCCCTTGGATTCGCTGCAGTGTTTTGGTAGCATCTGAGTGCCCGGAGAGCGGCGTGGACGGAGCTCAGTCCTCTTCCTTTCTCTCAGCTGTCTTCTTCTCAGTTGTATTCTAAATGTAACGGCGTGCAAAAAGCCCGACTTCTGTGCTTGTTTCCTTTGCCTGTTAGGGTCAGCTCTGTTAAGCTGCTCAGAGGAGACGGACAGGGAAGCTCCGTGCTCCTTTCTTGTCGTTGTGTGCCCCGTCGCCAATAGGAGGAGGGCTTGATTACCTCCGACGTGTATCTGGCAGAACTGGTGACAGCGTCACCCATTTTATTGGGATTGGTGCCAAGCAGAGCAACGGAAGTGGTCCTAGAAAACCCCGGCAGTGTTTTGGGGTTGTGGGGTTTTCTTGGTTGGTTTTTTTTAGATACGTATTTTAGAGGTTATTCTCTACCCAAAGTAAATCTTTAGAAAATAGATGTCATAAAAATACAGTTCTTGCCTTATCCTTAGCTTTCCTAGCTTTTTTTTTTTGGTAACATTTTTGCATAAACCTGGATTATTATTTTTCTTTCTTAAAATTTTCTTTTATAGTAATTATTCTGGTTTATATATATATTTTTGCTCGCAAATGTAAACAAAGCTGTCATATTTTGTAAAAGTGAATTGTTTTCAACTTCGAACACAAGAGAGACTTCAGCAGTGTCCTCTTCATTACCTGATGTTGAATAGTAAGTTTCTTATGTTTAATACTAAATCGAAAACCATGTTGTGTAGATGATATAATTTGTAAAAATAGGTGTTAATTTGAGCTATGCTGTGTCAGCATTAACAGTATTTAAGATGCAGACAGACATTTTCCATATAACCTTAATCTTAAAGTCTGTGTAGATATTTGAAATTAGTAAACTCGTCTAAGCAAAAACTACTGAAATTACGAAGTTAAGCAATACCCTGGAGTTGGTTGATGACAAGATATTTTGAAATCACTACTGACCAGTCAAGACAGGGCGTTGTGCGCGGTGTGTGTTTCACGGAGGTACTTCAGCAGCACGTTAGAGAACAAACAACTGGGTTTCTGCCCGTCATCCTCGTAAAGAAGAAAATACAGTATTGATTTAAAATAATTGTTACTCTTTCGTAACTTGTCTTCTAACAAGATTTTCAATATTAGAGGTTATCATAAGTGCAGATTCCTCTAAAAGCGCACACAAAATGTGTCCTGCTACGACTGCCTGGGCATGCTGATGTGTTTTGGTAACTGCCTCCTGTGAGTGTGGTGTGTGAGACTGCATCGCTAAAACACACAGATGCAATCTTGCTGTTGGACAAGGAAAGTGCCGTAATAGAATTTCTGCAGTCAAAACACTGCGATTGTTACTCTGTTACTCAACTGGTACAAGTACGTACCAGACCGATACTCATGCAGCGCGAATGTTGAGATTGCTTTTACACCAAAGCGCTTCCCTTTGTGTTTTTTGTAGGCAACGGAGATGAAGGTACACATGCACACAAAATTTTGCATCGTTTGTTTGCTGACGTTTATCTTTCATCAGTGCAATCATTGCCATGAAGACGGAGACGACCACGGTCCTAAAGAGGAACCCGTACACTACCATAACGACTACCAGATCTCGAACGCGCCCTACTTCCAGAACGGAGGAACGGAGTCTGTGCCGAGTAAATTTTCATTGTTGGAAGCTGAAAATGAGCAAAGATACTACATTGAAAAGATATTTGATCGTTACGGTGAAAATGGAAGATTATCTTTCTTTGGCCTGGAAAAACTGTTAATAAGCCTTGGTTTAGGAGAGGTGAAAGTCGTGATGATAAATCATGACGATATTGGCCACGACCACGTTTCTCACCTCTATGCTTTAGAAGTACAGGAGGGAAAGCATTCTCACTCTCGTAACCATCCTCACAGCCACTCAGATTCAGAAAACCAAACCACGACTGGTATGGCTGCAAAAAGAAACCATAAATGCGACCCCGAGAGAGATGCAGTAGTGCCTTCAGTAAAAGAGGGTGGCAGACATGCTCACGACCAGAGTCGCCATCACCATCGTCACCACCCTCGTCTGCATCGTCACGACCATAACGGTACGCATCATTCTCGGAACGATTCGGCCAGTCACGGCGAGCACGGAGAACAGAATCACGAGCCTTCGACAGAGACGAACACCACTCAGGATCAGCCCGAGAGAAAACAACGGAAGCAGAAGAAGAACCAAAAGAAGATCAGCGAGACACGGGATCCGGCCTCAGACCTCGATACAGGTCATCAGTACGAGCACAATCGCGTCCACAAACACGATCACGCACACGACGCGTCTCACTTGCACGTCCACCATCATGAACACAGTAGCGATCGTTCTGCTGGTCATGGACATCAGGGTTCCAGTTTAGATCATGAGGATGGGCACCACCACGCCAGCGAGCGGGAGGCTCCTCATAAACAGATTAGCGTAACAAAACATGCTCTTTTTTCAACGCGGAGTCGGAAGGATCATAATGAAGATGAACGTGACCGTGAAGAGGTGAGTGTGAAACAGAGGTGAGTTGCCTTTACTGTTGTTGCGGGGTAACCGAAGGCACGCGTCGCTAAGAAGCACAGAAGTTTGCCACCCGCATATTGGATGGGCAGCAGAGTGAAAACACTAGAGGTCACTGCCAGTTTGGAGTTTGTTTTTTGGGTTTTTTGTTTCCGTCTGCCCATCACTTGTCTTTTCTCAGAGATCTTCTTGTCTATTTATCCGTACGAACAGGGTCTGTAAAGCTTTCTGAGATACCTGGCTTACAGGTGGGGTTTTTTCCCTTCCCCGTATTCATGAGTCCTTTGCACACACGCACCTTTTTTGGACTTCTTTCTGAGTCTAATACCATTAACGTGTTTGGAAACTTCCCAGAGACTCTTTCCTGAGAGAAACACCTACGTCTTTTCAACACGCTTTTAATTTCTTTGTCCCAAGAGATTGTGAAGCGCTGCGGATGCCGCTTCTGTAGCCCTGTGCAAGCTCTACCACTTCTCCCTTCAGCAGCCCTTATTTCTGCCAGGACCATAACTACACTTTCCCTTCCCCCTTACGGTTAGCTACAGAAGCAGGACATTTTGCTATCACGGTTTTAAACTGGAAATCAGGATAGGAGAGGAGGATGGAGCGAGTGCCAAGTTTGAGGTTTTAAACTGAATTAAAAAGTGAAACTCCAAGCGCAGAAGGTTGGTAGGTAAAGAGAAGTGTTAGACAACCTGTTTTGGATTTGTCTTTCCACTCCTTTTCCGTCGCCCTTTCTTCGCCTGTACTGTGTAATGGTAAAGAACACGGAAACTCATTTCATTGATACTTATCAAAAATTATGTAGGTGCTTGGAGACTGAGTTTGCGGTGCAGGTACGTTTATTCTTTCTTTGCCATCGTAAACCACTTAGATCAGCTTAGACATGTTTTAGCACTGTTGGAATGTCATGAGCCAGAGTTTCTACTTTCTGTTTGTGTTCTCAAACCATATGCTAAATTTTCTGTAACTCTAGTTTTTAATGAAATAGTTGCTTTCATATTTAATTTGGTTGTACAATTTGCTTGCAGTGCTTAAATGTTACTCAGCTGCTACGATACTACGGTCTGGAAACCAGCTCCTCAATATCTCCTGAAGTGTTCATATACATGTGTCCTGCTTTGCTATACCAGATCGAGAGGAGGCTTTGCATTGTACATTACGATGAGCTTGAAGATTTTATGAAAAGTAAAAATGCATCAATCGAGAATAAAGATAAAACAGGTGCATCAGGTAGGTGTGTAATGTCTAAAGCCTTCCAGATTCTTTTGCATTGCAAATAGTAACTTCAAAGTTTGAAACGCTGTACAACTTAGCGCAGACCTTAAAGGAATGCTTGAAATTTAACGTGTTCATTAGAAGCGATTTGAGACAGCGTATTCCTTTACGTCAGGAGACATAGCATCCTGTTTGGTGGTTTAATAGCTTCTCCCAGGTAACTGTGGCTCAGGGGACGTACCTTTCTTGCTTGTGCCTTCTTTTTCATTTTTTCACTTTTTATTTTCTGTTTGCTTACTCTTAGTTTTTTGTTTGTCTTCTGCCATTGAGACGCAGGGTCCTGTCATTGGGCCCATGGCCTGGGCATTGTGGCCGGGGTTCTTGCCATGGATCTTTAGACTTTGGAGTAGAAACACAAGCGAGGTACAGATCTTTGGAGACAGAAGGCCCTCTGGGGATGAGCAAGGCCACCCACAGTTCGGGTTGTTTCCATCGTTTAAAATGTTACATTTCCTCCTCATAGTGTGACCGAGGTGGTTTATCTCAAAGTCAGAAAGTTACAGCGTTACTTTAGCACAAATTTTCATGATGAATTTGACTGCATCTGTT
The DNA here is from genome assembly GCA_020746105.1 of Trogon surrucura. Classification (NCBI taxonomy): domain Eukaryota; kingdom Metazoa; phylum Chordata; class Aves; order Trogoniformes; family Trogonidae; genus Trogon; species Trogon surrucura. The sequence continues at coordinate 43,866,168 of CM036621.1, forward strand.
AATTCACGAATGGAGAATAGCCCCTTCCTTGCAGGTCATTCCCTGGAAAGTATCATTTCAGGTGTAACCCTTTTGTAGCCTAGCAGCAACGCAAATTTGCCGAGTTGATATCCAGTTTTTTTGTGAACTTCAGAAATATAAGGACTGAAGGAAGATACAAGAGCATGTAAATTGCCATTTATGACACTTCCTTTTCCTGACTTCCGATGTTAATTATTCTGTACTACTCTCTTAAGCATATGACAAGTATTCTATCAAAATCCTCTGTTGGCAGTTTTAGTTTTTTGTCTATGTGCCTTCAGCAGGCTTTCTTTTCTTCTTAACACAGTTCTAAGCTAAAAATATTTTTGCTATTGTTAAAGCAGTTACTTTGGGGGGCAGCGTCATTGTTGCGATCTCCTTTAAAATACTTTTGCTGCTGCTGTCTTCCTGCTGTAAATAGCTGAAAGATGTGGCGAAATATTAAAAATCTAAAAAATGTTGGGCACAATGTCCGTGTTTTGAAAATACACCTACTGGTATTTGTGACTACTGATTAGTACGTAGGTGTTTATTAGCACCATTAGAAATAAAGCTTGAATTAACTCCATTCTGATAGGTGTTAGTAACTGTTGGGAAGGCTGCGTTGCTTTCTTAATCTTTCTTAACAATGCTGGAGTCATTAAAATAATGAACTTGTTACACATAAATCTCCTACAGTGACACTGCCAGTGTCTTGTTCACTGTTCAAAGATGGCTGTGAGCTGTGTGTTTCACGTGGTGACAACTTGTTTTGTGGGGTGGTCTCATTGTAGTGATCGTTGACCCTTGCTTTGTAACCAAGAGGACTTCTAGAGTAGCTCTGAGCTTTCTCTGGCAATTAAAATGTTGAAACCTTGTGTGAAGCTGTTATGTTGCACATGCCTTGAACCAGTTTAATTAGGAAGCTGATGAGTGCTTCCTTTTAGAAGAAAGCGTTTTCTTTCCCTGTTAATGAGTAAGGGAGTTGCTGAGTAACTTGGCTTGAAGACCTTTCTGGTTTTAAGAGACTTAATTTGTGACTTGATTTGCAAAATTGGTGAAGCTTGTTGTGAGCATTCAACATGTTTTTTTGTCATCTGCTATCTTGAGTATAAATAACGCATTTGCCAGTTAATTCTGAAAAAAAATTGGGGTCTGTTTACTGAATGGGCTCTGAAAACAAACAGTAACCTCTACAACAGGCCGGCTTGATTGATAATGATACATCGTATTTCATAAAAACTCTCCTTGTACTGTCGTATTAACTGCAGTGAGACTTGACCGGCTGTAATAATCGTTTGCCCTTCTCGAGTAAGGAAGCAAATCACAAAATAACAAATCCGAGCTGCTGCATGGGGTTTGTGGGAGGCGTGGGACAAATGGCAGTCACAGAGTAACCTCACCTGCAGCTTGTGGGATGCCACTAAAACGAAAATGTGTGCTTACCTGAGCTAATGTAAACGTTTTTAGGTGGAAATGTTTGCCAAAGCTAGCAGGATGCAGGCATTTTTATACACTAGCTCTCTGTGTCTTTCTTTAATTTTATTTAAAGAGAAAGCTTAGTAGTCCAGTGCTCTTCTAGTCATTGATGCTAACCTGTGATGTTCCCGGTAGTTCCAGTAGTGCAGTTTTCTAATACAAAGTAACTTAACTAACTGATGGCCAAAAAGTTCTGAATCCATGTTGGGCTTTCTTCTTGTAATTTGCAATTAATTCAGTAACATCTTCTAAGAGAAGATTTTCAAGGGCTTATACACGCAGCTGAGCTTGCACAACGTATCTGTTGGACGAGGTGGCGTTGTCCCTGAGGAGAGGTGCACCCCACTATGAACAAAGCGAATCAAAATGATACAAGTAAACAGGGAGCAGGTTTTTTAAAGATGGAGATCAGTTAGAGCTGTTGATTGAAGGTACCTCAGATCAGACACGTCTTGTGAATCTGCCCATGTTCCCTGCAGCTCACCGTGCCCTGAACCCAGCAAGGCTTTGCTTCAGTGGTACCTTTCTGTTAGCTCGCAGGCAGCAAACCGTCCTCAGCCTCCCAAGGAGTCTGCCTCACTACCCTTTCAGGCTGTTTTAATGTACAGATAGCTGTCCAAATGCAGTGTGAGCAGCTGTCTTTTGTTTGCTACCCGCTGTTTGAACAGAGGTCCCGTGCTGAAGAAATTGTTTGGCCACCTCCCTCCTGTTCTGTTCCACAGAAATACTTTATAAGCCGGCACGTAACAACTGCACCTCACTGACCAGGCTTTATGCAGTACTGCTAGGAATGTTACACACCGATATCTTCTGTCACTTAAGAGCTCTTGCAGTGTTCATAATATTGCGTATTAGTTCAGCTTCTGTAATATATTGATGTTTTGAACACTGCCGTTCAATGAAATCCTTCAATAAAATTTTGGCCTTTTTGCATGAGGAGTGTTTGCACGTATATGTAACTGTGGAGTCATGCACAGCTTTTGTATATGTATTTCATCTTTGACTCGACAGCAACCTTTTGCTGATAATTTTATTTTCGTACCAGTTCTGAAGAGTTTAAACAGAGACAGAAGCTGAGAGCTGAGATCTGGGAGGTGCACAGATCCCATATTCTGATTCTCACGTGCCTCGTCTTAATCACGGTGCCATGTTTAGATACTGTGTCACTCATAAGAGCATGTGAGCCCTGGAGAGATGCGTTTGCCAAATCTCTGCCACAATATATAAGACAGTTTGCATAATCTCCTTTCCATTTCTCTCCCTGTAAGGCTGTTGGTCATCTAACCTGGGACTTCACGTCATAATGTCTGTGCCCAGATCAGAGATCCGATGTTCTGACGAACCGCTCTGTAATTTTAATTTGGGCTGCTTGCACACGCACTCGTGGTTCAGTATTGAGTTACAAGTTGATGTACTCTGTTTCTTACCGCAGAGCCCGTTAATCCTGAGTATGCTCTGGGAGTGCTCTGGGAATGAATCAGGACTGTGTAGTGGCAACGTTTCGGTCGGCAGGGGTCCTGGCGCCCACCCTGGGCACACTTTTGTTTCACCGTTTGCAACCTCTGTTTGCCAGTTCCTCGCCTGATGGCAGGTCTTGGCCTTTTCAACCAACCCCGTGTTTTCCTCTCAGTGCAATATGCATTTCAGTGGTACGCTGCTATTTCCTAAAGCCTTTTTCTAATTGATTTTTTCTTCTGGATGTGCGGTCGTACCCTTTGCATTAGAACCGGGTTGTTGCCTTTCCCGCACTGCTGCAGATTGACAGCCACAGGCTTCATAAAAACGAATATTCCCAAAATAAAATTTAAAACGCTTGTAAAGTTTTGTGTTGAAGCAGACCAGGCTGGCAGCAGCCACGATTCTGGTGGCAAAGTCCCTGTAAATCTGATCTGTAGGTTTTTTGGTACAGGTAGAATTCTTGGAACGTTGACTGCTAAATTGTAAAACTTGCTCGAGCAGCTCCAGCGTATTGATGGCTGGTTTTAGCTCAAGTGTCTTCCCATGTCTTCAGCTGCCTCGTACTCTGAATAAGCCTGTGTGTTTTTTGGTGTGGACTTCTGTACTGCCTTCGTATTTTTCAGCACCTTTTGAACAATCAATCACACACCTTAGGTTAAAGGAAAGGCACCTTCTTAAGAGATAAATGAAAGTCATTAATCAGTCTTACAGAGTTTTTAACAAGTATTGTTCTGATAACCTTTCTGTATTCGGTTTCTCCCCACAGCCTGGTTTTGTGGTATCATCTCTATCACCGTCATTAGCCTGCTTTCCTTGCTAGGTGTGATCTTGATTCCCATCATTAACCAATGGTGCTTCAAATTTCTTCTAACTTTCTTGGTAGCTCTGGCTGTAGGAACAATGAGTGGAGATGCACTGCTCCATCTGTTGCCACACGTAAGTATCGTTTCCTTACCTTTTATTCCGACCTGTAACCGAACACAGAATTTTCAAAGAATCGTTCGAAAAGTATCAATAACAAACGTAGATTAGCTTGACTACCAGGGACATCCTGAAACACTGTTTGAGACTTTCTGTTAACAGAAAGAAAGGAAATGTGTGTTTCTTAAGAAAAATAAAAATGGTGTGTTTGTAGTTTTAACTTCTCTCACAGTATTTAAAACCACCTAAGGAAATCAATAAGAGTATTTTAAATTTAGCAGTGTTGCTGTCTCTTGTCTGCTGATACTTGTGTATCAGTATCACCTAAAACTATTTCAGAGGGATTAACCTTCCTGCTTACTAGCTTTTGGGGAGAAAGTAACCTCTAACTTACTGAATCAAGAAATGTCCCAAGTTCCTGGGAAGGTAAGCAGTTTTTGAGTTGTGTTTCTTGGAAGGAGCAATGTTTTCTAAAGTTTGACTATCTTAATTCTTTTAGCAAAAAAGACTAATGTTTTTGTCATGTATTTTCATTGAAAGCTTGTATTTGAGATCAGAACTAAGATTGTCATTGACTGTAATATTTAAATAAAAAACAGGAGGCTTGGTAGCTAATGGGAGTATAGGAGTGGCAATTCCTTGTGACATTTCTGAGCGTTGGTCCCGTTACCTTTATCGTTGTGACAGGCAAAAGCTGAAGCTAGATGATGTCCCTTAAAAAATTCCCTGGGGGCAATTTTTTTATTGATACAGTAATGGTAAAATGTGCTTGCATTCAAAAACCAACCCAACCCAACCTTTCAAGTCTTTCTCTGCTACTTTTGTGGCAAGGGTAGGTACTTCAGCATGTGAGCGGGGAGCCCATTCAGCGTCCCAACTGCACCAGGTCACGCCGTGTTCTTGTTTCCTCTCCCCATAGTCTCATGGAGGCCACGACCACAGCCACCACCATGGCCAAGGTCATGTTCACGAACACAAGCGTTCTCATCGACACGCCCACGCGCACGCAGTACGGACTGAAGGCTTTCTGGAAGAAAATGACCCGGTGCTGAAAGGTCTCGTGGCACTCGGAGGCATTTATGTTCTCTTCATCATTGAACACTGTATAAGAATGTACAAGCATTACAATAAACAAAAGGTATGCGCCAGAATCACGTGCCCTTTCAAAACACGTTCCCTTAAGTTATCCTCCAAGCACTGAGGAATTGCCTGGGTGATGATGCGTTATTCTGTGAAGGTGAACACGTGCTGCTAATGTGCCTTCTCTTTGATTTGATGTGAGAAACTGTTTTCTAAAAGGGGGGGGCTTTTCTTAAACAAGGTTTTTTGGGAAGACAGTAGAAGCCTGGTAGTGGGAGGTTGCAGCTTTTTGGCCAGATATATTTGGAGGTAGATTTAAATAAAAGAGATTACAGCTCTTCAGAGGAAGTGTTGTGATTCCTTTTTTTTTTTCCCAAAATATGAAAGGCAGTATGTAAATAATAAATTGGCAATAGAGTCAGACAATTTGCAGGAAATGTGACTGTGTACTATTAGCTGATGATGCCAGTGTGACACAGGTATTCAGTTTTGCCATGTGAGAAAAATGCTAGAATTTAGAGACCTCCTCCATTCTATCAATTGCCAGCCAAATTTTAACTTATTTCCCTGAAAAGAATTAAATTTTTAGGGCTGGAAACATGCCATATTCATGATGTTGTTATAAAAAGAGAGCAAGTACCTCGAGGGGAGCGGGTAGAAATCCAAGCTACCAGAGAGTCATATTCTTTTAACAGGCAGCACAAATGCACTTTTAACTTTTGCCTCCATCGTTCGTCTTGGAGGAGAGAATGATTTTGGTGAAGTTACTGCTGCTTCTCTCAAAATGAGTTCGGAAGTGTTGAAGTTCTTTGGTTTTCACATCGGGCTGGTGCCTCAGCTGAGAAGGCAGCAAAAGGTTTTCTGTGTCGAAGGAGGTGTTTCTTGGATGTTCTGATAAGGAGATAAAAACTGTCAATCAGGCGTATCTTCTTTGAGATTTCGTTATAATAATTAAATCTCCTGGGCTGCCATGGCAACTCTGTGATCTCTGTTTGCATGACTGCAGGTAGGAAAAGTAGGAAGCTCCTCTCAGGAAGAAAATACAAGGAAGATATAGGAGTGTAAAAAAAAATGGCAGTTGAGTAAAATAGGGAGCTGTTCTTTGCTTGTGTGCTTGCTTTCTGGAACAAAATAAGCAAATATACTCACTCATGTGTTTCTAGGCTGCTAGAGCAGTTCTTGCCTTAACGTGCTCTGTTACTGCCGCGAAATGTCGTCTGCCGGTGTGTCTGGGAGTGAGATTCTGGTTCGTAGCTAGGAATCTGCACTGGGATACATACTGGGTTTGAACCTTAAAGGTACACTGTAGTCACATCCTGCTGTTAGACATACTGAGAGAGAGTAACCTAGTCCATTTCGAAAAGATTTTTGGATGATATTTCAGATTCTTTTATTTCCATTGATGTCCTTTTACCAGCCAGATGTTAATCTCTTGCCTCTTGCAGAGTAAGCAGAAATGGTGCAAGAAGAAACAGAGCGAAGAGTCGCCGATCGGAAGGAAACTTTCCGATCACAAATTAAATAATAGACCAGATGCCGACTGGCTTCAGCTCAAACCCCTTGCAGGTAGGCATTTATTTTCAGCATTTTCTCGGATTGTGAGATTCAAAGTAATGACTTGTAACCCATGGCGTGGAGCATGTAACCTCTTGTACAGTTTTGCTGCTATTATGCAAATCACCGTTAATGAGACTTAATAGGCTTTCCCTGTTAAATCTTCTTCTGTTTTGTTTTCCCTAGATCTGAGAGCCCTCTGAGCACTTCCTAATATGCCATACAAGTGGTTCTCAGGCTTCTGAAGCAGTCAGGTTTTGGGTGGCTGTAGTTCTTTGGGTTTTGGCAGTTTTTTTAAAACTTCGTTTGGGTTTGGGATGTTTTTTGGTTAAGCATGCCTGCCTAGCTTAGCCCTGGCAAAAATTAGATCCAAAATGAACACCCACAATCTGAAGGGGGATATCTGCTTCACTTTGCAGACTCTAGCTTCTGTCCAAGTATAGTTTGGTTGAGAAGGCTAAACACGATTAATTTCTTTTCATAAATACAAGCATCCTGAATTTTTCTCAAGTATCCAAAACATCTTCCACAGAGAGTTCACTGGTGACAGTCTGATGGCTCATGTCGTGTGTACCCAGCAGGAACAGCGTGTTGCCCTTCGCGAGGGAAGGGGAAGAGCTTTGCTTCATAACCTCCTTCTGTTGCCTGCATGGCTGCTGAATTAATTTGCTGGTGAATAAGCCACAGGCTACATATAACTGTGGCAATGCAATGTTGCCCATTTGAATGGCTTGCAAGAGGGAGAGCTAGGACTACTAGTTAGTAGCCTTCTCCACTCCACTTAAAATGAGGTTTGGGACATTGACGTAGAACACAGAAAGACTTTCAGCTCTGAGGGTAGTGGTAGATATATTTGGAATGTCTTCATTTTCTTTGAACCGGCAATCAGAGAGTTTTGCTTCTAATAGCATGGAGTGTGTACAGGTTTCGTAACACTTCTGAGAGCACACTCTGCCAATCAGTGAATCATTCGTACTGCAGGAATTGGGCAGCTCGTGCTGAATTTGAATTTTGAACTGCAGTGCCACTACCACTGACCTGAATCGCCATTCCATTTCTTCTTAAACAGCTCCCAAATGATGTCTAAGAGCCTGTTATCTAGAGCTCTTTGTCTGCTGCTTAGGTACTCTCTGCCTGTTTTTTTAATTCCAGTTACCGTTTGCTTCTTTTTGACTCTGAAATATTTGTGTCAAATTACTGCGAGCTAATAACCTCATTGGTCAGAACTGCTTTTTTTCCCCACGATTGGTTTTGTTTCCTGGAGCACAGACTGCCAGCTCTGTTTATTTCTTAATGCTTTAGAAATATTAGTCAACTTGAAATTCATGAACGTATGCCTCCCGCGATGTTTTCACTTTGCAATTCTCCATAAAAACGGCTCAGATCGCTAGCAGGGCCAGGAGCTACATTGGCGGAGCTCGGTGCACGACACGAGTGTCTGACCCAAGGGTGGGTGCAACACAAACTGCTGAAAGATCCGTTGTACCCGTTGCTGCAGTGAAGGCCCCGTTGTGACCTGTCTGAGCGTGCTTAGAGAGCACCTGGTTAGGGTTTCTTGCGCCATTTGGATTCCATCTGCAGCATGTCAGGCATTCTCGCCCTGGCAGCTGTCCTTTTCCAGTGCCCAGCCACGAATCCCTTCAGTGGCAAAGTGCAGACACAGGCCCGGGTCAGGCGAACCCTGACTCTGTGCGCTGTGGATACAAGGGAGGCTTCTGTAGGAGGTATGTGCAGGTCACTGAAAAAATGGGGCAGCGAGAGATCATTTTGTGGCTGGATGTTGACCACAAAGCTTCTAGACTGGGATGTGTTCAAATGCTTCTTTTGCTTTCTCAAAGCAGTTAAATTCTTAGCTCGGTGACGCAGTAGTTGCTGGTGATCTTTTCAATAGGAATTAACGCCGTGTCTCTCCCGCCCGGCTTCCATGTAGGCGCAGACGACTCGGTTCTATCTGAAGATCGACTCAATGAAACAGAACTAACTGATCTAGACGGGCAGCTGGAATCCCCTCCCAAAACCTTCCTGTCTGTAGAGGAGGACAACAATATGCACCGTTCTCACAACGACGTCTCCCGTGCTGCTCAAGAGCCCGATCTTCACGATTCCGAGTACGACAGCCATGGCGAAGATAAAATGATAGCTAGAAAGCACAGCCACCACTGGCATCACAAACATTCCCATCATTCCCATGGCCACTGTCATTCTGGAAAAGACCTGAAAGATACTGGCATAGCTAATATTGCTTGGATGGTAATTATGGGAGATGGCATTCACAACTTTAGTGATGGCTTAGCAATCGGTAAGCAAAAGCACCCGAGCGTTCCTCAACAGTTTCTTCTTCCCTTTAGTAACTTTGGTAATGTTTTACTCCTCAGGGATGGCAGGTAAGGCTTTCGGTTCGCTCCTGGGGTTACCAGCGTTGTTCAGTCTCATTCGGAGCAGAGGTGAAAAGGTCCGTTGATTGCGAGAGTCTTCCCTCTGGTAGGGGGCTGTCATGGTTTCCACCAAGGCCACCGTGTTGGTAGTAGTGACAGGAGCATCTCTGCCAAACAAAGATAGGTCCAGGCGAACCTCCGTAGGAATTGTGGAGCACACCTGATGCACATCTGGTGTTTGAGTCTTAGTACTTGCCTTTGAATAATAAATAAGTGTACTTTGTATTTATTTATAATAATAATTATCTTATTTATACTATTATTAATACATAGACTTATCCAGTACTTGTAAATAATAAATGTACTGTGGTTCATGTTACTAAAATGGTAATAATTAAAAAAATACTGATTAGGATAATTTAATTTTTGTTGGAGCAAAGTACTTTTTTGGGGGGGGGCTTATGACCAACATAGATTTTTTTCCTAACCAAATGGAGAAGAAAATGAAGTACCAGACGCGTTTTATTAGATTTATTAAATCAGCTTTAATTCACGTAAACCTCGAAATGTGATCCAAGCTGTAAAACGCGTTAATCTGAATATGTGCCATACAAGTCAAAATGCTGGTGAGAGCACTGAGGTGTCTACTTTGAATTTTTTTACTAAGGTAGCCACTAAGAGTGCGCAGGGTTCTGAACTCATAGCAGAAGGAACAGGCCCGTTCTGAAGGGTGGGGGATAAGATGCTTATTAGGGTCTGGAGTTAACAAAGGAACCTACTGCAGTTTCGCTGCTTTCTCCAAACAATTTCTAAAGAAACTCCATCAAAATTAACTTTTTCCCTCACTTTCCCATTACATAGGTAAGACATTTAGACGGTGGCTTCTAAGGCCACAAAGGATCACTGCGCCATCTGTCGAGAACTTCCCTGTATTGAAACTCCCTTTCTAAATATCCCTTTGTCAAGCCCAAACAGCTGATGCTTTGGTAAAGCGCCGGTGTTTGGGAGAGTGTGGTTATCTTTTTAATGTATCACACCACGGAGAATCCAGAGGAAAGTTCAATTTCTTCTCTGTCTTCAGATTGTGTCTTCCTGCTTTATTTTGCCCGCTCTGACCGCTCACTGCAGGCTCTTCTTGTGCCTTTCTCGGCTACAGTACGGAAATTTAATACCAGTTTCCTCAGCTCAGAATTATTGAAGGTGTGAGCTTCAAGTTGATTGAATTAAGTTAGCTTCCCCAAAAATTACTGAAAGAGGTTTATGCTGATGCTTTTCTCATTATAGTCCAGGTTTAGCTTATAAATATTGCTGATGTGTGCTCAACAAATAAGCACAAAGGAAACAGAGAGGTTGTGGGTTAAAAATACTAGTTTGGATTTCCAACCCGGAAAGGAGAGCGCTAGACTTGCTCATGTGCCTCCTTAACTGTCCTGACAGACTCAAGAGTTCCTAAAAATGTAAAAGTGCTGCTGCTTATTAGCTTCTTGCCTTTTGTGTCTCTGATTTGCCCAGTTGCGTTCTCCTCTCCCAAGATTTGTCTTTCAGAGAAACCAAAACAAAAATGCCATGGAAATGGTCATCCGGCGTGTTTCTGGTATTTTCAGTTTAGGCACAGACAGGACCCGGATGCAATGAAAAAACTTCAGAGCGTGCTTTCTAACACTGAAGGGTGTCATCTCTGGAAAGTCTGTTAATGAAATTTTCTGACTTGGAAATAGTAAAATATAATTTGATTTTTTTTATTATTTTTTTTTTTTCCTAGGAGCAGCTTTTAGTGCTGGACTGACAGGAGGAATTAGTACATCTATAGCAGTATTTTGTCATGAGCTTCCCCATGAATTAGGTAACTAATGCTGTAAACTCAACGTGCTTGGTCTCTTCATGTGCACAAAATATTTATCTAAAAGCTGTTGCGATAACTCATCGTGATAAGCATAATGCAAGACCGGTGCTGCGAGGGTGACCAGAACTTCAGAGAGTGATGGAGCAATATTGCTTCAGAGTACGTAAGGAGACTATTAATGCAGGATTATATTGGCAAGTGTCTTGTCACAGCAGTTCTGTGAAGCTTTTTGAATGTTTTAAAAATGTTCTTTGAAGCGTGCAGTTCACATTTTGGTGCTATGCCTCTGCGTTTTGTAGGCAGAGGTTCGCTCTGCTCTGCACGGCATCATCTTACATCGGTTCTTCCCCCCTCATCGAAGCATTTCTTCATGGGGTTAGTTAACCGTGCTGAAACCTGTTGTTTTCGAGCCATAAGGTGCGTTGCATGAAATTTTAGTGCACCCTGAGGCTTCCCATAAGAGCAGCTAGAGAGGGGATCAGGCATCTTTTTTTTGCCAGTCGTGGAATTTTTCTAGATTGCTGCGTTAGGTAGTGGCAGCTTGCTTGCTCAAAGAGCTGCTGGCTCTGAATTATCAAAAGTACGGCAAAACAAGTACTTTAGAAACCTTCGGGTGGTGAGTGAAAGCATTTTATATAGGCAGGTACTAAGTACAAGGTACTGCTGTGAAGTCGAGACAAATCTGTAGGCACAGACGTACCCTCTGTGGGAGGACCAGATCTGGGCCCCCCCAGTTACCTTTGCCCGTCAGTCGCTACTGCCTTGCTGACGATCAGCACGAGAAAGAGGCACCTTGAAATGATTTTTTTAATCGAGGGATCGCTGCACGTAAATGCAGTTCTCGTAAGAGCTGTCGTAAGCTGTTGCCCAGCCTTCCTTGAAGCCTCTAGCAGCATTTTTACTTTGGCAGTGCCTTGGGTTGGCAAGAGAGCAGATGCAGGCGAATTTCTCTGCCTGCTCTCTCAAGCAGCAGCGATACTAAAGGCTCGTGTTCGTTCTCGTTCTAGGTGACTTTGCCGTGCTGCTTAAGGCAGGTATGACAGTAAAGCAAGCGATTGTGTACAACCTCCTGTCTGCCATGATGGCTTACATCGGGATGCTGATTGGCACGGCGGTGGGGCAGTACGCCAACAACATCACCCTCTGGATTTTCGCCATCACTGCAGGCATGTTCCTCTATGTGGCATTGGTCGACATGGTAAGATTGTCGTGATTTCGCGTCGGGTTTTGCGTTCCACATGTAAAGCCCCGGACTTGAAACGGCACCTATGACAGAACTCTGTTGTTGTGACGTGTAAAATATCTGTAGACAATAGGTGACCGTTTCTGTTCTGCGGCTTTATAAAATGTTGTGGAAACTCTTTGAGGGATGCAGTGAAGCTTTATAGTTGTCTGGGTTTCTGCTACCAGAGTCTGCCAGTGGTTTCTCGTCAAAATAAAAAACCGCAGGGGCGCTTCCTACTAATGAACTAATAAAAATAATAACTTCCCACTAATAAAAATAACACGATTCTCTGGTTTTGTGGATGGGACATTAGACACTGGAGTTCAATCCGGTATTTGGAATTGTTCTTCACTAAAATTTCAGTCTGTATGTCTGAAGGGGTAAAACCCACATGTATTTCTGGTGTGACAGATTCTGCAAAGCTTAGTCCAAACCCTTAGCATGAGCAGCTGCTGATACGTAGCTCTCGTGGCAATTAGCTTTTTAAAAAACTGCCTGGAGGAAAAGTGCTGTTCCTTCAAGAACTGAGAGTTACGATACACGTAGTGTGTGTGCAGCGTAGATCTAGATCCTTCAGGGAGAACTGAACTTGTGCACGTGATATCAGCCTCTATTCAGTCCTGTTTTCTCTCCTAAGCAGCTTCAGACAGAGCTGCATCTAAATAAACCTCTTTTCTCACTTCTTGTCTTTCCCAAACCCGGTGATGACGAGATTCGTTTCAGTTTTGGGGGTATTTTGCAACAGTCTTTCTGCTTTAATATGCAGAGAAAAAAATTCATCACTTCCTTGGATTTTAAGGCCAGATGTCACACCGTATTAAATGATTAACCAATTAGACTAGAAGCTCCAATGTAATTAAAGCTTTAATTCCTAAGGGGCTCAGTTTCTTTGTGGAGTGATGGTGCCCTGGATTTCTATTGCTTCTTTCACAAACGACTCTTTCCTAGTAGAGACATCTAAAGCAGAGGCAAGCTTCCGCACAGCTGTTATCTTTCTCCTCAAATAGAGGAGGTTAAATAACCTTTTTTTCTGTCCTAAAGAGGCCTTTTACTTGCTGTTCAGTTCCACAGTTTTGAGACTATGGGACAGCTGTCGCTATCCGGAGCTAAGACTTGCACTTCTACTCATAATACTGACCCTGTTCATGTCCTTGACCGGGAACCTTGGAAGTTGCGGAGACAGAGCACTGTGCTCTTCCTAGGTTTTGAAACAGATGCCAGAGCATCTTTAGGTGGGGAACAGCAATGTGACGCCCCCGTAGAAGCTGATTACAAAACTCGAATTACGTGCAGATCAAAAAACATGAAGGTGAGAATTGGCAACAGCAAGTCTAGCACAATTCTCCGATTAGATTTTGTACTGCTTGGTGAATGCAACTCTGATTCATTGCAAGGAAAAGAATTCTGCCAACATGAGAGCTATATAGCAGTCTTCAGTAGTGTAAAGTCTGTGATTGCTGCCTTTATTCTTAATGACCTTAGTCATTTGGGGTAGTGCTTGCTCTTAAGCTGCCTGGTCTATTGTATAGGGGATAAACAGTTTTCACAACAGGGTATTTTTTTTTATATTTAAATACTCGGTGGCTCAAATCAATTGTCGGCTTTATGTATCCTTTTGAAGTACAGTAATACAAGACCAGACAGGTAATATATTTGATTTTCTTAAGCAGATTTGATGCTCTGATAATCTGTCATCGACTGTCGTACAGTATTCAGGTGCTGGAATAACCAGAACTGCCTGTCTCATGAGGAGCAGTGACTAGAGAGAGGCTTGTGCCATGAACTACCTGAAACTTCCATGTTGTTCGCGATTGTGTTTTTCTGTACTACATGTGTCTTGAAGGAATTTCTTCATTTACCTCATGCTTTCTTGAATTAGGTTCTTCATAAAATATGTAACTTCTCTTCTGTATGGGCACTCTTAAGATTTATTTTTGCATCTTCCAAGTCCACTATTACTTATTTGTTGCTTTTGTCAGTACTATTTGATTTTTCTTCTTAGAAATATCCAGAGCTTTCAGAACTTTTTACAGCTTCACACAGAATTTCTTTGGAGTTACTTGTGGCTGTTATTCCCATATTTGAAAGGGACACATATATGAATATGTGTAAACATGTCACATGAGAAATGAATGGCTAAGGTCATCAGCAAAGTCATTATAAAGGGTGCATTTATAGCAATGTAATTACTGTAGAAATAGTCAAAGCTTTTTCCTACATTTATTTGAGCACGACAGTTTTAGCTGAGTAAACGGACTTGAAAGATCAGAACTTGAAGAACGCTGGGCTGGTCCTTATCTTGAGGAACTTAAAGTTCAAGTAGATGTGTGATCCAGTAAAAGCTTAAAAAAACCAAAGTCCCAAGAAAAAGCCAGGTATTTTGACTTTGTTTTGTAAATGCGTGGTTGTAAACGTGGTGGTTAGGTAGAGTTTAACCAATGTCTTAGCGTCTTGTTTTTATAACTGAATGCTGGAGTGTTTATACTTGACAGTATCAGCTTGTAAACCTGCCCACGTATAAATGGAATTGGGGCGAAATAACTTTCTAAATTGTTTTTCCTTGTAGCTTCCAGAAATGCTTCACGGAGATGGAGATAACGAAGAGCACGGCTATTGTCCTGTGGGGCAGTTCATTCTTCAGAATCTAGGCCTGCTTCTTGGATTTGCTATCATGCTGGTGATTGCCCTCTACGAAGATAAAATTGTGCTTGACATCCAGTTTTGACCTAACTCTGGTAATCACTGCGGTTCCGATCATGTTACACGATTCTCTGATTCTGCTGTGCGGCTTTGGGTCTGCGCTGTTCCACTGTATGCACGTTGCTCGGAGGAGAAGCCGTGGCTTGCACCACTTACACGAGTACAGGATATTCATTTCTGTGTAGATTGAACTTCTGCTTTTGTATCAAATTCAGATCAGAGGAGATGACCCAATGCATCTGCCAAACTCAAGTGCTCGACAATTAGGAAATACTAAACACGAGAAATCAGTGCCGCCAAGTTCAGTGTACTCTCTGGGAAGCACGGCTTGCTTAAGAAAGAAAAAGTACCGTAAATTTGGGAAAACACCATTTCATTGTTACTTTTGAACAGAACCCAGAAAACAATTGCAGCTGAAATTCATACCTCTGCAAGGAACCCAAGTAAGCTTAGTGCCACATAAGTCTTAAGTAGTGCATATGTATATATATGTATATATTTTAACATATATGTATAGATATATAGAGATACGCATGCATATATGTGTGCGCGTATATATATATGTATACATATTCATTCTATGCCGATTCTTCTGCATAGAAGAATCTTCCTTCTTCTGACTTGAAGTATTAAATCTTACAGCGGCACGTGACTGGAAACCACTGTGCCGATTTAAATTTTAGGAAAAGAAACCCAAAACCTTGAACGCCGTTTAAATTCTTACGGGTGTGCGCTAAGCTGCACCCCCGCCGTCCCAAAGGTGACGTGCAAGAAGGCAGGCGGTCGCGATCTACGCTGCAAAGTGCTGCGTTCTGTCGAGGATCAGTTGGACGACATTTTTCCTAAGATTTATTTGATGTGTGTTCCTTGATAGTAGTAGGAAAATGCAAAACGCAGTAGAATTAGCATTAGCTTGGGGAAATCCCTGCTGTTGGAGTTATTGAGCTATTTCTGGTTCCTTTTTACAGATGCTAAACATGCATTGTGTGCCACTTGCAGCATAAAAACTACTGAAGAATTGTGGCTGTGAGTTTGTGCAAACTCTTTGAACAGAGAATCCGTATGGGAATTTCTCCATTTTTAAAAACAATTATTCTGGACTGTTCTCTCCTGGTCATGTTAAAACAATCCCAAGTGCAAGATGCTAGTAACTGAACCTGGGCACGAAGGTTAAATTACGTTTTGTGTGTGTAGCACTGGTAGGCTTATTTACAGTCCTGTTAGACCAGGTCCAAATCTGTTTCTACGCTGTCACGATAATCAGACGTTGTAGCACCAGTTTCTGGCAGCAGAGGGTATGTGAGCAGCTTTCTACTTCCAGCATAAAGGAGTTCATTTCTATGCTCTTATTTTTTTACAGTTTTGGTATTTAAATTAGATTCTTAAGAAGCAGATTTGATAGAGCCGTGGTAGATGTAATTTGGGAGGATAGACTGAAACTTTGGGCCTTAACTTGCTGGGATCAGCTGTCCCAGGCGGGGCTGACTATCCCCGCTTGTGTTGCCAGACAGGAGTTAGTTCTTCTTGTACCCATCTCCTTAAAAAAAAAAAAAAAGGGTGAGTTTGTGAGGAGTGCAAGGTGACTCTCTAGTACCTGTCCTGAGCATGGTAGGAGCCTTTTTTTTTTTTAAAAAAAAAAACAGACAGGTTGTCTCCTTTTACGTGTATGCCAGGTAAAAGCTGTGTTTTGACTCTGTGCCGTAAGTTTTGTTTCGGTCTGCTTGGTGCCAGTGTAACTGCTACAGACACTGATCCTAACGCCTTTAACGAGAGCCAGTTGGTATCATCTTCATTCCATTTCAAGTCGAGGTGTGTTTCCCGTGGCCCTTTAGTTTTCGCAGCTTCGTCGGTCAGTTTAGTTTTCACTGAGAGCAGCTCATGTATGTTCAAGATATCGGTTGGTTCTTGCCAGTATTTCTTCCTAAAGCAGTATCGAAAAACCAGTATTAAGGGTCCATTTCAAAGAAGGGCACAGTTTCTTCAGTGAAGAAGCCCAGAGCCCGGAGTTCAGGCTCGCTGCCATTCAATGTGCTGAACTTGGGTTTTCTTTTTTTTTTTCCTCTTTAAACATACTTACTGTTGGACCTGAACTAGCAACCACACTGCTGGTAACTTCAGATTACTGAACTGCTGCAGTGTGAAGATCCCGGGTGACATTTCTCCGTCGTGCCCACGTTTGTTAGGTCCCCCGAGCACCATTCTGAAAGAGATTTAACTCACTGGGTACCTGCTGAGGAGCTACGTTTAAACCACCTATGTTTCTTATGTATTAAACTTTCCTTTTCTGTTAAGTCTGTCACATATGAGGGGGCCATCATGTGGTTGAACTGGTTTGTTTGGTTTTTTTTTTGTGTCAAATCGTATTTTTTACAGTTTATTTCTTTTAATTCTTTTCAGATGAAGATGTCTATATTTCAGGTAGTATATTTACTTTTGTATTAGTTGGAATATGGTTATAGCTTAATACACTGCCTCTAGTTAACTTCCTTCCAAGACCATCTTCAGACAAGGGAAAAAACATGGTCCTTGAAGGTAGGTACTGTATTTTTCATGAAATATGGGTTGTTTCCTTTTGTTTTCTAGTATTTATTACAAGTTTTGAAGAGCAGCGTAACAGCTGTTACTTCTTATGTTTCCACCAGTATTGAATTCCAGGTGATTCTAATGTGCGCTTTTGAGTCATGTTACAGACAATCTGAATTCCACTACATTTCCACTGGGCTTCAACATTCCATTCCACTGGAATCCAGAGTCTCATTTAATTTGTATTTGTTGGAGGGCATAAATGTTACTTGTATATTACGATGCTGTCACTGTGTGACATCCCATATGACTTTTGATGTAGATCACATTGCACTCAATCCGCTGTGATTATGCTTAGAAAATATTGTAGTTGCTAGATGCAGTGTGATTTTTATTTGGGGTTCTTCTTTTTTTTTTTTTCCCCCCCTCCCCCTTTTCCCTCCCGATTAACAGTTGAGTCTATGGTTTAAAATGTGATTATGGTCCTATAAGATAACTTGCTGAGCTATCAGGCTTTTTGTTACAACTAAATCATTTTTTTAAAAATTTTATAAAGCTGGAAATGATCAAATGCTGTTTTGTTCATTGTCAACAGTGTTGTGTTCATTTTATGTGTGTTCCTTATAAATAAGGAGCCTTGAGAAAATAAAATTATTCACAAAGCAGATAACTTTCGTGGCCCTCTCTAAGGTTTTATTGTGCACCTTTGTGTGTTCATACGTTGTTTCCAATCTCATGAAAGGCACGAAGGCAGCCTTTGTCAACACGCTCCTTTGGCTTTCTCTTCCTGCGTGGGATTTCAGAGCTGGCATAAGAGAGCTGGAAAAAATCGTGACAGGGTCAGGAGCTCAGCTGGCACAGTAGCGCCACGCCTCGTCGGATCCAGTGCTCCGGCGGCTTGTCGGAAGGGAGGGTCATTGCGATGACGAAGTTGGTGGAGTGGCCTGTGGTGGACAGGGTCCCTCTCCTCTCGCTCGTCTTGTACACGGGGGCCAGGTAACTCGGTCGCTGGGGAATGTCCGCTCTCTTACACGGCTTCAGCCAGATCTGCAGCCAAGAGTAAAAGAATCCGTTTCAGCTCAGTTAACAAAAGAACAGGGGAACGGTCTTGGCTTGGCCAAAGTATTTCGACCCCGTTGGCTTTTTTGGGTTGTTTGCTTCTTCACAGGTAGCCCTGAAAACCTGTTTCTTGTTGCCCCTCTCTCTAGCAAATTGCTTCCCGTCACTGCCATTATTAGCAGAGGATTCTCAGCTCCTCTCAGACACTCAACTCTAACATTTCAATTAAATTACTTTCGTTTGGAAGAGTTGCCCTGTTACTTCCTTCAAGACTAGCACTTCTACAGTATTTGTTGATATATAATACTATAAAATGTGACCAAACAAAAGACACTGACCACAGGTACTGTGTCGTAGAGGATTTTTGGATGAGATTCATCTAGCTTCTTCGTCTGCCTGTTCCAGCGCGCTCCATCCAAGAACAATCCTTGAATGTAAACCCCTGAATTGGTTGGAAAAGACACCGTGTTACACAAAAACTGAAAATGCCTTTTAGCCAGGAACAGCAGGTAGTGCAACACCCTTTGCCAACCGTCAGTTAATTGTGTGGGACCTTTTTTTTTTCTCCCATTTCGTGTGTTCCAAGTGACAATCAAGTAACTTCGGGTATAACACAATCTTATACTTTATTACAATTTATGATGATTACAGTTCTGTAAAGGTTTATAAAGTTACGGTGTCTAGTGCTGTCCTAGTGCATCCAGCCTTTCGTGAATGTTGAGGGGCACAGCTTAAAAATTATTCCACAGTACAGGACACTCTTCTTCCAGTTGTCATGATTATAAAGTACATGTACATACTACCTACATATTGTCAGCTTTAATGATTCCAAACTTGGAGATTTGATCACAGTCATGACATTGTTTCATTGCTTGTGTTTCAAATTGCCACTTGCTTATACCTTTCTGAAGTGGCTCATTAGAGGAGTAAAGAACAAAATGTCTTTAAATGTTTAAAAAAACAATTTTTTTTGACCTGTTATAATGATGTGAGAGAATGGCAGCTGTCATTCCATCAGCTCTCCAGAAGAAAAAAATAATTTACAGCAACATCTTTTTTTTATCCAAATTAGACTTTCGTACTCTGTAGACTGAAAACTGGAACTTATAAACCAAAAGATAAATGTGCCCCAACAGAAAATGGCCTGAAAATGACTGGATGTGGCTCTCCCAGGCAGCCTGATGAGCTCTTCTTTTAATACAACTGCCAGTCAGTCTTATCCTCAGAAAAGTATTAAAAAGTGTTAAGAACAGTTCAGTTTAATCTGTCTTTTTTTCTGAGGAAGGGCAAGCTAACAAATGTATCTGCAACTGGAACCCAAGGTAAGTAATATACAATAAAACCCTTTGATAAAAACAAGAAGGCTTTTCTTCCCACACTTCTAGCAGTCCCCTGCCCATGGTGATCACAGCCACAAGATATTTTTCTGGGGATAGATAGAAGAGGAGCATACCCATCTTCTCTCCTTGGTTTTCCTTGGCTTAGGAAAATATGCATCTTCAGCCATATATGCTAAAGGAATAAAGGGGGGAAAAAAATAGGCAAGCCAGCTATTACTGGAAAGTTTGATCTGTTGTGGGACAGTCGGGGTAAGGAGTGTCCTCTGTCGGTGTTGGTTTCTAGCTGCACGCTAACCCAGCAGGTGAACTCCTCTCACCAGTTCCTAAGGACTTTTAGTATTTTGTCTCTTTGCTTCTTGTACATCTCATGGGGAGCAGGTGTGTGTGTTTCCTGGCTGAATTCATTAATTTAATTGACTAAATCTGAGTCTGCCAATTCCTGTGGTCTCCTGAATACATCAGGCAAAGGCAGGTAATGGCGTCTTGCATTTACTTACCATCTTCAGGAGCAATTTTGTATTCCTGGTCTTCCATCACCTCGTAGTCAAATTCGAGCAGGTCTATGGGGATGGTGTATTTTCTGGCGTAGTTCTGCTGGGCGCCTGTTAAGAACGCTTGAGTGAAGAAAAATCCCGACAGCCAGAAGACTGGTGGAGTTCCGTTTTCATACCACAGCTGCAGCAGCAAAAGAGAGGAGGAGAAAAGGTAAAAAAACCCACACAACAAACACACCGCTTTTTATTTTGGTTTTAGCATTTAAGAAAGCAAGTATCTTGTAGAATAACAGCAGAAGTAATTTCTCCCTTTGTGAATCCAGGACTGTCTTTTATGAAGGCAGTGGAACTTTGGATGCCTGCCACGTCACCTCAAATTGTCACTAGCTTCTATTAAAAAAAAACACCCAAACAAACAGAAACAAAGCGCGCGCACACACACACACACACACAATCACACACAAAGAACTAACACTGCTGCCTGGAAATACTTATGTGAAAGACTGAGTCTGTTAAACATGCATCATCCTTGTAAGCCCATCAAATGTGTGTTCAGTCGTCTGCCTCATCAGTGCACTATGTATGTGAGGGCTGTTGCAACAGTGAATGTTCACTACATGCGAGATCTTTTTTTTGATCATTGCAAACATCAGTTTTGAATCATGTCTGAACAAATTTTGCTGCAATCATCTGCTGCAGAGAATGAGGATGAAGACAAGTAACTAGTTGTCTCTACTAGGAAGTCGTTCTCCCAAGAAATAAAACATGATCCTCATAGCTATTGGCGGTTTCGCTTTGTGTACAAGTTTAATTTCTGCCCTGGATTCTGTTCAGGAAATGGCACTTTTGTTCTGCACACACAGTGCTCTCAGGCTTCCTACAGCTGCAGATGGAAGCTCCTGAGGTGTGCTGACTGGGGGATGCGTGTTTAAAAACATAAAACGGAACTTCTCTGGTAATGCAGATTTTGTGAGTCTTTTTCTAGACTGAAAACCAGACGCTTCTTTTGACTTTGAATTATTTTTCTTTTTAAAATTTACTTACAATTTTTGTTCCTAGGTCTTTTGTCTATGTTGGACTGTGTTCTTACAACAGGTATAGGGTAGGCAATGAGATCCGGGGCAAGCAGCCTGCTATGACGTTTGTTTTCTTGAGCTCATTGAGATTACTACACCACAGAGTGGTGCTGAGACTTTGAATGTCACTCATTTAAAGCAGTTTTGGGAATCTGAACTCTGAAGAGGTGAAGGAGCCCCACTGATGTTCCCTAACTCATCCAGCTTTCTTCTCCAGCACTCTTACTTGCAGCTCGGTATTTAACGTAAGATTTTGTGTTAAAATGTTTTGCTAATTTAAGTTTGCTCCCTGGGAAAGAAATTCAGCAGTGTTTTTCTAAGTTCTATCTTAAGTAACATCACAACCATCTCCAGATCTATATGCAGTTTAAGAGGCCCTTAGTACATTCCCTGTCCAGGCGTGACTCCTGGCCTAGGGCAGCTCTGGCTGGGAGTTGGGGGTGTACAGCACCGCGTGGTGCCCCGTGAGATGCGGTGATGAGCGGTACAAGGGAGATGCACGAGGGAACTGAGCTTTACCTGCCTGGCGTTTGCATGTGGGTGTTCACTTGGTATGTCACCCGACATCAACAGACAAAAAAATAATCGACACTGAGCAAACGCGTGTCCGTGGGGTGTGCTCACCTCTAAGAACTTCAGTCTGTTGAGGAAGTCGGTCACGTAGCTGCCCAGAGGCTTGAGGCTTGGGTAAGATTTACTCATCCACAGTCCCGGAATTTTGCCTTTCAGAATGCTGTTTACCACTTCTTCCAGTTCAGCAGACATCACCACTAGCCCCTAAAAGAAATTTGGGAAATGAAGATGTCAAAATGCTTTACCTGACAGGCTTGCTTTAGCAATTAAAAACATGCGCTCTGTCCTGCAGCTGTTCCAACCCTGTAGCTGTCACACAGGAGCAACGCTGAAAGCAGTAATGGACGTGATGGGTTTCCTAGAAACTCACTGCAGCCTCTGTCGGAGCCGGCAGTTATCTCCAGCCCGCTCAGGTAAACAGTTCATAGTTTCTTTTGGAGAAAAACTGCCCATACTGGAAAATTCTCCCTTGCCACCCTTCCTCAGAAACACAGTCTTCCTAGAGCACTTCTAACAATAAATGCCCTTTTTTATTATTTAAGTTTCCTCAAAACTGTGACATTGCTGCAAGTGCAGCAAGACTTTTCAGCTCGTACTTTCACTTAAACAGGGAGAGGAGTAGTGTTTGTGGGGTTTTTTGGACTGTTTTTAAAATGCCTTGTCAGCCTTAAGCTGTAATAGCATAAAGAAAAGTTACCCAAAACTGACCTTTTCCTACTTTTTTCTATGTTTTGCACAGACGTAGCTTTTGATTCCCGCTGAGAACACACATCAACTTTAGACGGTGACGCCTTACCTGGAATCCTCACTGGCAGTAATTTGCTGTTAGAGGTGTTGAGCACATCTGCTTTCATCTGTAAGAGACTGTCTGAGCTGCTTTGGTCTCTCATGCCAGTGAGGCAGAAACAGAGATGTGAACCTATTACTGCTTGTCTTACTCGCTAGCAAACCTGTAGTTAAACCTCTGGTTTGTGGTAGGCACAACAGTACTTTTCTATTCCTGTATTGCCCTGCATCGGTTTCAAGAGAGAGATCAGTAAGTCTGTTTGGAATCCAGAACTGGCTGATCAGAAGCACACGTCAGGGGCAGTTCTCCAAGCACTTGCGTCGACAGCTTAGAGACTGGGGTCTAGGTTCTAGGTACGTGCCTTTAAAGGTTACCTTCAGCTCACCTTTATTGCTTTCTGGATGTTAACGCAGGAGTCCCGGATCGTCTGCAGTAGCTTGTTAAAGCGTCCCATCTCTTGGACAAGCACAGTGTTCATGCTCTGAGTGTACGTGGTTGGGTATCTTATCATTGCTGCTTCAATGTCGAAATTTGGAGGGAGTTTGCTCAGGATGTCACCTGTGACTTCATGAACAACTTCGTCGGTGGATTTTGCTCCACCACCAGATGCCCGAGTCTAGAGAGAGACAGAAATTTGTATTTATTTGGAGAAAAAAAGATACAGGAGAGCAAGTAGGTAGAGTGCAGGGAAATAGAGCTGTTATTTTATAACACTGTTGAAAAGATTACAGTTCCAGCAATCCTCCTGTGATGAAATTAATTTGTTTTAGACTTTCCTATAGTATTGCAATAAGGTATTACAGAATCACAGAATGTTTGGGGTTGGAAGGGACCTCAAAAAACCATCTAGTCCAACCCCATGCCTGAGCAGGATCACCCAGAGTAGGTCACACAGGAACGCATGGGAGAAGGAGACTCCACACCCTCCCTGGGCAGCCTGTGCCAGGGCTCTGTCACCCTCACAGTGAATTCAGGAGCCAGTTGTTCTCAATATACAGGAATGCTATTAGGCATCATGTATTTTTCTACCATGAGAGAAGGTCATCCTAACATCTGTTTATAATGAAGCTTGGGGGAAAAAAAAACAGGAAAAAAAAAAGGATATGATGCACTTTTCCTGTTCATTGATCTAGTGTAGTACAACTGGTTACTGTATCCATTTGCCATAGTTCAGTATTACTATGCTAATTCTCTCAAAAATAATTTACTGTCTTGTCTTAAGAAAAAAAACAAACAAAAACCCCCAAATCTTACATATCAAAACAGCCACTTAAAATATTAATTTGACACTGTATAGGTTTAATTACAGTCTATTACAATAATAATTAGAACTAGCAAAATCTGGTTACTTACATATGTGTCTCTTTTTTTTTTTTCCCTTTGAAATCCTGCTTCCATAAACCTGTCTCCCCCCCTGTTCCCCAAGCTGTGCTGTACCACCTGTCAGCACCACGGGCTCTGCAGGTGCTGTGGGAGGGCACAGGGCAGCACCAAGCTCTGTCTTGCCACCTTCCATGTCCCCCTTGCTAACCTCTGTTCAGCTCTTTGCTCTCCTCACAAAGCTTCCAGGCACAACAGTATCCCTGGATTGTACCTGGCTTACAAATGGTCCTGAAACTGGCCGAGAAGTTGAAAGTTGTTAAAAGCTTGGCGCAAGGGGAGTAGAAGCTCAGAAGTACAATCACAGAAGCTGTGTTTCCTTAGGAAGACAGTAAAGGTAAAAACCATAAAAGCCTTAAAAGATTCTTACATGGAACAGCAATTCCACCAGAAGGGAAATGCAACCCAATGAGGTACAGGCAAAACCGAAAGTTATTAAGGTGCTGTGTGACTTTACCTGTGTAAGAAGAATGTTGTCAAATAACAGTTGTGTTTCAGCCTGGTCCTTGGTAATATCAGCATTGGCGTTCATTCCAAATACCTCCGGGGAAGGATTCAGTGGGAGTGTCTTTGTGTAGTCAATATAGCTTTGGTACTGAATAAAAGGAAAAGGAAAATACTTAAAAGGACAGGGAGAAACAGCCAGACAGCCTGTGACAGGCTGCAAGCAGTGTCTGGAAACCACTGCAAACGTTCCTAGTGTAACAAACACAATGTGTAAACTACGATATAAAAGGACATACAGGGGCTGAGTGTGCCCCACGGATTCCTTTGGTCCATCTTTTCACCCTGAAATTGAGACTGGTTTTGCTTCAATACTCTCCAACAAAATCTCTGACAGCTCTTGGAAATTCTCATACAAAATTAGATACCTGGTGCAGGAGGCGGCTTGCCAGGTGTCTGAAGGTGTTTTGCTGATAGGTAACATAACTCCCGTGGGAGATAAATTCAACTGATTACTGTGTCCTTTCTACCTCCAGCAGACAGGATCAACTAATTCTCTCACATCTGTTTTATAATGCCTTTAACATCAGCAGGCGCTGTTTTCTCCCTTATTGTCCCCTAAGTGTACTCGGTGACAGCAGGAAGCACCACAACTCATATCAATGTCAGTGAAGATTGATCTGTTGGGTTTTTTTTTTTAAATAGGCTGTAGGTAATTCTCTTGTTCTGGGATACTTACTTCTCCTTCAGGAGGAGCAAAATAAAGGCCACTTGGATCAAATTTGTAGTCTGCATTTGTAACAATTTCTGAGGAGAAGAACATGTTGAGAATGCTGCGGAGCGTACGCCGATCCCAGTCATCGGTGACTCTGCCGCCATAATTACATTCTCCAGTCATATAGCGAAGAGCATCGTAAGGCACTTTCTGGAAAAAAAAAAAGCAAGACAGGGATCTGAACCGCAGCCTGGAGCTTCTTGGGACAGCTGCTCTGGTAGCACTGTGGTTTAAGTCCTCCAGCATTCTTACTGGAAAGGCTAAAAGCTGTTGTTTCATTCTGTTAGTTCATGCTTGTGCCACTGATCTCCTGATCCTTAAATACTTCAATAATTATCCACCAAGTCAGCCAGCATTGCTTCTTTTGAAGAATATAGCACTAAAAGTTTCCACAGTAATGCAGGGTACTCGGGGAACGCACTGAGTACCAGTATATGAAAAGCTACCAAAATTATCTCTACGTGTCTGGCTATGCATAATTCTAAAGAAATCATAGAATCACAGAACCATAGAACAGTTCAGGTTGGAAAAGACCCTTGGGATCATCAAGTCCAACCATTAACCCTACACTACAACCATTAACCCTACACTACAATCATTAATGTATGCTGTCACAGAGCCAAAGATGTGCTCATAGATTTTATTATTTTATTATTTTTTTTTTAGAAAATCAAGCATGCTTCAAGTTTTGCGGTAGGGAGAAACTGGAAACCTCTTAGTTGCATAAAAGGAACAAATCCTGAGTGATAACGGATTAATTGTTTACAGGAAGTCAGGGCAAGAGGGGTTGATAATGCTGGGAACTGGAATAAAGCAAACCACTCAAAGTATCAAGAAATCTGTTTACTGTGTACAAGTTATTACTTTTTTGGGATGGGGCGGGGGAAGGCTTCCCTCCCTGCTAGGCACTATATTTGCTCATAAACTTTGGTTATATAATAGGAGAACATCCCCCCTTTGCTCTCCTGCAGGAAAAGCAGCACACATCTTCCTGAAGTTGCTTTTTTATGCTAATTACAATTTACCTGTTAATCACCCCAATAATCAAAAATACTCCAGGCTGACACTGGTTCGAAAATAACACCCTCTCTCTTGCCCCCAGCCACTGTAACAGATTCTGGCTGTAGTGGCCTACTTAGGAAGCTGGAACATAAAGATGTGTCATGTACTGCTAGGGAATTGCAGAGGCTTCTATGAAACACTGCCTCTGCTAACAAACCGGGCTGGAAATGCCACCTGCCACATTTTCACAAATAGATCAAGGCTGTTATTAAGCTGCAACAGTCCGGGGTCTAGTATTATCCCTTAGTAAATCACAGTTAGCAATTAAGTGTTGTAATACGGTATTTTACAGCTTGCAGTAACACCACCAAGAGAGACGGGATAAGATTCCAACAAGTAAGGCAACTATGTGGAACAAATGCTGCTCTCTTTGGCACAGCAGAACTGCCAAATTGTAATTTGAAAGCTTCTCCCATTAGTTCTGTGCTGCTAACCCCTTACAAGGACGTGGCTGGCACTGCGGCGCTGCTGCCGTGGGTGCACGGACGTCAGTCCCAGCGAGCACGAGGGCGAGCTGGCGGTCGGGGAGGCTGCCGTACCTCGTACTGGTCCAGGAAGATGCGCAGCTGCTGCACGCTGATCCGCAGGTCGGTCTCATTGAACTCGTAGGGAATGTTCCAACCCAATGGGCCAAAATTCCGCCTTTCTTGCACCAGCGCGTGGAAGAAGCAGAGGCCATACAGCAAGGTCTTGAACTCAGCCTCAAAACAAACCAAACCAAGCCACACCATTAATAGGCCCTGGCTGGTTTAAACCGTTTCATTTTCTTCTGCAGTGCTGTCTTTGAGTCACTCAAAGCCCAGCAGCTCCTGCTCTGGCAACACTGTTTATGGGTCAGGGGTAGCTTTTTCTTGACATACAAAGGCCTTCAGCAGGAAGGCATCAAATTGGCATAAGCACCAGTTCTAAATAGTATCTGTAAACCCTCAAAGCACTTTCGTTTTTAAAGCTATATATCCATATATTTGTAATTAATACACGTGACACCTACAGCTATGTGTATGAGATCACGTACCTATGAATTTTTCTGGGTTTTTTTTTACACCAGTGTATTATAAAACATCGTTCATACAGTGTCATGGTTTGAGCCCACCCAGCCTGCAACAAAGAACCACACAGCCCATTCACACTTCTACCCCTCTCCTTTTTGGGATGGCAGGAGAAAATTTTAACTGAAGTCTCGAGGGTCGAGCTTAAGGAGAGGGAGAAGTCACTCACCAGTTATGGTCATGGGTAAAAACCAGAGTAGACTTGGGGAGAAAACATCTATTTAACTTAAACAACGAAACCACCACTAGTTTACCAATCAGACACAAACCCAAACTGTGTAGTATTTCTGCCTTTCCCCCCAACCCCTATTATTAACATAGATTCCAGGCCTTTAAATGGAAACTTCAGGTAGGAACTTCTGTTTTGTTTTTAAACTGATACAATTCAGCAAACCGTACGACCACATTTAGAAGAACTACACTGATTATAACAAAATAAGGTAAAATGTACTTGCAAACAGACATCTAATTATTTTCTCCCCCAGAGCACACACACAGAGTCACCAGGGTCTGTTTTAACCGACTGACAAAGTTACAATAAAACATTACTCACAGGTTTGCTGCAGCTGTTGAAAAAGTCAGCATCGGATATGGGATCCATCAGGTACGAACGAATTATATTGGCCCGTAAACCTTTTGGGGCTTCGTTAGTCATCTTGACACCGTTCTGAAGTACAGACACCGGGAACGTGGCTGACGGGTAACTGGTAAGCCAAAGTCGGAAATCGGGGCTTGTTGTATCAGCATTTAGCTCCTACAATAACCACGTATAAAAACAGGTAATTAGAAGACATAATAGATTATGCAAGCTTATCAAATATTAAAGCTTTTTTTTTTTTTAAGTGAGAAAACAGAGCAGTCCGAAGTTTGATTTCTTAGGTGCTTATATGTGATTATAGTGGAAGTCAAGGTTAGGACTGACAGCGCCCCTTCCACAGCCATACGATGACAGCTCTGAAGAGGCTGTGGTACCGGGGGGATTCACTGTGCCGGGAAGGGGCCTGACCCGCCATGTCTGTGAGCGCCATTCGGGCAGGCAGGAGGGCAAAGCTGCCGTCAGTGTGCGATGACTGCCCAGAGAGACCAGGAATCGCCACGCAGCCACTAGGCCCGCTTTTCCCTCGCCTCTGCGGATCAGGCGTGCCTTCAACAGCATTTAGAAAAAGAAGAGAGTATCTATTTTTTTTACCTCACATACTCTTTCCAGCGTTGGCATCCATGAACTTGCCAGATGGCAGTTTTGCAGAACTACCCACGTTCCTTCGTGAACTGCCTTCTCTATCATTTTCATGGCTATTGGGCCTTGGCCTTGACCAAGGGACAGAGAACTGAGCTTTGTATCACCGTATCCCTGCATATAGAAAGTAAGCAAAATATTACATAAAACCCACTAAACCATCTGGTAAGAAAGTTCACATCCATATGTATTCTTGCACTATTTAATGTAGAGTCTATTTAAAAATATAGTTTAAATTCTTTTTTTTCATAGCAGTCTTGTTGACTAAAACCTCTTGTCTTCCAGTGAAAAGCTCCAAGTACATATCCACTTGATCCAGATCAATTCCGGCAGTTTCAAAATACTCCTGAAAACAGTATTTTTACTCTCTCCTTCAGGATGTAGACAACCGCCTACAAAAGGCAGGACATTTGCAGCTTGGTGCTGGAGACTCACCAGCACAGGATGCTGATGGAAGAGCCATCAAGGGCTGCAAGAAATACGTTTTACCAGACACCAGCAACTTCCTAGTGCTGTATCAGTACTCTTCTACACAAAAATGATTTAGGCTGTCAGGAATTTTTTGTTTTAAATGCCATGATAATGACAGTCAAAGCCAACAAAAATCCATATTTGAATTCTGAGGTGTAAACGCCATCCAATACCCTAGGGTTCTATATTACTATGGTGGTTTTTAATTGTGTAATCTATTACACATAATGCTTATCAGAAGAAAATTCCCATCATTTTTCAGGTAAAATTCCCCTACAATGAAACTTTAAACCATTGTTTTGTTTCATTTTTCCATTTGAAATTGCACAAAACTAATTAGTCAAATATATATGACATCACAACATTATTAAATCAGCCAAAAATATTTAACATACGATTTCTTATGAACAGTAGACAAATTATTCATTCCTAAAACCAATCCACTCACACTAATTAGTGCTTGGTGTTAGATAACCACGAGAGCAATTTTTAATGTGCTTTTGCGCCACTAAAAAACAGGTTTTTCAGCTTACTTCAGCCTTTCAACTTTTACTTAAATGCAGTTCCGTGCTCCACACAAACATACATGCACGTGTGTTCCGTGCTCCACACAAACATACATGCACGTGTGCACGCACACACACAGAGAAAAGTCTGGAAATATTAAAGTACCTGATCATCAGCAAACTTTACAAGGGCTGCCATGGGGTCAGCTCCAGGAGAAAGTATAAATATCAGCGGTGCACACGAGTGACTGTCAGAAAATGCTTTTGACAGGTCAAATGGCGGCGGCTCAATAAATGGACGGCCCAGGCTGTGAATGATAAATTCCTGCACCATTGGAATTATCTGGGGGAAAAAAAAAAAAAAAAGGAAAAATAGAATTAAAGTGTCCTATTTTTGTGTAAGCATTAACACATACTACCCTAAACATTTTAAGATAAATTTCAAGGGCAGTGTTCCTGCATACAAAATTAGATACAAGTACAGTCCCAGAGGAATCAATGATACGTAAATACAAGCAAAAAAAGATGCAAAATGATCCTTAAATCTCCGTTCTCTCACCACACCTGGACCGACTATTGTGCTGGTATAGGAAGCCAGATTTTTTTTCCTCAATTTACTCCACCTGTACTGCAGAGAGGATTTCAATTTTCAAGTCTCATAGTGCAACACCTTTCACAGGCATTAAGATCTTGGCTTTGGAAAGGGCTGTGGGCAGCAGCCTGGTACACACCAGTGTTGAACTTGCCTACCGACAGTAACTGGGCTCTCCACCAAAAGGAGAGACAATTCATAAAATGACACCTTACACTTTAATCCTATAAACCCTTACAGATATAATTCTTTCAAAGAGCACCATTCTTTCTATCACTGGACCCACTCTAGGATATTTTTCAATAACCACCTCCTCCTTCAGGAAATGCAATGGTATTTGCAAATGCAATACTAAGATTTCATCTCTGAAAATTAAATTCAAGGAACACTTAAGGTTTCAAAGCGGTTCGTTCAACCACTTTGGTCTCAGTTGGTACAACATCTTTTAAAATTTTCTATGTAAAATTGCTGCGCTTGTAACTAGAGTTACATTTGCTGTTTTCATATTTGCATTAGCATAGGTGCTTTCAGTTAATAAATAGTGTGACCCAGTACACAGAAAGTGACAGAAGGAAAAAAAAATCCAGTAGCTTAATTTTTCTTGATCACACTGCTCACAAACTCACCTGTGCTCTCCCTTTAAAACTGTCCCTGCTTTCCAGGTGCAATGTGTCACAAATTAGTACAATGCCTTAAATTTGAGAGCCAGGAGGGAGGGCTCTGGGCTATAGTTGTTGCAGGCTTTATAGATGGAGAGGCTCTTAGGAGAGCTTGCTTTGGCTTCCAAGCACCTGAGTGATTTTAAGGATATGTATGAATACAAGAACCGCTTAAAAACCTTTGCAAAGTGGCCTTTTACAGAGAACTGCAAGTGCACTCCAGAGAATGTAAGTCTGAAAACAGCTATTTTGACTATGCCTTTATTTTTGTATACTGTGCCTGACTGTGTTGTTGTTAAGTATATTCATGTTGTTAAGTATATTCATGTCCAAGAAGAGTTGAGAACTTCCACTAAGCTGATGAAGACAAAAAGTTGAATATTCCACCTTTCCTCTGTCCTCTACTCGAGGTAACAGGATGGTCGACTCTGCATGTCCAGGTCGCTAGTCTAGCCACAGAATTGGATACAGTTACTTTTCTTATTTTCTTTTTTGTTGTTGTTCTTGTCACTTAAAAGCTATTTTCTTGTATTACTTAGTCTTCCTGATTGCAAACTTTTGTTCCTAAAAAAGGCTATTTTAGAAGAAACAAGTACCCATCCAGCAGGAAGGGTGAAACAGCACAGTGATCACTACTTACAACTCGGAAATTGAAATAACCTAAATTTTAGAAAACTTAACGTGTGTGTGTCCCTGCAGGTTTTGTCTTAGGCATTAAAAATACTCAGCTGACTTCTACTTCGGCACACACATGAAACTTGCAGCCTGGATCTCAGATGAGCTGCACTGCAGGAGTCATCCGAGGTGCGAAGTTTGAGAACTGAAAAAAACTAGTGTTCTGGCCAGATGCGATTCTAAAGTGACAGGAAAACATAGAAATTGAAGCTGTAGCATTTTACTCGCATAACTTAGATCTAAAGGTTTGCTGTGTCTGTGGTCTCGTGCTGTTTTGTTGGTTTTTTTTCTGCAGAAAACCTTCTGTGAAGGCCTGTCTCTGACAGATTTTGCGCACTGCCACCGAGACACGCCTTACGTAGCCTGCGGCACAGCATCTGCGAGAGGGTCTCTGGCAGAACA
The DNA here is from genome assembly GCA_020746105.1 of Trogon surrucura. NCBI lineage: Eukaryota > Metazoa > Chordata > Aves > Trogoniformes > Trogonidae > Trogon > Trogon surrucura. The sequence continues at coordinate 43,897,907 of CM036621.1, forward strand.
AGGCTGCTCTGTCAGCCTGCACACACCACAGCTACGCAGAAACCCCTTCGCTACTTGTAGCCTATTCCTTGTTCCTTTACTAGTTCCTTATTTGCCTGTTTGCAGTCCTTAACACTTAAAATTTCTTTCTTAGCCTGCTCTGTGCTGACAGATGTTGTGGTGGAGGGGATTAGTTGCAAGGCTCTTGGAAGCAGCTTGCTGGTGTTGCGTGAGGCTCTGAACTTCTAACCTGTCACCTGCAGATGGCAAAGGCAGGCTTTATCCACTGTCCCAATGCAAACCAACCAGACGTGGCAAAATGTTTCTTTTGCTTGATAGAGCTAGAGTGCTGGGAACCAAAGGATGACCCATGGTAAGCACAGAGGTAACAATGTTCTTGAAGTACCCCTCCAAACTCCTTTGACAGCACCCCCTCATACACTGTAAAACTACCAATTTCTCTGTAACGGCTCACAAACCTGAAGCCTGCTGAAAGGTCATCTTATCCAGTAACTGTGAGAGTTCAACCAGTGTTCATAGGAGAGCCACAAAAATCTATTCCGTGTGTTTGCTGTACGCTACTTTTTCTGCTGATAGACAGCAGAAGTACTGAAGAGACCTGATTGTTCAGATTTCTTCATCTCTTGAAATGTAACTTTTCACGGCCTATTCTGTTCTTATTCTGGATTTACTTTGCAGGGAGGAACACACCAAACGTCACAGCTGTGGCTTTTTATCCCTTACTAAGCCCTTTGATGACCTGACAATGGAGGAGTACTATATGCTGGAGATGACACGGCTGAGAACCTTCCTTGTAAGTGTTACCCAAATAATCTCAATGTAAGATTCAAAGCTAGAACTTCCATCTCTAGGATTTCAAAGCATTAGCAAGGAGTGATTGTGCAAGGCTACTTATTCTGAAGTAATGATTTATGTCCAGCTTTTGAAAGAGAACTTGTTTCTTTTAGAAATGTTTTTCCAACAACTCGTGACAGCAAAAAAAAAGGGTGCAATAATCAATCCAAGAAGCTCTAAAAAGAGCAGCTTGACCTTTCTCAGGAGGGATGAACAACATGTGTGAAAGATAAAATTTGATATAGAAAACTTGAAGCAGCAGCTTTAAGTGGGGGCACTTTGCCCCCAGGAATAGTCCCCCATAGCTTGGAGGGCCACATGCTCATCCAGAGTGTGCTGCCATCCTGAAGGCCCAGTGCACTCTGAGAAGTGAGATTGTGCCTCTTTACACAGAAAACAATCAAGCTGAAGTCTCCCCCCCGATGCAACGTACAATACAGCTGAACAGTAGGTTTGCAATTTACTTTCAAAGTACACTAGATGCAGCCAAAAGTGGTCACTGCACTGAGCCCTGCAGGCAAGGCTGGTGGAGGAGCCTCTTAATTCAGTAGGGGGATGCATCTGAAATACCTGTCCACCCGCTCCACACCAGCTGGGCACCAGTGTTGCAGGTCACAGCCAAAAGAAGACTTTGGAGCTAGAGTTAGTGGCAGATCAGTGGGGCTTTGAGGATCTAAGTTTTGAATGGAGCTGAACAGTTCAGTTGCTCCACTGAAAGTCTCTAACTTTTGCTTTGCTTCAAGTGCAAAATTGGCAGAAGCGTAATCAAGTCTTTTGAAGAAGAAGTCGCCACAACTAGGCAGCGTCTTGTGGATAACTTTGTCTCCAAGCATCAGTACACACCACCACCACCAGTGCCTCTCCAGGCTGATCCATCTGTCCAACACTCGGAAAGCTCATACAGCCAGTCAAATGGAATCCAGGAGAAGTGAAGAGTAAAGCTTGACTCTGAGTTTCTCTTACTCCTACCTTTCACAGTATGCTTTGTCATTAGGGCTACGTGTGGACTAATAGCAGTCCCACTAACCTGCAAATGTATGAAAATTGTCCATGCAAATACTTACGTTCTGGATTTTAGAAGGTTGACTTTTTTGAATAAAGGTTCACAACTGTGAGCACCTGTTGTGATCTGTGCCACATACCCCAGCCTTACAGCTAGACAGACTCAAATCAGAACAGTTCTGCTTAAAACATTTTCCACAGAACGCTTATCTGTTGTCTGCAATAATTGCTGCCTTTATGCACCTATATTATCTGCGCTCCCGCTTACCATTATCATCCTAGATCAGGCAATGTACCGTAAGTTGTGGCATCCCTCCAGAAAGTTACATAATCAAAAATAGCAGATGTACTGAAAAAGGCAAGTCACGAGTTGGTAAAACAGTCCCAAGGAGGCAGAGTTCTAGGAATTTCAGTGTGTACGCAGAAATGTAAGCTAAAGGCCTACCCTTCTGTTTTAAAAAGCTTTTTCATTACAATTTCAAGCTGGGTGAGTTGTTTAAGTTTCATTGATTCCTGTTTTCCTTGATTCTTGTTTTCCTTTATGAGAGGCTGTTTTATAATGGTTATAAACACCACAGCTGAATTTTGCGTACTTGCAAATACTTCTGGCTTCTGAGATAGATATTCTTTTCAAATAAAGGGAAAGTTTTGTACGTACTTTGTCAGGTCTCAGGCAGCGAATCACAAGCATCCTTTGGAACTCCCCCAACTTGTCTTGCCACTCTGCAGGGAAATTCTCATGCTGGGGATTCTAGAAACACATGTATTTCAACATTTTTTTAAAGCATTTGTGAATTACATAGAGCGAGAGAAAATTATATTTTAACTTGACACATTAATCCATGACGTGTTTTTTTCTTCATCTACAGAAATGGGGCTGACATGCTTTTAAAGCTTTTCAGGAAAAGAACAACTTGAAACACATGTTTATTTAAGAAGCGTCCTTTATAGTAGGGAAGTTATAGTAATTTTTAAATGTTTAAAAGACAGTAACCCAAAGTTCTTTTCTAGAAAGTAGAGAGGAAACAGGGTGCAGGAAGCCAGAATGCTGCATAACTTGTATATTAATATATGGGGAAAATAGATATCTCAGAATAACACCCATAACAACTGTCGAAGAGTTCAGCCAGAAATTGGGAAGCTTTGTAGAAAAGTGAGTGAATTAAAAAACCACTGAAGAGCAAAGGTTGCACCGGAGACCGAGTTGTGCCACTCCTCACCTCTCCATGAGAAGAGACACAGCAGTAGTTGTGACAATAAGTCAGTGAGCTAGAGGAGAACCGAGTTTCAGTCCCTAGTCCAAGACAGGCAACACAACTTTATCTAAAATGTGTGTATTCCTTGAATGGGGGAGCTGAAGGCAGGTCTCCTCTACTTCTGGAGGCCACTTGATCTACAACAGCAGTAGGAGAAAAGTGTATCTCAAAATCCTCTGAAAAACATTCATATGGCTCAAAAGCACTGACTTTGTGCCCCCTCTCTAACTGCCCTTTAATTACGTTCATGTGTCACTAACAAGATGGGAAAAAGAACTGGTTCCATATTACTGGGGGTTAAGAAAAATATAGCTATCAAAAAGGAATCTTCCCCAAGAGCCTTTAACTAGCATTTTTGAAAATTTGAGTGCATTCCCATGAAAGTACTAGTATTAAAGCTAGACAGGTAATGAAAATGTTTTTCTGTAATGCATAAAAGGCATAGCAACCCTTCTAAATCAGGACAGTGATAGATAACATAATTCCTTTTGAAACAGCAATAACTGAACTAGCAATAACTGAATGTTCCTGTCTTCTGTGTTAGTGTTTATTAGATTTTTATCAATTCACTGCTGACCTGATTCTATACATCTCATATTATTGAATGCCACTTAAATGAAGGAATTTCTATTTATTTCAGTTTGGCTGTGTGAATGCACACATGGGTAACGGACACATCTTGAACCTTTACTTCTGAAAGTCAGCATGTTCATTTATATGAGGTATTGATTAAAAAAGCTATAGTCCCTAAGTGTGTAACAAAGTAGTCCTAACCCCTCAATCTCTTTTTCAAATGCCATCATTTCTCTGTTCATTTTCCAAGCGACACTTTCCCAAGGTGCTCACTTGCTGTACGTTTTTTGTAAGTGCCCAAGGAACGCTTTATCTCTGCTAACTGCAGTCTGGACAGCTGATGGAGCTGCAGCTGCTTACTTTCCCTAATGTATCCTTATGAGAATTTCCAGTCAAAAATCCATTCTTTCCTCTCTGCGTACTTCAAGCTCTTTTTTTTTAAATAGAAAGGTTTCCAAATCCTTTCTATTTACAATTAATAAAACACACGATTATCTATCCTTTTCCAATTCCTTTCTATTTGCTATTAGTAAATCACACAAACGTTTTGAAATGAGTGTAGTAAGTCCTGGCTCATTTGACTGAATATTGGTGATAATTTTTCCATTCTTTAAAGTGACAGTGAGAAAAGTGATTCAGTGGACCAGCACAAACAGACAGCATCCTCTGAACGGGGAAGTGGCTATGGTCAGATATGGTACAGTAGGAAAGAAGGGTAACTTATCATTTGCTCAGGAGGTATGTGTGTGATGAGCACTTTGCATATCAAGAAGCAGAAGGGGAGAGTAGAATCACAGAATGGCCTAGGCTGGAAGGGACCTTAGAGATCATTTAATTCAGCCTCCCTCTCATGGGCAGGGACACCTCCCAACTAGATCAGGCAACACATGGGGACCCAACGGGGATCAAACCCGTGACCTTGGTGTTATCAGCACCACGCTCTAACTAAGTGAGCTAACCACCACAAAACAAAAGAATTAATAGTGAGATTAAGGATTAAGCAAGCACCCCACTGTGGAGTGAAATTCATCCAAAGACCTTAAGATTTTTAAAGAGATGGTGATGAAGTTAGATAAAAACCAAGTAAGAGATATCAAGTCCCTGTGACAATAGGGAATCATAGGTCTCCCAAATAGGTCTCCCAAATCACATTCTAATTTCTCTACATGGCAACAATGAGTCTTTTACATGTATTTGGCAAAGTAGCACACTGCATAATAGTGTGAAAATGCATCCTCGGAGTGAAGTAAACAAATGCATAGACTGACAAGGAACAGTCGTTGCCCCAAGTTTAGCTAATTTCCCTATCACCTTACCACTCCAGGGTTGGTTGCCTTTTTAACATCTCAGTTCAATTCAAATCATGACTGGCTATTCAGAAATGACCCGACAAATTGGCAATAATCAACTATTGACACACTCTTTACTTGAATATTTACATCCATGTACGTAACAACATGCCATGTAAAGCACTTTCTTTTCCCTGAATAAATGTTTTGGATATGCTAATTAGCTTACACAAGAACCCAAGTGATCAGAAATGTTAACATACCAAGCTGTCATATACCAGTTTCCATCCATCCTTCAGTCGGGTAAAATCCTCACGAATGTTTGTGAAGCTCGGCAAATCTTCTAGTCGGCAAATTTCATCCCATGATTTTGGAGGAAGCCAGGTACATGGATTAGAAAAGGGATTGTCCAAGCCTATGCCTCCAGTCAACAGAAACTTCCACTCGTTCTCATCAACCTGCAATGAAAAACACTGCTCTCCGAACTCAGAAAATAAAATGTAACGGTTTTAATACATCGCATCAGAAATCAACACGTTTATCTGAAATATTGCATTAGTAGAAAAAGTTTCTATACAACTACTACAGTATTATTTCCAAAGTATTCAGTGTCTGCTTTTCAGTTAAACAAATTTAAGGAATTGAAAGACCTAAGATAAAAGCCAATATGAAGAGTGAGGCTAAAGTAATATAATTATATATAAACTTATTTTTCTATTCTTATCCTGTATGTTCCTCATACTGATAATTTGTACACTCAGTTTAATATACAGTGTATCAAACTGCAAATTATTTTTAATTACTGACCAAATTTTCATGTTTCAGGAGATTCACGGTTAGACAAAAAGAGAAGAGCAGCTTGTCCTTTTCAAAGAGGGAGCGACAGACGTTGACATAAAGTGAGTAAGTAAAATGATCCTTGAGAATCTTCAACCTACAGGTGTTAGAAACAGAACAATCTTCCATTAATATCACTCTAAAGAGCCTGCACTCTGGAAACCTTTGATCTAGTGTGATTTATTATCAGTAATTTCCTTTAAATACAAAGCAAGAAGGCCATTGATTGTTTTATAAAAGTTTAAGTAAATGATTAGTAGCACTCTCTTTCATAAAACAGTTATGCTAGATGTACATTGCCAATATGTTGACTAAATTCTAATGAAAAAATAACGTTCATTACCAGCTTGCCACCAGACAGAACACTAAACATTAAACTACACACCAAGTACTACCTTCCCAAGTACTACAGCTTACCTGTATTTTAATAGAAGAGTGACTTATCACTCTTACCTTGTTTGTAAAACTTCCGATTGCTCTGAATTGTCTATAGACATGATGAAAAGGTTAATAAACCACATGAGTGAATACTGGTACATTGGCTCAATGTTGGCTAGATCAGCAATAGAAAAAAACAAGATTGACGAATGGACAGCGATAGGACGATAGCCCATGCGAGTAGCGTCAATCTCCTTTTCTGTCTCTTCAGCTACAGCTTGCTTTTCAGAAATCTCATTAGCCAGAACTTTGGAAGAAGACAGTATCGTGACAGCAGTTTCATCCTCCAAAATGTTTCCTTCTGAGGCTGAAAGAACTTCTAAAATCTTGTCTTCTATTTCTTTTAGCTGCCTGAAACAATAGACAAACTTTTTCAGGTATGAAAATTACAGCTGCTTTCTGTTTGCTTCTGTAAAATAAAACAGTGTGTAGATTCTAGTCATAAATAAAAGCTTACATAACAAAACCTTTTTTTCTTAATGCACATTCCTTATAGTTCTGAAAAATTTACCAACTTCCAGGCCAAAAAAGGAATATGAGTAAGAGCATACATCCAAATCAGCCTCAAAACCAAACAGAAGCCCAAGATCGGGCTCTCAGAAATAGCAGTCTTTAAATTTCCTGTTAATCAAACAAAGGCAGGCCTCTGAAATGTATTTCCTTAATCTGCCACCTGCTTCTATCCCTAGCAAGGGAAGTTATCCTCATACCTTTTATTCTCAGCTCCTTGGAGGATGAGGGCTTGTTTTTCTTCCTCAAGATCCGGCCTTTCTTTTGCAACTACGATTCCAAGCAGCTGATCTTGCAATCCTTCTGAAGTTATCATGAAGTTCAGTAACGTTACCTGCTAGAAGAAACATTTTTTAAAAAGATTGCACAGCTATGGCCAGATACAATTAAAATGCTTCTTCATTTTCCAGATAAGATTTGTATAATACCATGTAAGATGCTCAACCAAACTTTGAGAGTAAGTGAATTGCAGCTGAAGACTTGAGATTGTGTGGTGGAAAGTAAGCTCCAGGATGAACCCAGGAAGTTAACCACACCAGGGACATGACAAAAATGTATAGAATTTCATTCTGTTCCTCAAATTACACTGAAACTTTGAATATCAGAGTAGGTTGAGCTCTACGTGACACTAATAATACCTTCACTAAAAGCATCATGGCCTATTTCTTCCTCACCTTATTTAAGAATTTTAGTGGTGGGAAATATAAGAGGGACCTAATGGTTCCAAACTTCAGGAGTCTTCTGTAGGCTCCACTGCCCTTCTTCAAAGCCAAAGGGTAGCTACAGGCAGCGTCAGCTGTCGGTCAGAGCTACTGTGCTCAGGACTGGCCAGTTCAGACGTGGGAACCTCTGAGGTCTAAGCTCAAATTGCCGTCTACATTTTACACTTCTCTTTGGTCCCTGAGAGACAGAGTTATTTTTTTTATGGACATGAATCACAGAATGTCAGGGGTTGGAAGGGACCTCAAAAGGTCATCTAGTCCAGCCCCCCTGCCAGAGCAGGATCACCTACACTAGAGCGCACAGGAACGCATCCAGGCGGGTTTTGAATGTCTCCACAGAAGGAGATTCCACACCCTCCCTGGGCTCTGTCACCCTCATAGTAAAAAAGTTTTTTCTAATAATTCTGTGGAACCTCCTATGTTCCAGCTTGAACCCATTGCTCCTTGTCCTGTCATTGGACATCCCTGAAAAGAGCCTGGCTCCATCCTCCTGACACTCCCCCTTGATATGTTTATAAACATTAATGAGGTCACCCCTCAGCCTCCTCTTCTCCAAGCTAAAGAGACGCAGCTCCTTCAGCCTTTCCTCATCAGGGAGATGTTCCACTCTCTTCACCATCTTTGTGGCTCTGCGCTGGACTCTCTCCAGCAGTTCCCTGTCTCTCTTGAGCTGAGGGGCCCAGAACTGGACACAATATTCCAGATGTGGCCTCACCAGGGCAGAGCAGAGGGGCAGGAGGGCCTCCCTCGACCTACTTGCTACTCCCCTTCTAACACACCCCAGGATGCCATTGGCCTTCTTGGCTTTTTCTTCAGCAGTGCTGGAAATGATCTGATTTTCTTAGTGTTTTTTACTGTTTTTAAGTAATAGTGGTAGAACAGAAGAAAGCCACCCTCAATGGCTAATAACTGTAAATATTTATCTGTGTAGTGTACACAGATGCAAATCCATGACCTGTGTCTCTGTGCAGGCTTCACTAGGTAAGCCATCTCAGAATTCAATACAATCCTTTTCTGTGAAATCCCCCAGTGGGTGTTGCAGTTAGCTTCAGGCCAGCATATTTAGATATTATTTCTTTGCTCCCTGTACATGAGCCGCTTGACTTTGGTAGCTCAGCAGGGTGCAGTGGAGGTGGGAGTATCCCCACCCACATCAGGAAGCAACTGCTTCTCATTAGAGTAATTAACAACTTACATCTGACTGCACAGAACCCAATTAGAAAAGATTTATCTTTAGTAACTTTATTTTCTGGAGAAAGATGACTATTTTTACTGTTGATTGGCATCTAGGAGATTGTATTTGTCTTTTAACCAACTTCTAGGAAATAACCTTCATATAGCTTTAAAATGTATATGTACTCTAAAAGTAAATCTGTTGGATGTCCTCTTCCTTTCATACTTCATCTTTTTCTCTGGACATACAGCTAACTTTCCTAAAATAAAGATCAATCTCTTGGTGATCTGATGTGCATTGAAGTGAGCAGAAGTTATTCCTTTCATTAATTTTTGTCCATTTTTCACGTGCCAGTACTCAAATGGTGACTAAATAACACCAGGAGATACAGACTGGGAAAGGTGGCAAAATCAAGCAATTAATTAATTAATTAAATTCCTGCCAGTATGAAAGAATGACAGTATTGCAAACTGAACCATTAGATATGAGAAATGTCAACACTTCTAAGATGATATCACTCTTACAAGAGTGTAAAAAAAAAGCCAAAAGCACCATAAAAAACCCAAACCAAACCAGTTATGGCAGGGAAAGAGGAATAAACTAATACCAGAAATTCTCCCCTGGTTTTAGCCAAGGAATCATTATAAAATTAAAACAGAGTTGCACATTCATTTTGAAAATTCTCACCTTCACAGACGTTTCAGGAAGATAATGTGGATTTCTCAGCTTTGTAGTAATATAAAAGCGGAATTCAGGAGCGTACTCAATAGTGGAGTCTCCAAGGCAAATGCATGTTCTCCCCGACTGCTTAAAAGTCTGTCTGAGCAGAAGTGGCTCTAGGATAGGATCAAGCTCTTCTCCAATATTCTCCAGTAGCACTTCAAAACAACATGAGAATTAGCAGGACTTTCTTGGCATTTATATTACTGATTGACTGTTCTTTAGAATATGTATGTATAAAGTGTATTTACAGCGTGCAAACAATAGAAGTATTAATCGAGCAATATCTAGAGATGAGGCTAATGTTTCTTGTTCAGTTGACTGAAAAATGAATCAGATATGCATCTTTAATTTCTTTTTCTAATATTATATCAATTTGCAAAAAAAAGCAAGTCAAATGCTATTACAGTGGCTTAGAACAGCAGTTTAAAGCTACTGCTTTTAGAAAGGGAAATCAATTAAATGCTACATGCCACGGAAATAATTCGGGGTAAAATAAGTCTGCTTCAGTCTCCACTGTAAGCATATGAGATTGTCAAAATCCAGAAAGAATTAATGAAGAACAAACAATCTATTTCTTTACTTTTAGTCCTGTTAGCCACTGAAAAACAGCTGATGATGTAACGATGTGTTTCACTAATGTATTTCTAGTTGAGGGTAATAAGACTACTTGCAATAAAGATACTGCAGAGAATATAAGAATCACTAATAGTACTAATTTGATTCAAAATGAGGAAAAAAAAATCTGTTTTCCTTAACTCTGAGAAAATTTGATACTTGCTGGAGTTTCATTTGTTTAGCTAATTGTGCCCCCTCCAGGTTGCTGTGTAATTCATGCTTTCATTAGTCATCAACCTACCAGGACTGCCAAACTGAATGCAATTTTCCAGTGTGGTAACAAATTGGTGGCTGCTGAGTTTGATTACATGCAAATTATTGGCTTTTTCCATGTTCTTTATCCATTTATTTGCTTGACCCTGAGGATCTATCATCAGAGGCCATCTTCTTGCATTACTGAAGGGAAGAATACAAAATCTCAAAATTGACATATTGTATCTTCAGACGTTTACCTCAAAGTACTTTTTGAGGCAATTTCTTCCCTTTTGTCATTGAAACAAAAGCGCATCAGTACGAAATCATAGTAGGCACATACTCAGGTATAAACCTTGATGAACTGAAAAGGAGATAAATCTTAAAGCTCTTTGTTTATGAAAAAAATAATTTTCCTGTTTCAGAGAAAATATTTAGAATAAGACATATTACTTGCTAGAAAGTTTTATCGCATTTAATTTTACAGCACTTTCAAAATAAAAAGATCACCATAAGTTTTGAAATTTTGAACAGCTTTAGTAGAATCATATGCATAAGGGAGCATTTTCAAGTGAAAATGAATGGCATTTTCCACTAAAGAGACATTTTGAGTTAGCATAAATGGAAATATAGAATCAGATTCAAAGGTGTCTACTTTTTAATGTCTAATCGTTACGTAGCAATGGACAGAAAGAACTTCAGGATTTTTGGGGGGCCAGATTTAGTAACTACTTCACAGATCTTTTACACCACATAGAGCTACATTACCAAGATACCTAAGACTAGTGACACATTTTAATGGTCAATTAAAATTGCAGCAATAATCATTTTAATTAGAAACCACCTAAGCAGGCAGAAGAGAGAATTCCAAAACAAATGTAGTATTAAAAAATCTGGATCAAGGGGCCCAGTCAGATCCCAGCCGGTTAGTCTGCTACTGGAAGTTAAAAAAAAACCCCCACATCTTTTCTTTCAGATCCAGCATATAAAGAAATCTTTCAGACTACTTCTGTTGCCTCTCTCATTACCACAAATGAGCTTACGCACAGTGACGCTGGCAAATTATTTACCATTAACACTTTGTTAATCTCCCTCTCTTTTAAAATTCTGATTCACAAATAAGACTTGCAATGTAAACATGTCTGCATCGTATTATTTTCCTTAAAGATGAAATCACAGAATCATAGAACAGTTCAGGTTGGAAAAGACCCTTGGGATCATCGAGTCCAACCATTAACCCTACACTACAAGTTCACCCCTAAACCATATACTATTTGACTGAAAGATAGTAATTCTGCACTTGTTAATCGCATACTTCGTTGTTGTTAATGCCTGATTTACATTGGTCTTCCCTTGCAGAGTGTCAAAATATATGCAATTTAGTAAAATACAATCTCTTTTTTGTCTTTTTTTTTTTGTTTTGAGAGACCTTTTCTTAGAAAGAGTGGTGATTTATGAAACGTTTCCATAACTTGTCAACAGAAAGTGATAAGTCTTGAATTAGAAAAAGGTGCAGAGCAAGTAGTTGTAGATAAAGTGTAAATTTTAAAAGACAGTGCTCAGATAAACTTGGTTCAAAGTATTCTACATCCTTGCAGGCTTATTAGCTTCAAAAGTGATGTCAGACAAAACTGGGTAACACACTATGAACCTTGACCTTCTTCCAAGAGTAATTTTAAAACAAGTAAAGCACAGTTTAAGAGAAAAAAATCCTTTATATTCTCTGTTGCAATCTCTATTCCACAAACATCTTATTAAGGACTAAGTGCGGTAGTAACACATATTTACACCCACGAAAATACAGCAAAGCACAGGATGTACACGTAAGCCTTAACCCAAGGGTTCAGCTACCTGTGACTCGGGCACCGTTCTGTGAAGCACAGCTGTGTGCCTCTGGATTTTCATGACTGGAAAAGTTGGGGGTTTTTTAAGCTGGGAGAGGCTAGGTAAGCAAAACTAGGTAAGATGTTAGAAGTGAAAACTAGGCTGAAAGACAGCTTGGTTGCTTGGCAAGAGTAACTGACTAGAAGTCTCATAACCTCAGACAGAAGAAAAAAGCAGAGGCTGTTTTTTATTTTTTTGACACCCAATGTCAGATCTGGCAGCTCAGCAAGATCAAGAATCAGTCCTTTCCAAGTTGCAACGAGGGCAACAAACTATAATAGAATGCACTTGATGCAGTTATGAGCAAACTTATATTTGGTTTAGAGTGGAAGGGACCCTGTCCTACCTATGAAGGAGGAAGATTTCACAGGTGAAATGCATTAAGAGAGTCAGGAAACGCATTTGTAATCTGTGTGGTATTTAGGCAAGTTAAAACGTGGGCTTTGTGAAGTTACAAGTATTTTGAATAATTTGCTAAACACAGATAAGGGCAAATTTGGTAACACAGGAGGTTTGGCAAAGCAGAGGATTTGAAATCTGAACATCTCTCAGATGAGGCATCAGCAGTGTTACAGGACAGTCTCACAGCAGGTACCAGAGTTCACCAAAGGATCCAAAACATGTGGAAAGAACTGCTGAGCGCCCAAATTACGAGGTGGTTCTGCTGCTTATGAGAACCCAAAGGGACATATAAGTCAGGTGATTTTAAGAGTAAAATGATACAAGGTGAAGCAGCAATCGCACACTGTAAACTGAACACAGACAACTTACATGTTAAGCGCATTCCTGCACAGCCAATATTTATCGATTTGCTCATCATAATTTTGCTTGTTCTTACTTTGAAACAGGAATTTAAGGTTTGAGAAAACCTCGGCCAAAAACCTACAGTATGCATTTCTTTCCCCAACTACTTCAAAGTCTCATTCACGTGTTGTCTTCAGCATATTCCACTTCAGAACTGCTCTGTCACAAACGTTAAGTACTTGGGAGTGAATAAATAGAGTGGTTCTCTTATAAAAGCCAAACAGAGAGCTTTCATCAGTGATAAAATCCTTCTTCATTGACAGGAATGCATAAGCAGACACTGGGTATGTTTGCAAATTATCCTTGAATAGCTTTCTAATTCTGCTTTTCAAAAAAATTGTTGTTATAAAAAGCTCGAGTTGCATTTTATATGGCTCCTGGGCTCCTAATATAAAATTACTCTAGCCATAAACTCGTAACTACAGGCATATTACGTACAATCAATTTGAGGTAGATTCTATCTCACATTTCAAAATTAAAAGCTATCATTATTTAGTTTTAAAATGCTAATCATCTTTCCATTAGTTCAAAGAGAATTTTGATGAAAGCTTTATAAAAGTGTTAGGATGTACTGCAGAAGTGTTGAATTCATTAACATTTGTCAACTGTTTAGCCTGATTGAATTAATACAGTAATTAAAAAAGGTTATATACACAATCATAAAAATGTAGAATCATCTTAAAAGTGAAAGGCAATACTAGCAGATTTAAGAGTTCATGGGACCCGTATTGTCTTCTATGAAGAGTTTTGAGATTTCAGAATTTGTTTCACTTTCCAAATAAGAATGAGAATACCTTTAAATATGAAGAAGTGAATTTTTTTTTACACCTGTGGTGGTTTGGCCCTGGCTGGAGGCCAGGAGCTCACCAAAGCCGCTCTATCACTCCCCTTTTTAGATGGACAGCGGAGAGGTGAGATGTAACAAGAAGCCCGTGGGTAGAGATAAGAAGCAGTTTAATATAGCAATTACCGCGCGGAAGCAAAGCAAAACGGAACAAAGATTATTCTCTACTTCCCATCGGCGGGCGATGTCCGGCCGCTTTCCCAGGAAGCAGGGCTCCAACACGCGTAACGGTTTCTCCGGAGGACAAATAGCAAATGCCCCCCCCCCACTTCCCTCTGCCTTCTCCCTTTATATCTGAGCTGACGTCATATGGTATGGAATACCCCTTTGGTCAATTTGGGTCAGCTGGCCCGGCTGTATCTCCTCCCAAGATGTTGATCACACCCACCCTACTACTGGGAGAACATCAAACCACAGCCTTGGTGCTGTGTGGGCACCGCTTAGCAGTAGCCAAAACACTGGGGTGCTATCAACACCCTTCTAGCTACCGCTCCAAGAAACACAGCACGGAGAGAGCTGCTGTGGGAAGATTAACTCCACCTCAGTCTGACCCAATACAACACCAAACAATGTATTGTTAGATAAAGTCTGAGTATTTTATTTGGTTGTAGCTTAAGATAATTACAAAAGGGAAAATGTAAAAGCCAAAAGAGGATTTCAAAATGAAAAATGAATCCTTCTCTCCATATTAGAACCTTCTGCTGCTTGTGATAATACCGTCATACTAACTACATTACAACAGGAAACTACAACTACCGAGCTTTTAACCGTAAAATAATATTTAGTAAGTTCCAGCACTCCAAAGACATAATCAGGTTTCTTCTACGAATTCATATTTTACTAATATTTTTAAAGTTCTTTGAGGGCTGTACTGGGTGCCAGGAGAAACGGTGCCTAAAGAAGTCCCTACACTGATTCAAACACCACTCTTTTTAATGGAAAATTACTTCCATATCTACTGACTGTACTGCAAGAACAGTATTCCGAATTCTATTCCTGAAGCATTTTAGGATTTTTTTAAACTGAATCCAGTGTGCAGAATAGTAGTTAAAAAAAAAGGGGCAGGGAGGGGAAGGTACCATGATGGCAACCTGCAGGAGTTAAAAAAGAGTGAATACACAGATTAAGAAACTTTACATTATAAAGTTAAAAAGTATTGTTAGTATTTCTTATAAATTTGAACATTGCAGTTATAACTCTGTTGAAGTGGATACACACTAGAAAATTGTCTATAAAAATAATAACTGAAAAGCCTGTTGCAAGAAGCTATTTAATGGAAAACATTCTTTTTTTATTTTACTTACGAAATAATGATGCCATTATCAACAGAAAACGTGTCAGAAGGTAGTCCAGCAATATTCCAAGCTCTGATCTCCACTGGCTCTCCCAGGGTATTTGTTAAGGAAAAATCGTCCGAGCAAGGAATGCCTTTTGTTTTACAGAGCAATGCCCACTCTTTAGTTTGCATCTAGATAAGAAGAAAACAAATGTTAATTGAAGTTCTATCTATTCATAAAATTTTCAAACTATTAAAAATGTATTTTACAACCCAGTTCCCTTACCAGTTGCTACGTAAAAGATCACTATGTCTTCAAATGGAAAAAAACTCAATGCTCTTTATAAAACGCCTAAAAATGTCTCCAAAAATGCCTTTGTGAATCCTGGTTACGAATTATAAGTTGATTTGGTCAGAGCCTTGGTATGACTTTATTTACCGTTTCAGCAGTAGTCTTCCGTACTATAAAACGAGTGTAGAACAAATGCATGTATTCTAACTTAAAAAAACCCAAACCATTAAAATCTTCATTATTTAACTCTCAGGACACACATAATGAGTGTGGATAGTGAGGATTATATCCAAATCCTATGTTCAGATGAGGTACATCTGGGATTTTTCCTCTTAGTTTTCAGCAATTTTCCATACCCTGGACCGGAGTTTCAGAAGAAATGGGCATTTCCTCAGCTGAATTCAGTGCAGGATTTGGTTTTCAAAAACCTTCAAAGTCAGGGTAATTTTGACATCCGAAATTCATTATATCCAAGATTGGCTGCCATGTCAAAATCTTTTTGTAGTCAGAATTTGCATTTATTTCACTAAGAGTTACAGGCATAAATCTGCTATATTATTTAGCTTCTGTATATTTTGTCTTTTCTTTTTGTACAGAATTACTCCACTTTCAGAACTTGCTTAATTGTGCTGATGCCAAATTGGAAGCTAATTCTGTTTTCTTTGAAATTAAGGATAATTTAGCCATTGAATAGAACAGGAATATCCAGAGCCATGACATATAAAGTTCTTCTCAAAGCAATTGCTTTGGTAAAGAAAAGCAACCAAAGGACACCCATGCTTCATACAGGAATAAGTACTGTACAGTACAATGAAGGAAGAATTTCTCCCAAGTCTTACAAACAAAGCTCAAAACCCTACGTACAGTTTCAGTTGCACTTCTAATTTTTAAAATATGAAGAAAGTTAATTAATAAAATTAATTAGAAAACAATAACATTTAGATTATTGCAACACACCTGTCTGTAGTTGGATGTAAAGGCTCCTAGGTAAGCTACAATTCCTGAAGAAATGAGTATATCTCCAGTCAAATTGATGTACTGCCTGCCCAGCGCCAAAGCAGTCTCCTGCCAGCGAGTCTTCTCACCCCCAAGGCCGCCGATTAATTTTTCTGCTCGCTCTAGTTTTTTGCTGCATAAGTCAACCTCAAGAGTAAAAAAAAAAAAAAAAGCTAATTACATTACACAATCACTTCAAAGACATTTTACAAATATTAAAAGCATTCAAGGCTTTTTTTCTTGTGCGGATGTTTTCTTAAGTTATTTCATCAAATAGAAGGAAAAACACCTGTGTATTATAATGGAAATATTTAAAGGATAAAAATTACCTCAGTACCTGCATTGTAAAGTATAGCCATTTTAATCCAAAATAATTAATTGCATTTTAATCCAAACAAAGAAAGAAGACCAGCATCTTCTATAAAGCATGCAAGTCAAAATAGCTCTGTGTGTGATACAGAAAATATTAATAGTCAAGGAAATTATGTCATAAGAGAAAAAAAACACCTTCAAAAGAGACCAGTCTCATGACAGGAGGTATAATCTTTCCTGTTAAAAAAAAACATAATAAACTGCATTTTCCTCGTCAGCTTTTAACAAAGCCATCTTTCCAGGCATGTTTATAATCTAACAAAAAAACATGACTTAGACGAATTTAATTCAGCTCTGTTAGAATTCTTTACTACCTAGTAGAGGCCCATTTCAGCCACAGGATAGGAGGAAAATGATGCCAACTCTTGCTGCTGTTACAATCCACTCTTTTGGTGCCTAGAGCAGCCAATTTACACCACAGTAACAAATTGCTTGTATAGTTTATTCCTCCCTTCTACTCCCAAACCACATCAGGATGCACAAGAAAGACACAAAGAGCTAACTTTAACTACAGACAGGAATTAAGACTCCATTTCAAATCTAGATACTATTTTTGTAAAAAAAGCTCAAGATGATACACCAGAAATCTTAAAAAAAAATAAAATGCAGCCTTCTGAACAGTGCCTATTTCGGCACCCATAACAGCTGTTTAGCGGTCAGGAACAAGAGTTTACCAAAAACACTCTAAAAAATGCATCAGCACAGAATGCATAAATAAACTTTTAAAACTTCAAATGTACTGACTTGCAAGTTAACAGATGAATCAAAGTCTTAGTACAGTCATTGACAATTTAGCTCCTTGCAAGAAAGCAGATGTGAATCAGAATGTAGGAGAGGAATAGCAATTGGTAAATTCATAAAATCTACGTATTCTACTTCTTTAAAGTAATTTACTCCCCATGTTTTGCCCATTTATAACTTCAACATCATTACTCTAAAATAAAAAGATGGCTATCTAAAAGCACAACTTAAACATATCGGCAGTCAAAAGGAAAAATAACATTTGACAAAGATGCAGATTTTAAATAACTTTTCTGGATACCAGTAGAACGACAGTTCATCTTTTGCATCACATACCTGATTTTCCAAGTCGGCCTTCTCCTGTTTCTTGGATTCCAGTGTCTGCTGGAGTACAGCCAATTTATCCTGAACCTCCTTCAGGTCTGCTTGTTTCTTTCTTAGACCATCCATAGCAATCTTTAATTCTGCTTCAGCTTGATTCAGCTTTAGCTTTTTGGGCGCAACATTTTTTGTCACTCTAAATAAAATTAAATAATAGATTAAGACACACCCTCACTCCAGGGTTACCATTTGATCGCAATTTAGAAGGGATTATGGATTTGTGCCATTAGAAACACACAACTGATCGCATCTATTAAGTAGCACTCCCAGACACCGTGCGGCGTCTGTGAACGCCTTTTCACGTACAAGGATCTCTTTCCCAGTTTTCAGGATTTCAACCTTTTAAACAGATATTTTTGTGAGGAGACTATTGGAAGTAACATATAACTGAAAACATAGTTTATCCTTCCAAAACGAGCAAGAAGATATGCTAGAGTGTCCATATGCTCAACTGAAACAATATTCCACAAGTATTAGCCTCCTAACTGAAGGATCGCCTCTCATACTGGTGTAAGTTGCAGATCTTCAAGGTTCAGCTTTTTAGTTCTGTTTCTCTCTAACAATTGGTACTTGTAATGTTCACAGTTCTCAATTTGAGAACTCTACCAAGTATGCATCTACTAGTTTTTTAGTTGAGTAGCAAAATATCCTCTCAAAAGGCAGGCAGGTGCTACCTACCATGACTCAACTTTCAAATCACAAGTTGACCTTAGTTGCTCCGTGCTGATTTAGTGTTAAATGCGAGTTCCAGACATTTCAAATTAGGAAACATCATTAAAAAAATAAGCACCCTTTTTAATACAATGTGTAACGAAAGATAGCCTTTAGGCTTGATATGACCACCAGAAACTTCCAAACTTGCTCCCATGCCTTCCTAGAAAAATTAAGAACTCAAAACCAGGCTCTACACCTTAACATTGGGTATCTTGGATGAACAAACGTTTGTGACTGCTTGTTTGCACACATTTCCCACTTGCAAGAAGTAGTTTCACATCTCTCTTGGTGTTAAACTGATCTCTTTAATTAAATTTATTTTAACCTTTTTTTCAATTATTTTTTATACATACTTACGTATCATAAAACTCCATGGCTATGACCCATTTGCACAGACCCTCCGCTGCCGTGGATGCATTTCGAACCTTGTCTGGTACAAACTCTGGATTTGTAAGATACTGTTTTCTTATGATAGCCATGTAAGCTGGGGGAATGTTATCCTTGTCATATTCATGAAGAGACTGAAGGAATCTTATGTCACCCAGAACTCTCTTAGCAGGACCCCAGAAATCCTTGATTTTTCTTCCAGAATCTGTTGGATCTGGAATCCTATCTGCTTTGATGCCTTTAAGGATGCATATAGCTTCCATTACAAGCTTCACACCAGCGGGAGGGCTCTTCATGGATTTAACCACCGTAATATCCTTAAAATAATAATTAAAAAAAAAAACTTTTAGAGGTGTGAACGTAGGTGGATTAATTCTTCTATTACAACAGAAATAATAATCCTGTTAATAGAGATATTTTTCTGTATATAGTTGATATTTTCATACTTGGTAAGTTTAGATACGCTATGACCTCAAGCTCATAGCAGAAGCCTGCATAGGTCCATACATATATATCTCATTTTCTTTTTGTAAAACATCTATTTAATTTTTTTTCCCATTCTTTCTAGCCCTTTCTAGGTGCTGTGCAAGTTAAACACTGACTTGTAAATAAAAATACCTGAAATCTTGTCAACAATCAGTGTAGAGGGGACAAAAAATTACCATCTGTACTTATTCTGCTCCCAAATCAGTGGCAGGCATTGCACCTCAGTTACGGAGTTCAGATGTTGCAGTGTTACGCTCTAACACAACCTTTTCAATCTTACAGGATCACATCAGCAGTGGATTAGAAGATTTAAGATAAAAAGGTAAAAGCTGCCTTGAACCCAGAACGAAAGATTTTTGCTCTCCAAGTACAGAAAATAAATCAATTAGTATTGTGGTCAGATATTAAACTTGCAGAGTAAGCTTCACTGAGGAAATTAATAAACAAAGTTTTAACTGCAAATATAGAATAATAATATAGAAGAATGAAATGCTTCTACACGTATACGTAGAACTAATTAAGCATGAGGTTTGAAAACTAAACATCTATGGTGAATAATCTCTCTTACTCTTTCCAAAGAATAGCTCTGCCTAGAAATTCAACTATTATTTCTAAGAGCTTTTCTCAGAGAGTAACTAAAGGTTAAAAACTAAAGGTTTTGTAGGTTCTCATGTTTATTTTGCCAGTTAGTTTTAGATTTTGAGGGCTTGCCCATGGTTTCTTTGAGGTCTAAAACCCTGGTTCTGGGAATGTTCAGTTGTGCTATAAAAAAACAGAGAAATGTTAACACTGGGGGGGGAAAAAAAAAGAGACAATTATTTCCTTGAAACCGTGAGCTACAGTTCCTGAACTACAAGCTTTTTTTAATAAAACAAAACAAACAGAACCACAAACTCCAAGTATAACAAGATAAATTCTGTAACTGCAGTAAGAGGAGGAAAAGCAAGAAAAGAGCTGGCCAGGGAAAAGTGGAAGTGGCGAAAACCATGAGCATCATTTTTAACTGCGTAAAAGACAAAAAACCACATCCACAGGGAGCAGGATGGAAAACAAGGTTAACTTGAAATGAGCAAGATTAGCAGTAAACACCAATAAAATCTTGATTATAAATACGTAAAGTGGAACACCTTTCACAAGCATAGGAAGTTGACTTGCAAAGGTCCCTTCCCAGTTCTGAATTTCAGTGTTTTCTGTGTGTACTGCTACAAAACTTAGATGTCAGGCAAAACAACATTTAAAATTGTTATACTTTTTCTAATCCTCGCTGAACAAGCCATGTGAGGGACAGAGTTCCTTTTGGCTTTAGATACTCATTTCAGCGATACTGAATTATGTGTGGAACTGTTTCTCCAAAGCAAGCACTTAAACTGCACATGGATTTATGGACACAGTTTGCAGCTTGTGCCCTGCTCTGCTTTCTCTCCGTGGTGGCCAGGGTGAAGGGTGAACCAAACCCAAGAGTCCTGTACAGGTATTCTAAGTTCTCCTACACACAGATTTTTTTGCGTTCCTCATGCTATTTAACTACATTTTGAGGAAGAAACCCTACAAATGTGATTTCATAAAGCGTACCTCCGATTTGACAATGCCAGAATCTAAAATTCTGACACCAAGCAACAGCTGTAGATAACAAACCACCTGCTTTCTATCTAAGGTTACCTTGACAGTTTTTGAAAATCTTATTTTCAGCAACAGTAGCTGGAGCATATAGCCCATCTTCACTCTTAAAATCTAGGAGTCTTCCTTTCACCTCAAATCCTGCAAAACACTACCCAGGCAAAGAAATTCTGAATATCCACAAAACCAAAGGTGGCTGCCTCCACTGTCATACTCTTATGAAGAGTGGTCCCTTAACACTTCAATTTCTGGACTCTGAAAGACTGCATGTAAAAATATTAGTTGGCAGGCTGGCAGGTTCTGAATAAGAAAGTAAAAAGCATACATTCTCTCACTTCTCAACTGTTGAGTTAAAATATTTTGTAAGTATGAATTCTGAAATGTCCTGTAGTCCATAAAAATTTAGTGTTACACCTTTTTCTGCTAGAAAATAGAGTGATGTTTTGATTTTTAAAACTGAAAGATTTCAAGAGGTGTCTATGTTATAAAACTGTGTAAGTACAACATGAAATCCATGCTTTTGTATATCTGAATACCATTCCAGTGTGGAAATATGCAGTGTTAGACATACCTGTGCAGTGAGAGTGTCAAGGGCAGCCAGAGCACTTTCTAAACAAGGCATGGCTTGCGCTAAGTCAGCATCGCATTCATCTTTGATAGCTTTTGCAGCCATAGCCTGCTCATTTGCCACCGCTTCATCAGCTTTCACGACTTCTTCAGTTCTGGCTACTTCCAAAGATTCTTCTTCAATAACGACCATCATCTCATCCACTTGCTTGCTAGCTTCCCGTAACTGAGGCTGCAGAGCCTCCAGCTCAGTCTGCATCAAGGCTACTTGAGATGCAGCAGAGTCCAGTTTCTCCAAGCCAACTTCGTATCTTCTTTTCATTTTCATCACCTTACTGAAAAAAAACAGTACTTTGTTATACTAGATATTTTATCGGTACTTGATGTTACTTCCTTCGTTGCGATCCTTACTCCGAATAATCAAATATTCTGCCAATCTCATCTGACTTGGTCAACAAATAGCAGGGATTACCTGAGCCATAGTCTTCAATTATTCTATCATGTATACTCAGAGACTGGAATAGAAATAAATGAGTCATTGCTTCCAGTTAAGTAAGTGATTGTTAGCATATACCTCTTCGCTGGCAGAAGCTACAAATCAAGATGGCTCAGTAGTAACATACAGGAAAGGCAGAGGGAGGAGATGGGGATACATTCCTGAAGATAAGTAGTTAAGATGAGGTTGAAATAGGATTAATATAGTTGGGGAAACCCTTTTAGCAGCAGAATGTGACTGGCTCTGGGGACATCCCACAGTGTCAAAAATCAAGATATTCCAATATATGGATCCCACCGTACATTCTGACAGCACCAAGTCAGACCTTTTGTCCCTTATGGAAGCAAATGTCCTAAGAGTACCTTTGATCCATCTGCCAATCTGTCAATTTAAATTAACTAAAACCAATTCTCTTGTTCAGATTAGGTATGAGAGACAGAAAATAGTATTTTTGGAGAACTTGAGTTCCTCTAGAAAAGGCCACATTATAAATCCTCACGTGCGTTTCTTTTCAAGCAGACTTTTAAAAGTGGAGATCAATTCCAAGTATGAAGTAGGTGTAACATAGTTGTGCCTTTGAAGCTCTGCATGGTATAAGTCAGATAAAACAATGGTCGACGTATGAAAGCTTTTACACATATCAATACACCCAGTTCGAGTTTCTTCTGACATTTCAACATCTTCCAAGAAGCGAGTGGCAACAGCTTCTAATGCATCTTCAGGCCATGTCTAAGACAAAGAAATAAATAGCTTTTTTAAATTCAGCACTTCACACTCATAAATCTCAAAACATTTTTCCAAAAATATTTTTACCCCATTTCATAGATAAAGTTACTGAGACACAGAGAAATGATGTCATGATGAAAAGATCACCAAACAGGACAATAACAGAAAGAACCAAACTATGCAGGGATACGGTTCAAGACCACTGACTTATTCCATCCAATAGAAATGTTACTAAAAGGAAAACTTGTACATTCATGTGTGTAACTGTCTTTTCTCCTCTTCAAAAGCCCTATGGAGGTACAGCACTACGTATTAAAACCTGATTAAGTTCCTCAGGTTCTTCATGTGATTAAATTCTACATCTTAAACAGTCTAAGGTCTTTTGCACATAACAGTAGGGTAGAACATAGTTCTATTGCAGAGCAGCGTGGAAAAATCTGGCATTCTGCATCAAAAGTTGTCTGTACTTATGACAGGTATTTCAATTTCAAACTCTTTTGGCATGCCAGATTCTGGCAGTCCTGGTATGCAAGAGAACACCGCGTATCTAAATCTTTAGTGTCTACAGCACCATGTTCATTTAGTTATACTCTTATACCACAATCAGACAGTTGTTCTCCCGATGATTTTGCATTCAGCCCATGCTGGCCTTTATTACAGTCAGAATGGTTCTGACTAGGTGAACAATTTAAAACATGAGACTAAGAAACTTCAAGGTACTTTTCTCTGCTATCTTGACTGAAGAGAACTACTTGCTATAAAAATGGCTGAAGTCATGTTTCTATTGCATTTCCACGAGAATAAGCAGCTCAGCAAAAGTTTTGCATTCACCTGAAACCAGTCCAGCGTGCAGCAGTTGACAAGAGCTGGAAACGTGCGGAGGCGATTACGGAAAGCATCTCCAACAGGACTCATTGCCAGCACTATATGAAGCTGATTTCGGCAGCACTCAACAAACATATTAAAAAGAGCTGTTGGGCTGCCATCCGTTTGTTTTGCCCTGGGCTGCTGGCGGTCTACTTGACGCATTTGTTCACAAATTTCTTGTTTCTCATCTACTGCAAAGAGGTTTGGCACTTCACCTGCATTTAGTAAGTTGTTAATGTCTTCCAAGAATGATTCCTTTTTAATCTGTGTATCTGTGAACAAGAAAACTCCCTGCATTTCCCCTTCAGCAGATTTTCTTAGTATGACTTTTAAGTCTTTATGCCACTCACTGATATCATAACTTTTAGTTATTTCAACCTGGAAAAGGTTGTATTCAGCCATATGGGCTGCTAATCGAGTAAGAGACTGCCGGCCACTACCTCCAACGCCAACAAGGAGGGCATGGCTGCGTGGCTGTTTCAGAATACGGGAGATTCTACAAATATGTTCTATAGCAAATCGAAACAAGACAAGCTGCATTGGCTTTTTGCTCATGTTATTAAACTCTTCAAGGTGACTCTCTATCACTAATCTCAATTGATCCACATCACTAATCTCCCTGTATTTAGTGTCGTCTCTCTTAGGGTCATGAAAATCACAAAACATTAAGCTATGTAAATCATCTTCTTCCACTTTGCCATCGTTGTTGAAGTCCAGGTTCTGGAAAAGTTCATTAAAGTCTTCATTCAAGTCACTTTTCACTACTTCTTGGATAAATCCAACAAGCCAAGCCCGGTCACTATTATCCACCAAGCGATCATAATACACTCTAAGAACCTGTATAATAAAAAAGGAATTATTTTAACAGTTGCTTCTGCTCTTGAATTTAGACTTTTAATCAAGATAAAACAAGTACAATTCTGAAAAAGGCTTCAAAATACAAACTTACACTTCGCTACATAGAAAAAACCAAAATAGCTATTCAGATTAATTTGAAATGTTGAGCATAACAATATTACCTCTGAAGGAAAGTGAAAATCCAGATGGAAATACATACGTACACACATACATATCTTTATAAACACTACAGCATTATTAAATAAATGCATAAGAGGCTGCTGCAAAGAGGAGAATATGTTGCTCTTTCCACCACAGCTGTACAGGACAAGTTATGGGTTTGTACTTCAAGAAAGAAGATTGCCACTGGATATTAGACTACATTTTTAATGAAAAAGATAGTGAAGAACATGAATAGATTGCCTGGAAGTCTGAGCATCCTTAGAGAATTGTAAGAAGTATTTAGAAAAAAACAATTCAAAAGTTACTGTTGTTCCTTCCTTTATGTGATCCTGGATAATGGACTACATGATCACTACATGATCTCTGTCATGGTCACTTTATGATGGTTTAGTTCCATCAGCTATAGTTAAGTATTTTAAAAGCAACAATTATCAGTGACTTTGCTTTCTTTTAATCCAGGGAAAAACTCCAAAGAACAGATAACACTTATATGGGGCTTTTTCCTCTTGGTTTTAAAAAGGATGTTCCACTTGAGCTCTTGCAGCGTGTTTATTTCTTTTATGACTGAGTGACAGGAAACATTTGCTGAAGAGACTAAGCTCAAGAATTTCTTCTAAAGGCAGCCCAGAAGCAGAGAGAAAAAAAAAGTAGGGAACAAACTTGAAATCACTCAAAATCTCCAGTGACACAGAACTACTTGCTGTTCTTCTCAGAGCTGATTTGGGTTTTTTGGAGGAAGGAGAGAAGAAATGGAAAGGACTGTGCAGTCATTTAAAGCAGCAGAGACTACATAATCAAATGAAAGTGAAGGTACCAACAGTCACCTTGTCTACTGAGATATGGTTCAATCAGAAGTCTGATTTCCTCTGCCCATACAATAATACAAAATCCTTTCTCATGAGCGTGATACCAAGGCAGCCATTGGCCAATGGGAGAAGGCATTACAAAAAAGATTAATACACAAATCTACAATTTTTTCTTATTTATAATAAATATAATTTCTTAGTATTAGGCGATTTACCTCGTGAACCCAGAGACGTTTTATCACTCCTACAGATTCTGTTGTTTCAGGCCTTGACAGGCAAACACCTTGAACAACACGTGAAAAGTCACGGAGATTGAACAAATAGTGAGATTTGGCTGGAGTAGGAAGCAGATTCTTCATCGCTTCTTTATATATACGCATGGTTCCATTAACAATCTGTGGAGTCAGTTTTACGTATTCTGACGGAAAGCTATAACTGACAAGTGATAAAAGGACAGAATGATTCTTACAATTACATCATGCTATCAACTTTAATTAATAAATACTATTGTATATGTACACTGATGTAAGTTTGTGCCAGTTTTTGAATACTAAGTTTATATTTTCTCACAGGCAGCTTTACAAATCTTCCCTCTCTCACTGGATTAACAGATTCACTCTGCAAATGAAATCTAATAACTGTGGAACATGCTGACAAATTTGGCTGTGTTAGCTAATGATACCCCTTCTCCTCCTCATTTTTTGACTAACAGCAGCAACAGGGAAGTCAGGTCAGATAGCCCTTGCTGTCTTCTGGGACCTCTCTCCTTCAAAGCATCAGAAGCTGTCAAGTCGCAGACTTGGTCTGGAAACTGCATATGAGCATCTTTTGGGGCCTAACTGTCAGAATGGGTAGACACTGGAAGTTGTAGTCTGCTCCTAATAAGTGAATTCAAAATTATGCAGTGGCTAAAGGCCAAAGAAAGAGTAAGCCTTCTCACACCACAGGAAATTAAAGAGCAGTCTCCAGTCCTATTCTTAATGATTAGCCAAATTCTGTTCTTATTTACCACACATCAAACAATACTGCCTTACAGAAATAACTAACTGAATTAGCCTCAGTTAACTGAAACCTCTGTTAAAACTTCAGGACAAGAACTCTGCCACTGGAGTATTTTAAGATGCACGCCCTACTTCTGTGGAGTAAAGGCACACGATATGAAAGAGTATAATTCCCTTTCAAAACAGTGTCCTACAAACATATCTCAGAGAATTCCTAGTAGCATAATTTACACACTGACTTTGATTTTTCCCAATACATAGAGATCACTTACCATACTCTTAGATGCCAGTCTAAGATTCTAGAAAAAATTGTGTACATGGATTCATCATCAAACTCATTAATAGTAACTGTATTGAAGTGTCGCAAGAATCGTGGTGTCACTGGGTTTCGACCACCACCTAAATATTAGAAAGCATTAATACTATAACTAACTGAAAAAAATAAAACAGTAAAAGCCTAGCGTTTTTTTTCTAATACTCATCTTTGATTCAACTTGTATTGAAAAGTACCACAATTGGTCATAAACCTAATGAAAACAACATGCAATTCAGTGTCAACCTGTTCTCCTGTAACCACCAGTCTGTAAGCTACGGACCAAAATCAAGTTATAGATTTAACACTATTTTCACTACGCTTCTGTTATTAAAACTTTTATTACGAACTCCAAATCCATGCTCTTGATTTTCAAAGAATTCCAGTAAAAGAAGCCTCTGCAAGCAATGCTGTACACTTCATGCAACTCAAATTTTATCCCAATTCTAGAGTTAGTAGTTTTTACTACTAGATCATGATTTCAACAATATGCATGGAAATAAGGGGACATAAACCAGAAACTTATTGGATACTTGGTCCTGCTGTTTGGAATTCAGAGTTAAGCTGTTGCACAGTGTGTTAAACCTTCTCATAGAAGCAAATCAGAAAAAAGTAGCAAAGAAGTGGGCAATCCACCATCCCTAACAACAGGAGCATAGCTAAGGGCAACAAAATTAGCATGGCAAGTTCTTTGAAGACACCTGCCATTGTAGTTTGGGCGTGACCCTGCACTGCTGAGACTAAAAGGCTCCTGGCCTGGAGCTGTCTCACATTCAGCCCCTGGAGACCCCAGCAGAACTGTCTGTATTTAAATACTGTCTGTATTTAGCTGTGTATGCACTGCCAGGATCTGCTGAGGGATCTCGGTGTTTTATGGTAAATCACCTTATTCATCCTGCTTCCTTCTACCCCAACTAAGGTCATCTCTCAGACACAGCAGTTCACAATACTTCTTGCAGTTCACATGGCAAAACTGCACAAGCTATTGGGATATAAATAGAAACTTTATCCCAAAGATAATACTTTCCTAATAAAAAAAAATTAAGCATAACTTTAACAAAATAGCTTTAAATGTTCTTTAAATGGCTTTATATTTGCTTCGATAGCACTATAAACACATACAGACTTCAAATTTTTACTAGAAGAAAGAAAACAAAACACAGGCTGAAAAGGAGAATATAATTTCATAAGTTCTGGAAGTAGCTCCCTACACCAAAGAAACAGGAAAAAACCATGTAAGACACATCTCTTACCTGGTGGTCCCATTGCACACAAAATCTGAATATCTACAAGTTTAATCATGGAGCAGTCTTTCAGGTCATACCAGTTCCAGTGATCTAACCACTGCCGTAGTAATTCAACAGGTGGCTGAGCACCATAGACCTCTCGTGCTGGCATATTAACATCATCTACAAATACCACCTGAAGAGAAAAACAGAAAGGATTTTGCATTTTTTTACTGAATATATGCCACCATTTCACTTGCTTCTGGAAACACATCAATCCATTCTTATTAACAATAAATGGGAGTCATACATGTAAACACGTGTTTTTGACAAGTGGCCCTAAGCTATTAATGGAGTTGCTGCTGAGTTAACTAAAAATCAAACTTAAGAAATAACTGTGCCACTATAAAGCCATTTCAAAACATACCTATGGAGGAGAGAAAAGCTGTATTTCTCTTCTTATTCCTGAGTGTTATTTACTAAAAGATGGTAAACTAGTACTTGCTATTTAAACCCTACTGTGCTACTTACATAACTTTTCTTGGAAATAGAGATGGAGTCAAGAAGACCCAGAAAAATCTCAAAACTTCAGTGAGACTATGGTTCTCCTTTTAAATCTATTAAACATTACATCTTTCCTGGCACTGCTGTTCCTAAAGTAGAGGCCACTGCTGATTGGAAACATCTGCACACAACTAACCTAAGGCAACTGATGCAAGTTGCAGAAAGCCATTTACGCATTTTATGCCCCCTTCTTCTCAGTCTCTAACTGACACAGAGTAGAAATTCAGTCAAAAGCAAAACAGGTGAAGTCATGGGCCTCGTATCTTAATGAGCACTGCAATTTAGGCAACATACTTAAAATGGTTTGAAGTATTCTTAACTAATACATACCAAGATAAAATTTATCCCTTTCAAGTATCTTTACATTTTTAAGACAGGGCTAAAACACATCTTAAAAGAATAACTGAACTATCCATGTTGGAAGGAACCTTGGAGTTCATACAGTCCAAACTCACGCTCAACACTGATTTCTTAGCAATGATTCCATATCAGTGACTAGCTTACCCATGCAGAATTCTTATCTCAAGGATAATATCACAAAACATGGAGGGGGAAGTATGACAATGCTGTTCAGTTATTCCTATCACATAGAATCATAGAACATTTTCGGCTGGAAGGGACCGTCAAGATCAAGTCCCACCTTTTCCCAGCCCTATCAACACCACTAAACCATGGCCCTCATCATACATGGTATTTTCTTCTGTTGATTAAAACAGCCTGAAATTACCAGGAGAAGGGAGAATAAAGAAGAGAAACATGAGGAACTAAATTACAAGAATTAGGACTCTAATGATTTATCTCAAATGGAACATCCTTTCACGATATCACCTCTGAGTGGTTGAGAAAAAAATGCCTTCACATACTTGTTTGCACTTAAACACTTAGCTACATTCAGAAATATATCAGTTACCATTCTTTGCCCAAGAGGAGGTCCAAAAATTCCTCTTCTCCTTTTATCCAGCTTGGACATTATAATACCCTGAGTCTGAGCTGCTGTAGTTTGTGCTGAAAAGTTAATAAGCAGTGGCTTGTAGACATCTTTTTTCAAATTATTTAGAAGAAAATTCTGGAAGGATTGTGAAGAGGAGAAAGTTAAACAATGATCAAATTCTATAGCACTTCAGCAAATAGCAATCAAACATGTTCTTGTACCTTTTTTATTTCATTCAAAATGATAAAATAGTAATTTATCTTTAAGAAAAATCTAATCATCATATTTCATCAGATAAATCAATATTTCTCAATAATTCAAAACATAATAAACTTAATTTGTCAGAGGAAAATTTCTACCTCTAACACAGACATATTTCTC